>CM077157.1:116435437-117046099 GCA_039583875.1 Platanthera guangdongensis | reverse complement strand
TTTCTCTCTGGAATCCGGCTAAGTCCTTGCGGACTCAGTGGGCACGGGGTTTTGCTAGTGCGCGAGCTGGGGTATAACTCATTCACTATGGTGGTGACCACCTCCTCACCTCGCCTATAAATAGCTCCTCAGCTAAGTTGTAGATGACTTCTCTAATTCACTTTGGGTGTTCACAATTAAAAGGAAAAGTCTGATAACATCTATCTAGTAGATTTTCTTTCAACTGATGTAGATATCTGCTTTTTAATTCTGTCTGTAGACCCAATATTTTATGGCATAAGAGATTAGGACACCTAAACCTTAGAACTATTGCTAGGCTATCCAAGGACAACCTTGTTAGAGGACTACCTTCTGGCCCCTACAAGAAGGAAGGACTCTGCAGGGCTTGTCAATTAGGCAAGCAACTAAAAAAAACGTTTTAAGTCACTTAATAAGAGTGATTCACCTAGGATATTGTATCTGTTACACATGGATCTTTTTGGACCCATCACAGTACAAAGCCTAGGAGGGAAATCCTACACTTTAGTAGTTGTAGATGACTTCTCTAGATTCACTTGGGTGTTCTTTCTAAGGAAGAAGTCTGATAACTTTAAGTGTCTGACAGAGAGTTTCTCAAATGTATACAGATTGAGTTCAATACTCACATTGCCCTGATCAGAAGTGATCATGGGACAGAGTTTGATTCTCTTCTTATGCAAGAGTTCTGTCAGAGTGAAGGGATCAGGCATACTTTCTCAGCTCCTAGAACTCCTCAACAAAATGGGGTAGCTGAAAGGAAAAATAGAACCCTTATTGAATCTGCCACTACATTGTTGTCAGATGCTCATTTACCTCTATCCTTTTGGGCAGAGGCAGTGAACACCTCCAACTATGTGCTGAACAGAAGTCTGATACATAAACTAAAGGGAAAGACTCCCTATGAATTACTCAAAGGGAAGAAACCTAAAGTTGACTATTTTAGAGTCTTTGGTTGTATTTGCTACATTCACAATAATGACAAGAAATATCTAGCAAAATTTCAAGCCAAAGCTGATGAAGGAGTGTTTTCTGGGATACTCCATGATCAGCAAGGCTTATAGGGTCTATAATAAATCATCTTGAAAATTGAGGAATCTGTTCACATTTCTTTGATGAACTAACATGTCTTTCAAGGAGAAGATTTCTTCTACCATAGAACCTTTGCAGGAACACTTCTCTAGTTGAAGACTTGAACAAGTTACAGGTTACTCAAGAGGATGAAAGCAGTGAAGATGAAGGGAATGCTCAACATAATAAAAGAACAACTTGAAGAGCCAGTTGTTGTACCACAAGAGGAAACAACAACACAGGTTGGTGAACAATCAACACCCCCTGTTGATTTAGTAACATCAAGAGACCATCCAATTTCCCAAATAATTGGAGAAATCTCAGCTGGTGTGCAAACCAGAAATCAGGTCAACCACAACCTGTTGCACACCTGCTTCCTATCTCAAATTGAACCTCAGTCCATTCAAGATGCAGAGCAAGATCCACACTGGATCATTGCAATGCAAGAGGAGTTGCATCATCAATTTGAGAGGAACAAAGTATGGGAACTAGTGCCAAAGCCTAAGGATCACTCCATTGTTGGAACAAAATGGTATTCAGAAACAAACTGGATGATCAAGGAGTAATAATAAGGAACAAGGCAAGGCTAGTTGCTCAGGGATACTCTCAAGAAGAAGGAATCGACTACGACCAGACTTTTGCACCAGTTGCAAGATTAGAAGCCATCAGAATATTTCTAGCTTATGCAGCTCATAAAGGCTTCAATATATCAGATGGATGTCAAAAGTGCTTTCTAAATGGAGACATCAAAGAGGAAGTTTATGTCAGACAACCTCCAGGTTTTATCTCTCCAACTTTCCTGATTATGTTTTTAGACTGAACAAGGCATTATATGGTCTCAAGCAAGCTCCTAGAGCATGGTATGAGACATGCTTTCCTCTTGGAAAATGGTTTTATAAGGGTAGAGTAGACCAAACTCTTTTCATTAGAACCCATAAGTCCCATACCCTACTAGTACAAATTTATGTAGATGATATTATTTTTGGTTCTACTGATCAAATTGTGCAGAAGGTTTTCCAACCTAATGCATTCTAAATTTGAGATGAGTAGCATGGGTGAGCTATCCTTCTTCCTAGGATTGCAAGTCAAACAACATGCTGAAGGCATCTTTATTTCTCAAACCAAGTATGCAAATGAATTGGTTAAAAAATTTGGTATGTCTGAGGCATCTTGTATGAAAACACCCATGCCTACCAATGCTGTATTGGATGCTGATGAACATGGGAAACCTGTTGATCAGACAACATATAGAGCAATGATTGGCTCTTTACTGTATCTTACAGCTAGTAGACCAGATATAATGTTTGCTACATGTATATGTGCTAGGTTCCAAGTAAGCCCTAGAGAGTCACACCTAACTTTAGTAAAGAGGATTCTCAGGTATGTTAAAAGTTGTCCAAATCTAGGTCTCTGGTATCCAAAAGATTCAGCATTTGAGTTAACTGGATTCTCTGATGCTGATTATGCTGGATGCAGAATTGACAGGAAAAGCACCAGTGGAACTTGTCAGTTCCTTGGTGACAGACTTGTCTCTTGGTTTTGTAAGAAACAAACATCTGTGTCAACTTCAACTGCTGAAGCTGAATATATGGCTGCAGGCAGTTGTTGTTCACAACTTGTGGATTCAAAACCAACTCCTAGACTATGGTTACAACTTAGAGAAGTCTAAAATCTTTTGTGATAACACAAGTTGCTATTTCTATAGCTCAAAATCCAGTCCTCCATAGTAGGACAAAACACATAGAGATTAGGCATCACTTCTTAAGGGATAATGTTGAAAAGAAATAAAATTGAATTACAATATATCCAAACTGATTTACAAAGGGAGATATTTTCACCAAGCCCTTGGATGAAAAGAACACACCTTCTTCCTAAATCAGTTAGGAATGTTAGATGGAGGAAGTCTTAAATAATATCCAAGACTTTGAAAGCTTAAAAATTGACCAAGACTAGGCAAACATTCTGATTTTTCTTAGTGTCTAAAATTTTTCTGATCTCTGAACTGCGCTCGACGATTTGCCCCAAGATCGTCGAACGGAGATCGACGATTTCCAAAAATCGTCGAACTGAGTTCAGCGCCTCTCAGATAGTGTGAACTATCTCTTCCGATCAACGATCTTCAAACGGTGCTCGACGATTATGTTCTCTGAACGATCGTCGAAAGGAGCTCGACGCTTTCCAATATCGTCGAACGGAGATCGACGATGTTGAAGTCTCTAAGATTCCTTTAGAAGCCTCGATCGTCGAACTGAGTTCAACGATCTTTCCAATTCTGCGTCGAACCCTAATATAAAACTCATTTTTCGCCGTCGTTCTCTTTTGCGCTTTCGATTTCTCTGCAAGAATCTTCTTTCCCTCCAAACAGTTCCACTCTTGGTCGTTTTGTTTGTTGAGTTTTTGCAGGTACAATGGCTGTGTTAGCTGCTGTTCTTGCTGCAATGAAGTTTGATGCTGGGTTTGATATTGATATAGAATCCTTCAGCACGACTGACCAGATTTTTTCAAGATATACTGGGTTTGTTCAAGGATCAGAATCTGACTGCCATAATGACCACCAGGATCAAGCTGGCTTCTGATGAGATCAAGGAGTGGGTTTATATGCCCATAATCAAGAAAACAGCACCATAGTTGGGTCAATAGCTGGAACTCAGGTACCCTTGACCCCACAATTTTAACAGAATTTTTGGATTGAGAAATGGAGAAGACTCTACTGAATTATCTGGAGATGAGTTTTCTGAACTGCTTGCCAGATGGGTCATCCAGAGGGAAACCCTAGCAAGCTATTCAAGAGGAATCTGTCTGTTGAATATAGGTTCCTGCAGATGTGGTAGGTAAAGTGCTACTGGCAAAGCACTCTGCCATGATACTATATCAAGATATCAGCTCTGCCTCATGGGAGCTCTTGTGGATAGAAAAAATCTGAATTGGGGAGAGGTCTTCTTTGACCTCATCAAAAAGAAAATAAACAAAAGTTTTGTTAATTTTGAAAGAATTATTGGAGTATTTCTGCAGCATAGTGTCCTGCCTTGCTAGTCTCCTCTGGAGTTCATATCAATGCCTCCAAGAGACTGCCTGTGCCCTCTTTGGAAAGTGGGACAGGCAAATAAGCAAGCCTAGCAGGCCTCCTCCAGTGCTCCTTCAGGCACAAGGACTCCAAGAGTCAATCCTCCACAGGTCTCTGCCCCTGCAGAAGACCTGGCTGCTGTTGCTGTCTCTCCTCCTTCTCCAATTCCATCCCTTCCCCACCATCCACCATTCCAGCTCCATCCACCATTATCATATCCACCCATCTCCAACATCCACACCATCCCCAGAACCCATTCTACCTCCACCCAGACCACTTCCACCCCCTGTTCTCTTACCCTCCACCAGATGTGACCTCTTCACCCTCTATTCCATCCTTCACCCTACTGGATGACTCCTTTATGGATGATTCCCCTTCATCTCCCCTCCTGAGTTACCCTCCTCCTCCACTTCATTTCAAGACCTACTACACCACATCATAGACCAACCAACTTTCATCCCATCCATATCCCTTCCCCTGTCCTCCATATCCACCCTACCAACACCTGAGCCATCCCTTCCACCATTCTCCAGCCCTCCACTTCCAGAAACCTCAGCTGCCTCCATACCTTCTACCTCTGCTCCAGCTCTGGAGCAAGTAGACCTCTCAGCCCTTGCTGACAGGCTGTATGAGCTGCTTTCCCCCAGGCTCTCTCTATTTTAGAGACCCTCCTTGGCTCCTCTGCACCTGTCAGTGGCAGCCCTTTCTGCCAGGCTCTCTTCCCTCTTCCTCAGGCAGCACTATAGCAGTGTACCTTGATCCAGATGTATCTGCATCTAGGCAGGGGAGATGCCATATGAAGAGAATCTTCATGCTGCTGCTGTTGTGAGCCTCTGTCTGCTGCTGCTGTGCTTCCTACTGCAGTTCTTGCAATAGACCTCAGGTCTTTGCTATCTGTTTTTGATTCTGCCTACTTTAGCTGTCTGCCAGAGGTCCATGCGTCCAGCCTCCAGAAGACTTATCCAAGGCACTTGTGCCTCTTTCTTGCTGTGACCCCAGCAGATGATGATCTCTCTTTTGTAAACTCAGTCATTGCTGCTGTTGCTGCTTCTCTCCTGAAGAAAGGATTGTTGATACTGCTGCTCCTGAGAATGTTGTTTACTACTGCTGATGCTGAAGTCTCTGTGTTTCTGCTGAACCATCTTCCAAGGACTTTCTTATGACAGAGGCCACTGAATTTGAGCCTTCTGCAGACTTTGATGATGAATCTGTTATTTCTACTGTTGTTAGTGAAGTTACTGCTGCTGTCACCTCTCCAGTATCTGCTACTGCTGCTGTTGTTTTTCTGCTTCACCTTCTCTATCTGTTGCTGTCCCTGCTGTTACCATCTCAACACCTACTGCTGCTGCTGTTTCAGCTTCTGCCTCATCTGCCTCTGTTCAGCTCAAAAAGGATTTGATGAAGAAAATAGATGCTCTCTATGAGGACCAAAGTTCTGAATCTGATGAATTTAAAACAGACTCTGATGACTCATCTGCTACCATTGCCAGGAAAAGGAAGGCAAGGAGCAAAGCAATGAAAAGGGTTCCTCCTGCTAAAGTTAAAGATAACAATGACATTCCATACTATATCCTTCATAACTGCCAAATTACTGAGCACTGGATGAAGTATTCCAAAAATCAGTTGAAAGCAATGAAGAAAAAGAGAAAATATGAGAAGGGCTCATCCCAATTCCAGCACTCTCATCCTCTTCCACCACCTCCTCCTGATGCAGGTCAGGTGGAAGCTCTGCAAGTCAACCCCAAGCCAGAAGTCAGGCTCCCTATCAACCTCATGCCAGATCTTACCAAAGGGAAAGCCAATCCAGGGGTTCACATTCTAGGAGAGGAGGATATAGAGGGAACTCAAAGAGATATTCAAGTTTATTCCAAAGGGTACTCCAGCAGCACCCATATTCTAGGGAGGACATAGTTCTTCTGATACAACTTCTGTCCTTTCCCCTACAAGCTAAAAGAGACTGTGTCTGCCAAGGCCTCCTCAAGACAATCCTTCCAACAGGTATGAGCCACCTGTACCTTTTGAGGACACTGAAAATAACCCAGCTGCTTGGACTACCAGTTAAAGGAATTAGCTGCACTGGACCACCAATTAAAAGGCCAGAGATTAAGGATTAGATTCTTCCAACATTCAAACATGTCTGAGCAAAGACAGAAAGAATTAGAGAGATATACTTCCAGTTAATTCTTTGATGCTGACAGATACATGGAATTACATCCTGAAGCAGTGGTCCCCAGGTCTAAAAAGCAAACTTATTTGGGTGAGCAGATGACACCAGATCCAACAAGGAAGCCCTCAATCCAAATAGAGAAATTAAAATGGTTAAAGGCAAAGAGAAGAAATGATATTGTAAGGTGACATTTTCTGTGATCTCTGACTACTATCTGGATGATATATATTTCTGTGTTTTTCTGCTATGTCTAGCTATTGCTTTTCTGTTTTCCTGATTGTATGTTGTTATTTAAATTTTTCCAAAGCCTGTAAATAGTAGTCCTAAACCCAAATAGGGGGAGATTGTTGGAACACCCTATTATTAATTTGGGTCAGGATCACTATGTCTCTAGGAACCTTTGCTTGACCTCCTGTATAGCTTAATGGTCAATTAGAATTGAGTCTAAGGGTTAGAAGTCTAGGTTTGGAAGCTGCCCTGAAGTCCGGATTCTCAGTCTGGAGACTAAGTCATATCGTCGAGCTCAGCACACGACGATTCGTCGAACTCAGATCGACGATCGTCTAGCTCAACTTCGACAGATCGTCGAACTCCATTCGACGATCGCTGAGCTCAACTTCATTATATCGTTGAACTCCGTTCGACGATCGTGAGCTCAGGTCGACGATTTTTAACTCTGCTTTGGATCTTTATCTCTGAGTTCAGTTCGACAATCTTTGAGCTCAGATCGACGATATTTTGCTGCTGTATGTTTCCAGATCGCTGAGCTCAGCTCGACGATAGCAGAGCTCAGTTCGACGATTTCAGATAACTTCCAGGATATTTCTTAATTCCAATTCAAATCAGTTAGGAGTTATTCTGCAATTAATTCAGAGATTTGCTAGCCGTTTTCATTTATTTCTGGACCAAGTTTCAAGGGATTTTTCAAGTAATAATTCTGTGAACTTTCCTCCAGAAGAGATTATGCAATTAAGGATGCAATTAATGCAGGCCAACGGCTATACTTGACAGAGAATGATATTATATTCTGGACCAGAGAATAAAAGACAGGATTTTTGAATCTCTCAATAGAACACACAAATACGGAGAGAGGATACAGATTACAGAGACATATTCAAAAAATCTTCTGATCTCTGTAGTTTTCAAAGTGTTCAAGGCCAACATATTTCAGACTCTAGACACTCCACATTTCAGCTATTGCTGAAATCATCTATTGCTGGAGTTCAACCTTTGAAGGCCTATCACCCTCAGCAAAGCTTTTCTTCCTGAAGATTTCAAGGATTCAGGGGGAGCTTTGACATCAATCCACATAGTCTTCTCAGTTGTTTGAGAAAGAGAAGACTTCCATCACTCTCTCACCCTCACTCTGTAAAGGGTTTCTCAAACTCCCTTCAAAAGTTTGAGCTTGGTTTTTGAGCACCTTGTCAAAAGCTCATTGGTGGCAAGACACCTGATCAAAAAATCTGGTTTGGTTTTTGAGCACCTTATCAAAAGCTCATTGGTGCCCAGGACACCTGATCAACTCATCCTGCAGTGGATTCCTACCTAGGGGTGGTAGAAGATTGGTGGATGTACCCAAGTTTGGGGAACCACTATATTTCCTTGTATCTTTCTGGTTTTGATTGTTTCATTTAATTTTTGTTTTTGGCCTTGATTTCTCTGTGCTTAGTTTTTGTTTTAACTTAGTGCTGTGATTAGATTTAGTATTGCTTCCCTGCTCACACATATTATAACAATTGTTGTAAAAAGTTTCAAAGCACCATATACTCTATTCACCCCCTCTAGAGTATATCAGATCTAGCTGCACTTTCAGAAGCGTCCTAGTATGTCGTTCATTAAAATTTGGGGCTATGAGGCATACGTGAGACGTCAAATGCCTGACAAGCTGGAACCCAAATCGGATAAATGTTATCTGGTGGGATATCCTAAGGAAACGAAAGGGTATTACTTTTACCTACCGTTTGAGGGCAAAGTGTTTGTCGCAAGGACTGGTGTCTTTTTGGAGAAAGAGTTCTTATCAAGAAGGACTGAAAAGGTAGAGCTTGAAGATGTTCAAGAACCGCATGTAGTGAATGAACCGGAATTGGATTCTAAGACAGGACTACAAGATGTTGTAGCTAGAGAACCTGCTCAAGGAACACAAGTCCTATGTAGATCTGGTAGACCGAGGTTTGAGCCTAAGAGATATGGATTTCTCATGTCTAAAATAGGTAATGTGTTGCTTATGGATCATGATGATGAACCAGCAACCTACCAAGAGGCTATGAATGGACCGGACTCCGACAAATGGCTTGAGGCTATGAAATCGGAAATGGACTCCATGTATGCAAACCAAGTTTGGAACTTGGTGGAACCACCTGAAGGGGTACGACCATAGGGTGCAAGTGGGTCTTCAAGAAGAATACCGACATGGATGGGAATGTACAGACATTCAAAGGGCGACTGGTGGCTAAGGGTTTCAAGCAAGTTCATGGTATTGACTATGATGAGACCTTTTCCCCTGTTGTCATGGTAAAGTCCATAAGGATATTGCTTGTTGTTGCTGCGTATTATGACTACGAGATCTGGCAGATGGATGTCAAAACGGCTTTCCTTAATGGAAACCTCCTTGAGGAAGTATATATGACACAACCCGAGGGTTTTGTATCCCCAGATGAAGCCACTAAAATATGCAAGCTGAATAAGTCCATCTATGGGCTGAAACAGGTCTCTCGAAGTTGGAATCTTCATTTTGATGAGAAATTCAAAGAGTTTGGTTTCATCAAGAATGAAGATGAGTCTTGTGTTTACAAGCGAATCAGTGGGAGCATTGTTATCTTCCTGATATTGTATGTAGATGACATACTGTTGATTGGGAATGACATTCCTACCCTGAAAGTTGTTAAGAATAACCTAGGGAACTGATTTTCAATGAAGGATTTGCGTGAAGCGACTTACATACTCGGTATTAAGATCTATAGAGATAGATCGAAGAAGTTGCTGGGTTTGACCCAGAGTATGTACATCGAAAAGGTGTTGAAGCGGTTCAACATGCTTGAGTCCAAGAAAGGATTTTTGCCCATGTCTCATGGTGTGAATCTCTCTAAGGACCAATGTCCAAAGTCTTGTGAAGATAAGGACCGCATGAAGTTGATTTCATATGCTTCGGAAATTGGATCAATCATGTACGCGATGTTATGTACTCGACCCGACGTCTCCTTTGCTTTGAGCATGACTAGCAGGTATCAGTCAGACCCCAGTGAGTGTCACTGGATTGCAGTCAAGAATGTCCTGAAGTACTTGAGAAGGACTAAGGATGTGTTCTTGGTGTATGGTGGAGAGGAAGAGCTCGTTGTAAGTGGTTACACGGATGCTAGCTTCCAAACTGATAGAGATGACTCCAAGTCTCAGTCAGGTTTTGTGTTTTGCCTGAATGGAGGAGCTGTGAGCTGGAAGAGTTCCAAGCAAGAGACAGTTGTTGATTCTACAACAGAGGCCGAGTATATCGCCGTAGCTAATGCGGCGAAGGAGGCTGTATGGATTAGGAAATTCATAGGCGAGCTTGATGTAGTTCCTAGCATTGTTGGTCCCGTAGTTCTCTACTGTGATAACAATGGTGCAATTGCACAATCTAAGGAACCTAGATCTCATCAGCGCTCCAAGCACATACTTCGGCGGTTTCATCTTATTCGTGAGATTGTCGAACGAGGAGATGTGAACATTTGTAGAGTGCCGACTGAGGAGAATATTGCGAATCCACTGAAAAAGCCTCTCGCGCAGAGAAAGCATGATGGTCATACTAGATCGATGGGTATACGATACCTAAATGATCAACTCTAGTGAGAATCTTGTGAATTGCATGTAAACATGTATTTTGTTGGCCATTTGTTCATATGATGAACAGTGTACCTAGTTTTTCTCTTACAATTAATGGCAAGTTCTTTTATTATGAGTTTTTCTATATGATTGTTAAATGTTAACATAATAGATACCCTTAGAATGTTCGCTTCCATGATACATCAAGTATGTGACTTGAATGTGAGAGCCTATGATTTATTTGAAGCTTCATTCTTAAAAGGTCCCTGGTCGAGTATCATCATAGAAGCTAAGGGTGATGATGGTACATAAAGGCTAGCACGTGCGTTTACTGATGACCGGTTCTCACAGGTCATGATATTGTGATATCAAGTCATCACGTGGGTACTTGTTAGTGAACAAGTTGTACTGGACAGACCCAACCTGAGATTACTCTGTGGATTGTCATCCAATCGTGTCACGAGTAGGTCTCAATTGACAATGGTGTTGTGGTCCTTTGACCTGAAGTCACAGCATTCATCAAGTGAGGAAGAGCGTGCTTTGATGCCATCTAAAGTCTTCCTTGAGAAATGTTGATGATAAGGGTGGTTGTTAGGCATGTTACGAATCATTTGGGTGTTTGTGTGTGAGCAGATATGGGTTTTGTCCTCCTGTATGATAGGAGTTGCATCCATGGGCCCCTTGATGGAACTGGACTGAGAAATGCATGGCCATGCTTGGTTGAGTCAATATGTGATATTGGACTCACCATTCTCTGGAAGTCCGTCCTGGATCAAGAAACTTGGATTGAGCTATTACAAGGGTGACACGGTCCATGCCTCTAGTTCTTTCCGGATGTAAGGGACAAAGGGACAAAGACAACGCTGATACATTAGTCATAAAAGGCTTATGAGTTATAAACTCTTATTGCTTGGGGAGCAATGATGCATTGCTAGATGCCGCTCATTGTTTGTGAGGTTTTTGGTTTGATACTTTCAAGATCAAGTGGGAGTCTGTTGGAGTTACCATGGTGATCTAGAAGTGGTCAAACATGTAATCTCACTGCCAACGCGATATGAGTCTGCAGGGTCGCACATAAGAGATGTGGAGAAGTTGGATGATTGACTGTGTTGGTAAAGGTTACCAATCACCGACCTGAATAGGGTTATCGGCAAGGTATTGCCTTAAAGGATCGTCAGGTTGATCACCACTTCTCACTGCAAGCTCCTTGTGGTGTGAGCGCTATGAGCGCTAATGGCTCTGGGAGAGCGAAAAGTTGTAGTAATCAGGAGGGAAGGACCCGCGTCTAGTACTGCGCTACTGACGGTTTGGGCAACGGGAAAGGCTGACTTGCCCTAGTTACAGGAGGTCGATATGGCAAGGTGTGGGAGGAAGTGAGGCATACCCTACTTGCTGCACCGTAATGGTGGATCGATTTGTTAATGCTCAAGTTTGCCGTGAGGTTTTCACCTCTGAGTGGTTTGGGCGGAATGTCGCCGGTCTGCACGCTGGTGGACTAGGACCGGCCAGCCAACACGTTAATAACCTCTAATCGGTGGTGTTGCCACGGAGTCCGGTACACCGTAATTTGCCCTGAGTGCACGGAACGTCTGGTGGATACCAGGATTTTTGATGTGATTGTGATAGATAGCTTGATAATTATATGGATGGCGATGCATACAGGAAAGGAACCACCGCCCCGGGTAAGGGGTAGGGTCGTTATATGTGGTCAGCTAATTTGCTGGCCGTTACTTTGTTTTCTGCTTTGGATTGGATGGCTAATTGCATGTGTGATGCTTGAATGGATTGACTTGAGCAGAATGGAAAGATTGCTGCTAAAGACCCTTGAAGGCCGTGCGAAGAAACGTGGTTGGATTTCATGTGTGGCCGGCCAACGTGCCGATGGACAAAATTGTATTTATGTAAAGAGAAACCTGTAAGGCCTTAAGGCCAGTGTGTGTGAGTTGTATACATTCCTCGTTTTGATATATCTAAATGCGGCATTTATATAGGAGTGGACATTCTCTGGGCTGAGTTCATGCTAACGTAAAAGGCTGCGCTAGAATGTATTGAGTTAGGGTGCGAGTAGATTTTGATTTCCACAAGTAATTCCATCGCCTGTCTGTGACATATGGCATGGGGCCCCGGCCGGACCCACCGTTATATGCCATGTGACGAGTGGGGGTGTTATAATATGACTGGTTGTTGAAGTCGTGTCCATGATAATCAATGCGCAACCAGGAGGAAAGTACAGGCTCCTACCCATGGGGTGGGCCAGGAGCTGGTTTGCATTGCTGGGCTTACGGTAGTGAGACTAGTGGTCGTGGAGCCAATGGTCGCAAGGCGAGTAATAGAAAATTAATTGAAGCACGTGATGAGTTTCAACCCTCCTGTGTTTAAGGGTACAGGAACCCCAACACAAGTCGGAGATTGGATCTCTCGCATTAAGAGTGTTGGTACCCTACTTCTGATTTGGGCTAGGTTCACTATTAGGATTGATTAGATGACCCAACATGTATAGTCTAGGGTCATAGGTTATTTCCAGCGTCAAGGTCAGCATCACATACTTAGATTGTCCGTACCCTCTGAAAGAATTGGTTCCTAAGCACCTAGAGGGGGAGTGAATAGGTTCAATTCCTTTTTCTTTTAAGACAGAATATTAATTCAGTTAATTAATAGAAACATATAGTTCTACAGCTATCACAGCACAGAAATAACAATACCACACACATTCACAGATGGCACACTTATTTATAGTGGTTCCCGAAAGTCTGGATACATCTACTTTCCCCCTTCGCCTATCTAGCAGTGTGTTAGATTCGGCCTAACTTCTTTCCTTCTCCTCAGATCCGCAGATCTTACAGCTCAGAACCCAAATAAGGCTCTTACAACTCAGAGTGAGTACACACACCTACAGATCAGGCAATCTGCCCTACCTCAGCCTTCAACAAGGCCTACAACTCAGAGATGAAAATCTACAACAACTTAGGCTCTCAGCCCTAACTCAGCTTCAACAAGGTCTACCACTCAGAGAACTTAATCTCCTACAACTCGGCCTTTATAAATCAGGCTTACAACTCAGATCTTAAAAAGGTCCTACTGAAAATAGATATAAATTTGAAATTTAACCACCACCCTGGTTGAGAGAGAAAGGATGGAAGGTTTCTTGATCAGTTCTTGAAGGAATCTAATGTTAGAGATCAACCTGTCTTAGCTTTCTTAAAAGCTTATTGAATCTGAACACAGTAGGGTTCATCTCCTTTGAAGTTGATCTTCAATCAGCTTCTTTCTTGAAATTCAGAAATCAATCTGAATTCTTCTTGGCAGACTGGTTCAGAATCTGCACTTAAGAGACTTGTTGATGCAAGTCCCTTCCTTCACTTGAATAGATGGAGCTCTCACTCTCCAAATTCTTCTGAAGATTCTTCTGAATTCTTCTTTGAATTCTCTTGACAAACTCTGAGTAGATCACCACTTGAGAATGTCTTCTTAGATCTTCTATTGAAAATCTTCTTCTGTATTTTGTGTTTTCATTTTTTTGTATCTCATCTATATGTTATGTGTATCTCCTGTTGGTAGAGAATGTCTTTATATAGACTTCCTCCATGGTAACCGGCTGATCCAATTTCTAACGAACTTCTGACAGCTCTGACAGCTTCAGTAGACTTGTTGAAAATCACAGCTGTCAAGTCTTCATTCACATCTTGAAACTCTATATCTGTCAGCAAAGTGTCGATACTGAACTTCATCATGTGTCGACACAGGTAGAATAAGTGTCGACACAAGCCTTGGTGGTGTCGACACAGCTCCCTTGGTGTTGACACTGCTTCTCGACATAGCTTCTGTAGAATGTGTCGACACTAGTTCTGTGTGTCGACACAGTCGCTTCTTCTTTTCACAAAAATCAACTTTGTTGAAACTCTGCTATGTGTCGACACAAGTCCTGTGTGTCGACACAAATGATGTCGACAAAGTCTTCTATGTGTTGACACTGCCTCTGTGTGTCGACACAATTGATGTCGACTAAGATTTCCTGTGTGTCGACACTGCCTTTCCAAGGGTCGACACTGTCTCTGTATGTCGACACAGTTGATGTCGACTAAGCTTTAGTTTCTTCTAGTGTCGACACAGCCTTTCCAAGTGTCGACACAATTGACTCCAGGTGTCGTCACAGCTTTTCTCCAGTGTCGGCACAAGCCTTCAAAAGTGTCGACACAGCTTCTTCTGGTGTCGACTTAGGACTTGGAAACTTTTCCCGCATTCCTGCATTTTCTTAACCTGCACATAAAAACTCAAAATAACATCAAATACACCTTGATTCATATCATTGAGTAAGGTAAGGCTTCTTCAAATCTGGTACACATTTTCCAATGTACCCAACAATCTCCCCCTATTTGGAGAAGTCATAACCCTTAGTCAATGATATACACCATTCATAATAAACACACATTATGATGTATAAAAACATTACATGACAGGGTAACTTATAAACAAAACATGTATAAAATGTCATCACAGAATAATGATGCAAACATAATGAGCACTAATCATTATTTTGTTTAAACTTTCAAAAGATTCTTAACAATAGTTTACATAGATTTTTAAAACTAAAGATTACAATGTTGTAAAATCTAGTCAATCTATTCTAAGGCTGATCAGGCTCCTTGATGACTATGCCTTTGCCTGACTGAATCTTGGCTTGTGCTGGAGCTTTAGTATCTTCAGCTAGCTTCTTGCCCTTCAGATCTTTCTTCTTTTGTTCTTCATCCCTTATCCTTTTCCTTTAAAAATAATGAAAAGGCTTTGCGAAGTACTTGCTAGGCTCCTGAGCATTAGGAGGTAGCTTCCCAGCTTTTGCCTTTCTTCTATATTATAGAATGACTTCCTGCCTAGCTTCATGCTTGTTCCATTCTTGCTTAGTGTACCATTTTCCCCTTTCATGGGTCTGGTCCTTTACATCTTTCCAGGCAGTCAATATAATATTCCTATAAGTAGGACTCCATTGTTCAAAATCAGGCTTCAACTCTGCCTGTTCTCTGAACCTTTTCTTAGACAATAGAGCTTCCTTCTGAGCTTCCTTGGCAGCCTCTAACATTTCCACTTTCTCAATAATAATATTATCAATCTCCTGTGGAGGACTGTACATTGACTGTACTTCTTGCTGAATTATATCAAAATCTACTGGAGGGTAAATAACCTGAGCAACTTCAGGTTGATCACCTTCAAAATAAGCAGGTTGCACACCTGACTCAGCTACATTATCATCATCACATAGGGGTGGATATCCAAGGGTGGCTCTGATGCTATTAGATATCCATTTAGCATGATCAAAGCCAGCTTTGACTAACACTCTCTCCCCCTTTATGACTTCTCTCTCAATATGAGCTCTGAGGTCATCTTTCTGAAATCTGACTTGGTTATCTAGATAATTAACACCATCTTTATAAAATGATCTTAGTTTCAGTAGCTGATCAGAAATGATCTTTTGAGAATTCTTAATAGTTGTTTGTACATCAGCTAGTTCTTCTCGGAATTATTTATCAAAAGCTGACTTGTCGTTAGCCCTTGCCTCAGTCAGGGCAGTAACAGTATTTTTTATTTCTGTAACAATCACATTATGTGATTCAGTCAGATTGTCACTCATCCTTAGTTGACTTTCTAGGACATAGCCTTGCTTAACAGCAATATCATCAACTTGAGTCTTTATGCCTTCTTGTTGTTTTGCCAGAAAAACTACAGTATTACCACCTTCGTGGAAGCAATCTGTCATCTCCCTTTTATTCTAGTTTACCTCAAATCTAATTGATTTGATATCTTGATCCAAGGAGAATTGTAGATCTTTATGTGTCTCATCCATATATTTCTCCATGGCTATTCTTTGTTCATCTAACTTTACTTGCAAGGATACCAACAAAGAGCTATAATCTTGTGCAGGAACTGGTTGTGGAGCAGGTTGCAATGCTCTTTTATAGCTTTGGCTTCTTCTTTTGAAAACCATCAGCTTTCTCTTCTTTGCTTGAATTTCTGCTTCATCTTCAGAAGCTGAGGTACTTGCAATATCAACTCTTTCCTTAGGACTAGGAGGCAATTCATTTTCAGTCCTAGGTAGCTCTCCCTCAATGTTAGCTTGCTCCCCCTCAGTCCTTACTTGCTCCCCCTCAGTTCTGACTTGCTCCCCCTCAGTTCTTGATATTTCTATATCAGGGAACAACTCTTCAAGGTTAAACTCTTGTTGAGTTGAGACTTGAGGCACCACCAACTCTGGAGCATTAGCAGTTGTAGATGTATCCTCCATGATAACATCATGTGCATGATTGTTGAGTTGAGTGGTCTGGTCAACATCAACCAAGGGCACAGTTAGTGTTTCATCCTCATTATGGAAAATTGATTGATTAACTTCTTGGATTACCTCAAGAATAATTTGAGTAGCCATTTCACTATCTAAGTGTGTTGGCTCTTCCTCAAGATGAGGCTCCCCCTGCATCTGATCATCAAGTCTAATGTCTTAAGCAGGTGATTTCTCAATATTCTCTGGCCTTTCTTCATCAGCCATGTCTTTTACCAGCACTCTATCCCATCTGGAGATTATCCTTATATCCATTCTTCTCATGTGGTTGATCTTAGAAACAGTAGTCTGTTCCATTACTTCTAGAATTATTCCAGCCAAGTATAGACTCACGATTCTTACCAGATTTGGCTCCTTGATACCTTCCTTAATCTTTTCAAAGATTACTGCAAACCAATCTGTGTTCAGTCTGAAGATAATCCTGGTCATCAGGCTGAACATATAGGCTTAAACCCTATCATGTCCCCCTGGCTTGCAAAGAATGACCTTTCCAACCACTTCAGAAAGGAATTTTCCTTGCAGATTCATCCCTTTCCTGTTTATTGCAGATCCAATCTTCATGGTGGGATCCAATCCACACCACTGGAGTGCTTCCCTGGTCTTGGTAGAGGTAACTTCTTCTTCTTCTTGAGTTCTTAGGAGTTGAACAGTTTTCCTCAAGCTCTTCAAGGTAAGTTTAACTTTAGCTCCCTGAACTGTAGATTTGATCTTAAGTCCAGTCGAATCTAAAGTAGATGCGTCATAGAATTCCAGTATTTCTTTCTTCCATATCTTTGTAGGTTTGGATACCAGAAATTACAAACCATTTTCTGCAATTAGGGCTATCACTGTTTTAATCTCGGGTTTCGCATTATCAAAAGCGTTGCGAACCAGCTCATAGCCTTCGTTGACGTTATCTTCAAGCTTTCACGCCATTGGGGTTGAGAGAAATCTTGGATTGAGAAGAGAGAATTTGTCAACACAAGGTTTTGTTCTCGAAAATATGGAGAGTGTGTCGACAAAGTATGTTGTTGACCTATTTAAACCCTTCTAAATAATGAAGTTCAAAATGCACATCAAAATTCTCTTAATGTGTCGACACAGTTGAAATGTGTCGACACAGACTTCTAATGTCTCGACAGATGTGTTGACTTCTATGTGTCGACACCAATTGATGATGTGTCGACACAGACATTCTTATCAGTTCGACAGAAATTCTATGTTGACTCCAATTCTATGTGTCGACACAACTTCTGGATATGTCGACACAACTGCTCTGAAGTGTCGACACCAATTTTCTAGATGTGTCAACACCACTTTCCTGGAGTGTCGACACCAACTACTATGTGTCGACACAGACAACTTTTTGTGTCGACACAATTTTACTTAGCCAAATTTGTTAAACTAATTTATGTTCAACATTCTTAATTCAATTTTGAAATTATTGAATTTAGTTTCATCTAAAAGCTTAGTGAACATGTCAGCAATTTGTAAATTTGTATTAACAAATTCTAAAGAAATATCTTCTTTTTCTACATGATATCTAAGAAAATGGTATCTTATTTCTATATGTTTTGTTCTACTATGAGAAACATGTTTATGAGCAATAGAAATAGCACTAGTAGAATCACATAATAATGGAGTTCTACTTACCTGAATACCATAATCTTCTAACTGATGTTGTATCCACAATAGCTGTGCACAGCAACTTCCTACAGCAACATACTCAGACTCAGCTGTGGAAATTGTCACACTAGTCTGCTTCTTACAGCTCCATGACACCAATCTTCCTCCTAGAAATTGACAGGTGCATGTTGTGCTTTTCATATCTACTTTACATCCTGCAAAGTCTGCATCAGAATAGCCTCTTAGTAGAAAATCTCTATTCCTAGGATACCAAAGGCCTAGATTAGGTGTCCCCTTAAGATATCTCAAAATCCTTTTGACAGCAGTATAATGAGATTCTTTAGGGCAGGATTGGTACCTAGCACAAACACATGTAGCATACATGATGTCTGGTCTACTAGCAGTCAGATAAAGGAGGGAGCCAACTATCCCTCTATACAAAGACTCATCTACAGGTTTCCCTACATCATCTTTTCTTAGAGACATACTTGTCCCCATTGGAGTTCTCATGGTAGTGGATGACTCCATACTACACTTCTTAATTAACTCCTTGGTGAACTTAGACTGGGATATGGATAAACCATCATCAGTCTGTCTTACTTGGAGTCCCAAGAAGAACTTAAGTTCTCCCATACTGCTCATCTCAAACTTTCCTTGCATAAGTTTTGCAAACTTTCTACAAAGATTGTTTTCAGTAGAACCAAATATTATGTCATCAACATATATTTGTACTAGGATGATCTTTCCTTTGGATTCTCTAAGGAATAGAGTCTTGTCTATTTTCCCCCTTGAGAATTTGTTCTGAATGAGGAAAGTAGACAGGGTTTCATACCAAGCCCTTGTGGCTTGTTTCAACCCATATAAAACTTTCCTAAGTTTATAAACATAATTAGGATTGAGTGGATCAACAAAACCTGAGGGCTGTTCTACATAGACCTCCTCTTTTAAGTCTCCATTTAAAAATGTTGACTTAACATCCATTTGGAACACTTTGAAGCCTTGATATGCTGCATAGGCAAGGAATAGCCTTATTGCTTCCAACCTTGCCACTGGAGCAAAAGTCTGATCAAAGTCTATGCCCTCTTCCTGCTTGTATCCTTTAGCAACTAGTCTTGCCTTGTTCTTCACTATGATCCCACTCTCATCAAGCTTGTTTCTATAAATCCACTTTGTCCTTATGACATCGTGGCCCTTTGGTTTTGGAACCAACTCCCAGACCTTGCACCTTCTGAATTGATTTAACTCCTCGTGCATAGCATCAATCCAGTGTGGGTCTTGAATAGCTTCTTCAAATCTCTTGGGTTCCAGTTGAGATAAGAAGCTTGAGCAAAGAACTTTGTTTAAGTTCATACTTCTTGTTTGTACTCCATGTCTTAGATCACCAATGCTCTGGTGTGCAGGATGATCCTTTAAATGTCTAACTGCTGGAGGTAATCTATCAACAGTTTGACCTTCTTCAATCTCTTCATTATGTCGCACCTCATGGTCTTCATCAGCCTCTTGAGTGTCTTGTACTCCCCCTGGACAGCAACTACCATTCTCCTTATCCTGCTTTGTAGTTGGATCTTCTCTGATAGTAAGCTTGTCCATCTTCTGTTGTATACCTGTAGAGATATAAGAACTACTAGGCAACTCACTGTTACTAAGTCTAGATTCATCAAATATGACATGAACAGACTCTTCTACAACTTTAGTAGCCAAATTGTAGACCTTATAAGCCTTACTATTGTTGATGTACCCAACAAATATCCCATGTTTGGATTTGGCAGCAAACTTAGTTAGGTGAGACTTGCCATTGTTAAGCACATAGCACTTGTAACTAAAGATCCTATAATAGGATAAGTTTGGTTTTCTGCCTTTCATAACCTCATAGGGTGTCTTTTTATGGCTTTTGGTGATGGAAGCCCTATTGAGCATATGGCATGCAGTGTTTACTGCCTCAGCCTAGAAATATTCTGGGAGAGTAGTGTCACCCAATAGTGTTCTTCCAGCCTCAATCAATGTCCTATTCTTTCTTTCAGCAATGCCATTTTGCTGAGGTGTTCTAAGTGAGGAGAATTCCTGATGAATCCCAAATTCGTCACACAACCTTGTCATACTTTCAGATTGGAATTCAGTTCCATGGTCACTTCTGATTTTGACCACTGAACAATCTAATTCATTCTGAATTTGTTTGACAAAATTGCATAAGACACTTGGGGGTTCAGATTTCTGCCTCAAAAAGAATACCCATGAAAATCTAGAATAGTCATCTACAACCACAAACGTGTAGACCTTCCTTCCTAGAGTATGAACTGCCATAGGACCAAATAAATCCATATACAAGAGGTATAAGCACCTCACTGAGTCTTTGGTGTCTAGGCTATGAAAGGAAGATCTGGTCTGCTTGTCTTTATGACAAGCTGAGCATATTCCATCCTTAAAACACTTAACTTGAGGATCATTTCTCACTAACTCTTTACTAAAGAGTTGGCCAATAGTCTTGTAGTTAAGATGAGCTAGTATCTTGTGTCATTTGACACAATGAGAGGCTTTCTCATCAGCCACAAGACAGATAGGAGAATTTTTATTCTCACTCTCAAAGTTTAGGCAATACACATTTCTTTTTCTATAGCCAGTCAATATGACTTTTTTATCACTTGACCTCTTGATATGACACCCATTCTTGATAAATGAAATGTCATATCCAAGATCACTCAGCTGGCTTATGCTTATTAGGTTGTGTTTCAAACCCTTCACATAAGCCACTTGAGTGATAGTGATTAAGTTGTTAGAAATGTTACCAAACCCTTTGATGACTCCTTTTTCAGAACCATCAAAGATTACTTTAGGCCCATTCAATATTGGTGAGTAGTCCTTCAGCAATCCTCTTGTTCCAGTCATGTGCCTGGAACATCCACTGTCCAAGTACCATATATGGGCATGGCAACTTGGACTCACCTACAACAAAGATTACTTAACCTTAGAACCCAAATAACTTTTGGGTCCTTGGTTCAAGTTATCCTGAAACTTGACAAATCTGCCTGCAGCTCTTCTAACAGGTAGACTGCTATCCTTCATGACACTGGTGTTGTGCCAATATTCTAAGGCATAATGGCTTATCTTACCACAGCACCAGCACTTATACTTATTATACCTCTTTTTAGGTACAATCTTAGTTGTATTGTTGGTAGCAAAGCTTTTGTTTTGTACTGGGGCTTTGCCTTTATTTTTACACTGGGCAGCCCATGCAGTTCCCTTAAATCCTAATCTTGCCTTACCCTTTTGAGACACGAAGTCATCAATTAAGGGTAGGACAGATTTTGGCTTAGAGAAACTAGCCACTATTTCCTTCTCTTTCTGAAGTCTGTCTTCCAGACTTTGATCTGATCATTTTTGAATGTGATTGTACCCAATTGAATAACAGTTATGTTTTTCAGCTTGGCAATCTCTTTCATCTTCTAATCCAGCAGCTTTTCTGAATCAGATGCAGCCAACTTAAGAGCTGCAATTTCCTTAGCCTTATTTTTTGTCAGGTTTTTGCTTCTCTTGAGTGCCTGCAACAAATCCCCATATTCATCTATAAGCTGATGAATATCTCCTTCAGATTCAGACCCATCCACATCTCTTGATGAAGATGCATCTGATTCTGACCCAGTGTAGTAATCAGAATCTACAGATAAACTTTTTACCTTACTGGGACTAGGTTGATCCTAGCACTGGGCTTCTTTAGACACAGCCATCAGTCCTTTGCACTGATGGTCTTCTTGCTCATTGATAGAGTCCAGTAATTTCAAGAACTCATCATCTTCTTCTGTTGCAAACAAACCAATATAGGCCTCAGCCTCAGATTCAAACTCTTAAGTTGATTGATCTGTCCAACTTTTCTCTTTCTTAGCTACCAAGGATTTCTCCTTCTTGCTCTTGTGCTGAGACTTCTTTTTATCAGCAGACTCCTTCCTTTTGTCTGGACAGTCAGCCAGAACATGTCCAGGTCTGTTACAGCAATAGCAAATAATCTTTGATGTAGTTGACTTGCTAGGCTTTGTCCCACTCCTGTCCTTCCTGGATGATTTCCTCTTCTAATAATAGTCATCCTTGGACTGATATGAGGATGGCTTATATTTTCACTGCTTCTTTTTAAGAATCTCTGAAACTGTCTTGTGAAAGCAGCAAAGTCTTCATCAGAATTACTGCTGTCTGAACTATGAATATCAGAATTTTCTTAGATCACTTCTGCAGCTTTCTTAGGAGAAGATGGAGACATCCTCCTATTCTTCCTTGTGGCTTCTATCTTGAAGTCCACTGACTTTTATATATTGTCAACCTTTGTATTTTTCTCTTCCTCCTTTCTGGCCAACAGCTACATCTCATAAGACAGCAATTTGCCAAACAGTGTTAGAGCTGAAATTTCTGTCAGTCTGGCCACTACCCTTATGACACAGATCTTTGTATCTCAATCCTTAGTCAAAGACCTAAGGAATTTGTTATTCAGCTCATATGTACTGAAGATTCTTCCATAGGACATTAGTTCATTTACAATTCTTTAGAACTTCTTATAATATTCAGTTATGCTATCAGACTTGGCTTGTCTGAAACTCTCATATTCTTGATTAAGCATAGACTTTCTATCTTGTCTAACCTCTTCAGAACCCTCCATGTAGACAACCAATATGTCTCACATCTCCTTGGAGGTTTTGTAGTGAATCAGATTCTGGAATGTTGAGTCATCTATGGCACTCACTATAATATTTTGTGCTCTTTTATCTATTGTAGCCAAGATGATCTCATCCTTAGTCATTTCTGAAAAATCCTTAGGAATCCTTTGATTAGCATCAAGAACAGAAACCTTCATTGGAATATATGGTCCTTCCTTAACTGTTATGTAAATTCTAGTATCAGATGCCTCCATAAATAGTCTGACCCTTTCATTCCATATTCCAAATATTTCCTTCCTACAGATAAGCAACTTAATTGAACCAAGTTCTTTATGGTTTTCTCATGAACCCATCTTCTTTAACTTACTTCTGCCTCACAGATCTTACTCAGACTATTAAGTCTTTCTTTGAGCAACCTCCCTCTGATATCACTTGAAAGAATTGGTTCCTAAACACCTAGAGGGGGGCGTGAATAGGTTCAATTCCTTTTTCTTCTACGGCAGAATATTAATTCAGTTAATTAATAGAAACATATAGTTCTACAGCTATCACAGCACAGAAAAAACAATACCACACACATTCATAGATGGCACACTGATTTATAGTGGTTCCCCAAGGTCTGGGTACATCCACTTTCCCCTTCGCCTATCTAGTAGTGTGCTAGATTCGTCTTAACTTCTTTCCTTCTCCTCAGATCTACAGATCTTACAGCTCAGAACCTAAACAAGGCTCTTACAACTCAGAGTGAGTCCACACTCCTACAGCTCAGGCAATCTGCCCTACCTCAGCCTTCAACAAGGCCTACAACTCAGAGATGAAAATCTCCTACAACTCAGGCTCTCAGCCCTAACTCAGCCTTCAACAAGTCCTACCACTCAGAGAACTTAATCTCCTACAACTCAGCCTTTATAAATCAGGCTTACAACTCAGATCTTAAAAAAGATCCTATTGAAAATAGATATAAATTTGAAATTTAACCACCACCCTGGTTGAGAGAGAAAGGATGGAAGGTTTCTTGATCAGTTCTTGAAAGAATCTGATGTTAGAGATCAACCTGTCTTAGCTTTCTTCAATGCTTCTTGAATCTGAACACAGTAGGGTTGATCTCCTTTGAAGTTGTTCTTCAATCAGCTTCTTTCTTGAAATTCAGAAATCAATCTAAATTCTTCTTGGCAGACTAGTTCATAATCTGCACTTAAGAGACTTATTGATGTAAGTCCCTTTCTTCACTTGAATAGATGGAGCTCTCTCTCTCTCCAAATTCTTCTAAAGATTCTTCTGAATTCTTCTTTGAATTCTCTTGACAAACTCTGAGTAGATCACCACTTGAGAATATCGTCTTAGATCTTCTGTTGAAAATCTTCTTCTATTTTTCGTGTTTTCTTTTTTTTATCTCATCTATATGTTATGTGTATCTCTTGTTGGTAGAGAATGTCTTTATATAGACTTCCTCCATGGTAACCGGCTGATCCAGTTTCTAACGAACTTCTGACAGCTCTGATAGCTTCAGTAGACTTGTTGAAATCACAGCTGTCAAGTCTTCAGTCACTTCTTGAAACTCTGTATCTGTCAGCAAAGTGTCGAGACTGAACTTCATCATGTGTCGACACAAGAATACTAAGTGTCGACACAAGTCTTAGTGGTGTCGACACAGCTCCCTTGGTGTTGACACTGCTTCTCGACACAGCTTCTGTAGAATGTGTCGACACTAGTTCTGTGTGTCGATACAGTCACTTCTTCTCTTCAGAAAAATCAACTTTGTTGAAACTCTGCTATGTGTTGACACAAGTCCTGTGTGTCGACATAGTTGATGTCGACAAAGTCTTCTGTGTGTCGACACTTCCTCTGTGTATCGACACAGTTGATGTCGACTAAGCTTTTCTGTGTGTTGACACTACCTCTATGTGTCGACACAGTTTCTTCTGGTGTTGACATAGCCTTTCCAAGTGTCGACACAATTGATTCCAGGTGTTGACACAGCTTTTCTCCAGTGTCGACACAGGCCTTCATAAGTGTCGACACAACTTCTTCTAGTGTCGACTCATGGACGTAGAAACTTTTCCTGCATTCCTGCATTTTCTTAACCTGCACATATAAACTCAAAACAACATCAAATACACCTTGATGCATATCATTGAGTAAGGTGAGGCTTCTTGAAATCTGGTACACATTTTCCAATGTACCCAACACCCTCCTTCAGAAGACTTTAGAGACAGAAGACTTCAGAGGAAAAGCAATTAAAAAGAATGTAGAAAAGTCGTTCAACAATAGCTGAACTCAGCTTGACAATCGATGAACTCAGAGTTCCTTCTCTGAGTTGAGCTTGTCGAAAGTCTAGCTGAGATCGATGAACTGTGATCTCATATCAGAAGTTCACCTTAACGAAGGACTATCTCAGTTCGATGAACTTGGAGCTTAGGTTGACAAAATCCTTGCTAATTTCGAATAACTCCTTCCAGGTTCTGTTCGACTAATCTTCTCTGCAGTTTCTCAGTTCGACTATAGCAGTTTGATTTCAAATTATATTATATTAAGACAGTAATACTATGATAATTAATGCTCAATATTCTTAATAATATAGCCATTACCTGACAGCATTAATTATGGATTTCACATAGTTATTACTCTACCAAATTTACTGGGACAGTTAGAGAAATGCATTCAAGACTAAATTAGTCGTTCCAACTCCCAAAAATTATGCAGAGGATTTGAAGGAAAGAATTTAAAATCCCAATGTTTTTGAATCTGCAATCAATATATATAAAGTGATTTTCAGAAAATTACAAGTAATCAGAAAATCAGTAGTCAGTCAACAAGATAGAACAGTGTACAAAAAAGTGAAGAACACAACACAACTCTCATATACACAGAGTTCTTCTTCATCTACTTCAGGCTTTCAAGAGACAACAAATCAAAAATTAGTCTAAAAACTTACTGAAGAGCATCATCACTTTGAAGGCCTACACCCTGAAGCAAAGCTTCCATATCCTGATCATCTATACAACTCAGGGGGAGCTTTGACATCATCAACAATCCACTAGTCTTCTAAGATATTTGAGATAGAGAAGACAAAATCATTTTCATTTTTCTTTCACTATGTACAGGGTTTTAACTCCCTTCAAAAGTTAACCTTTTGGTTCACAAGTCGCCTGATCAAAATACTTGGGATTGGTTTTTGGGCACTTGATCAAAAGCTCAAAGGGTTGCCAGATCTCCCTTAGAAAAATAGATCTTCTAGTGACAAGGCACCTGAGAAAAAACCTATGGTGATAGGGCACCTGATCAAAAACCTATAGTGGATTCCTATCAGGGTGGTAGAAGAGTGGATGTACTCAGGTTTATTGGGGAACCACTATAAATTCCTTATGTCATCTGGATTGCCTTTACTTGTTTTTATTTGTGTGATGTGATAGTTTTCCCTTATTATATATTTATTTATCACCTATCTTAACTCCTCTGTAGAAACAAATTAAAATTTTAAAATACACTATTCACCTCCCCTCTAGTGTAAAGGATATATATCCTTCACTTTCAATTGATATCAGAGGGAGGTTACTTGGTTGTACAGGCTAACACCTGAACCATAAGATCTGATAGATTTTCTCTTTACCTAGTGGTTTATCATGGCACAAAATAAGGAGTATTCAAGCACCAGACCTCCAGTGTGCAATCTGAATAAGTTTGCACTTTGGAAAGCAAGGATAAGACTTTGTATGAATTCTATTGATGAGGACATCTATAATTCTATTTTGACAGATCCCCCTACACCACCTACAACAATAAGTACAAGTGATGTACCACCACCTGAGTGGACTGAAGCTCATAAGAAGGCCAAGATTGTTGATGGCAAAGCAATGAACATTCTGGCCCAAACTATGTCAGATGACATATTCCAGAAAGTTGCTGAATGCACTTCAGCAAAGGCAATCTGGGATTCTCTCAATACTATGGTAGCAGGATCTGCAGATGAAAGAAAAGACAGGAGATCACATCTGATCTCTCAATATGAGAACTTCAAGAAGGAAGAAGCAGAATCAATTTTTGATATGTACAATAGACTCAGCCTCATAATAAATGAGCTGAAATCATTGGACAAGAATATCACCTTGACAGAGATAAATGACAAGATCCTTATGTGCTTCCCTAGCACATGGGATTTAAGGATCTGGCCAATCAGAGAAGCCAGAAGCTTTAATGAAATCTTTACAGAGACCTTATTGGGCAAGCTCAAATCTTATGAGCAGCTCATCAAGACCAGAGAAGCTGAACAAAGAACCTCTTCTTCAGTAAGGAGAGAGTAAAGCATTGCTTTTAAATCAACTGAAGAAGCAACAGCCATTCCAGACAATGAATATCTAATGAGTCACTTATCTAAGAGATTCTACAATATGGCTAGGAAGGATTTCAGGAGAAGATCTTCCAGAAAAGAAGATATGACAAGGTATGACAAGACTCTAACTAAAGAAATAGTTTGATATGGATGCAGGAAACCTGGACACATATTACTAGAGTGTCCAGAAACTCAGAAGAATGACAAAAGAAAGGAGAAAGCCTCCAAGAAACATTCTAGCAAGCCCTCCTCCAGCAAATACAAAAATGCGAGAGGATTTGTTGCTGAAACCTGGAGTGACTCAGAGTAAGAGTCTTCATCCATCTCTAGTGAGGATGAAGAAGTGGCCACGACTAGAGAGGTCTACTTAATAGAAATCAATGCATCTTACAGCAACTCTGAAGCTGCTAATTCAGAAGCTAACAACTCAGAAGATGAATCTGTATCAGAAAAAGATCAGGTAATTTATTCTTTTGATTTTACTTTAGATCAATTTAAAACTGAATTTAAATTGTTATGCAATGATTTAATTAGATCTGTGAAGGAAATCAAACTTCTTAGAGAAAAGCTAATTGAATTTGATAACTTATTTTCTGAATATATTAAACTCAAAGATGAACTAGATAATGCTTCAAAATAGATAATATCATTGAAAAATAAAGTATCTGAGGCTAAGGAATATGAAGAATCCCTTAATGGGAGAAGTATCAAATTGATGAATATCACAAGTACAGTCAATGCCAGGTTTATTGGCAAACTAGGCTTGGGAGCTTCATCTAATCAACCTCCTCTATTATAGAAAAAATTATTATCTACTCCTATTAAATTCATTTCTGAAAAAGGAAAGGAAAAGGTAGAAGACACTAATAAAGAAACAGAAGTTTTATATAAGACTAAACAAAAGAAAAATAAAAATTTAATAAAAATTATGTTCAATATGTTTCATCGAACCAAGCTCGACAAAATGAATATGGTTCGTCGAACTCAGATCGATGAACTATGAACGCAGACTTTCAATAAAATTATTCATCTAACTGTGCTCGACGAACTCAATATGGTTCGTCGAACCATGTCGACGAACGTGGGGTGCTGAGAATGAATACTTTCATTCTGTGAATGGAGTTTGACGAACTCATCCCTATTTGTCGAACGCAAATCGACAAACTTATTACAATTCGTCGAACCCAGTTTCTTATAACAGAAACTTTAATTCTTTTCAAAACTTTAATCAAAATCAAACCTTTATCAATCCTTTTACTCAGTGGATTATTCCTCCTAGGAGATATCGCCCACTAGGTTATAAGGACCAACCTAAATTTTCTTATATCTTTAGCTATAAATATGAAAGAAATCAAGGACCCAAGGTTACCTCAGTCAAGAACCCCTAACCTATTTTTATGCAGGTGAAAAACTATCCTACCATAGAGGAACTCTGGTATCTGGATTGTGGCTGTTCAAAACACATGACAGGATGTAAAGACAAGCTAACGATTTCAAAGCAAAGACTGGTCCAAAAGTGATATTTGGAGACTCCAACTGTGGAGAGACAGAAGGATATGGAAATGTCAAAGTTGGAGTAGTTACCTTCAGGAAGGTAGCCTAGGTAAGTGGTCTCAAGCATAACCTAATATCCATAAGCCGATTATGTGATGAAGGTTATCAGATATCATTCAATCAGTCTTCTTATATTATTACTTCTAGTAAAATCAAAACTGTTTTAACTGGAATTAAACAAGGAAACATATATGTAGTTAATTTCAAAACTGCTAATTCAGAAATTTGTTTATTTAACCCAATCAGTAACTCTAATGATTTATGGCATAAGAGACTAGGTCATGTAAACCTTAGTAATATTGCTAAATTATCTAGGGGAAACCTTGTTAGAGAACTGCCTTCTGGTTCTTACAAGAAGGAAGGACTCTGCAGGGCTTGCAATTAAGCAAGCACACTAAAAATAGTTTTAAATCCATTAATAAAAGTGATTCACACAGAATTTTGTACTTATTACATATGGACCTTTTTGGCCCTATAGCAGTACAAAGTTTGGGAGGAAAGTCATACACTCTAGTTATTGTTGATGACTTCTCTAGATTCACTTGGTTGTTCTTTCTGAGAAATAAGTCAGATAACTTTAAGAATCTTACAGACTTTCTTAAGAACATCAAGATTTAGTACTCTACTCAGGTTGCATTGATCAGAAGTGATCATGGCACCGAGTTTGAATCTCTTCTGATGAAAGAATTCTGTGAGAAGGAAGGTATCAGACACAATTTTTCTACACCTGGAACTCCTCAACAAAATGGGGTAGCTGAAAGGAAAAATAGAATCCTTATTGAATCTAATGGGACATTGCTTGCAGATGCTTATTTTCCCCTATCCTTTTGGGTAGAGGCTGTAAGCACAACAAATTATGTTCTTAACAGAAGTTTAATATATAAACTTAAGGGTAAGACTCCCTATGAATTACTTAAGAGAAGCAACCTAAATTAGATTATTTTAAAGTATTTGGCTGTAAATGCTATATTCATAATAATAACAAGGAACACTTAAGAAAATTTGAAGCCAAAGCAGCAGAGGAAATTTTCCATGAATATTCCCAAGTCAGCAAGGCTTATAGGGTATTTAACAAATCAACATTAAAAATGGAAGAATCTGTACTTGTATCATTTGATGAAGCTAACATGGTTTACAAGGAGAATATTCTTCTACCAGAGATACTTTGCAGGTACCCTATCTGTGAGAGAAGTTAGATGATTTAAACTTTACCCAAGAGGTTATATTGCATCCTTCTTCATAGAATGATGAAGATAGTGAAGAATAAATTGTTGAAGCAGGTGAACCCAAAACAACAAATATAATTCCACAAGAGGAATTAATTCCACAAGCTGTTGATGAACCAACTCCACCTGCTAATCTTATCACACTTAGAGATCATCTCATATCTCAAGTGATTGGAGACATATCAGCCGATGTGCAAACAAGGCATCAACTCAACCAAGATCTGATGCATGTTTGCTCAATTTCTCAAATTAAGCATCAATCCATAAAGGATGCAGAGCAAGATCCCTACTGGATTATTGCAATTGAATAGGAACTCAATCAATTTGAGAGGTATAGAGTTTGAGATTTAGTTCCAAGACCCAAAGACTACCCAGTCATTGGAACCAAATGGGTATTTAGGAATAAATTGGATGCTCAACTATTAATTGTAAGGAACAAAGTAATATTGGTAGCTCAAGTATATTCAGAAGAGGAAGGCATAGATTATGACCAGACTTTGGCCCATGTTGCAAGATTAGAGGCTATCAGGATAATTCTTGCATATGCAGCATTCAAGAAGTTCAAGGTATATCAAATGGATGTCAAATGTGCATTTCTAAATGGAGAACTAAAAGAGGAAGTATATGTTGAATAACCACCAAGTTTTATCTCTTCTGCTTATCCCTCATATGTTTTTAAGCTTCATAAAGCTCTCTATTGTCTAAAGCAAGCTCCAAGAGCTTGGTATGAGACCTTAGCTAGCTTTCTTTTAGAGCATAATTTCATTAGAGGCATTGTAGATATGACTTTATTTATTAGACATCATAAGTCAAAAATTTTGCTAGTCCAAATATATGTAGATGATATAATATTTGGCTCTACTGATTCGAAACTTTGCAAAAGGTTTTTTGACCTGATGCATTCAAAGTTTGAAATGAATAGCATGGATGAATTATCTTAATTTCTTGGTCTTCAAGTGAAGCAAACCCCTGATGGTATCTTCATATCCCAGTCTAAATATGCTAAGGAGTTACTTAACAGATTTGGGATGTCTGATGCCTCGGCCATGAAAACACCCATGCAATCTAATGTTTTAGTTGATTCTAATGAACAGGGCAAGCTAGTTGATCAAAAAACATAAAGGGCTATTGTTGGCTCCTTATTATATCTTACAGCTAGTAGGCCAGACATTATGTCTGCTACTTGTATTTGTGCTAGATTTCAAGTAAGCCCTAAAAGATCACAACTTATTTTACTAAAAAGGATTTTAAGATATATAAAGGGTTGTCCTAATGTAGGACTCTAGTACCCTACTGAGTCAGGATTTGAATAATCTGGATCCTCAGATGCTGACTTTACTGGATATAGAGTTGACAGGAAAAGTACATCATGAACTTGTCAGTTCCTTGGTGATAGGATTAAGTCCTGGTTTTACAAAAAGCAAACTTCTGTGTCCACATCAATTACTGAAGCTAAATACATAGCAGCAGGTAGTTGCTGTTCACAGATTTTGTGGATTCAAAATCAACTTCTGGATTATGATTTCAACTTAAATAATTCAACCATATTTTACGATAATACCAGTTCAATTTCTATTGCACAAAATCCAGTTCTGCATGGATTTTAAACACCCATGCAATCTAATGTTGTAGTTGATTCTGATGAACAGGGCAAGCCAGTTGATCAAAAAACATACAGGGCTATTGTTGGCTCCTTATTATATCTTACAGCTAGTAGGCCAGACATTATGTCTGCTACTTGTATTTGTGCTAGATTTCAAGTAAGCCCTAAAAGATCACACCTTATTTTACTAAAAAGGATTTTAAGATATATAAAGGGTTGTCCTAATGTAGGACTCTAGTACCCTACTGAGTCAGGATTTGAATAATTTGGATCCTCAGATGCTGACTTTACTGGATATAGAGTTGACAGGAAAAGCACATCATGAACTTGTCAGTTCCTTGGTGATAGGCTTGTGTCCTGGTTTTACAAAAAGCAAACTTCTGTGTCCACATCAATTGCTGAAGCTAAATACATAGCAGCAGGTAGTTGCTGTTCACATATTTTGTGGATTCAAAATCAACTTCTGGATTATGATTTCAACTTAAATAATTCAACCATATTTTGTGATAATACCAGTTCAATTTCTATTGCACAAAATCCAGTTCTGCATGGTAGGACCAAACATATAGAGATAAGGCATCATTTCATTATAGACAATGTGAACAAAAATAAAATTAATCTTGTTTTTATCTCTACTGATTTACAAAGGGCAGATATTTTCACCAAACCCCTAGATGAAAAGAAATATTTGTTCTTCTTAAATCAGCTAGGTATGATTAATTGAAAAACCTTAATTTGATTTTTGTCTGTGGTCGACGAATTGTCCATTTTCTTCGAACGGAGATCGACGAACTGTGAACTCTTCGTGGAGTGTTCGTCGAACGGAGATCGACAAACCCTTCTTTGCAAAACTTTTCGGCGAACAGAGATCAACGAATTTGTTTCAGAAAATTTTTGTCGAACAGAGAATGACGAATTGTTTTCCCCCTCTTCAAACTTAGATTGATGCTTTTATTTCCTTATCGGATTTTTCGTCGAACTGAGTTCGAAGCTTTTCTTTTTCGTTGGATGTAATTCTCCGCTTCATCTTCTGAAAACTTATAATTAGGTTTTCATCGAACTCCATCCATGCTTTTCAGTTCTTTTGCACTTGATCTCTTGTTTTTACAGGCAATGGCGATTTCAGCGGCGACACTTTCTGGAATGAAATTTGATTCAGGCTTTGACATCGATATGGATTATTTCATCCATTATGATCAAGTTTTCAAGAACATCTTATAGTTGTTTGAGGGTCAACAGTTAAGGAAGTTCATGAACACAAGGACTAAACTTCCGGTACAGGAGATATAGGAATGGGTATTCTAATCATCATCTACAGATTCCACAACTCTCATTAGCTCCATATCTGGACAACATATTCCTCTCACATCTATTATTTTAACTAAAGTTTTTGGTTTTTTTCAATGGGGAAGATGATATAGAACTGTCTAGTGCTGAGTTTAATGATATGCTAGTTAGAATGGGTCACTCCTAGGAAAACCCTAACAAAATACAGAAAAAGAACTTGTCTGTTGAATACAAGTTCTTAGCATATGTTGTTGGAAAAGTAATCTTGGGCAAGCACTCTGCCCATGACTACATAACCAGGCACCAATTTCTTATGATGAGTGCCCTGGTAAATCAAAAATCAGTGAACTGGGGAGTTATCTTGTTTGATTATATTAAGAAGAAGGTAAATAAGAAGGATGTTTGGTATGTGAGAATTCTTGGGCTTTTCTTGCAAGTCAAGTGCCCAGAACTTTTGGTCTCACATACCATATTTATTAATACTTCCAAGTGGCTCACATCAACCCTCTTTGGAAGTTGGGAGAGCGTTATCACCAAGCCCTCCAGGGCCTCCTCCTCTAGAGCTTCTGAGGACACATGGACTGATACAATCACTCCTCCAAACCCAGAAGAAGTTTCTGCTCCACCTCCACCTCCTTCACCCAGACTGCTATCTCCTCCTCTTCAACAACCATCCACTGTTATAACAGACACACCTTCTACTCTCATCCCTCTTTCCTCACCATCTCGACCACCATCTCCTCCATACTCACCAATCCACATTTCTGAGGATACACCATCTCCACCTTTTTAATCACCTCTACCATCACATCTTGATGACATACCAACCACTTCTCTTCATACAGATCCACTACTATCATCTTCAAATTTTGATCTACTATCAACTCCATATCCACAACACACTCCACAACATTCACTTATACATGATATCTTCCCTGATGTCAACCCTCCATCAAATATTCCACAAACATTTCCAACCATCCCACATTCAGACATCCCTCAAGCCTTCTCAATCTGTTCTACATGTGGTAACAGAACAACCTTTACTCCCTCTACTTCTGATCAAATGTATTTGGATTTCTCTGACATAGACAATGACCTTCTTAAATTCATTACACCCACACTTAAGAAGCTCATAGATGAGGCTAATGCCCCTTTTCCTGCTTCTATTTCCATTCTTTCTGCTCAACTAGCTTCCTCCTCCTCTATCCCTTCTTCTAGGGGTCTGGGTTCAGGTCTCTTTGAATCCAAGCAGGGGGAGATGTCCTATGAATAAGCTCCAGCAGCAGTAGCAACTCCAGTAGCAGTAATTCCAGCAGCAGCAGCAGTTGAAATTTTTGATAATACTGAAATGGTTTGTACAGCAGAAGAAGCAGCAGTAGAAATAATCATTGTTGGTGATTTTATCACTAATCCCATAGTTGATATCCCTTCATTACTACATTCTTTCGATACAGTTTATACAGGAAATTTACCAGTTTTTGCATATGATTCTTCTAAAGAAATAGTATGTTACACTGCCCTAATAAGTCATATAGTTTTGGAACAACTAAAGACAAGCTTTGCAGTTATTGAGAATATTGTAGAGCAAGTAACTGATATAGAGCCAAAGGCTTTCTCCCCACCAATGATTACTTGGGTTGAATCCCCCATGCCAGATTTGGATGATATTATGTTTGAAGACATAAATCCAGTAGATACTAATGTACAGGTTAATATAGAAAATATAGAGCCACCGCCTCAGGCTGAAAAGGAAGATATAGTTGTACAACAACAGGATGAAATAACAAATACAGATATATGGCCACAGGCTCCTCCAGCAATTTCTATGGATATGCTAAAACAGATTGACGCTCTCTATGATAATCCTGCTAGTGAATCTGATGATGATGAAGAGTCAGATGACTCAAAAAATTCTAGGTCTAAAAGGGAAAGTTTAATAAGAAGGTTCCCTCCAGAGCTACTCCTAAACCTTTTCTTGTATTAAATACCCCTTATTATATTCTGCATAATATTACTCTTACTCGAGACTCCCCACACTGGATGAGGTATTCTAAGAATGCGTTAAAAGCTATAAAGAAGAGTAGGAGATACTCTCCACCCCTACAATTTAGGAGAGGTCCTCCTCCTCCAGCAGCAGGTTCTGCAGAAAGAGTTTCACAGTCTCAAAGGTCTACTTCCTCCTCTCAACATTCAGGATCTTCTTATTAGAAATAAGATAGAAAATCTAGGTCTGATTCTTACATAAGTCAAAGCAGTCAATAACATTCCACTCAAGAGAGATCCCCTTCTCCAACCTATAATCCAGAGTTGGATCCTAACTTTAGAATGGCCAGGTTTAATGAGCTGATAGCTCTCGCTCAGATTAATAAATCCAAAGTTGAAGGGAAGGATTCTTCTCAATTTTCAACAATGTCATCTTATAGAAAGAAGGAATTGGATAAGTATCAGTTAAAGAATCTTTTTTAATGTTGATGAATATATGCATCTCCATCCAGAGGCAGTTGTGTCTAGAGCTACTTCCTTAAAGATCATTGGCTCTCAAGACTTGAAGATGACTCATTAAGAAGTTGCAAATCCAACCAGGAAGATGATCTTCACAAAACCTTCTTCAGAATCTTCTTTAGATGCTCCAAAGAAAGATTTATAATTTTCTGCTTATGCATTTTGAACTCTATTATTGCTGTATATATTCGCAAGGCACAATTGTTTATATCTACTGAAGTTCTATAATTCTGTCAGATATTTTTCATGCTTTGTGATTTTCTTTATTTTTTTATAGTGACCTCACCCAAATAGGGGGAGATTGTTGGAACCCTACTTGTGATTTGGGCTAGGTTTACTATTAGGATTGATTAGATGACCCAACATGTATAGTCTAGGGTCATAAGTTACTTACAGGGTCAAGGTCAGCAGCACATACTTAGATTGTCAGTACCCTCCTTCAGAAGACTTTAGAGACAGAAGACTTTAGAGGAAAAGTAGTTAAAAAGAATGTAGAAAAGTCGTTCAATGATAGCTGAACTCAGCTCGACGATCGTCGATCTCAGATCGACGAACTCAAAGTTCTTTCTCTAAGTTGAGCTCGATGAAAGTCTTGCTGAGATCGACAAACTGTGATCCCATATCAAAAGTTCATCTCGACGAAGAACAATCTCACTTCGACGAACTTGGAGCTTAGGCCGACGAAATCCTTGCTGAGTTCAACTAACTCCTTCCAGGTTCTGTTCGACTAATCTTCTCGGCAGTTTCACAGTTCGACTATAGCAGTTTGATTTCAAATTATATTATATTAAGACAGTAATACTCTGATAATTAATGCTCAATATTGTCAAGAATATAGTCATTACCTGGCAGCATTAATTATGTATTTCACAGAGTTATTACTCTACTAAATTTACTGGGATAGTTAGGGAAATGCATTCAAGACTAAATTAGCCATTCTAACTCCCAAAAATTATGCAGAGGAATTCAAGGAAAGAATGTAAAAGTCAAATGTTTTTGAATCTGCAATCAATATATATAATGTCATTTTCAGAAGATTGCAAGTAATCAGAAAATCAGTAATTAGTCAATATGATAGAACAGTGTACAGAAAAGTGAAGAACACAACACAGCTCTCATATACACAGAGTTCTTCTTCATCTACTTCAGGCTTTCAAGAGACAACAAATCAAAAATCAGTCTAAAAGCTTACTGAAGAGCATCATCACTTTGAAGGCCTACACCCTGAAGCAAAGCTTCCATATCCTGATCATCTATACAACTCAGGGGGAGCTTTGACATCATCAACAATCCACTAGTCTTCTCAGAGATTTGAGATAGAGAAGGCAAAATCATTTTCATTTTTCTTTCACTGTGTACAGGGTTTTAACTCCCTTCAAAAGTTAACCTTTTGGTTCACAAGGCACCTAATCAAAATACTTGGGATTGATTTTTGGGCACCTGATCAAAATCTCAAAGGGTTGCTAGATCTCCCTTATAATAACAGATCTTCTGGTGACAGGGCACCAAAGCAAAAACCTATGGTGGCAGGTCACCTGATCAAAAACCTATAGTGGATTACTACCTGGGTGGTAGAAGAGTGGATGTAGCAAGGTTTATTGGGGAACCACTATAAATTCCTTGTGTCATCTAGATTGCTTTTACTTGTTTTTATTTGTGTGTTGTGATAGTTTTCCCTTCTTATATATTTATTTATCACCTATTTTAACTCCACTGTAGAAACAAATTAAAATTTTAAAATATACTATTCACCACCTCCCCCCCCCCTCTACTGTAATGGAGATCTATCTCTTACTTTCAAAGAGAACAATGATGGCAATGGATACGGAGGAGTGACATAAATTCACTGTGGCTACTTTCTTATTATATGGAGAGGCAAGGATATGGTGGGATGAATTGGATTTGCACCAGATTGTTGGTCAGCCGTTAACGGAGATCTCAATGAAGGAGTAATTGTGGATTTTTCTGGCGAGGTATCTCCCATCTTCACAGAGAATTACTTTGAAGAATCAGTTCCAGAGGTTAACTCAGGGTGAGAGTTCTCTTGATGACTACTTGCATGAGTTTACAAGATTGGGGTGGTATGCAGACTCTACGTTTATTAATGAGGAGCGCAAGATAAGCAGGTTATATAAAGGTATGTGTAATGATCTGAGGTTGCTTCTTTCAGGTCTTAAAATGCAGGCTTTTTAACATTGGTTAATATTGCTCGATCCCTGGAGCAGGATATAAAGCTTGTACAGCGTAAGAATGATTTGGCTATGAAAAAGCCAGAGTTTAAAGTACCACGCTCTTCAAAATCTGAGCACCACATTAGGTGTAAAAAGTAGTATAGGTCTTCGGGACTAATTTTTTTTATTCTTCTGGAGCGACTAATTGTCAAGGTCCATCCACTTGTTATACTTGTGGCAAGGCAGGACACTTTGCATGAGATTGTTGGAGTGGCCCTCCAAAGGTGGAAAAAAAGTCAGGTGCGATTCATGTCGAAAAGGGGAAGGCAAAGGAATCAACTGCATCTAAATATGCTCCAGCTCAGCCCCGAGTGTATAACTTTGTCCAGCAAGAGGCCATAAAGCAAAGCAATGTGGTGGAAGGTACGATTTAGTAAACAACCTCTATTGCTTTACATACTTGCTACCTTATATACATTTCTTAACTGCTTGAATTACACTTTATTTTAATCATTATTGCTGCATAATGGCTGCTCGATGCATGTGGATAGAGTTTGTCATGTTCAGGTGTGAATAGGAAGTCATGACTTTAGATTAAAAGCATCGGTACTACCGATATTTGAGTTTGATATGATCATTGGTATAGACTAGCTCTAGGAGCAGGGTGCCTGTATTGATTGCAACTCAAAGGAAGTCACACTGGGACAGAAGACCAAACACAAGACTAAATTCGATGGTATGCGAGGATTGAGCAAGATACTGATGTCTGCTCTCCAAGTGATCATGGTGGTTCGAAATGGCGCGAAGTTATTCTTCACGCTATTGGAGACTGTATAGTCGAAGTCTAGTTTGAGTGACGTTCTTATTGTGTCGGAGTTTATAGATGTACTTCCTAAAGATCTCCCTAAGATTCCACCTCAGCGAGAGATTGACTTTACTATTGAGTTGGTGTTAGGTGTGAAACTTATGTCACGCTCTCTGTACTGCGTAGCACCGTAGTAGATGGCAGAACTGAAGGTTCAATTACAAGAGTACTAGAGCAAGGTCGTATACGTCCAAGTATGTCACCTTGGAGTGCACCAGTCCTCTTTGTGAAAAAGAAGGACGGAAGTTTGTGTTTATGCATTGACTACCATGAACTAAACAAGTTGATGAAAAAGAACAAATATCCACTCCCAAGAATCGATGATTTATTTGGTCAACTAGTTGGATCAACTATCTATTTGAAGCTGGATTTGTGGTCTGGTTATTATTAGTTGAGGATCAGGGAAATTAATATTCCCAAGACAGCATATGGTACACGTTATGGTCACTATGAGTTTACTGTGATGTCATTTGGGTTAACAAATGCTCCATCAGTATTCATGGTTCTGAAGCATAGGACCTTTCGGGAGTTTTTGAACCGAATTGTGATCATCTTTATAGATGACATATTATTGTACTCTCAGTCAGAAGAGGATCATGCAAATCATTTGAGGTTGGTTTTGCATACCCTGAAGAGGGATCGACTTTATGCCAAGTTCTCTAAGTGTGAGTTTTGGCTATCATTAGTAGCGTTCCTCGGTCATGTGGCTAGTGGAGAGGGAGTTGTGGTAGATCTGGTAAAGATAGTTGAGATAGGGGAGTGGCCTGTGTTATCTACGGTGGAGGAAGTCTGAAGTTTCTAAGGACTTGCTGGCTACTATAGGCGCTTCGTAGAGAACTTCTTACGGATAGCTCTACCTATCACTACCTTGACGATGAAGGATCAGAAGTTTGTTTAGTCATCGGTGTACACACAAGCTTTTGAGGAATTAAAGAGTCGTCCGATCACCGTGCCTATTTGTGCTCACCATGTGGTACAAACAGTTATGGGATCTATAGTAATGCCTCAGGGAGCAGCTTAGATCGCGTTCTTCTTTAGTATAGAAAGTTAATATCATATGCACTCGCCAACTGAAAGTGCATGAGAGGAATTATCTGCTCCATGACTTGGAGTTAGCGATCGTGATAGTCGCTCTTAAGCTCTAGCGACACTACTTATAGTGCGTAGAGATCAATATCGTTACAGACCATAAGAGCCTAATGTACCTGAAAGATCAGAAAGATTTGATCATGTGATAGCAGAGGTGGATGGAGTTCCTTGTGGACTACACCTTCAAGATTCATTATATTCCTGGTAAGGGAAATACTGTTGTGGATGTATTTATTAGCATGGCTTCTGCACAGGCCAATTGGATTTTGATGCGTGATGAGCATCTAATCAGTGACTTGGAAGCCTTGAGAATCTCTTATGCCGAAAGACGAACAACGACAAACTCATGCTTGAACTGGACTGAGGTGCAAAGTGAACTTGCGAACAGAATATGACAGGCATTGGAGCTTGATGAAATCATGAAGCGCAATGTGACTGAGATCGTGGATGGGTCTAACGCGGAGTTTTCTTATGAAGACAGACTTTTGCGGAAAGACGACCGCCTATGCGACCCAAGGTGTGACACTTTACGGAAGGAGTTAATGTACGAGGCACACTTTTCAAAGTACTCGGTCCACCCTGGGAGCACAAAGATGTTTAAGGATATGAAAAATTTATTCTAGTGGCCAAGAATGAAGAAGGACAATGCTCATTATGTGATGAAGTGTCAAACTTGTTCCCTAGTGAAGGCTGAATGTCAGAAATCTGGTGGTTTCTTGAACTCGTTACCGATCCTGGAATGCAAGTTTGACGACATATCTATGGATTTCGTGCACGGCTTGCGGAGATAACAAAAAGGGAACGATGTCATTTCGGTGTTCGTTAATTGATTGACAAAGGTGTCACACTTTGCTCCGAATAGGAGGGACGATTCAGTGGAAAAGTTCGTAAAACTTTACATTGACAATATTATAAGAGTGCATGGTGTACCCCGTAGCATCGTGAGTGACTAAGACGGGCATTTCACTTCAAGTAAATGGAGTCTTATTCATCAACTATTAGGTACCAAGTTGAAGTTTAGCACGGTCATTCATCCGCAAATGAATAGTCTAACCGAGAGGGTAAATAGGACAATTGAGTATATTCTTCGCATGTGCGCCCTAGATTTCGGGAAGAGGTGGGAAGTCTATCTCTCTATGATTGAGTTTACCTACAATAACAGCTGCCAGGAAAGCATTTAAATGGCGCCCTTCGAGGCCCGGTATAATAGAAAGTGTAGTACTTTGTTAGCTTAGGTGGAAATAGGAGAGACAAAGTTGTTTTAGTGAAAATATGTCGAAGATATGACTTTTACAATTCGAATGATCCGAGAGCGACTGATGATTGCTCAGGATAGGCAAGTAAAGTCTTATAATGACAAGCACCAAAACATTGAGTTTGTGATTGGCGATTGGGTATATCTCAAGATCAAGTCGTTCAAAGGTGTATCCAATATTTAATTCTTGAAGATGTTAAGTTTGAGATACCTTAGGCCTTTTGAAACTATTGAACGAATGGGTGAAGATGCCAATCTGTAAGACACCCTTTTTTTGCAAAACCAATCGGGTCTTATGCCCAGAACCGCCGCTTTGCGGTGACACCAACACACCCGGGAATGTCGTCACTACAAAACACTGATCCTGCTGGTCATATCGATCACAGAAGAGTATAATAAATATAAGAGTAAAGTAAAAACTCAAATACTGGTCCACAAAAATCACATGAAATATAATATAATTCTCCAAGAAGGAGAGCCTACAGAAATGATAAAACAAAGTACTAAAGAGGGCTCCTGCCCGGTACATCAAAATCCTCACTACAAATCACTTAATCGCGGAAGCAAATCTATAATATCTACTAATGGTAGGGACTCACTATCCCTGCTGGCTGGACTCCCGTGCTAAACTGCCCCATCTCCATACACACCGGCCTCTGGGGCTACGTCTCATGGTTCGGCTCCACGATCCCCTAAAATGATTTGGTAAATGACTGTTAGTCTAAAAGACTAAGTCCTATCATACCCCACCCCTCCCCCATGGCTCCTAGGCACCGAGCGGGGAGGAGGAAAGGGAAGGTAGTAAAGGCGGAGAGTAACAAAAGTAGGCAGTTGGTGGCGGAACTAGTCTAACATGAGTATATAATCACAGTAAGTATAAGCAAGCAATAACAGGTAAGCAGTATGGGTATACACATGAACATGGTGAGCACGTAAAAGTACAAGAAGCTAAACTAAGTAAGTAGTCATGACCTATAGGAATGCCCATACAAACCTATAAACCAAGGGGTCGTTTTGCAAGGCCTAATGTATAAAGTGTCACATACCAATTTATACAATATGCGTCAAGGGTTATATGCAATGATTATGCTATGTCATGCAAGTATGTTATGGTATGAACATGAAAATGCAACTCACAAACCCGACTCTGTACACACAGACCTTTAGTTCCAAACCGGTATCATCACTACCAGTATCAACACTACCAGTCAGACCTATCATAGTGGCAAACAGAAGCGGTGGGTTGGTCCTCACCCACCTCTAAACTGGTATCAGCACTACCAGTCAGACCTATCGTACGCCTCAACGCTGGTGAACTAAGCGGAGCTCCTGCGTACACTTGTCGATTGCTGCACCAGACTTTATTTGGCCAAGTGCTAAACCACACTTGCCGAGTCAACGTATTAGTGTCGGTGCAATGACTCTCCAATACCGAGGACCCACCACCTTATATCTTATGCACATGCAACATTAATGTATTTCCCACCGAGCCAAATCTCCCCAGAAAATCCCGTATGTCACAAATATCTACCGAGCCAAAGCTCCCCGGACAATCCCGTCCATCACAAATATCTACCGATCCAAAACTACCCGGACAATCCCGTCCGTCATAAATATCTACTGAGCCAAAACTCCCCGGACTAACCTGTTGTTGAAGCCAAAAATGACCTCAACGGGAGTTCAAAAACAGGGGTGCAGCCGACACCTACTTCTCTCAAGCCTCAACCCTCGACTGGCTTCAAAGGACCTAAGACTGACCCATAGCCTCAGCAGGGAGGTCCCACCTCACCCTCGGAAGATCCCTGAGTGCTTCCCCTCCAAAGCCAAAAGCTGGGCTAGGAGCTCCTCAGAAAGCACTAGAAGTTGGGGGATAATGAATGTTTGCCTTCCAAAGAGCCCTTATGGGTCTATTTATAGTCTTTGCTGCCCTGAGATTATTGGAATGCCCCTAGTTGATCTGCCAATAGCTGAATCCCGCTGTTTTCCTGAGGGTACTGGGGTAATTTCACCCGAGGGTGGCATGGTCATTTTACCCAAGGCCCTGGTCCCCGCTCGGCGAGAGCTCTGAGCCGAGAGCCTTCTGTCCAGAGCCCGGTGCAAGCGGTCTCGCCTGCCTATAGGCGAGAGCTTCTTTAAGTCGATCTGGGTGCTAGCGCAAGTGTTCCCGCGTTGGCCATCGTTCGATGATTTGGCTGCGCTTGACGATCTGGGCTCGACGAATACGAGGCGTCTTGCGGGTGAGAGATCATTTGAGACGGGAGCTTGGCGCTTAGCGCAAGTGCTCCCGCCTACTTAGGCGAGAACTTCTATGGCTAGCCTAAAGGTGACCATTGCGCCTCCTGGTCTGACTCAGCGAATATGGGGTTGTACACAATCCGCGCTCTTTTTGAGCTAGCTCTGTGCTCGAAAAGACATGTCCAACCCATAAATATTCGCTGAGCATGTGTCAACATCAGGGAATCTTTTGGTGGGCCGTACCGTGGCTATAAATATATGTGCTGATAGATAGTCATAATTCTCCACTTGAATCATCATTCTTTGCCTGTGTTCTCTCCTCCTCACGCGATGTCTTCCAAGCACGCTGACAAGCCACTCCCGCAGGATCTCCAAGACCGTATCAACGCGGCATAGGCACGAGCCAAGGCTAACAGTGCCTTGGTTGCCCCATGGTTGGAGAGACAGCCGTCGGCCGCTGAGCCTTCTCAGCCTAAGAAGAAAAAGAAGAAAGCGAAGGCGGTTCAGCGAGACCTGTCCAGTGAGAACAGGAGCCCGCCTACCCCGACCCCAAGCCGTGCGGATGATCCCTTTCTGCAAGTGGTATGTCTGATTCGCTAATCACTGAAAACACTAGTTATTCTGTAGCTGACGCGATACTTCTCGCAGGAGACGGTTCCCGACATTGTCGAGTCCCTGCGGGAACCCCTGGACCCATCATCTCGCCCCCTTGAGGGCCAACCGCAGGTCATGGAAGCGGCTCCTCCACCTGACCCGAGAACTGCAGGTAACTTTTCCACTCTTGCTCTTAACCCAAATCTTAGAATGTTGAATTGTCTTTCCCGCAGTGCTAGCTTCCGCCCAGCCGGGTCTCGCCACCCGAGAGAACGAAGCAGGGGCTACAAGTCAGCCTGCCCTCGCGGTTGACTCCTCTCTACTAGCGGGAGGAAAGACTACCGAATCTTCCGCAGCTCCACTAGACGCCAGCCATCCCGCGGGAGAGGAGACCTCCCACCCCCCCCACCCCCGCTTCTGGCCGAGTCGGGATCACTACTCACAAAATCTACCCCCCGGGAAAAGGAATGCCGATCCACCTACTCTTTGGAGCTGAGGGGGGGCTGGGCCTTCTCGCCTGCCGTCGACCGGGGGGTCTCGCCATGCTGTAGGTATGCGGAACATTTATTACAACAATCCTTTATCTCTCTCTATAACTGGAATTATTTTGTCAGGGGATCTGGCCTCGCGATCTGGAGCTGACGCAGAAGAAGAAGAAGAAGAAGAAGAAGAAGAAGACAGAGAGGGGGAAGACAGCGAGAGCTCCCCCTTCCCTTCATCTGACGAGATGGAGGAGATCTTGACTAGTGTCGGGAGCGCTAAACGACGGGGGAAGAAGGTTGCTGCCGTCCTGTCAAAGCTGATCCGGCGGGAACGGGCCCGTGACTTCACGGCAAAAGAGTTTTGCCAAGCAGTGGAGAAGAGGCTGGAGGTTCTGGAGCGAGACTACCTCATCGGCGAGATGGATCGGCCAGGTGGGCCTACCGCCGGGTCTTCTCCTGAAAGGTGCATTGCTCGGATCTGGGGCCTGTCTCGCCGGATCAACCTAGGGTGCACCGTCATGTCGTCCTACTACAACCCGCAGGCGCCACCAAGGACCAGGCAGCGGGAGAGAGGACGATGGCGGTGTGAACCTTACTGACTGGCGAGACCTCACCCCTCCTTGCCCCCGACCTCCCCCTTCTCCATTGTACCCCGTTAATTCTGTCTTAACTGATAACTTCGCTTTCAACGCTGCTACTTTCTATTCAGCTCTCGCTTGGCGAGAGTGATAATTATTGTCGTTATTATTATTATTTCCTGTTTAGTTTTCGCTTGGCAGGAGCAACCTGACATCCTGTTTTAATTCATTTTTTATTCAGCTCTTGCATTAATCGCCTGTCCGTCAGTCACTGTCAGACTCGGGCGGGAAAACGAAGCGCCGCCGACTTTTGAAAAGTCATAATGATCACGGACTTTTATAAATAGAGGGTCCACCTACTACATTTATTTCTGGTATGAATCCCTTTCCCTCTCTTGTCGCTTTCACGGTTTCCAAAAGATCTCGCTTGCTTTCGCCTTTTCTTCCCGTTCTCGCACGGTTCTCGCTCTCGCCTCCCACCTAAAAAACTTCTCCTACAACTTCAATACGATGCAGGGCGGAAGCAAGGGTCGCTCAAACTGCGCGGAAGCCTTCCAAAAGCACCGGCTTCCTTCCTGTACTCTTACCATGGACGAGTTCAACCTGACCCAAACTCGCTACGTTCCCGCCGGCTTCACCGCGCGGAACCCCGGCAACCACGATAAGGTAAACACTGCGGGGGATGGGGATCTCGCTATCCCCCTTGAGCACTTTGAGGTGGGCTTCGGCCTCCCGCTGTGGCCCGAGATGCGTCAGGCCCTCCGGTATTACGGAGTGGGCCCCGCGCAACTGAATCCAAATTTTGTTGCGATTCTGGTAGCTTTCATTTGCTATATGCGATCCGAGAGGATCGAGTTCAGCCTTCCGATCTTCCGGAAGCTGTTCACCTTCCGCGCCAAAGGAGGGGTGGTTTTCTTCTCAGGATAACTGCTCAAGACAATCGGTCTCGCCAACAAGCACCACCACTGGGGCGAGAGGTTCATCTTTGTTTTCGGTGACTTCGGGAACGTGCCTCTCGCGCCCATCCAATATGAGGATGCCGCCTACAAGCCCCCATCCTTGGGCTCGCGCAAGAGCGCCCTCCTTGAGTTCGTCGGAACCAAGGAATTCGACGTCCTCTTCCTCCGGCAAGACATTGATTCACTCCTCCTCGTGCCCCCGGGCAAAGGTAAGGTCTCGCCTTTGTCTCGTTATGCCGCCCTTTTTTACGTTTGAATTGAGTGTGGTCACTTTCGCAGGAGAGCGCGAGATCGCCCTACGCCAACCTTTCGACGAGGCTCGGGCTGCCGGGAGCCAAACTGCGAAAGACCCGCTGGCTCTCGCAAAGGCTGCGGTGCAAGCTTGCCGGGACGAGCCGGCCCCGCCTCCTTCAACCGGCGCCTGGAAGCGAAAGCCCGGCCCCCCTCTGCCCCCGCCGATCAAGAGGCCCATGATAACTGACGCCGAGAAGGGCAAAGCCATTGTGGTGCCGCCTTCTCAACCTCTCGCCACGGGCTTCTCTTTTGAAGAGATCCTGCAGGTTGTGAGCGAGATCGCGGCTACCAGGGGTGGCACTGAGGCCCCTGCCGAGAACCCTCCGGCCCCCGGTGTAGTGGAAGGCGAGGGAGCCGCTGCCGAGACCTCCGGCCAGCCTTCGTCTGGAGAGGTGTCGCGGGGCCACCGCAATTTTGGTCTCAGCATGAAGTGCCTGGACGCGGAGAACAAGCCGCTGCTACAGTGGGACCCCGATGTCAACAGGGTCTCGATCTCGTCCCTTCTGCCTTCCTGGGCGGAGCGAGACGAGGTTACCAGCGAGGCCTTCGCCTTAGGCTACTGCCTCTACAGCCGGTAGGATGTCAGCGTCTATAACAGGATGACCACACGGCTGCTGGCTTATGATTCCACCCACGCCCTGATGCGCGGGATGGAGCTTGCGTACATGTGTGCTCGTCGGAGCATCACCATCTGTTGGAACACCCTATTACTAATTTGGGTCAGGATCACTATGTCTCTAGGAACCTTTGCTTGACCTCCTGTATAGCTTAAAAGGTCAATTAGAATTAAGTCTAAGGGTTAGAAGTCTAGGTTTGGAAGCTGCCCTGAAGACCAAGTTTTTCTGTCTGGATACTAAGTCTGATCGTCGAGCTCAGCACGACGATTCGTCGAACTCCGGTCGACGATCGTCTAGCTCAACTTCGACAGATCGTCGAACTCCATTCGACGATCGCTGAGCTCAACTTCATAATATCGTCGAACTCCATTCGACGATCGGTGAGCTCAGGTCGACGATTTTGACTCTGCATTAGATCTTTATCTCTGAGCTCAGTTCAACGATCTTTGAGCTCAGATCGACGATTATTTTTCTGCTGTGTATTTCCAGATCGCTGAGCTCAGCTCGACGATAGCAGAGCTCAGTTCGACGATTTCTGATAACTTCCAGAATTCAAATTCAAATCAGTTAGGAGTTATTCTGTAATTAATTCAGAGATTTGCTAGCCGTTTTCATTCAATTCTGGACCAAGTTTCAAGGGATTTTTAAAGGAATGTCTCTGTGGACTTTCCTCCAGAAGAGATTATGCAATTAAGGATGCAATCAATGCAGACCAACGGCTATCCTTGACAGAGAATAATATTCTATTCTGTACTAGAGAATAAAAGACATGATTTTTGAATCTCTCACAACAGAGCACATACAATACAGATTACAGAGACAACCTCAAAAATCTTATGTCTAAAAGAATTCTGAAGAACACTCATCCAAGGAGATCAAGTTTTAAAATCTTCAGATCTCTTTTAGTTTTCAAAGTGTTCAAGGCCAACATATTCAAGACTCCAGACACTCAACATTTCAGCTATTGCTGAAATCATCCATTGCTGGAGTTCAATATTTGAAGGCCTATCACCCTCAGCAAAGCTTTTCTTCCTGAAGATTTCAAGGATTCAGGGGGAGCTTTGACATCAATCCACATAGTCTTCTCAGTTGTTTGAGAAAGAGAAGACTTCCATCAATCTCTCACCCCCACTCTGTAAAGGGTTTTTCAAACTCCCTTCAAAAGTTTGAATCTGGTTTTTGGGCACCTTGTCAAAAGCTCATTGGTGGCAAGACACCTGATCAAAAAATCTGCTTTGGTTTTTGAGCACCTTATCAAAAGCTCATTGGTGCCCAAGACACCTGATCAACTCATCCTGCAGTAGATTCCTACCTAGGGTGGTAGAAGAGTGGATGTACCTAAGTTTGGGGAACCACTATATTTCCTTGTGTCTTCTGGTTCTGCTTGCTTTCATTTTTGTTTCTGCCCTTGATTTTTCTGTGCTTAGTTTTTGCATAGCTTAGTACTGTGATTAGATTTATTTTTGCTTCCCTGCTCACACATATTACAACAATAGTTGTAAAAGTTTGTAAAAATTTCTAAAGCACCATATACTCTATTCACCCCTCTCTAGAGTATATCAGATCTAGTTGCACTTTCAATTGGTATCAGAGCCAGGTTGGTTAAACATACCATATCTGATTGGTTGTACAGGCTAACACCTGAACCCCAAGATCCCAAACTAGATCTGTGTTCCTTTGGTATTTTATTATTAGATTTTGTTTGCACAAATCATGGCCCAAAACAAAGATTATGCAAGCACCAGACCTCCAGTGTGCAATCTTTCCAAGTTTGCACTTTGGAAGGCAAGGATTAGACTTTACATGAATTCTATTGACGAAGACATCTTTAATTCTATTTTGACAGTGTGTCCAAGACCCCCAGAGAACACAAGTACAAATGATGTTCCACCTCCATCAGGAACAGATGCTGACATCAAAAAATGGAAGGTAGCTGATGCTAAGGCTATGAACATCCTAGCCCAGACAATGTCAGATGACATATTTCAAAAGGTTGCTGAATGTAATTCAGCCAAGGAAATTTGGGATAGACTCTCAGAAATAGTCTCAGGCTCAGCTGATGAGAGAAAGGACAGAAGATCCCATCTCATCTCTCAATATGAGAACTTCAAGAAGGGAGAGACTGAGTCAGTGGGAGATATGTACAACAGACTGAGTCTAATTGTCAGTGAACTAAGGACATTGGACAAAGAGATCTCTCTAACAGAACTTAATGACAAGATCCTAATGTGCTTCCCCAGCACTTGGGATTCAAGAATCTGGCCAATTAAGGATGCCAGAAGTCTAAATGAGATCACCACTGAAGCTTTGCTGGGTAAGCTCAAATCTTATGAGCTACTCATCAAAAATAGATAGGAAGAACAGAAGGCTGCTTCACCAGCCACAAGGAAAGAGAAGACCATAGCCTTTAAGGCAACTGAGGATCTGCCTGAAGATAAAGCTACAGGCAATGATGAACTACTCAGCTTGTTGGCCAAAAGATTCTACAAGATGGCTAGAAAGTACTTCAGAAGAAGATCATACAAGGAGCAGGACAAGCCAAGGTATGACAAGTCCATTAGCAACAATAAAGTCATTATCTGCTTTGGTTGCAGGAAACCAGGGCACATAGTTCCTGACTGTCCAGAGAACAAGAACAAGGACAGAAGGGACAGAAAAGAAAGAAGAAAGGAGAAAGACTCCAAAAGAAATGGAAATGACAAACCTTCTTCAAGCAAAAATAAGCATACAAGAAAAGGGTTTGTTGCTGAATCCTGGAGTGAGACAGAAGAGGAGTCAGAAGCCTCTTCTAGCTCAAGTGATGATGAGGATGATGCAGAAGAAAAGGAGTTCTGCATGATGGCAATTAATGCCTCACAACACAATTCAGAGGAAGAGGAGTCAGAGTCAGACTCAGAGACCCAACCTGAAAAAGATCAAGTAATTAGTTCTTTTGATTTTAGTTCAGAAGATTTTAAATCTGAATTTAAGCACTGTGTTTGGACCTGCTAAAGTCTGAGAAAGAGATTATCTCTCTCAGAAATCAATTATCTGAACACAATGTTTTAAAGTCAGAAAACCTCAAACTCTCTCAGGAGTTGGAGAACTATAGGGAACAGATAGCTACACTGAAAAGTGAGCTCTCTGAGGCCAAGAAGCTTGAAGAATCCCTTAATGGGAGAAGCATCAAGCTGATGGACATCATAACCACAGTGAACTCTAGATTTAACAGTATACTGGGCTTGGATGCCTCATCCAGCCAGCCTATTGTTCTAACAACTCCCATCAAGTTTATTTCTGACAAGGGAAAGGGAGTTATAGAGGTTGCTAGGAAAAATTCTGATCTGCCTCAGAAAACTAAGTCCCAGCAGAAATCGTCGAACGTAGATCGACGATCGCCGAATGAAGATCGACGATCGCCGAACGCAGCTCGACGATCTCAGGCAAAATCGTCGAACGCATATCGACGATCTCAGCCAAAGTCATCGAACACAGGTCGACGATCTCATATACCTGACCTCAGCCATAGTCGACCGTCGAACGGAGCTCGACGATCTGACCCAAGATCGTCGAACGCAGCTCCAGGATCGTCGAACAGAGGTCAGAGCTCTGGAAACCTTTTCAAAGGCAAATCAAAATTGAATCCTAAGGGTCCTTCATCCCAAACCTTTAACCCTTATACTGAATGGATTTTACCTCCAAGGAGATATCATCCTGAAGGATATAAGAGTCAACCTGGGATGTCTTTCATTTCTGAATTTAGAGGTTATCAACCTAGGACCAAGGTAAACTGGGTCAAAAACAAATGAATTGTCTTATGTGCAGGTGAAGACCTATCCAACATCTAACCAGCAATGGTATTTGGATAGTGGGTGCTCTAAGCACATGACAGGGAATAAGGACAACCTCACATTCTTCAGAGCCAAGCTTGGACCCAAAGTTATTTTTGGTGATTCCAACTTTGGACAAACTAAAGGATATGGTGCAGTCCAGATTGGATCAGTAACTTTCAAGAAGGTAGCTTATGTGGAAGGACTGAAGCACAACCTAATTAGCATCAGTCAGCTGTGTGATGAAGGCTACCAGGTGACCTTCAGCAAAACCTTATGCAAAATCAAGTCAGAGGACAACACAACTATGTTGACAGGTAAAAGGAAAGGTAACATCTACCTAGTAGATTTTCTTTCAACTGATATAAATATCTGCTTGTTTAATTCAGTCTGTAGACCAAATGTTTTATGGCATAAGAGATTAGGACACCTAAACCTTAGAACTATTGCTAGGCTATCCAAGGACAACCTTGTTAGAGGACTACCTGCTGGCCCCTACAAGAAGGAAGGACTCTGCAAGGCTTGTCAATTAGGCAAGCAAACCAAAAAACAGTTTTAAGTCACTTAATAAGAGTGATTCACCTAGGATATTGTATCTGTTACACATGGATCTTTTTGGACCCATCACAGTACAAAGCCTAGGAGGGAAATCCTACACTTTAGTAATTGTAGATGACTTCTCTAGATTCACTTGGGTGTTCTTTCTAAGGAAGAAGTCTGATAACTTTAAGTGTTTGACAGAGTTTCTCAAATGTATACAGATTGAGTTCAATACTCACATTGCCCTGATCAGAAGTGATCATGAGACAGAGTTTGATTCTCTTCTTATGCAAGAGTTCTGTCAGAGTGAAGGGATCAGGCATACTTTCTCAGCTCCTAGAACTCCTCAACAAAATGGGGTAGCTGAAAGGAAAAAATAGAACCCTTATTGAATCTGCTACTATATTGTTGTCAGATGCTCATCTACCTCTAACCTTTTGGGCAGAGGCAGTGAACACCTCCAACTATGTGTTGACCAGAAGTCTGATACATAAACTAAAAGGAAAGACTCCCTATGAATTACTCAAAGGGAAGAAACCTAAAGTTGACTATTTTAGAGTATTTGGTTGTATTTGCTATATTCATAATAATGACAAGAAATATTTAGCAAAATTCCAAGCCAAAGCTGATGAAGGAGTGTTTCTGGGATACTCCATGATCAGCAAGGCCTATAGGGTCTATAATAAATCATCTTTGAAAATTGAGGAATCTGTTCACATCTTATTTGATGAAACTAACATGTCTTTCAAGGAGAAGATTTCTTCTACCATAGAACCTTTGCAGGAACATTCTCTAGTTGAAGATATGAACAAGTTACAGGTTACTCAAGAGGATGAAAGCAGTGAAGATGAAGGAAATGATCAATATTTTGAAGCACAACATGAAGAGCCAGTTGTTGTACCACAAGAGGAAACAACAACACAGGTTGGTGAACAATCAACACCCCCTGTTGATTTAGTAACATCAAGAGACCATCCAATTTCCCAAATAATTGGAGAAATCTCAGTTGGTGTGCAAACCAGAAATCAGGTTAACCAAAACCTGTTGCACACCTGCTTCCTATCTCAAATTGAACCTTAGTCCATTCAAGATGCAGAGCAAGATCCACACTGGATCATTGCAATGCAAGAGGAGTTGCATCAATATGAGAGGAACAAGGTATGGGAACTAGTGCCAAAGCCTACGGATCATTCCATTATTGGAACAAAATGGGTATTCAGAAATAAACTGGATGATCAAGGAGTAATTATAAGGAACAAGGCAAGGCTAGTTGCTCAAGGATACTCTCAAGAAGAAGGAATCGACTACGACCAAACTTTTGCACCTGTTGCAAGATTAGAAGCCATCAAGATTTTTCTAGCTTATGCAGCTCACAAAGTCTTCAAAGTATATCAGATGGATGTCAAAAGTGCTTTCTTAAATGGAGACATCAAAGAGGAAGTTTATGTCAAACAACCTCCGTGTTTTATCTCTCCAACTCTTCCTGATTATATTTTTAGATTAAATAAAGCATTATATGGTCTCAAGCAAGCTCCTAGAGCATGGTATGAGACCTTAGCATGCTTTCTCTTGGAAAATGGTTTTATAATGGGTAGAGTAGACCAAACTCTTTTTATTAGAACCCATAAGTCTCATACCCTACTAGTACAAATTTATGTAGACGATATCATTTTTGGTTCTACTGACTCCAAATTGTGCAGAAGGTTTTCTAACCTAATGCATTCTAAATTTGAGATGAGTAGCATGGGTGAGCTATCCTTCTTCCTAGGATTGCAAGTCAAACAACATGCTGAAGGCATCTTTATTTCTCAAATCAAATATGCAAATGAATTGGTTAAGAAATTTGGTATGTCTGAGGCATCTTGTATGAAAACACCCATGCCTACCAATGCTGTATTAGATGCTGATGAACATGGGAAACCTGTTGATCAGACAACATATAGAGCAATGATTGGCTCTTTACTGTATCTTACAGCTAGTAGACCAGATATAATGTTTGTTATATGTATATGTGCTAGGTTCCAAGTAAGCCCTAGAGAGTCACACCTAACTTTAGTAAAGAGGATTCTCAGGTATGTTAAAAATTGTCCAAATCTAGGTCTCTGGTATCCAAAAGATTCAGCATTTGATTTAACTGGATTCTCAGATGTTGATTATGTTGGATGCAGAATTGACAGGAAAAGCACCAGTGGAACTTGTCAGTTCCTTGGTGACAGACTTGTCTCTTGGTTTTGTAAGAAACAAACATCTGTGTCAACTTCAACTGCTGAAGCTGAATATATGGCTGCAAGCAGTTGTTGTTCACAAATATTGTGGATTCAAAACCAACTCCTAGACTATGGTTACAACTTAGAGAAGTCTAAAATCTTTTGTGATAACACAAGTGCTATTTCCAAAGCTCTAAATCCAGTCCTCCATAGTAGGACAAAACACATAGAGATTAGGCATCACTTCTTAAGGGATAATGTTGAAAAGAATAAAATTGAATTACAATATATCCCAACTGATTTACAAAGGGGAGATATTTTCACCAAGCCTTTGGATGAAAAGAAACACACCTTCTTCCTAAATCAGTTAGGAATGTTAGATGGAGGAAGTCTTAAATAATATCCAAGATTTTGAAAGCTAAAAATTGACCAAGACTAGGCAAAAATTCTGATTTTTCTTAGTGTCTAGAATTTTCCTGATCTCTGAACAGCGCTCGACGATTTGCCCCAAGATCGTCGAACGGAGATCGACGATTTCCAAAATCATCGAACTGAGTTCAGCGCTTCTCAGATAGTATGCACTATCTCTTCCGGTCAACGATCGTCGAACGGCGCTCGACGTTTATGCTCACTGAACGATCGTCGAACGGAGCTCGACGCTCTTCAAGATCGTCGAACGGAGATCGATGATGTTGAAGACTCTTCAGATTCCTTTAGAAGCCCCGATCGTCGAACTGAGTCCAACGATCTTTCCAATTCTGCGTCGAACCTTAATATAAAACTCATTTTTCGCCGTCGTTCTCTTTTGCGCTTTCGATTTCTCTGCAAGAATTTTCTTTCCCTCCAAACAGTTCTACGCTTGGTCGTTTTGTTTGTTGAGTTTTTGCAGGTACAATGGCTGTGTCAGTTGCAGTTCTTGCCGCAATGAAGTTTGATGCAGGCTTTGATATTGATATAGAATCATTCGGCACCACTGACCAGATTTTCCAAGACATACTGGGTTTGTTCAAAGATCAGAATCTAACTGCCCTCATGACCACCAGGATCAAGCTGGCTTCAGATGAAATCAAAGAGTGGGTGTATACTGCTCATAATCAAGATAACAACACAATAGTTGGGTCTATTGCTGGCAATCAGGTACCCTTGACCCCCACAATTTTAACAGAGGTTTTTGGACTGAGAAATGGAGAAGATATTGCTGAGTTATCAGGAGAAGAATATTCTGAACTACTTGCCAGGATGGGTCATCCAGAGGGAAACCCTAGCTAGCTATTCAAGAGGAATCTGTCTGTTGAATACAGGTTCCTGGCAGATGTGGTAGGGAAAGTGCTGCTGGCAAAGCACTCTGCCCATGATACTATATCCAGACATCAGCTCTGTCTCATGGGAGATCTGGTGGATAAGAAAAATCTGAACTGGAGAGAGGTGTTCTTTGACCTCATCAAGAAGAAAATAAACAAGAGTTTTGTAAACTTTGGAAGAATTCTTAGAGTTTTCCTGCAGACCAGGTGCCCTGCCTTGCTGGTCTCCTCTGGAGTTCACATAAATGCCTCCAAGAGACTAACATGTGCCCTCTTTGGCAAGTGGGACAGGCAAATAAGCAAGCCTAGCAGGCCCTCCTCTAGTGCTCCTTCAGGCACCAGGACTCAAAGAGTCACTCCTTCACAGGTCTCTGCCCCTGCAGATGACCTGGCTGCTGATGTTGCTGCCTCTCCTCCTCCTCCAATTCCATCCCTTCCCTTACCATCCACCATTCCAGCTCCATCCACCATCACCATATCTAGCCCATCTCCAACATCAACTGCCTCTCCAGTCCCTGTTCTCCCCACACTAGAAGAACAATTCCACCCTCTGTTCTCCTACCCTCCACCCGATGTCACCTCTTCACCATCCATTCCATCCTTCACTCTTCTGGATGATTCCTTCATGGATGATTCCCCCTCATCTCCTCCTGAATTACCCTCCTCCTCCACTTCATTCCAAGACCTCCTACACCACATCATTGATCAACCAACATTCACTCCATCCATATCCATCCCCTTGTCCTCCATATCCACCATCCAAACACCTCAGCCATCCATACCACCACTCTCCAGCCCTCCACTTTCAGAATCTTCAGCTACTCCTATTCCATCTACCTCTGCTCCAGCTGTTGAGCAAGTAGACCTCTCAGCCCTAGCTGACAGGCTGTATGAGCTAATTGCCCCCAGGCTCTCTCTACTATTGGAGACCTCCTTGGCTCCTCTACACCTGTCAGTGGAAGCTCTCTTTGCCAGGCTTTCCTCCCTCCTTCCTCAGGCAGCACCTCCAGCATTGTGCCTTGATCCAGATGTATCTGCATCTAGGCAGGGGGAGATGCCATATGAAGAGACTCTTCATGCTGTTGCTGCTGCTGCTGTGCCTCCTACTGCAGTTCTTGCAATAGACCTAAGGTCTTTGCTTTCTGCTTTTGACTCTGCCTACTTCAGCTATCTGCCAGAGGTTAATGTTGTCCAGCCCCCAGAAGACTTATCCAAGGCACTGGTGCCTTTCTCTTGCTGTGACCCTAGCATTATCTCTTCTTTTGTACATTCAGTAATTGCTGCTACTGAAGATGTTGCTGCTGCTGCTGCTGTTGAAGAAAGGACTGACTTTGCTTCTTAAAATATTGATGCTGCTGCTGTAGATATTCTTGTTGCTGCTGAAGTTCCAACTGCTTCTGATGAGCCAATATCCAAGGATCTTCTGATGACAGAGGCCACTGATTTTGAGCCTACTGCAGTTTTTGATGTTGTTTCTGCTGTTTCTACTGCTGTTAGTGAAGTTTCTGCTGATGTTAGTGAGACAGTTGCTGCTGCTGTCACCTCTCCTGCTGCTGTTGTTGTTTCTGCCTCACCTCCTCCATCTGCTGCTGCCCATACTGCTACTACTATCTCAACTTCTGCCTCATCTGCTGCTGTTCAGCTAAAGAAAGATCTAATGAAGAAAATAGATGCTTTATATGATGATCAGAGTTCTGAATCTGATGAGTTTAAAACAGACTCTGATGACTCATCTGCTACCATTGCCAGGAAAAGGAAGGCAAGGAGCAAGGCAATGAAAAGGGTTCCTCATGCTAAAGTTAAGGATAATAATGATATTCCTTATTATATCCTTCATAATTGCCCCATCACTGAACATTGGATGCAGTTTTCCAAAAACCAGCTGAAAGCCATGAAGAAAAAGAGAAGATATGAGAAGGGCTCTTCCCAATTCCAGCACCCTCATCCTCCTCCACCACCTCCTCCTGATGCAGGTGCAGGTGGAAGCTCTGCAAGTCAACCCCCAGCTAGAAGCCAGGCTCCCTATCAACCTCATGCCAGATCCTATCAAAGGGAAAGACAATCCAGGGGTTCATATTCTAGGAGAGGAGGATACAGGGGTAATCAGAGAGATATTCAAGTTTATTCCAAAGGGTATTCCAGGCAGCACCCATATTCTAAGGGAGGATATGTTTCATCTGATACATCATCAGGTCCTTTCCCCTATAAGCTAAAAGAGACTGTGTCTGCCAGGCCTCCTCAAGACAATCCTTCCAACAGGTATGAGCCACCTGTACCTTTTGAGGACCCTGAAAATAACCCAGCTGCTTGGACTGCCAGGTTAAAAGAATTGGCTGCACTGGATCAGATTAAGAAGGCCAGAGATCAAGGATTGGATTCTTCCAACATTTCTACAATGTCTGAGCAAAGACAGAAAGAATTAGAAAGATATGCTTCCAGTAAATTCTTTGATGCTGACAGATATATGGAATTACATCCTGCAACTGTGGTTCCCAGGCCTACAAAGCAAACTTATTTGGTTGCAGCAGATGACACCAGGTCCAACAAAGAAGCCCTAAACCCTAACAGAGAAATTAAAATGGTTAAAGGCAAAGAGAAGAAGTGACATTGTAAGGTGATAGTTTCTGTGAATTCTGACTGTTATCTGGATGATATATATATATATATCTCTGTGTTTCTGCTTGTCTAGCTGTTGTTTTTCTGCTTAATACTTGTATGTTGTTATTTAAATTTTTCCAAAGTCTATAAATAGTAATCCTAACCCAAATAGGGGGAGATTGTTGGAACACCCTATTACTAATTTGGGTCAGGATCACTATGTCTCTAGGAACCTTTGCTTGACCTCCTGTATAGCTTAAAAGGTCAATTAGAATTAAGTCTATGGGTTAGAAGTCTAGGTTTGGAAGCTGCCCTGAAGACCAAGTTTTTCTGTCTGGAGACTAAGTCTGATCGTCGAGCTCAGCACGACGATTCGTCGAACTCCGGTCGACGATCGTCTAGCTCAACTTCGACAGATCGTCGAACTCCATTCGACGATCGCTGAGCTCAACTTCATAATATTGTCGAACTCCATTCGACGATTGGTGAGCTCAGGTCGACGATTTTGACTCTGCATTAGATCTTTATCTCTGAGCTCAGTTCAACGATCTTTGAGCTCAGATCGACGATTATTTTACTGCTGTGTATTTCCAGATCGCTGAGCTCAGCTCGACTATAGCAGAGCTCAGTTCGACGATTTCTGATAACTTCCAGAATTCAAATTCAAATCAGTTAGGAGTTATTCTGCAATTAATTCAGAGATTTGCTAGCCGTTTTCATTCAATTCTGGACCATGTTTCAAGGGATTTTTAAAGGATTGTCTCTGTGGACTTTCCTCCAGAAGAGATTATGCAATTAAGGATGCAATCAATGCAGACCAATGGCTATCCTTGACAGAGAATAATATTCTATTCTGTACCAGAGAATAAAAGACAAGATTTTTGAATCTCTCACAATAGAGCACACACAATACAGATTACAGAGACAACCTCAAAAATCTTATGTCTAAAAGAATTCTGAAGAACACTCATCCAAGGAGATCAAGTTTTAAAATCTTCAGATCTCTTTTAGTTTTCAAAGTGTTCAAGGCCAACATATTCAAGACTCCAGACACTCAACATTTCAGCTATTGCTGAAATCATCCATTGCTGGAGTTCAATATTTGAAGGCCTATCACCCTCAGCAAAGCTTTTCTTCCTGAAGATTTCAAGGATTCAGGGGGAGCTTTGACATCAATCCACATAGTCTTCTCAGTTGTTTGAGAAAGAGAAGACTTCCATCAATCTCTCACCCCCACTCTGTAAAGGGTTTTTCAAACTCCCTTCAAAAGTTTGAATCTGGTTTTTGAGCACCTTGTCAAAAGCTCATTGGTGGCAAGACACCTGATCAAAAAATCTGCTTTGGTTTTTGAGCACCTTATCAAAAGCTCATTGGTGCCCAGGACACCTGATCAACTCATCCTGCAGTGGATTCCTACCTAGGGTGGTAGAAGAGTGGATGTACCCAAGTTTGGGGAACCACTATATTTCCTTGTGTCTTCTGGTTCTGCTTGCTTTCATTTTTGTTTCTGGCCTTGATTTTTCTGTGCTTAGTTTTTGCATAGCTTAGTACTGTGATTAGATTTATTTTTGCTTCCCTGCTCACACATATTACAACAATAGTTGTAAAAGTTTGTAAAAGTTTCTAAAGCACCATATACTCTATTCACCCCCCTCTAGAGTATATCAGATCTAGTTGCACTTTCACCATCAACCGCAACTTCCAGGAAATGTTCAAGGCCAGGGAGTGTGTGGTGGCTGAGGCGGCTGCCTTGAAGAAGGAGGTAGAAGACGCCAAACAACAGCTGTCTTCTCGCCGGGCGGAATAGGTAAGCGAGATCTTTCTCGACACTCGCTCTCTCCACTACCGATTTCGACTTCATCCTTTTCCTTTCTTGCTAACTTCTCGCCATACAGGATTTTGCTCAAGCCGCGGCGCTTCGCGAGGAGCTGTCCCAGGCGAGATACGAGAACATCCTCCTGAGGGACCAGATCCTGCGCCTGGAGGCGAATGCGCCCCCTCCTCTGGATGAAATATTGAAGAGTCGCTATTACTCCGTCTATGACGTCGACAAGCTCCTCCAGGCCAATGCGCAAGCTACCGTCTAGCTGACCTTGGAGACGCTGCGAGATGTCGGATGTCTGGACGGGAGGGGCAAGATCATCACAGCTCAACAGCTCGTTCCTTGGCTCTTCAAGCCTGTCCCGAAGCCCCTGGGCGTGCCTGATACCCCACCCTCGGATGTCCCGAAATCCCCTGCTGCGGGTGGCGATACATCCGGGGGGAGCTCAGGTGAGAGCTCCAGCGGGAGTTCTGGCGAGAGCTCTGAGGGGTATAGCTTGTCCCCCTGATGGCCCCCCTTTCTCTCTTTTTTCCTTTCCGCCTTAGTGTAAAGAGCGAGACGCTCTAAACTTGTAATCATGTATAAAACACCTTGTAAATATTTCGTTGTAAATGTTAGTCCTATTCTTATTTGTGAATGCGCTTGATGTAATTGTTGTGGCCGAGTGTTCCTTAAGCACGCTTCCGCCGAGACCCTCGGCCTCCCTAGGGCTGTTTCCCTTAGTGATGAATAGGTGGGAACCTGCCGAAAACTGTCTGTCGGGAACGTGGCTCTCGAACCCTTAAGACGGGGCCGTCCCCCTTTAGCTTGCGCGAACCGTTCAAGCCTGTCGCATAACGCTTCCGCCTGTCTGTCCAAGAATATTATTAAGAGCCTTCTCGGCGAAAGCCTCCTTCAGCGAGACCTCTTTGGTGGGGATCTCCCCACCGAGATCTATTCTGGCCGAGACCTCTCCTATCTATACCTCTTTCCATTTCGTGTCCCGGGTGCGTTTCCTGCCTTGCTCAAACCAAACCTATCCCCCACAGGCGAGCCTTCGGACCTGCCAGCTAGATGAGAGCCTGCGCAGCGGGTCTACCTGGTACCGAGCCGAGCTCGGGGTGCCGATGACGTTCTCAAACCAACCAAACCTATCCCCCACAAGCGAGCCTTCGGACCTGCCAGCTAGATGAGAGCCTGCGCAGCGGGTCTAACTGGGGCCGAGCCGAGCTCGGGGTGCCGATGACGTTCTCAAACCAACCAAACCTATCCCCCACAGGCGAGCCTTCAGACCTGCCAGCTAGATGAGAGCCTGCGCAGCGGGTCTACCTGGGGCCGAGCCGAGCTTGGGGTGCCTATGACGTTCTCAAACCAAACCTATCCCACACAGGCGAGCCTTCGGACCTGCCAGCTAGATGAGAGCCTGCGCAGCGGCTATACCTGGGGCTGAGCCGAGCTCGGGGTGCTGATGACGTTCTCAAACCAACCAAACATATCACCCACAGGCAAGCCTTCGGACCTGCCATCTAGATGAGAGCCTGCGCAGCTGGTCTACCTGGGGCCGAGCCGAGCTCAGGGTGTCGATGACGTTCTCAAACCAACCAAACCTATCCCCCACAGGCGAGCCTTCGGACATGCCAGCTAGATGAGAGCCTGCGCAGCGGGTCTACCTGGGGCCGAGTCGAGCTCGGGGTGCCGATGACGTTCTCAAACCAACCAAACCTATCCCCCACAGGCGAGCCTTCGGACCTGCCAGCTAGATGAGAGCCTGCGCATCGGGTCTACCTGGGGCCGAGCCGAGCTCGGGGTGCCGATGACGTTCTCAAACCAACCAAACCTATACCCCACATGCGAGCCTTCGGACCTGCCAGCTAGATGACAGCCTGCGCAGCGGGTCTACCTGGGGCCGAGCCGAGCTCGGGGTGCCGATGACGTTTTCAAACCAAACCAATCCCCACAGGCGAGCCTTCGGACCTGCCAGCTAGATGAGAGCCTGCGCAGCGGGTCTACCTGGGGCTGAGCCAAGCTCGGGGTACCGATGACATTTCCTCAAACCAAACCTATCCCCCACAGGCGAGCCTTCGGCCCTGCCAGCTAGATGAGAGCCTGCGCAGCGGGTCTACCTAGGGCCGAGCCGTGCTCGGGGTGCCGATGACGTTGTCAATCCAACCAAACCTATCCCCCACAGGCGAGCCTTCGGACCTGCCAGCTCGATGAGAGCCTGCGCAGCGGGTCTACCTGGGGCCGAGCTGAGCTCGGGGTGCCGATGACGTTTCCTCAAACCAAACCTATCCCCCACAGGCGAGCCTTCGGACCTGCCAGCTATATGAGAGCCTACGCAGCGGGTCTACCTGGGGCCGAGCCGAGCTCGGGGTGCCGATGACGTTCTCAAACCAACCAAACCTATCCCCCACAGGCAAGCCTTCGAACCTGCTAGCTAGATGAGAGCCTGCGCAGCGGCTCTACCTGGGGCCGAGCCGAGCTCGGGGTGCCAATGATGTTTCCTCAAACCAAACCTATCCCCCACAGGCGAGCCTTCAGACCTGCCAGCTAGATGAGAGCCTGTGCAGCGGGTCTACCTGGGGCTGAGCCGAGCTCGGGGTGCCGATGACGTTTCCTCAAAACCAAACCTATCCCCCATAGGCGAGCCTTCGGACCTGCCAGCTAGATGAGAGCCTGCGCAGCGGGTATACCTAGGGCCGAGCCGAGCTCAGGGTGCTGATGACGTTCTCAAACCAAACCTATCCCCCACAGGCGAACCTTCGGACCTGCCAGCTAGATGAGAGCCTACGTAGCGGTTCTACCTGGGGCCGAGCCGAGCTCGGGGTATTCATAAAACACATAATTATATCATATTATAAAAATTTCACGATAGTCAAGTGAAAATCAACTGATGTAGTATTATAAGTTTATTTTTGAGATACATGGTTACATCCTTCGCCTTTTATGGGTAGAAGCGTTTTAGGTCATCACCACTCCAGGTGTGACTTAAGGCCCTCCCCTCCACATCCTGGAGGTAGTAACCTCCTGTTCGGAGGGCTTCCTTCACTATGTACGGTCCTTCCCAGTTCGGGTTGAGCTTGCCCACGGGAGTCGACCTTCCTGCCGTGTCAACCTTTCTCAGCACCAGATCCCCTTCAGTAAACTTCTTGACCCTGACATGCTTATCAAAATACTTGGCCATCCACCGCTTGATCCCTTCTTGCCTGATATCTGCCACGTCCCGCAGTTCTTCCACAATATATAGCGAGCGGCGTTGCCCCTCTGCATTCTCCAACCTCCAAGTCTCATCTCCTTCGCCCGCGGCTGTAACCCGCGGGGACCGAACCTCGAACTCCACTGGTAGGACTGCCTCACACCCATGAGAGAGCTTGAAGGGGGTCTCACTGATGGCCATGTTCGGGGTTGTTCGCAAGGCCCACAGGACCGAGGGGAGCTGCTTCACCCAATTTCCCTTTAAGTTCTCCAACTTTTTCTTTAGTAGGTTTTCAATGATTTTGTTCGCTGCTTCCACCTGGCTGTTGCTCCGGGGGTGGTGGACAGAGGCGAATTTGAGGTCTATCCCCAATTGGGCGCAGAAGCTAATGAACTCTTCACTGGCAAACTGGGGGCCGTTATATGTCACTATTGCTTGAGGCAACCCGTGTCTGCATATGATCTCCCCCCAGATGAAGTTTCTTATGACTTGTGAGGTGACCTTTGCTAAGGCTTTCACCTCTAGCCACTTTGAGAAATAATCGACCATGACCAAGAGGAATCTCCTCTGCCCACTAGCCGGAGGAAAAGGTCCAACTAAATCCATTCCCCAGATGGCGAACGACCACGATGTCGTGATGCTTCGGAGTCTTTGAGCCACCAAGAGCTGAAGGGGGGCGCAGAGCTGACATTTTTGACATTTCCTTGCAAACTCCGCGGCATCCTTTCTTAGGGTGGGCCAGAAGTACCCCTGCCTGACCACCCTTGCTTCCAACATCCTCGCTCCGGAATGACTTCCGCACTCACCTGAGTGTACCTCTCCAAAGATCCTTGGGATCTCTTCCTCGGTCACACTTCTAGCTAGGAGCCCTGACAACATCTTACGATGCAGGCCCCCTTCTATCATTAGGTAGTGAGCTGCCTTGGGCTTGAAGCTTCTCCCGTCCTTGGCCCCCTCAGGAAGTCCACCGGTGGTTAGGAAGGTCACCAATGGATCCACCCATGAGGGTCACCGATCCACCACCATCAATTCTCCTTCCTCGATAGCCGGTTGAAATAGCTCCGTCAAGGTCCCTCCTCCCCGAGGTCCAAACTTGGCTAATCGATCGGCAGCTATACTTTCTTCCCTTGGAACATGTTGGATTGAGAATGTCCGGAACCCACCGATGATCGCCCTTACCTTGGAGAGGTATTTGATGAGGGTAGGCTACCGAGCTTCAAACTCTCCCCGGATCTACGACGCTACTACCTTTGAGTCCGTGAAAGCTTCCACATCCTCAATCTTCAGCTCCTTTGCCAAGCGAAGGTCGGCGATCACGGCCTCATACTCCACCTGATTGTTGGTCACCGGGAAATGGTAAGCCACCGCCTGCTCTATCGCGACTCCCTGGGGGCTAGTTAGTACCACTCCTCCCCCGAGGGAATGCTTTCCCGAGGCCCCATCGACCATCATCTTCCATGCTTCCCGTGGCTACTGCTCTCCCTCCTCGACCTCGACAATATAGTCTGCTAGGAAGTCCGCCACTGCCTGTGCCTTGATGGAGAGTCTTGGAACAAAGGAGATGTCGAACTCACTTAGCTCAATAGACCACTTAGCAAGTCTCCCTGAGTGCTCTACTCCTTCAAAGATCTTGCGAAGAGGATGGTCGGTCACCACCCTAATCGAATGTGCTTGAAAGTATGGTCGGAGTTTCCTTGCAGAGATGACCAAAGCATAAGCTAGCTTTTCGAGGATGTGATAGCGGAGCTCTGCCTTCTTCAGTATCCGGCTGACGTAGTAGATGGGCAGTTGCTTCTTTCCTTCTTCCCTCACTAGGACGGCGCTTACCGCCTCCGCTCCTACTCCAAGGTACAAGGTCAGCTGGAGGAAGGGGCAAGGGTCACCTATCGGAACCTGGAGTGTGGCCCACTCACTTTTGGTCATTCTCTCCTAGGAGGGGTGAGGTCTCGCCTATGAGCGGGACCTCCTCTATCGGAACCTGGGGTGTGGCCCACTCACTTCTGGCCGAAAAGGCCAAGCTGACTGTCTGCAGGACCTCTCGCCTGAATTCATCCAACATCCTCTTTGTCGCTTCCTCTCTCCGGGTGGGGGAGCCTCCAGAACCTGACCCTTCACCTTCACCTCCAGCCATGGGATAAAACTCAAGGCTTTCTTGTACCTACTGCTTTCCACGCTCACCGCACCAGAACTGTTGAAGCCAAAAATGACCTCAACGGGAGTTCAAAAACAGGGGTGCAGCCTACACCTACTTCTCTCAAGCCTCAACCCTCGACTGGCTGCAAAGGACCTAAGACTGACCCAAAGCCTCAGCAGGGAGGTCCCACCTCACACCCGGAAGATCCCTGAGAGCTTCCCCTCCAAAGCCAAAAGATGGGCTAGGAGCTCCTCAGAAAGCACTAGAAGTTGGGGGATAATGAATGCTTGCCTTCCAAAGAGCCCTTATAGTCTTTGATGTCCTGAGATTACTGAAATGCCCCTAGTTGATCTGCCAATAGCTGAATCCCGGTGTTTTCCTGAGGGTACTAGGGTAATTTCACTCGAGGATGACTTGGTCATTTTACCCAAGGCCCTGGGCCCCACTCGGCGCGAGCTCTGAGCCGAGAGCATTCTGTCTAGAGCCCGACGTAAGCGGTCTCGCCTTCCTATAGGCGAGAGCTTATTTAAGCCGATCTGGGTGCTAGCGCAAGCATTCCCGTGTTGGCCATCGTTCGACGATTTGGCTGTGCTTGACGATCTGGGCTCGACGAATAAGGGGCATCTTGCGGGCGAGAGCTCATTTGAGACAGGAGCTTGGCGCTTAGCGCAAGCGCTCCCGCTTACTTGGGCGAGAACTTCTCTGGCTAGCCTAAAGGTGACCATTGCGCCTGCTGGTCTGACTCAGCGAATATGGGGTTGTACACCCGTCTATCACAAAACCATCCGAGCAATCGGCTCGCCGGGCTAACCTACCCATCACCAAAACCACCGAGCCTAGCGATCGTGAGACATAACCTAACTCCCATAACACCGGGGAGTGTAAGTGTAAGTGTAATCCTAAAGTATTACAAATTACTCTTGTATTCAAATTAGTCCTACGGCTTGTTAATCTTGGACTGCCCAAGGCATTCCCGGTGAAGGGCTCTCACGGGGCACTACGAACTGTGTAAGGCTCGCTTTTTTTTACAAACCAACCGGGGTCTTATGCCCAGAGCTGACGCTTTGCGGTGACACCAACACACCCGGGAAGGTCATCACTACAAAATGTTGATCATGCCGACCATACAGATCACGGAAGAGAAGAGTAAAAATAAGAGAGTAAAATAAACTCAAATACTTGTCCACAGAAATCACAAGAATATAATAAATGTCCACGAAGGGAGACTCCACAGTAATGATAAATCAAGTACTAATAAAAAGGGCTCCTGCCTGATACGTCATGATCCTCACTACAAGTCACTCATCATGGAAGCAAATTTATAGTAACTACTAATGATTGGGACTCATTGTCCCTGCTACGTGAACTCCCGTACTAGACTGTCCCGTCTCCAAGTGCACCGACCTCTGGGGCTGCATCTCCTAGTTCGGCTCCACGATCCCCTAAAATGATTTGGTCAACGACTGTTAGTCTAAAAGATAAGTCCTATCATTCCCCACCCATCCCCCATGGCTCCTAGGCACCGAGCGGGGAGAAGGATAGGGAAGGTAATGAAGATGGAGAGTAACAAACTAAGCAGGTGACGGCGGACCTAAACTAATAGTGATATCTCAGAGCTATAAAGGTGTACAGCAGTAATATGACAATACTAAAGTAAGGCAGTAAAGTAAGAATAGTAAGAGAGCAAAGTATAATGAAGAATAATCTTAACTTATATGAATGCACATACAAACTTATAAGTTAAGGGGTCTTTTTTAAGGCTCTCATCGTATAAAGTCTCATACCATTTTATACGATATGGTGTCATGTTTATATGCAAGTAAGAGTGCAGTGCTATGTTATGCCATGAAATGCTATGTTCACACAAGTGCAACTCACGCACATGACTCTATGAGCACAAACCTTTAGTTCCCCCAATTTGGAAGCTAGTATCACTCCCAGGAGCCTCCGTTGTGGCAAACAGAGACAGTGGGTCGGGCTACCCCACTCATAGGCGGGTATCCACACTACAAAGTCTAGCCCTTATGTTGGAACACCCTATTACTAATTTGGGTCAGGATCACTATGTCTCTAGGAATTTATGCTTTGACCTTCTGTATAGATAATAGGTCAATTAGAATTGAGTCTAAGGGATCAGGAGTCTAGGTTTGGAAGCTGCCCTGAAGACCTAAGTTTTTCTGGAGACTAAGTCCAAATCGTCGAGCTCAGCACGACGTTTCGTCGAACTCCGGTCGACGATCGTCTAGCTCAACTATTGACAGATCGTCGAGCTCCATTCGACGATCGCTGAGCTCAACCCTCATAATATCGTCGAGCTCTGGTCGACGATCGCTGAGCTCAACTTCTCAATATCGTCGAACTCCATTCGACGATCGCTGAGCTCAGGTCGACGATTTTGACTCTGCACTGGATCCTTATCTCTGAGCTCAGTTCGACGATCTTTGAGCTCAGATCGACGATTTCATTGTTGCTTGCATTTTCCAGTTCGCTGAGCTCAGCTCGACGATAGCAGAGCTCAGTTCGACGAATCCAGTTATCTTTCAGATTCAAATTCAAATCAGATAGAAGTTATTCTGCATTTAATTCAGAAGATCTGCCAGCCGTTTTCATTTACTTCTGGAGCAAGTTTCAAGGGATTTTTCAAGGAATAATTCAGTGGACTTTCCTTCAGAACATTTTATGCAATTAAGGCTGTAATTAATTCAGACCAACGGCTATCTTTGACAGAGCAATTTTCTATTCAGACTCAGAGAATAAAAGATAGAATGTTTTTGAATCAGAAAAGAAGATAGACAAGAACAAGAGAATAGAGATTGACAAGAACAGGACACAACTCAATACACAGAGACTCTCTCAATCTTCTGTCAACAAGAATTCAGAAGAACACTCATCAAAAAGAGATCAAGCTTTCAAACATTTTTCAGATCTCTTCAGCTCTCAAGTGTTCAAGGCCAACATCATCTCAAGACTCCAGACACTCAACATTTCAGCTTGCTGAAATCATCTTTTGCTGGAGATCTATCTTTGAAGGCCTATCACCCTCAGCAAAGCTCATCTTCCTGAAGAGTTCAAGGACTCAGGGGGAGCTTTGACAACTTCACTGAATCCACATAGTCTTCTCAGTTGCTTGAGAAAGAGAAGACTGCCATCACTCTCTCACCCCCATTCTGTAAAGGGTTTTTCAAACTCCCTTCAAAAGTTTGAATCTGGTTTTTGAGCACCTTGTCAAAAGCTCATTGGTGGCAAGACACCTGATCAAAAAATCTGATTTGGTTTTTGAGCACCTTATCAAAAGCTCATTGGTGCCCAGGACACCTGATCAACTCATCCTGCAGTGGATTCCTACCTAGGGTGGTAGAAGAGTGGATGTACCCAAGTTGGGGAACCACTATATTTCCTTGTGTCATCTGGTTCTGCATGTTTTCTTTTTGTTTCTGGCCTAGATTTTCTTGTGCTTGTTTCTGCATAGCTTAGTTTTATTTCTGCTTCCCTGCTTACACTCATTACAACAATTGTTGTAAAGCTTTGCAAAAGTTTTTCTTTGTATTTTAAAAAGCACCATATACTCTATTCACCCCCCCTTTAGAGTATATCAGATCTAGTTTCCCATTTCAATTGGTATCAGAGCCAGGTTGGTTAAACATACCATATCTGTTTGGTTGTACAGGCTAACACCTGAACCCCAAAGATCCCAAACTAGATCCTTCTTTTATATTTCATTATTAGATTTAGCTTGCACAAATCATGGCCCAAAACAAAGATTATGCAAGCACCAGACCTCCAGTGTGCAATCTGTCAAAGTTTGCACTTTGGAAAGCAAGGATTAAACTCTATATGAATTCCATTGACGAGGACATTTTTAACTCTGTTTTGACAGTGTGTCCAAGACCTCCAGAGAGCACAAGCACAAATGCTGTTCCACCTCCATCAGGAACAGATGCTGACATTAAAAAGTGGAAAGTAGTTGATGCCAAGGCAATGAACATTCTAGCTCAAACAATGTCAGATGACATTTTTCAAAAAGTAGCTGAATGCAACTCAGCCAAGGAGATCTGGGACAAGCTCTCAGAAATAGTTTCAGGCTCAGCTGATGAGAGAAAGGACAGAAGATCTCATCTCATCTCCCAATATGAGAACTTCAAGAAGGGAGAAACAGAGTCAGTGGGAGAAATGTACAACAGACTGAGTCTAATTGTCAGTGAACTGAGGACATTAGACAAAGAGATCTCACTGACAGAACTTAATGACAAGATCCTAATGTGCTTCCCCAACACTTGGGATTCAAGAATCTGGCCAATTAAAGATGCCAGAAGCCTGAATGAGATCACAACTGAAGCCTTGTTGGGTAAGCTCAAATCTTATGAGCTACTCATCAAGAACAGAGAAGAAGAACAGAAGGCTGCTTCTCCAGCCACAAGGAAAGAGAAGACTATAGCATTTAAGGGAGCTGAGGATCTGCCTGAAGAAAAAGGTACAGGCAATGATGAACTTCTCAGCCTGTTAGCCAAAAGATTCTATAAGATGGCCAGAAAGGACTTCAGAAGAAGATCATACAAGGAGCAGGACAAGCCAAGGTATGACAAGTCCATTGGCAATAGCAAAGACATTATTTGCTTTGGTTGCAGGAAACCAGGGCATATGGTTCCTGACTGTCCAGAAAATAAGAACAAGGACAGAAGGGACAGAAAAGAAAGAAGAAAGGAGAAGGACTCCAAAAGGAATGGAAATAGCAAACCTTCCTCCAGTAGAAATAAGCACACAAGGAAAGGATTTGTTGCTGAATCCTGGAGTGAGACTGAAGAGGAGTCAGAGGCCTCTTCCAGCTCAAGTGATGATGAGGATGATGCAGAGGAAAAGGAGTTCTGCATGATGGCAATCAATGCCTCACAACACAACTCAGAGGAAGAGGAGTCAGAGTCAGACTCAGAGACACAACCTGAAGAAGATCAGGTAATCAGCTCTTTTGATTTCACTTCAGAAGATTTCAAACTTGAATTTAAAGCACTATGTTTAGACCTGCTAAAGTCTGAGAAAGAGATCATCTCTCTCAGAAATCAATTATCTGAACAAAGTGGTTTAAAATCAGAAAACCTCAAGCTCTCTCAGGAGTTGGAGAACCATAGGGAACAGATAGCTTCACTGAAGAGTGAACTCTCTGAGGCCAAGAAGCTTGAAGAATCTCTCAATGGGAGAAGCATCAAGCTGATGGACATCACAAGCACAGTGAACTCAAGATTCAACAGTACACTGGGCTTGGGTGCCTCATCCAGCCAACCTATTGTTCTAACAACCCCTATCAAGTTCATCTCTGACAAGGGAAAGGGAGTTGTAGAGGTTGCCAGGAAAAATTCTGATCTGCCTCAGAAAACTAAAGTCCAGTACAAATCGTCGAACGGAGATCGACGATCGCCGAATGAAGATCGATGATCGCCGAACGCAGCTCGACGATCTCAGGACAAATCGTCGAACGCTGATCGACGATCTAAGCCAAGATCGTCGAACGCTGGTCGACGATCCCATATACCTGACCTCAGCCATAGTCGACCGTCGAACGGAGCTCGACGATCTGACCCAAGATCGTCGAACTCAGCTCCAAGATCGTCGAACAGAGGTCAGAGCTCTGGAAATTTTTTCAATGGCAAGTCAAAATTGAATCCTGAGGGTTCTTCATCCCAAACATTTAACCCTTATACTGAATGGATTTTACCTCCAAGGAGATATCATCCTGAAGGATATAAGAGTCAGCCAGGGATGTCTTTCATTTCTGAATTTAAAGGTTATCAACCTAGGCCCAAGGTAAACTGGGTCAAAAACAAGTGAATTGCTTTATGTGCAGGTGAAGACCTATCCAACATCTAACCAGCAATGGTATTTGGATAGTGGGTGCTCTAAGCACATGACAGGGAACAAGGACAACCTAAATTCCTTTAGAGCCAAGCTTGGACCCAAAGTTATCTTTGGTGACTCCAACTTTGGACAGACTAAAGGATATGGAGAAGTCCAGATTGGTTCTGTAACCTTCAAGAAGGTAGCATATGTGGAAGGACTGAAGCACAACCTAATCAGTATCAGTCAGCTATGTGATGAAGGCTACCAGGTGACCTTCAGCAAAACCTTATGTAAAATCAAGACAGAGGACAACACAACTGTGTTGACAGGTAAAAGGAAAGGTAACATCTACCTAGTAGATTTTCTTTCAACTTCTATAGATATCTGTTTATTCAATTCAGTTTGTAGACCAAATGTTTTATGGCATAAGAGACTAGGACACCTAAACCTTAGAACTATTGCTAGGCTATCCAAGGACAATCTTGTTAGAGGACTACCTTCTGGCCCCTACAAGAAGGAAGGACTCTGCAAGGCTTGTCAATTAGGCAAGCAAACTAAAAACAGTTTTAAGTCACTTAATAAGAGTGATTCACCTAGGATACTGTATCTGTTACACATGGATCTATTTGGACCCATCACAGTACAAAGCCTAGTAGGGAAATCCTACACTTTAGTGATTGTAGATGACTTCTCTAGATTCACTTGGGTGTTCTTTCTAAGGAAGAAGTCTGATAACTTTAAGTGTCTGACAGATTTTCTCAAATGTATAAAGATTGAGTTCAATACTCACATTGCCCTGATCAGAAGTGATCATGGGACAGAGTTTGATTCTTTTCTTATGCAAGAGTTCTGTCAGAGTGAAGGGATCAGGCATACTTTCTCAGCTCCTAGAACTCCTCAACAAAATGGGGTAGCTGAAAGGAAAAATAGAACCCTTATTGAATCTGCCACTACATTGTTGTCAGATGCTCATCTACCTCTATCCTTCTGGGCAGAGGCAGTGAACACCTCCAACTATGTGTTGAACAGAAGCCTGATACATAAACTGAAGGGAAAGACTCCCTATGAATTACTCAAAGGGAAGAAACCTAAAGTTGACTATTTCAAAATTTTTGGTTGCATTTGCTATATTCACAATAATGATAAGAAATATCTAGCAAAATTTCAAGCCAAAGCTGATGAAGGAGTGTTTCTGGGATACTCCATGATCAGCAAGGCCTATAGGGTTTATAATAAATCATCATTGAAAATTGAGGAAATCTGTTCATGTTTCTTTTGATGAAACTAACATGTCTTTCAAGGAGAAGATTTCTTCTACCATAGAACCTTTGCAGGAACACTCTCTAGTTGAAGATATGAACAAGCTACAGGTTGCTCAAGAGGATGAAAGTAGTGAAGATGAAAGCAATGCTCAACATATTGAAGCTCAACCGGAAGAGCCAGTTGTTGTACCACAAGAGAAAACAACAACACAGGTTGGTGAACGATCAACACCCCCTGTTGATTTAGTAACATCAAGAGACCATCCAATTTCCCAGATAATTGGAGAAATCTCAGCTGGTGTGCAAACCAGAAATCAGGTCAACCAAAACCTGTTGCACACCTGCTTCCTTTCTCAAATTGAACCTCAGTCCATTCAAGATGCAGAGCAAGATCCACACTGGATCATTGCCATGCAAGAGGAGTTGCATCAATTTGAGAGGAACAAAGTATGGGAACTAGTGCCCAAGCCTAAGGATCATTCCATTGTTGGAACAAAATGGGTATTCAGAAACAAACTGGATGATCAAGGAGTAATAATAAGGAACAAGGCAAGGCTAGTTGCCCAAGGATACTCTCAAGAAGAAGGAATTGACTACGACCAGACCTTTGCACCTGTTGCAAGATTGGAAGCCATCAGGATTTTTCTAGCTTATGCAGCTCACAAAGGCTTCAAGGTTTATCAGATGGATGTCAAGAGTGCCTTCTTAAATGGAGACATCAAAGAGGAAGTCTATGTCAGACAACCTCCAGGTTTTATCTCTCCAACTCATCCTGATTTTGTTTTTAGACTAAATAAAGCATTATATGGTCTCAAGCAAGCTCCTAGAGCATGGTATGAGACCCTAGCATGCTTTCTTTTGGAAAATGGTTTTATAAGGGGTAGATTAGACCAAACTCTTTTCATTAGAACCCATAAGTCCCATACCCTACTAGTACAAATCTATGTAGACGATATCATTTTTGGTTCTACTGACTCAAAATTGTGCAGAAGGTTTTCTAACCTAATGCATTCTAAATTTGAGATGAGTAGCATGGGTGAGCTATCCTTCTTCCTAGGATTGCAAGTCAAACAACATGCTGAAGGCATCTTTATTTCTCAAACCAAATATGCTCATGAGCTGGTTAAGAAATTTGGCATGTCTGAGGCATCTTGTATGAAAACACCCATGCCTACCAATGATGTACTGGATGCTGATGAACATGGGAAACCTGTTGATCAGACAACATATAGAGCAATGATTGGCTCTTTACTGTATCTTACAGCTAGTAGACCAGATATAATGTTTGCTACATGTATATGTGCTAGATTCCAAGTTAGCCCTAGAGAGTCACACCTCACATTAGTAAAAAGGATTCTTAGGTATGTTAAAAGTTGTCCAAATCTAGGTCTCTGGTATCCAAAAGATTCAGCATTTGAGTTAACTGGATTCTCTGATGCTGATTATGCTGGATGCAGAATTGACAGGAAAAGCACCAGTGGAACTTGTCAGTTCCTTGGTGATAGACTTGTCTCTTGGTTTTGCAAGAAACAAACATCTGTGTCAACTTCAACTGCTGAGGCTGAATATATGGCTGCAGGCAGTTGTTGTTCACAAATATTGTGGATTCAAAATCAACTCCTAGACTATGGTTACAACTTAGAAAAGTCAAAAATCTTTTGTGACAATACAAGTGCTATCTCCATAGCTCAAAATCCAGTCCTCCATAGTAGGACAAAACATATAGAGATTAGGCATCATTTCTTAAGGGATAATGTTGAAAAGAATAAAATTGAATTGCAGTATATCCCAACTGATTTACAAAGGGGAGATATTTTCACCAAGCCCTTGGATGAAAAGAAACACACCTTCTTCCTAAATCAGTTAGGAATGTTAGATGGAGGAAGTCTCAAATAATACTCAAGATTTTGAAAGCTAAAAATGGACCAAGACTAGGCAAAATTCTGATTTTCCTTAGTGTCTAGGATTTCTCTGATCTCTGAACTACGCTCGATGATTTCCCCACAGATCGTCGAACGGAGTTCGACGATTTCCAGAATCGTCGAACTGAGTTCAGCGCCCCTCAGACAGCATGAACTGTCTCCTTCGGTCAACGATCGTCGAACGGCGCTCGACGATTTTGTTCACTGAACGATCGTCGAACGGAGCTCGACGCCTTTCCAGATCGTCGAACGGAGATCGACGATTTTGGAGTCTCTTCAGATTCCTTTAGAAGCCTCGATCGTCGAACTAAGTTCAACGATCTTTCCTTTTCTGCGTCGAACCCTAATATAAAACTCTTTTTTCGCCGTCGTTCTCTCTTGCGCTTTCAATTTCTCTGCAAACTTTTCTTCCCTCCAAACAGTTCTACCTTGGTCGTTTTGTCTGTTGATTTTTGCAGGTACCATGGCCGTTTCAGTTGCTGTACTCTCTAGAATGAAATTTGATGCAGGCTTTGACATCGATCTCGACTCCTTCAACACAACCGATCAAATCTTCCAGGATATTCTCACCTTATTCAAAGATCAACAACTGTCTGCCCTGATGACAACCAGAATCAAACTTGCATCTGATGAGATTAAAGAATGGGTATATACTGCCCACAACCTTGACAACAATACCATAGTTGGTTCTATTGGTGGCACCCAGGTACCTCTGACCCCAATAGTACTCACAGAGGTTTTTGGTTTAAGAAATGGTGAAGATTCTGCTGAACTCTCTGGAGATGAGTTCTCTGATATTCTTGCCAGGATGGGTCATCCTGAGGGGAACCCTAGCAAGCTGTTTAAGATGAACCTGTCTGTGGAATACAAGTTTATGGCTGATGTAGTAGGCAAGGTTCTCTTGGCCAAGCATTCCGCTCATGACACAATCTCCAGATATCAGCTCTTCCTTATGGGAGCTCTGGTAGATAGAAAAAGCTTGAACTGGGGAGAAGTATTTTTTGATCTGTTGAAGAAAAAGATAAACAAGACCTTTGTGAATTATGGAAGAATACTGGGAATCTTCCTCCAGGCTAAGTGTCCTACCCTGCTAGTCTCCTCTGGAGTGCACATCAATGCCTCCAAGAGACTCACCTGTGCCCTTTTTGGGAAATGGGACAGGCAAATCTCCAAGCCCAGCAGGCCCTCTTCTTCTGGCCCTTCAGGCACTAGGACTCTAAGAGTCACTCCACCCCAGGTCTCTGCCCCTGCAGAAGACCTGTCTGCTGCTAGTGCTGCTGCTTCTCCTCCTCCAAGCTCAACCCTACCTCCAGCTCCATCCACCACTCCAGCCTCATCCACCATTACAATCTCCAGCCCTTCTCCAACCTCAATTCCATCCCCAGCAACTATTTCCTCTCCTCCAGCAGACCACTTCCACCCCCTTTTCTCCTATCCCCCACCAGATGTCACCTCATCCCCATCCCTTCCATCCTTCACTCTCTTGGATGAATCCTATATGGATGATTCCCCCTCTTCTCCTCCAGACTTCCCATCCTCCTCCACAACTTTCCAAGACCTTCTCCACCAGATTATTGATCAACCCACCTTCACTCCCTCCATATCCATCCCTTTATCCTCCATCTCTACCATCCCCTCTCCTAAACCATTCATTCCACCCTTCAGCCCTCTTCCTCCAGCATCCTCAGCCATCCCTCAACCCTCTATCTCTGCTCCTCTCATTGAGAATGTAGATCTCCCAGCCCTTGCTGATCAGTTGTATGAGCTCCTTGCACCTAGGCTCTCTCTTCTCATGGAGGCCTCTTTAGCTCCTCTACAACAATCAGTGGCAGCTCTCTCTGCCAGGCTTTCCTCTTTCCTTACTACTCTAGCAGCACCCCCAGCAGTGTGCCTTGATGCACAGGTATCTGCATCCAGGAAGGGGGAGATGCCCTATGAAGCTGTTGCTGCTGTTGCTGCCCCTGCTGTTGTTTCTGCTACTACTGCTGCTGTGTCTGTTTCTGCTGCTACTGCTACACCAGTACTAGCAATAGACCTAAGGTCCTTGCTATCTACTTTTGATACTGCTTACTTCAGCTGCCTCCCAGAGCCATATGCTGTCCAGCCCCCAGAGGTTCTTGCTGCCCAGCCCTCTGAAGATCTGTCCAAGGCTCTAGTGCCCTTCTCTTGCTGTGACCCCAGAATCATTTCTGATTTTCTTCTGTCAGTGACTGCTGCTTCTGATGTTACTGCTGCTGCTGCTGCTGAAGACAATGCTGTGTCTACCTCTGAAGTTATATCTGCTGCTGAAGAAATTGTTTCTGATGAGCCCTTATCCCAGGATGTTTTGATGACAGAGGCTGTTGATTTTGAGCCTGCTGTAGAAGTTGTTGTTTCTGAAGCTGCTGCTGCTGCCCTCATTCCAGAAGTAATCTCTGTTGTAACATCTGCTGCTCCAGTACCTATAGTTACATCTGCTGCTGCTCCTGTTGCTCCTCCTGCTTCTGTATCTTCTGCCCCATCAGCTGTTGTTAAACTGAAAGAAGATTTGATGAAGAAGATTGATGCCTTGTATGATGCACAAAGTTCTGAATCTGAGGATTATAACACTGCTTCTGATGACTCATCTGCCACAATTGCAAAGAAAAGAAAGGCAAGAAGTAAGGCCTTGAAGAGAGTTCCTCCTGCCAAAGTCAGAGATGACAATGATGTCCCCTTTTATATTCTGCACAATTGCCCAATCACTGAGCATTGGATGCAATTCTCTAAGAACCAGTTAAAAGCTATGAAGAAGAAGAGGAAATATGAGAAATATTCTTCTCAGTCCAAGCACCCTCATCCTCCTCCACCACCTCCACCTGATGCAGGTGCAGGTGGCAGCTCTGCAAGATCAGGCCCTGCTAGAAGCCAGGCTCCCTACCAACCTCATGCAAGAACATATCAAAGGGAAAGCCAGTCTAGGGGGTCTTACTCTAGAAGGGGAGGATATAGGGGAAACCAAAGAGAAACTCAGGTTTACTCCAAAGGACACTCCAGGCAGCATCCTTACTCTAGGGGAGGACAAGTTTCTGCTGATACATCTTCTGGTCCTTTCCCCTATAAGCTCAAAGATACTGTGACTGCCAGGACTCCTCAAGATACTACTTCCAATAGGTATGAGCCACCTGTTCCATTTGAGGACCCTGAGAAAAATCCTATGGCTTGGACTGCAAGAATGAAAGAGCTGGCTGCTTTAGATCAGATAAAGAAAGCAAAAGAACAAGGGCTAGACACTTCCAACATATCTACCATGTCAGAGCAAAGGCAAAAAGAGTTAGAAAGATATGCCTCCAGTAAGTTCTTTGATGCAGACAGATACATGGAGTTGCATCCAGCTGCAGTGGTTCCCAGGGCTTCAAAGCAAATTTATTTGGGTGCAGCTGATGATACCAGATCCAAACAACAAGCTTTAGATCCCAACAGAGAAATCAAGATGGTAAAGGCAAAGAAAAGGAATGACTCTGTAAGGTGATAACTCTTGGTTTTTCTGACTGCCTTCTGGATAACATACATATATATATCTCTGTGATGGTTCTGCTCTGTGTCTTGTTATTGTTGTTTTTATGTTTTTTTGACTGTATGATGTTGTTTGTTTTTTCAAAAGTCTGTAAATAGTTTTCCTAACCCAAATAGGGGGAGATTGTTGGAACACCCTATTACTAATTTGGGTCAGGATCACTATGTCTCTAGGAATTTATGCTTTGACCTTCTGTATAGATAATAGGTCAATTAGAATTGAGTCTAAGGGATCAGGAGTCTAGGTTTGGAAGCTGCCCTGAAGACCCAAGTTTTTCTGGAGACTAAGTCCAAATCGTCGAGCTCAGCACGACGTTTCGTCGAACTCCGGTCGACGATCGTCTAGCTCAACTATTGACAGATCGTCGAGCTCCATTCGACGATCGCTGAGCTCAACCCTCATAATATCGTCGAGCTCTGGTCGACGATCGCTGAGCTCAACTTCTCAATATCATCGAACTCCATTCGACGATCGCTGAGCTCAGGTCGACGATTTTGACTCTGCACTGGATCCTTATCTCTGAGCTCAGTTCGACGATCTTTGAGCTCAGATCGACGATTTCTTTGCTGCTTGCATTTTCCAGTTCGCTGAGCTCAGCTCGACGATAGCAGAGCTCAGTTCGACGAATCCAGTTATCTTTCAGATTCAAATTCAAATCAGATAGAAGTTATTCTGCATTTAATTCAGAAGATCTGCCAGCCGTTTTCATTTACTTCTGGAGCAAGTTTCAAGGGATTTTTCAAGGAATAATTCATTGGACTTTCCTTCAGAACATTTTATGCAATTAAGGCTGTAATTAATTCAGACCAACGGCTATCTTTGACAGAGCAATTTTCTATTCAGACTCAGAGAATAAAAGATAGAATGTTTTTGAATCAGAAAAGAAGATAGACAAGAACAAGAGAATAGAGATTGACAAGAACAGGACACAACTCAATACACAGAGACTCTCTCAATCTTCTGTCAACAAGAATTCAGAAGAACACTCATCAAAAAGAGATCAAGCTTTCAAACATTTTTCAGATCTCTTCAGCTCTCAAGTGTTCAAGGCCAACATCATCTCAAGACTCCAGACACTCAACATTTCAGCTTGCTGAAATCATCTTTTGCTGGAGATCTATCTTTGAAGGCCTATCACCCTCAGCAAAGCTCATCTTCCTGAAGAGTTCAAGGACTCAGGGGGAGCTTTGACAACTTCACTGAATCCACATAGTCTTCTCAGTTGCTTGAGAAAGAGAAGACTGCCATCACTCTCTCACCCCCATTCTGTAAAGGGTTTTTCAAACTCCCTTCAAAAGTTTGAATCTGGTTTTTGAGCACCTTGTCAAAAGCTCATTGGTGGCAAGACACCTGATCAAAAAATCTGATTTGGTTTTTGAGCACCTTATCAAAAGCTCATTGGTGCCCAGGACACCTGATCAACTCATCCTGCAGTGGATTCCTACCTAGGGTGGTAGAAGAGTGGATGTACCCAAGTTGGGGAACCACTATATTTCCTTGTGTCATCTGGTTCTGCATGTTTTCTTTTTGTTTCTGGCCTAGATTTTCTTGTGCTTAGTTTCTGCATAGCTTAGTTTTATTTCTGCTTCCCTGCTTACACTCATTACAACAATTGTTGTAAAGCTTTGCAAAAGTTTTTCTTTGTATTTTAAAAAGCACCATATACTCTATTCACCCCCCCCCCTTTAGAGTATATCAGATCTAGTTTCCCCTTTCACCTTACATACGCCCCTGAAGGACACACCAGCATCTCTGTGTACTATGCTAACCCACCATCAGTCTTTCACTTGGCTATGTGTCCACCACACCTGCTGAGTCAACGTATCGATGTCGGTGCAAACGACCGTCTAATACCGAAGGCCCACCACTTTATATCATATGCACATGCAACATTAATGTATTTTCCACCGAGTAAAAGCTCCCCGTGTAACACCCCAAATCCCAGGATTGGGAAAAAGTTAGGTGACACGGCCAGAGACACGGGCGTGTTCTGCTCGGGTGAGCAGCCGGAGAGAGTTCGACGAAAATCCATTCTAGGAAAAAAAATGAGGGAACACGCCCTCTGACACGGGCGTGTTAGAGGCCCTGTCCTCCTCTGGTCGATGATGTCAGTTCGACAAAGTTGAGCTGGGGCGTGTCTGCTATCGTGTAAGGGCACACGGCCGGTGACATAGGAGTGTCACTGGATTTTCCTTTGTTGGATGTGCCCAAGGCATTGAGGCCTGGTGAATACGGGCAGGACACGGTCATGTTATAGGGTACACGGCCTGTGATACGGCGTGTCACTGGCCGTGTACCGATCGGGTTGAAGTTGGTTTTGTGTAGCCTGATTGTACACGGCTACAGACACGGGCGTGTCTGAAGGCATGTCAAGTGACACGGCCCATGACATGGGCGTGTACTGGTCTGGATGAGTCAGTTGTGTACCGCTAAAGGTACACGGCCCGTGGCACGGGCGTGTCACTGGCCATCTCAGGCAAAATTTATCCTTTTGTGGCAAAATCGTGGTCGTCCATTTTCTCATCTGGGATCCAATGGTTGAGAGCCATCCCTGCTTCCTTAAGGCTGGCAAATGAGATGAGAAAGCTCATTTGCTTTTGGCCACTATCTTTCTACAAAGCTAGAGAGAGGGGAAGGAGGAGGAAGAGGAGCCGGCCACCGGTGGAGCTGCGGAGTTCCTGTTCACAATCTGAGGCTAGCATTTTGGAGGCAAGGCCGCTGCGGTGTTGCCCAGCCGACTAGGAGCTCATGGCACCAAAACGAACGACAAGGGTAACAATCTTTCTTCCTAGCCATGTGAAGGCTTCTATTTTGGCATATGCATGGGATTCCCCCACCAGAGGGTGGCTTGTGAAGGAATTCCCTTGGGTTGATTCTTGGAATCCCCACTAATTTGGCATATAGATCCGGAAATGGAGTACGGAATAGACATGCTGTGTGAAGCTCAACTGGACAGGTTGGTCTGGATTGGTGATGTTGCATATACACACCGGAGAAGACTTTGTGATTGAAACGTGTAGTTTAAGGAGTCGATGGGTGGACCTGTGAAGGGCAGTAGCAAGATGTACTGGAGTGGTAGTCCAGGAAAATACCCTTGTGATGCTTGTGATGCTGAATGGATTGTACCTGTAAAGGGTAGTAGCAGGAAGTAATGGACTGGAAGTCCAGAAAATACCGTTGTAATGTTTGATGTTCATGGGTTGTGTCTGTGAAGGGTAGTAGCAGAAAGTACTCGCTTGGGAGTCCAGGAAAATACCCTTGATGCTTGTGATGTTTGCTGGGTTGTGCCTGTGAAGGATAGTAGCAGGAAGTACTGGTAGAAAAGCCCGAGAAAATACCCGCAAATGCTGGTTAAGGCTAGGGACGGAAAATGAGTTCTGTCGCTAGCGCTGAGCGTAACACCTAGCTAACCTGTGAATATGAAGCCTATCCTGTGAGGATAATATGGCTAGTGAGGAGCTATGGAAAATGTCTCTTGTTGAACGGACAAGGGGATGCCGACCCTCATTATTCTGGTTATAGAACTAACGATTTGAGCAACGGGCAAAGGCTGAACTGTATCCACGTTATGGTTGTCTGCTATGGGTGTCTGTATAAATGGCATTTGGTGGAAACGCATAGCGAGAGTCTTAGGTCTGCGTATAACTAAGACTAAAGTATCCGGCTGTACGCCATGGAGTAAAATGCTCAATATTATCGTTCGGTTCCAGCCCTGATACGGTGGTGGGTGACAGGTATAACCGGTACACCAAGAATGTGCCCTGAGTGCACGGACCGTCGAGCTGCGTGGCTGATGGTTGTGATGGAATATTTGTGCATAAGAGCACAATGTATGAGATATATCTTTCTGTGCATTGTTATGCATGCAGGGAAGAAATGCCACTGCCCCGGGAAAGAAGTAGGGTCGTTATAAAATTGGTCAACTGAATGCTGACTGTTGCCTTGTTTGCCACCATTGGGTGGAATGTCCTTGTACAGGTGCTGGAGAGTCGAGTGGGACATATAAAGGCTGAAGTCCCTGCTGTTGTTGTTGCTGCTGGCGCTAGCCCTTGAAGACTAAGCTTAAAATACTATGCTTTGTTTATTTGTGGCCGGCCTGCGCGCAAATGTTTAAAGGCACTGTTGTATAAGGACTTGTAAGGCCATAAGGCCAACTGATTTCTATTTGGTGAACATTCCTGATATATATAACTATGGATCTTTATATGGTGGAAATTCATGTTTGGAGTTCAGCTTCGTGTTATAGGCTTCCGCTAGGATGCAATGAATTAGGATGCGCAACTCTGGTATCCCTCTGCGACTTAGCTACCTGTATTGTGGTATATGTTGTGGGGTCCCGGCCGGACCTTCTAGTATATACTATATGAACGGATGGAGTCGTTACATTTTTGGTATCAGACCCAGGTTTCGATCCTGGGACCTGTGGGTTATGGGCCCACCACGCTTCAGCTGTCTCTGTCTTTTGTGGGATGGCGAGCATGTGTACGTGCAAACTGCGTTAACACTAATAAACTCTTGAATGTCCACTTTAGGAATTCAAATACATGTGTTTGAGGAACCTGCACGTTCCTATCTTGTTGTTTTGCTTGTGTACGATCGCTAATGTGTGTGTCTTGTTCACCTATATGTAACGTGAAGTGGTGCTGGGTATTCGGAGTCCCAGTGGTCTGATGAAAGTACGGCACCAGCTAAGGTGCCTACACCTCGGCCTTCTGCGGAAACTGTATGATTAGTTGCTGAGGCCCTATTTGTCATGTTTCAAGCACAGCCTCTTGGTCATGCGCAAGGGCAAGCACAGCCGGCATTGAGGGCAAAACAGGTGGCGGCGATGCCAGAACCTGTTGAGGCTGTGGATCCTCGAGCAGCTACAAGGCAGTTGAAGCAATTCATGAGCTTTAATCCGCCTACGTTTGTGGGAGTGGGATCTCCTACGCAGGAAGAGGATTGGTTATCGTGCATCAAGCGGATAATGACGGCGATCAGGATGGAGGATGATCAGAAGGTCACCGTAGCCACCTTCTTACTGGAAGGAGAGGTTCGGTTATGGTGGGACGAGATGGAGTTCAACACTTTGCGGGTAGGCCGTTAACACAAGTGTCGATGGAGAAATTCTCTCGCCTATTCTTGGCAAAGCACCTACCAGCATCACAACGCATTGCCATGGAAAACGAGTTCCAAAGGCTAACCCAAGGAGAAGGCAATGTTGAAACTTACTTGCATGAGTTCACGAGATTGGGACGGTCTGCGGGTTCGATCTTCGCCGATGAACGGAGGAAGACGAATAGGTTCTACGAAGGATTGCGGGATGAGGTACGGTTCCTACTTTCGAGTTTCGTGAACCAAGGCTTCTATGCGTTGGTAGACACTGCGTGCGTGCTAGAAAAGGACATGAAGAGGGTGCAAGGGAAGAGGGTCATGGCTGTGACACAGCTGGAGTTCAAGGCGCCCAGATCTTGGAAAGCGTATTATAAAAAGAATTGGAGCAAGAGGTCCAAGTCGTCTGAACAAGCTCCTTCTACGGTTGCATCGGGTGCAACGTCGGGGGCCTCGTCAAGGTCGGAGAATCGTACCTATTTTACATGTGGAAAAGTGGGGCACATAGCCCGTCACTGTCGGAGTGGTCCGCAAAAGGGAGAAAAGAAGGCGGGAGCATCCTATGCTGAGAAGGGAAAGGCAGTGGTGGAGTCCTCTGCATCCCAGGCGCAGCCCCGAGTCTACAACCTTGGCCTGCATGAGGCCATCAAGCAGAGTGACGTCGTCATAGGTACGAGTTAAGTTATTGTATTGTTTTGCTTATTGCATGCTTGTATGTTTTGTTTGTGGTTGTGTGTGACATGATTGCCACAGGCTTTATTATGATTCAGAATATGCTGGCACGAGCACTTTTTGATACGGGTGCTTCGCAGTTATTTCTGTCTCAAGACTTTGTGGCTCGCATTGGAGCACCTAGTCATGTGAAAATAGAGAGTGTCGGGGTGGTGTTACCGAATGGTTGTTTGATGCTTGCGGATCGAACATGCGATGTGGTGGTTCGAATGGGAAGTCTGGAGTTTTGTTTAACTGCATCTATACTACCGATATCGGAATTCGATGTGATCTTTGGGATGGATTTGCTCATGGAGCAGCATGCCTTTATTGACTATCAGTCCAATGAGATCACATTTGGCCAGAATACCGAGCAGGAGACTAAATTCGCGAGTATGTGAGGAGTGGGTGGGACCCTGATGTCTGCACTCCAAGTTGTCAAGGCTATTCGGAAGGGCGCGAAGTTATACTTCATGCTGATTCAGGTTGTTTAGCCTAAGGCCAGTGCGTGTGATGTTTCGGTTGTATCGGAGTTTGCAGATGTATTTCCTAAGGATCTCCCTAGGCTACCACCCCAGTGAGAGATTGACTTCACGATCGAGCTGGTGCCAGGTGCGAAACCTGTGGCCCGCTTACCATATCGCATCGCGCCAAAGGATATGGCAGAGTTGAAAATCCAAGTGCAAGAGTTGCTGGAGCAGGGATATATACACCCAAGTATGTCACCTTGGAGCGCACCTATTCTGTTTGTGAAAAAGAAGGACGGTGGCTTGCGATTATGTATTGACTACCGCGAGTTGAATAAGCTGACGTAGAAGAACAAGTATCTGATTCCATGGATTGATGAGTTATTCGATAAGCTGGTAGGGTCAATCATCTACTCGAAATTGGATTTGAAGTTTGGTTATTAACAGTTGAGGATACGAGAAGGAGATATTCCCAAGACCGCATTTGGAAAATGTTACAGTCATTATGAGTTCACGGTAATGTCGTTTGGACTATGCAATGCGCCATCGGTGTTTATGGACCTGATACACCGAATGTTCTGAGAGTACGTGGACTTCTTCATGATTGTGTTCATTGATGATATCCTAGTGTACTCGCAAACGGAAGCTGATCACGAAAACCACTTGAAGATAGTGTTGCAGACTTTGTGAAGTAATAAGCTCTATGTCAAGTTCTCGAAGTGCGAGTTTTGGCTGTCGTCGGTGGCTTTTCTGGGCCATGTGGTAAGTGGAGAAGGCATAGCAGTGGATTCGGCAAAGATAAAAGCCATACATGAGTGGCCGGTGTTGTCTTCGGTGGCCGAAGTCAGGAGATTCCTTGGACTAGCAGGCTACTACAGAAGGTTTGTTGAAAACTTCTCGCGGATTGCTTTGCCTCTGACCACGCTGACGAGAAATGATCAGAAGTTTGTTTGAACACCGGAGTGCCCACGGGCTTTTGAAGAGCTAAGAGTCAGTTGACCACGACACCTATGTTGACATCGTCATGTGGTACTGATGGATTTGAAATCTATAGTGATGATTCAGGGAGCGGCTTAGGTTGTGTTCTTCTGCAAAATGGGAAAGTGATTGCTTATGGCTCACGCCAATTGAAGGTGCATAAAAGAAAGTATCCTGTCCAAGACCTAGAGTTGGCGGCAGTGATCTTTGCACTAAAGTTATGGAGGCATTATCTCTATGGCTTGAAAGTGGAGATCTTCACGGACCATAAGAGCCTAAAGTACTTTGTGGAAACCACCCGTCACCACACATCTTCCCAAAACCCCGAGGTGATAGGAAGGGGGGATGGGGGTACATGAACACAAAGGATCGCCTGCTGCAGGCGATGTGGGACTAACCACAACCACAGGACCGCGGGGATATTCCACCACACAAGGGGGCCCACCGGGGTCAACACCCAGACCTGGAACACGATGGGGAAAGCCCAAACATGCGGTCACACACACACGTGTCCTGCTGGCTAATATAGTCTCAACACACCCCCACAGCAGGATAACCTCGCTTTGATACCATGTTGAAGCAGAGCCCTCGAGCTTGGTTTGACAAGTTCAGCAGCATCGTGGCGGCCGTTGGTTTTGCGCGAAGCTCTGCCGATCACTCTTTATTTATTCGCAAAACTCCTTCGGGGCTGGTTGTCCTGCTGTGAGGGTGTGTTGAGATGATATTAGCCAGCAGGACACGTGTGTGTGGGACCGCATGTTTGGGCTTTCCCTATCGCGTTCCAGGTCTGGGTGTTGACCCCGGTAGGCCCCCTTGTGTGGCGGAATATCCCCGCGGTCCTGTGGTTGGGGTTAGTCCCACATCGCCTGCAGTAGGCGATCCTTTGTGTTCATGTACCCACGTCCTCCCTTACCATCACCTCGGGGTTTTGGGAAGATGTGTGGTGACGGGTGGTTTCCACATACTTATTGGAGCAGAAGGATCTGAATATGCGACAACGAAGGTGGTTGGAGTTCCTTGGGGACTATACCTTTGAGATTCATTATACTCTCGGGAAGTTAAATGTGGTCGTTGATGCCTTGAGTCGGAGAGCTCCGGCAAGGGAAAATTGGTTGCAAAATCACGATGAACGTCTAATCCAGGAGTTGGAAGCGTTAGATATTTCTTGTATTGACAAGAATTCTACAGTCGATGCATGTTTGAACTAGATGGAGGTACAGTGTGACCTTGCGTATAGTGTTCGACGAGCAGCGGAGCTGGATGAAAGTCTCCAACGATATGCCAAGGACGGGCCAGAAGGCAAACTCTCCTGGGATGACGACCTTTTGCGGAAAGAGGGCCGTTTGTGCGTCTCGAGTTTGGGTAAGTTGAGGGAAGAGTTGATGTATGAGGCGCACTATACGAAGTACTCAATTCACCCTGGGAGCACAAAGATGTTCGGGACATGAAGAAGTTGTTCTGGTGGCCAGGACTAAAGAATGATGTCGCTCAATATGTGGCCAAATGCCAAACTTGTGCTTTGGTGAAGGTGGAATGTCAGAAGCCTGGCGGTTTCTTGAAGTCTTTGCCGATTCCGGAATGGAAGTTCGATGATATTCCATTGGATTTCGTGCACTGGTTGCCGAGATTTCAGTGCGGGAATGATTCAATCTGGGTGATTGTAGACCGGTTGATGAACGTGGCACACTTCCTTCCGAATAAACGGGACGATTCTGTGGAAAATTTGGAAAAACGTTATGTGGAGCAGATTGTACGGCTACACGGTGTTCCTCGGAGCATCGTAAGTGATCGTGATAGGCGATTCACATCAAATGATTGGAGGCTAGTCCATCAGCTGTTGGACACAAAGTTGATGTTCAGTACGGCCTTTCATCCCTAAACAGATGGCCTGACTGAGAGGACCAACAGAACGATGGAGGATATGCTCTGAATGTGCGCCCTGGACTTTGGCAAGATATTGGAAGATCATCTCTATATGGTGGAGTTTGCCTATAATAACAACTACCAAGCGAGCATCGGTATGGCACCATATGAAGCTCTGTATGGTCGGAAGTGTCGGACACCGTTGGCTTGGGCAGAAGCAGGCAAATACAAAGTGTATTGGCATAATGAAGTCAATGAAGCGAACTCGACGATACGCACTATCCAAGAGAGGCTACTGATAGCCCAGGATCGTCAAGCGAAATACTACAACGCCAAGAACCGGAATGTGGAGCTCGCGGTGGGTGATTGGGTACACTTGAAGATCAAACCCTTCAAAGGTGTATCCCGTATTTGGCGTCTGAAAAAGTTGAGTCCGAGATATCTTGGTCCGTTTGAAGTGGTAGAGCAAGTTGGGGAAGCTGCATATCGGCTAGCTTTTCGGAAGACTTGGGCGGATTACATGATGTGTTTCACATCTCGGTACTTCGGAAAGCCGTCAAAGATCCAGCTCAAGTGATTGAGAATGATCGTGTGCTGGTGGAGTATGGGCTAACGACAAAGGTTAGGCCCATTCGAATCAAGGATCGTGCCGATAAACAGTTGCGGAACAAGATGATCGGGATGGTCAAAGTCCGGTGGGACAATTGCGGCTGTGAGGAGCTAACATGGGAGCGAGAGCAGACCATGCGGGCTAGATGGCCCGAGCTCTTTACATAACTGTTAGGCAGGGTGTACCAAGTTGTATAAACGATTATGGAATCAAATATCTTGTATTTGATATCCTTCATGTGTGCAAATTTCGGGGACGAAATTTTTATAAGGAGGGGAGGGTTGTAACACTCCAAATCCCAGGATTGGGAAAAAGTTAGGTGACACGGCCTGAGTCACGGGCGTGTCTCAGGGCGTGTCCTGCTCAGGTGAGCAGCCGGCAAGAGTTCGACGAAAATCCATTTTAGGAAAAAAATGCGGGAACACTCCCTCTGACACGGGCGTGTCTGAGGTCGTGTCCTCCTCTGGTCAACGAAGTCAGTTCGACGAAGTTCTGCTAGGGTGTGTCACTATCCGTGTCCTTTGCTAGATGTGCCCAAGGCATTGAGGCCTGGTGAACACGGGTAGGATACGGTCGTGTCTTAGGGTACGCCGCTTGTGACACGGGCGTGACACTGGTCGTGTCCCGATCGGGTTGAAGTTGGTTTTTTGTAGCCTGATGTACACGGCCACAGACATGGGCGTGTCTGAAGGCATGTCAAGTGACACGGCCCGTGACACGGGTGTGTCACATGGGCGTGTACTGGTCTGGATGAGTCGGTTATGTACCGCTTAAGGTACACGACCTGTGATATGGGCGTATCACAGGACGTGTCAGGCAAAATTTATCCTTTTGTGGCAAAATCATGGTCGTCCATTTTCTCAGCTGGGATCCAATGGCTGAGAGCCCTCCATGCTTCCTTAAGGATGTTAAATGAGATGAGAAAGCTCATTTGCTTTTGGCCACTATCTTTCTACAAAGCTAGAGAGTGAAAGGAGGAGGAGGAAGAGGAGCCGGCCATCGGTGGAGCTGCGGAGTTCCTATTCACAATCTGAGGCTAGCATTGTGGAGGCAAGGCCGCTGCAGTTCTGTCCAGCCGACTAGGAGCTCATGGCACCAAAACAATCGTCAAGGGTAACGATATTTCTTCCTAGCCATGTGAAGGCTTCTGTTTTGGCATATACATGGGATTCCCCCACCAGAGGGTGGCTTATGAAGGAATTCCCTTGGGTTGATTCTTGGAATCCCCACTAATTTGGCATATAGATCCGGAAATGGAGTACGGAATAGGCATGCTGTGTGAAGCCCATCTGGACAGGTTGGTCTGGATTGGTGATGTTGCATATACGCACTAGAGAAGACTTTGTGATTGAAACGTGTAGTTTAAGGAGTCGATGGATGGACCTGTGAAGGGCAGTAGCAGGAAGTACTGGAGTGGTCTTCTAGGAAAATACCCTTGTGATGTTGAATGGGTTGTACCTGTGAAGGGTAGTAGCAGGAAGTAATGGACTAGAAGTACAGGAAATACCCTTGTAATGTTTGATGTTCATGGGTTGTGCCTGTGAAGGGTAGTAGCAGAAAGTACTGGCTTGGGAGTCCAGGAAAATACCCTTGATGCTTGTGATGTTTGCTGGGTTGTGCCTGTGAAGGATAGTAGCAGGAAGTACTGGTAGAAAAGCCCAGGAAAATACCCGCAAATGCTGGTTAAGGCTAGGGACGGAAAATGAGTTCTGTCGCTACCACTGAGCATAGCACCTAGCTAACCTGTGAATGTGAAGCCTGTCCTGTGAGGACAATATGGCTAGTGAGGAGCTATGGAAAAAGGCTCTTGTTGAACGGACAAGGGGATGTCGACCCTCGTTAGTCTGGTTGTAGAACTAACGATTTGAGCAACGGGCAAAAGCTGAACTGTATCCACGTTATGGTTGTCTGCCATAGGTGTCTGGATAAATAGCATTTGGTAGAAATGTGTAGCGAGAGTCTTAGGCCTGCGCGCCACTAAGACTAAAGTCTCCGGCTGCACGCCATAGAGTAAAATGCTCAATATTACCTTTGGGTTCTAGCCCTGATATGGTGGTGGGCGACTAGTATATCCAGTACACCAAGAATGTGCCCTGAGTGCACGTCGTCGGGTCGCGTGGCTGACGGTTGTGATGGAATGTTTGTGCGTGAGAGCACAATGTATGAGATATATCTGCTTGTGAATTGTTATGCCTGTCGGGAAGGAATGCCACTACCGCAGGAAAGGGGTAGGGTCATTATAAAATTGGTCAGGTGAATGTTGACCATTGCCTTGTTTTCCACCATTGGGTGGAATGTCCTTGTACAGGTGCTGGAGAGCCGAGTGGGACATATAAAGGGTGAAGTCCCTGCTGTTGTTGCTGCTGCTGGCACTAGCCCTTGAAGGCTAAGCTTAAAATGCTATGTTTTGTTTATTTGTGGCCGGCCTGTGCACCAATGTTTAAAGCCACTATTGTATAAGGACTTGTAAGGCCATAAGGCCAACTGATTTGTATTTGGTGAACATTCCCGATATATATATAACTGTGGATCTTTTATGGTGGACATTCATGTTTGGAGTTCAGCTTCGTGTTATAGGCTTCCGCTAGGATGCAATGAGTTAGGATGCGCAACTCTGGTATCCCTCTGTGACTTCGCCGCCTGTTTTGTGGTATATGTTGTGGGGCCCCTGCCGGACCTTCTAGTGTATACTATATGAACGGATGGAGTCATTACACCCCAGAAATCCCGTCCGTCACAAATATATATCGAGCCAAAGCTCCCCGGACTAACACGTCCATCACAAATATCTACCGATCCAAAGCTCCACGGACTAACCCGTCCGTCACAAAACCATCCGAGCCATCAGCTCGCTGGGCTAACCTGCCCATCACCAAGACCATCGATACTATCGCTCGTGAGACCTAACCTAACTCCCATAACACCAGGGAGTGTGAGTGTAAGTGTAACCCTAAAGTATTTCTAATTACTCTTCCATTCCATTTATTCCTACGGCTTACGTTAACCTTGGACTACCCAAGGAAATCCCTGTGAAGGGCTCTCGAGTGCACTAGGAACTACGATGGGCTGAAGTCCAAAGCTCTCTTTCGCAAGGCACTTACTATTACTGGTTATTACCCAATTTTGGATCTCTTTTAATATTATTCTGGATCTAACCCTAGTATATTTTGACTCTCTCTCTCTCCACAGGAAAGACGATCTTTCATCGATCCCGAGCGCCTCTTAACACTAGTCAACCCAACCCTCTCCTCATCATGACTCCTAATGAAGTTCACTTTTTCTTTTCACTTTAACAAGATCAGTAAAAAAATAATCCATCTCCCTATGTCCAATCCACATATTATCACAAACTCCGCTGTTTTACTAAATGCAGACCAATCTATGTTATATGAAGTACATGATAGGAGGTACTCCAAATTTTCATTTAAAAGTGTAAGATATTTTTTGTGTGTCTATCAGGACACATTTTGCCTAAATCCAAGAACTTGTAATTTTCCTAATTAATTTGGCATTTATTAAATTTTCCAAAAGTTAGGCCAAGGGTAATTTTGAACATGAAGTACTACCTTTTCTTGAGTTATGCCACCCAAACATTATGATCACTATATGATGCCAAAATAACATAGAATATTAAGTTTCACAAACTTTCATAAAAGTATCAGCCCCTAAATAATTAATTCAAGATATATACAAAAAATTAAAGTTAATGAAGAGAGTACCATGAATAATAGTCCACAAATAATATAAAACTTTTCAGAGCCTTATAATGATCATAAAACACTACTGACTAAGTTTCATGAAATTCCAAGGTCAGTAAGCTATATATAAAAATACTTCAAATAAATCCATTAAGATGCACTTTGTGAAGCAACATTCTTGTAAACTCATCAAAATAACCTGTAATAATTTTCTAAACTTTATAATGCCCTAAAAGATTCTCTGGCCAAGTAATACAATTTTGCAGCTAGATATAGTATTTATTTTTTATTTATCAATGTATGGTGCACTAGTTCACTTAACACATGAAGTACTAAGCAAAAATGCACAAATGATCCAATTAATTTACTAGTGCCTCTAAATGATATTTAATTAGCCTTGTCAGAGTTTCATAACATTCTAAGTTATTCTAACCCGGGTTACTTCAAAAATCATCAAAAAGGGTAAGGTGGAGATTATACCTACAAGTATGAGCTACTATTCACTAACCATCCTATAATAATTTTCAGACATCAAGATCACCATAAAATTACTCCTATCAAAGTCTCATGAATATCCAAGATCATATGACCCATTATTTATTCCAAATGATGTATAGACCTAATTAATTCCCTAGTGATTAAAGTGGGATGCATGTGTCCAAATACTACCAAACCCCTTCCTAATGCATTTCACCACCCTAAGATCACATGGACTAAACATCAAGTCCATACATGGACATAACTCCCCATGTCCTTCACAAACCCTCAAAGTTCATCCTTAGGGTTTAAACTAGGGTTCTAGGGCAAATCCAACCTAATCCACCCCAAACTCCATGGGAGTGTGTTGAAAGGTCAAAACAAATCAGTGTCTCAAGTTTCAACCTCTGTTGAGGTGATTTGGTCATTCAATACCGCAAGGGACATCTTAACCTAATTAACCCTTTTTGGCCTAAGCCAGGGTTTACCAGATTCAAAACCAAATCATCTCCAAATGGAAATAAATTTTCTACAGAGTCCTATATTAACCCAAAGGACGACTCACTAAAATTTGTAAGGGTTTGGAGGTAATTAAACCCTTTAAATAATTCAAACACGGATTATAAAATTTCTAAAAAACTTTAGGAAAATATTTTTCCAAAAATTCCCATTTTTGCATATGTTTTAGTTATAGGCAGGAGTGACCATCGTCCAAAATTTCAAGTCATTTGGATGGATGGATTGATGGGGGCACTCAAAATAATCTCTGATCTAGCCAAGGTATGCACCTCCCCAAAATGTGTGTTGTGGTCTGGCCTAAACTCCAAATTGGTTCAAATCTATTTTAAAATAAACTAGACTCATAAATCTGCAAGTTTCATGTTGACAACCTTTCCAGAATAGGCCACTAGATATTTTTAATTTAATTCCTAAGGTAAGTGATTTTCTGTGACAGAAATGCACATAAAATACATTTAAAATATTAAGATCCGCACAGATCTTAAAGCAAATCGTGCGGCTGCTGGCCTTCTTCCTCCTCCAGCCAACAGCCACGATAAATCCATCTTGGAGCAAGTTCCAGGGCACTTTCCCGGCCACCCGACCACCTCCCTAGCACCGCCTCCACCACCTCCGTTGAGGTAGGGGCTATCGTCGGGCGGCGACACGGCAGCCTGAGGGGTTGTTTCCGGCCAATCCGCAAGTTCATTTTTCATGGAAAATCGGTGGAAAGCTCCACCCGATCGGGCTAAATTGAGCCTGAATCGTATCCCTAAAGATTCCTAATATCTATACATCGAAGAAGGAGTAGAGGGGGACCTGTTTGGAGAACTGGAGGCTGTCCGATCGCCGGATTGTCATGGATGGTGGTGGCGCCGATCGGTGTTCTGCAACTGCACTACCAAATCGCTTAGTTCCTTCAGGTAAAGAGTGAAAACGTCTCCTCTGAATCCAGGGATGCTTATAAGTTGATCATATGGGGAAGGGGAAGGGACTAGCACTGATGGCCATTAATGGCCATTAAAGGCATATTTCGACCATGGCTTGGGGGGTTGAACCCGGCTCAACCAGGTCAAAAAATAGCTGGAAACTCCTCCTCTTCCCAAGGAGAGTTGAATCTAGCAGTAAAGGGGGTGTCCCTTGGCTTCCCGATGCCATGGATGGCTTTCTCGTTCATTAAACAGAAATGAAGTTTTTCTCTCTCCTTCAAATTACCAATTCCAGAAGCTTAGTCCGACGAAATTCATCTCATTCGTCGAACTCTGCCCGACGAATCTGCTCTATTCGTCGATCTCCGCTCAGCTTGCTCGAGGCTTTCATCGAGCTCTGCTCGATGATTTCGCCGAGCTCTGCTCGATGAATCATTCCTGTCCGCTCATCGTGTCCAGATACTCCTCAAAAATCTCTGAGTCATCCGAGGACACCAAGGTAATCTGCATATCCTCCATCATCTGTATCAGCTCCATAGACTTCAACTAGGGCTCTGCTCCTGAAGTGGTAGTCCACTGACTCAGTACGTCCGCCACCACATTCGCCTTCCTCGGGTGATAGTGTATCGTGTACTCATAGTCAGATAGAAACTCACCCTTCTTCTCTTGAAGACAATCAACTCCTTCTGTGTGTCGACATATTTCAGATTCTTGTGATCCGAAAATATTCGCAGTGCACACCATAAAGATAATGCTGCCAAATCTTTAGAGCGAACACCACTGCACCCATCTTCAAGTCATGTACAGGGTAGTTCTGCTCGTGTTTCGTCAGGGTCAAGGCCAGATGTTATGCATGCTCCTCCTTCGTCCTTGCATAAATAAGGATGTCATCTAATTTCACGTGATATCTTGTAATAGTTAAATCTCGTAATTACTCCTCATTCTTTTCATGCCATTGTCCTGGTAATACTATAGATCATCATTACAAACACGCGTTTACAAAATCTTATCTTCGCCCGAATAACGTCGACAAAGATCAACTCAATCTCACTATGTTTGTGACACCACATTTTCTAAATAAGGTCTAAGGAAACCCATGTCAATAACTAATTTTCCCAATAAATAAAAGACAAGCCCCCAATAAACAAAAGATAAGCCCCTACCCATCTTGGGCTAAGTACCTTCGATATCACTATGTTATGTTCGGGGTAGATATGCACAAAATCCTTAGGGCAGGCAACCTTAGACTTTGGGTTCCATACTAAAACTTGTTGATATAATCCACACCTTTAAACTCTCTAGGTTAATATTTACGACCACTTTCTTAAGGTCAACATGTGACTATGTCCCAAATGGGTCTCTTCTGGACCTAAATTCTTATTCGACCCTTGGTATTTTGTATGATGGTTGTCTCATCCTAATCATGACATCGATATGAAGGTCAAGTATATGAGTCCCCTACTTTTTCGCTAATGGTTGTAGGCATCAATTCTCCTTAAGGTGTTCCTGTCAGTTATGTTACAAGTGATAGTACAACTTTAATAAGAAAGGTAGGGACATCAGAGTTTAAGCCTTAAGCACTTCTCTCGCGTTAGACTCCTCCTCAAGTCATTTCAGGTATCCTCGTACCTTAACTGAATTATACATAAACTCACTTTTGACCAGGATACGCTAAGAATCGTCTTGGTAAGTCGAGTTTCCTAGTTGGGTTGGCCTAACTCATTGATTTATGGACTTTATATTGTGATTTTTACATATGGGCACACCACAGCTTCCGCTGCTTAGTTTGTCCCCAAACTAATGCTCGCACGGGGTGACCCAGTGTGTGTGGACTTCTTCTCTTCAGATCGAGGTTTCCCTCTGATACCAGTTTGTAAGACCCACTTTTTTTTGCAAACCAACCGGGGTCTTATGCCCAGAATCGACGCTTTGCGATGACACCAACACACCCGGGAAGGTCGTCACTACAAAATGTTGATCTTGCCTGTTGATGCGCGAAAACGGCACCGGGGGCACAGCTAATACGGAGGGGGTGTTTTGGTCTCACAGGCTAGGAGAGGAGGGAAGAGAAGGTTGCGGGGGGAGATGAGAGGCTGCTGAGAGCAGAGGAGAGGCTTGATCAATAGAGAGGGTTGATCAAGAGAGGAAGAGGAGGTTGAACAGGAGCTGTCGAGCAGACAGTTTCTACGATGGTTGTACTTGCAGGTTTGTTGCCAAGAAGAGTTGAGCTGAGCAAAGAGCAAGGCTTGCTGAGCAGAGAGCAAGGCTTGCTTAGCATAGAGCAAGGCTTGCTGAGCAGAGCGCAAGGCTTGCTGAGCAGAGAGCAAGGCTTGCTAAGCAGAGAGCAAGGCTTGCTAAGCAGAGAGCAAGGCTTGCTGAGTAGAGGGAAGAAGAGGGGGCCGCTAACAGCGGCAACAGCACACTTCGCCCGCCGCGGCCTAAATGCCACTCTTGCGACGGGATTTCCTTTGATTAATAGCGAGAGATTACAAGCTTACAAGTACACCTCCACAACAACGCATTAAAGGGGTACAAAGGGAAGTTGGCGGCTAAGGGAGAAGAAGTTGCTAGAGAGCAGAGAAAACAAGCTGTTAGAGACTAAGTAAAAGAGGCTGTTAGCTGTTGGAGGACTGCGAAACTGAGTCCGCAGAGCTTGCTGGGAAGCCGCAGGTAAGCTGTGGAGGACTGTGCGGATAGGAAAACTGAGTCTGCATGGTCTGCTGGCAGGCTGATGGAGGACTGCGCGGACAGGAAAACGGAGTCCGCAGAGTCTGCTGGCAAGCTGGTGGAGGACTGCGCGGACAGGAAAATGGAGTCCGCAGGGTTTGCTGTCAGGACTTGTCTCCACCTCTGGTCCCCTGGCTCTCCCCTTTAATGAGAGGAATCAGGGGCTATTTATAGGCCAGGGGAAGATCTTCAAGAAGCGGGGCCCAGTGATGTCAGCATGATGACCTGTGCGGACTCCGCGGACTGGAAATTGGAGTCCGTCAGGTTCGCGAAGCAAGCTGCAGGAAGCCGGGTGAGAACGGAGGCCTCACCCTTGCGGGCGGCCTAGGCGGACTCCGGGGGGGAGTCCGCCCGGCAGGGCCGGGGCCACCCCCTACCGGACGGCCTGGGCGGACTCCGAGGGAGTCCACCCGGCAAGAATCGGGGCCGCCCCCTAGCGGGCGGCCTGGGCGGACTCCGGGTGGAGTCCGCCCGGCAAGAGCCGGGGCCGCCCCGTAGCGAGCGGCCTGGGCGGACTCCGGGTGGAGTCCGCCCGGCAAAGCCGGGGCCGCCCCCTAGCAGGCGGCCTGGGCGGTCTCCGGGTGGAGTCCGCCTGGCTGGGCCGGGGCCGCCCCCTAGCGGGCGGACTCCGCGGACTCCGGGTGGAGTCCTCCCGGCAAGAGCCGGGGCCGCCCCCTAGTGGGCGGCCTAGGCAAACTCCGGGTGGAGTCCTCCCGGCAAGGCCGGGGCCGCCCCCTAGCGGGCGGCCTGGGCGGACTCCGGGTGGAGTCCACCCGGATGGTGGGCAGAGGCCGCCCCGGGTGGGTGGCCTGCCAGGCGGAGGCCGCCTCTGGTGGGCTGCCTCAGCGGACAGCGACAGGAGGCCGCCGCCCCTCGGGCAGCAGGGAGGCCGGAGCCCCTTGGGCGGACTGGGAGGCCGCCCCTGGTGGTGCTGTTGGCTGACTCCTGTAAGGAAAATCATTGCACGGTTAGCGGGCCTAACCGCATGGCCTGCGAGGGTGAGCTATGGGAACAGCCCGTCGTCCCGCAGGGCACGCGGTTGCAAGGGGACCTAGACGGACAGGGAAACTTGTCCGCCTACGCTGGGGCTTGTCGCGATCAAAAGGGAGAATCTAAGGAGCGCAACTAGTCAGCTGGCTACCTTGGGAAGGATCGCCAATTTCTGGGTTAACATAATCCCCGCACTTTATTAAGTTCCGAAGGAAATTTCGAAAAAGTTGGAGACCCACGAAAATCGTGATCCACCCCAAAGGAAGAAGAAAGGGGGCAAGGAGAGATAGAACCTGAAGTCTCTCCTTAGAAGTTTGGTGTCGCTTGTCTATTTTCCTGCATGAGGAAAGTTAGGTCAGACATGTATGGGAGGTACATCGAGTGTGTACCTGAGCTTGCTTTTGCAAAATGAAGAAGGTGTGTCTTCCATTAAGTTCTGCAAAATAAAAGTGAGAGAAAAACAAAAAACATAATAACTGCAAGTAGGTGATGGAGGCTTGCAAGCACCCGTTATCCTCTGCAAAAAAGGAAGGATAAAGAGTGTACAAGAACGAAGAATGAGCTGCAAGTACCTGGAAGGAACTTGCAAGTCTTTGCTTTCTCTGCAAAAGAAGGGTTGAAGGTATGCACAGTATATGAAAGTAACCTACAAGCACCTGAATGGAGCTTGCAAATGTCGGTTGATCTCTACAAAATGAGAGTTAAGAACAAACATGATATATGTGCGCAACTTGCAAGTACCTGTGAAGAAACTTGCAAGGGTCCGCTGATCTCTGCAAGAAGAGAGTTAGGAGCAGGTATTGTATACAAAAATAAGCTGCAAGTACCTGAATATGACTTGCAGGCGTCTGCTAACCACTGCAAAGAGAAGAGTGAGCAGTAGAGAATAGAATAATGAATTAAACTGCAAGTACCTAGATATGACTTGCAGGCGTTTGTTGTTCTCTACAAAGAGAAGAGTTAGAAGCAGACAATATACATATGAAAGGAGCTTGCAAGTACCTGTGGAGAAGTCTTGCAAGGGTTTGCTAATCTCTGCAAGGCGAAGAGTTATAAGCAAACAAGACACGAGAATAACTTGCAAGTACCTGTGAAGAGAAGGCTTGCAAGTGTTGATCACCGCACCAAAATTGTTGATGTACCAGAACTGTTGATCACCACACCAAAACTGTTGATATGGCTGGATGGACATAAGCAAAATGAATGTCGGAATCCTTTTGGTAGGTCGGATTAACCTGTTCACCTGTGAAAGAGGGCAATTGACAAAAAAGGAGAACTAGCTACACTCCCTTGACAGAGCACAAAAGGGAGACATGCGCAAAAAATCCTAAGAAGGAAGCGACAGATGCACTGCTCTCTTGCCTCGGGTACAATCATCACTGATCAATGAGACTAGTTGCGCCAAGTGGCCTATTGCTTGTCTGTGGATTGATCAGTGGAGTTGTGTGAACCCGAGAAGGCACGGATCGAGAGTATCATAGAGTGTTCGGACACCACAGCTGTGAGATGATCAAAGAGACAAGGATACTCTTGATCGTCATTGCTTGTCAAGCAAAGATCACCGTAACTGTAATGTATCCTTGCGGAGCACAGCAGAGCTAACACATGGGGCTCCCCTAGCACACACTCTGTGTTAGATGTCGGCTAGGATCCGAAATCTGAAGCCCATTATCGTGATTGAACTGCTCCCACTACACATATGGGTATACTCCTGCCATATGTGGTCGTAGCGGTGGTGCGATAACAAACTACGGAGGGAACATTTCAGATTCGGCGATATCTCATTGGCGTAGTGATCCCTTTGGCAAAGAGAAAAGATAGAGAAGGAGCACCACAAGCAAGGAATTGTGTCCGTATGAGATCCCTGATAAAGGCTTTGTTGAAAAGTAGGAAAGAACACTGAGAAGTGTTTTGTTAAAATGAAAATGTTTGAAAAGCATGAAGAGAAAAGTAAAGGTAACCGATAGCGGATGTGAGGAGCTTTGAGGACTCATGAAGGTGGTGGGTCACCCTTCTAGAGCAGATGTTGAATTTTACCCTCCTTCGGCATTTCTTGCACTAATCGCCGAAAAGCTCTGCAATCCTCTATTGCATGACCCTTTTCTTTGTGATACCCATAGTATTGGTCAGAGTTTCTTCTTTTCCGATCATCAGGCTGAGGGCCCATACTGCTAGTTTTGCCCTTGATAGTGTGGGTTGCCTCACCCAATGTGTTATCAACTTTAGATCCCTTGCTTTGGAAGAGACGTTGACGACTTCGGAAACATCTTCCCTTCTTTGACTGCGATTGAAGATACTTTGGGGGAGAGTTTGGAGGTTTTTCGGTAGGGAGTAAAACCTCTGGACCTCTCTTCCTCCCAATGGGAAGCTCAGGTGATTTCACTGGGTGATTGGAGGCGTACACGGTTGCTTGAGGGCTGAGTTTGCAGACACTTTCTTTTTGCCCGGTAGTGGGAAACTGCACAGCGACTGTGGTCTGGCTGGATGGATAACTTGTCAGATAAGCATAAGGGCCAACTAGCAGAAGAGTTGGCATATTAAAATGTGAATTCCCCATTTCCGGGTTGACTGTAGCAACTTGTGCTGCTACAGGTTGAGACTCTAGCCGCTGAACTATAATGGCTAAGGTGTCATTGATCGCTGCTATCTGCTGGGAAGTCTCCCGACGTAACAGCAAGATGGCCTCCCGAAGAGCATCTTCACTTGTAGGAGGAATGTTCTGAGAGGGTTGGCGGTCTGACATGGTCAACTGTCGCTTTCGCTACTTATTCGGATCTGAAGGATCTCGTGTTAACTGATGGTCCACGCTCACCGCACCAAAACTGTTGATGCGCAAAAACGGCACCGGGGGCACGGCTAATACGGAGGGGGTGTTTTGGTCTCACAGGCTAGGAGAGGAGGGAAGAGAAGGTTGCGGGGGCAGAGGAGAGGCTGCTGAGAGCAGAGGAGAGGCTTGATCAACAGAGAGGGTTGATCAAGAGAGGAAGAGGGGGTTGAACAGGAGCTGTCGAGCCGACAGTTTCTAAGACGGTTGTACTTGCAGGTTGGTTGCCGAGAAGAGCTGAGCTGAGCAAAGAGCAAGGATTGCTGAGCAGAGAGCAAGGCTTGCTGAGCAGAGATCAAGGCTTGCTGAGCAGAGAGCAAGGCTTGCTGAGCAGAGAGCAAGGATTGCTGAGCAGAGAGCAAGGCTTGCTGAGCAGAGAGCAAGGATTGCTGAGCAGAGGGAAGAAGAGGGGGCCGCTAGCAGCAGCAACAACAGACTTCACCCGACGTGGCCTAAATGTCACTCTTGCGACGAGCTTTCCTTTGATTAATAGCGAGAGATTACAAGCTTACAAGTACACCTTCACAACAACGCATTAAAGGGGTACAAAGGGAAGCTGGCGGCTAAGGGAGAAGAAGTTGCCAGAGAGCAGAGAAAAGAAGTTGTCAGAGACTAAGTAAAAGAGGCTGCTAGCTGCTGGAGGACTGGGAAACTGAGTCCGCAGAGCTTGCTGAGAAGCCACAGGTAAGCTGTGGAGGACTGCGCAGACAGGAAAACTGAGTCCGCAGGGTCTACTGGCAGGCTGATGGAGGACTGCGCGGACAGGAAAATGCAGTACGCAGAGTCTGCTGGCAAGCTGGTGGAGGACTGCACAGACAGGAAAACGGAGTCTGTAGGGTCTGCTGTCAGGACTTGTCTCCACCTCTGGTACCCTGGCTCTCCCCTTTAATGAGAGGAATCAGGGGCTATTTATAGGCCCGGGGAAGATCTTCAAGAAGCGGGGCCCAGTGATGTCAGCATGACGACCTGCGCGGACTCTGCGGACTAGAAATTGGAGTTCGCCAGGTTGGCGAAGAAAGCTGTAGGAAGCCGGGTGAGAATGGAGGCCACCCCCTTGCGGGCGGCCTGGGCGGACTCCGGGGGTAGTCCGCCCGGCAGGGCCGGGGCCGCCCCCTAGCGGCTAGCCTGGGCGGACTCCGTGGGAGTCCGCCCGGCATGAACCGGGGCCGCCCCCTAGCGGGCGGCCAGGGAGGACTCCGGGTGGAGTCCGCCCAGCAAGAGCCGGGGCCGCCCCCTAGCGGGCGGCCTGGGCGGACTCCGGGTGGAGTCCGCCAGGCAAGGCCGGGGCCGCCCCCTAGCGGGCGGCCTGGGCGGACTCCGGGTGGAGTCCGCCCGGCTGGGCCGGGGCCGCCCCCTAGCGGGCGGCCTGGGCGGACTCCGGGTGGAGTCCGCCCGGCTAGGCCGGGGCCGCCCCCTAGCGGGCGGCCTGGGCGGACTCCGGGTGGAGTCCGCCCGGCTAGGCCGGGGCCGCCCCCTAGTGGGCGGCCTGGGCGGACTCCGGGTGGAGTCCGCCCGGCAAGAGCCGGAGCTAGTGGGCGCCCCCGGGTGGAGTCCGCCCGGCAAGGCCGGGGCCGCCCCCTGGGCGGCCTGGGCGGACTCCGGGTGGAGTCCGCCCGGCAAGGCCGGGGCCGCCCCCTAGCGGGCGGCCTGGGCGGACTCCGGGTGGAGTCCGCCCGGCTGGCGGGCAGAGGCCGCCCCAGGCGGGCGGCCTGGCAGGAGGAGGCCACCCCTGGTGGGCGGCCTCGGCGGACGGTGGCAGGAGGCCGCCGCCGCTTGGGCGGCAGGGAGGCCGGAGCCCCTTGGGCGGACTGGGAGGTCGCCCCTTATGGTGTTGTTGGCTGACTCCTGTAAGGAAAAAGCATTGCACGGTTAGCGGGCCTAACCGCATGGCCTGCGAGGGTGAGCTATGGGAACAGCCCGCCGTCCCGCAAGGCACGCGGTTGCAAGGGGACCTAGACGGACAGGGAAAACTGGCTGCCTACGCTTGGGCTTGTCGCGATCAAAAGGGAGAATCTAAGGAGCGCGACTAGTCAGCTGGCTACCTTGGCAAGGATCGCCGATTTCTGGGTTAACACTGCCGGTGATACCGAGCGCAGAAGTGAATAGTAAAAATAAGAGAGTAAAATAAACTCAAATACGTGTCCACAGAAATCAAAAGAATATAATAAATCTCCCCGAAGGGAGAGTCCACAATAATGATAAATCAAGTACAAATAAAAAGGGCTCCTGCCCGATACATCATGATCCTCACTACAAGTCACTCATCACGGAAACAAATCTATAGTAACTACTAATGATTGGGACTCACTATCCCTGCTGCGTGAACTCTCGTACTAGACTGTCCCGTCTCCAAGCGCAACGACCTCTAGAGCTGTATCTCCTAGTTCTGCTCCACGATCCCCTAAAATGATTTGGTCAACGACCGTTAGTATAAAAGACTAAGTCCTATCATCCCCCACCCCTCCCCCATGGCTCCTAGGCACTGAGCGGGGAGAAGGATAGTGAAGGTAATGAAGGTCGAGAGTAACAAAGTAAGCAGGTGACGGCGGACCTAAACTAACAGTGATATCTCAGAGCTATAAAGGTGTACATCAGTAATATGACAATACTAAAGTAAGGCAGTAAAGTAAGAACAGTAAGAGAGTAAAGTATAATGGAGAATAACCTTAACTTATATGAATGCTCATACAAACTTATAAGTTAAGGGTTCTTTTGCGAGGCTCCCATCGTATAAAAGTCTCATACCATTTTATACGATGGGGTGTCAGGTTTATATGCAAGTAAGAGTGTAGTGTTTTATTATGTCATGAAATGCAATGTTCACACAAGTACAACTCACATACACGACTCTGTGCGCACAGACCTTTAATTCCTCCTATTTGGAAGCTAGCATCACTCCCAGGAGCCTCCGTCGTGGCAAACAGAGACAGAGGGTCGGGCCACACCACTCCTGGGCGGGTATCCGCACTACCATGTCTAGCCCTTACGTACGCCCCTGAAGGACACACCAGGGTATCTGCATGCTATGCTGACCAAACGTCAGTCTTTTCCTTGGCTATATGTCCACCACACCCGCCGAGTCAATGTATCGACGTCGATGCCAATAACCATCTAATACCGAAGACCCACCACCTTATATCATATGCACATGCAACATTAATGTATTTCCAACCGAGCCAAAGCTCCCCGAACAATCCCGTCCGTCACAAATATCTACCGAGCCAAAGCTCCCTGGACTAACCCGTCTGTCACAAATATCTAACGAGCCAAAGCTCCCCGGGCTAACCCGTCCGTCACAAAACCATCAGAGCCATCGGCTCGCTGGGCTAACCTGCCCATCACCAAAACCACCGAGCATAGAGTCATTCCCTGTGAAGGGCTCTCAAGGGCACTAGGAACTACGATGGGCTAAAGCCCAAAGTTCTCTTTTGCAAGGCACTTAATATTATTGGTTATTACCCAACTCTCGATCCCTTTTAACATCATTCTAGATCTAACCCTAGTGTATTTTAACTTTCTCTCTCCATAATAAAGAAGATCTTTTGTCGATCCTGAGCGCCTCTTAACACTAGTCAACCCAACCCTCTCCTCATCATGACTCCTAATGAAGTTCACTTTTTCTTTTCACTTTAACAAGATCAGTAAACCAATAACCCATCTCCCTATGTCCAGTCCACATATTATCACAAACTCCACAGTTTTACTAAATGCAGACTAATCTAAGCTATATGATGTACATGATAGGAGATACTCCAAATTTTCATTCAAAAGTCATAAGATTATTATTTGGGTCTATCATGTCACATTTAGCCTAAATCCAGAATCTTCTAATTTTCCTAATTAATTTGGCATTTATTAAATTTTCCAAAATTTTGGCGAGGGGTAATTTTGAACATGAAGTACTAGATTTTCTTGAGTTATCGCCACCCAAAACTTATGATCACTATATAATGCCAAAATAACAGGGAATACTAAGTTTCACAAACTTTCATAAAAGTATCAGCCCCTAAATAATTAATTTAAGATAAATACAAATAATTAGAGTTAATAAAGGGAGTACCATGAATCATAGTCCAAAAATAATATAAAAATTACCAGAGCCTTATAATGATCATAAAACACTACGGGCTAAGTTTCATGAAATTCTAAGATAAGTAAGCTATATTTATAAATTCTTCAAATAAATCCTTTAAGGTGCACTTTGTAAAGCAACATTCTTGTAAACTAATCAAAATAACATGTAATAATTTTCTAAACTTTGGTATGCCCTAAAAGATTCTTTGGTCAACTAATACAATTTTTCAGCAAGATATAATATTTATTTTCTATTTATCAATGTATGGTGCACTACTTCACTTAACACATGAAGTAGTAAGAGGAAATGCTCAAATGATCCAATTAATTTACTAGTGCCTCTAAATGATATTCAATTAGCCTTGGCAGAGTTTCATATCATTCTAAGTTAATCTAACCATGGTTACTTCAAAAATCATCAAAAAGGGCAAGGTGGAGATTATACCTACAAGTATGAGCTACTATTCACTAAACATCCTATAATTATTTTCGGAGATCAAGATCACCTTAAAATTACTCCTATCAAAGTCTCATGAATACCCAAGATCATATGACCCATTATTTATTCCAAATGGTGTATAGAACTAATTAATTCCCTAGTGATTAAATGGGGTGCATGTGTCCAAATTCTACCAAACCCCTTACTAGGGCATTTCACCACCCTAAGCTCACATGGACTAAACACCAAGTCCATATAATGACATAACTCCTCATGTCCTTCACAAACCCCCAAAGTTCATCCTTAGGGTTTAAACTAGGGTTCTAGGGCAAATCCACCCTAATCCACCCCAAACTCCATGGGAGCGTGTTTAAAGGTCAAAACAAATCAGTGACCCAAGTTTCAACCACTGTTGAGGTGATTTGGTCACTCAATACTGCAAAGAACATCTTAACCTAATTAACCCTTTTTGGCCTAAGCTAGGGTTTACCAGATTCCAAACCAAATCATCTCCAAATGGAAAGAAATTTTCTACAAAGTCCTATATTAACCCAAAGGACCACTCACCAAAATTTGGGAGGGTTTGGGGGTCATTAAACCCTTTAAATAATTCAAACATGGATTATTAAATTTCTACAAAAACTTTAGAAACTTTGTTTCCAAAAATTCCCATTTTTATATATGTTTTAGGTATAGGAAGGAGTGATCCTTATCCAATATTTCAAGTCTTTTGGATGGATGGATTGATGGGGGCACTCAAAAAAATCTCTGATCTAGCCTAGGTATATATCTTACCAAAATGTGTGTTGTGTTCTGGCATGAACTCCAAATTGGCTCAAATAAATTTTAAAATAAACTAGACTCATAGATCTACAAGTTTCATGTTGACAACATTTCCAGAATAGGCCATTAGATATTTTTAACTTAATTCCAAAGATAAGTTATTTTCTGTGACAGCCTGCACATAAAATACATTTAAAATATTAAGACCCGCACAACTCTTAAAGCAGATTTGGCCCCTGCTCTCCTTCTTCCTCCTCCAGCCAACGACCATGATCTGTCTGACCTAAAGCACATTCCAGGTCACTTTCCCGGCCACCCGACCACCTCCCTGGCCAGCCACCGCCGTCACCACCTCCGTTGAGGTGGTGGCTATTGCCGAGCGGCGGCACGGCCGCCGGAGGGGCTGTTTCCGGAAAATCCCCAAGTTCATTTTTCATGGAAAAATCGTTGGAAATCTCCACCCGATCGGGCTCAATTGAGCCTGAATCTTATCCCTAAAGATTCCTAAAATCTATCCATATAAGGAGCAGAGGAGGACTTGTGGGGAGAACTGGAGGCCGGCCGATCGCCGGATTTCCATGGATGGTGGTGGCGCCGATTGATGTTCTGCAACTGCACTACCAACTCGCTCGGCTCCTTCAGGTAAATAGTGGAAACGTCTCCTCTGAGTCCAGGGATGCTTATAAGTTGATCATATGGGGAAGGGGAAGGGACTAGCATGGATGGCCATTAATGGCCCTTAAAGGCTTATTTCGGTCTTGGCTTGGGGGGTTGAACCTTGATCAACCCGGTCGGGAAATAGCTAGAAACTCCTCTTCCCCCAAGATAGTTGAATCCAGCAGTAAAGGGTGTGGAACTTGGCTTCCCGATGCCATGGATGGCTTTCTCCTTCATTAAAGAGAAATGAAGTTTTCTCTCTCCTCCAAATTACCAATTCCAGAAGCTTAGTCTGACGAAATTCATCTCATTCGTCAAACTCTGCCCGATGAATCTGCTCTATCCATCGATCTCCTCTCAGCTTAATCAAGGCTTTCTTCTAGCTCTACTCGACAATTTCGTCGAGCTCTGCTCGACGTTTTCTTCGAGCTCTGCTCGCTGATTTTCGCCTAGCTCTGCTCGCCGATTTTCGCCGAGCTCTGCTCGCCGGTATTCACCGATCTCTGCTCGACGGTTTTCATCGAGCTCTTCTCGAAGGTTTTCACCGAGCTCTGCTTGATGATTTTCGCCGAGCTCTCCTCGACGATTTTCACTGAGCTCTGCTCGACGTTTCGTCGAGCTCTACTCGACGATATCCGTCCGGCTCAGGTCAACTCTTAGGTTGTACTTTTTGGGGTGTTACATTTGGTGTCATTAGACCATTTAGTGCTTCCCAGGGTTTTGTCATGACCCAATCATGACAAAACCATCCTTGGGGTCAAGAAGGATGTTACACTATGAAGTCATGACCCATTCTGAGGGATGTTACACTATGATGGTAGCTGAATGTAACACCCCAGTTTTGGATAAAGGGTCGATTTGCGGTTCTGGAAAATTTTTGGTTTCTGGCAGGGGGCACACGGCCCGGGACACGGGCGTGTCCCAGGCCGTGTCAGGTCGTGTCGACGACTTGGCCGCGTGGTCGACACTTTGCGCTCAACGAAGTGTCGAGACTGGGCACACGGCCTACGACACGGGCGTGTCGCAGGGCATGTCGAGCCTGTGTCGACACTCGGACCGGGGTGTCGACGTTTTTTGCTCGACCATGTGTCGAGACAAGGCACACGGCCTAGGACACGGGCGTTTCCAAGGCCGTGTGGGTCTGTCGACGAGCTTCAGTCGACGATGTTCACTCGACGAGTGTCGAGTGTCGAATGTCGAGACTGGGGCACACGGCCTGTGACACGGGCGTGTCACAGGGCGTGTCCCTCTTGCTCGACGATGTTCGTTCGATGTTTTTCCGTGGTGTCGACACAAAGGTTGTCGACGAGTGTCGAGACTTGGCACACGGCTTGGGACACGGGCGTGTCCCAGGCCGTGTCCCTTCTCGAGATGTTTTCGGGGCCGTGTCGTTAGAGGCACACGGCCGGCCACACGGCCATGTCAGTTGGGACACAGGCATGTAGGGTCGAACACGGGCATGTCGGATGCCTGTGTGTTGTTCGAGGTGCGTTGATTTGAGACGGCGAATGGGGGACACGGCCCTAGACACGGGAGTGTGCCAGGCCGTGTTCGACATAGGTATTTTCTTTTTCAGGCGGATCGTGGCAATTCTTCCCCAGATTTTAGGATCTGACGGTTCAGAACTATTCTTTGGGAGATAAGTCCGAGAATAGGGTTGAAAACCCTTATTCTTCTTCAAGCTTTCCTCTTACTAATTTCTAGAGAGAAGGGAGAGCAAGGAAGAAGGAGAAGGAGGGTTTGGGCTGTAGGAGAGGTTTCGGTGCTCCAAATCGTGAGCCGAGTCCAGATCCGTGGAGGCTAGATCTTTGTGAAGGTTTTCATCCGGCTATTTTTGCCATGTCGAGGAAGAGGAGTCGGAAGGTAACGACACTTCTCCTCTCGGTCTTAGGATGCATGTCTTTAGCATCATTTATTTTTCTTTCTAGTTTTTGGGCACCAAACTCTCAAATGAGAGGGGTTTTGGGTTGCCAAGGTTCAAGAGGAACCTCCGGGTTGATTGAGTCCGTCCCCGACATATTATGCATTAGAGATCCGCTCCGTTAGTGGATTAGGCATGGTGGGTGAAGCTGTAGTCGCGACCATTAGTCCGACGCGGTGATGTTGCATACGAACGTTAAGGATTCGTAGAGATTCCGTCGCGGCAAAATGTCATTTGTGATGTGGTGATGTTTCCCATTTTTCTCAAGTGAGTACGTGTAGTCAGAACCGGACAAGGTTAGCTCCTCGTGGCGGTAGATGGTTTCCTTGGTGGACATGGTTAGTTCCGCATGAGTTGTAGATGTTTCCTTGGTGCGCGGGAACACTGCAGTCAAATGAGGGACTAGGGTGGAATTGTCTTGGTTTGTGATGTGCCAAGGCATGGCTATGTCTCCGTGGTCGGCTGGCTATCCCGTGACGTTCACGTCATGTGTGGAGAGTGTCCCGGCGAGACTAGTCCCCTTCTGTGAGACTGACGAGAATGCCAAGCATGGGGACAAACCCGGGCAATGAGGCCATGAGCGGGTGGGGTCCGACAAGGCTTCTTAGAATCGGTCAGTTTTGTGTTTGTTGGAATCCTGACATGAGACGTCAGAGCTTGTAGGCAAGCCCGGGGCTAAGACCTTGAGCGGGTGGGGCCTTTGCAAGAGTTCCATGTGGCGGCCTGTGTGCCGATGGGGGGAATGGTTTTACCCCCTATGTTTGCGGCTTTATGCCAATAGGGAATCGATGAGTACCCATATGATATGATGATGTGCTAGATGCATACGCGATAGGGTGCCTTGGGTGAAACCCGGGTTGTTGTATACATGATTGCATAAGTAGGCCCTTTTCATTATATGCTCAACCAGTAGAGAACATGTATGATGTGTGTGACATCCAAGCCTGTTTCTGTAGCTGCTTTTCTTGCTTATGATTATTGCATACGAAGTGCTAACTTGCAGGTTGGAGGGGTACCCCGGGGTCCGTTAGGGGCTGCCGGGAGGAGATGTGTTGTTACACAGTTTGAGGTCTTCCATTGCTGACACACGTTACTAATAAATTTTACAAGGCAAGGGTCGCATGTAGGAGCTAGCTCGCCGGCCAGAAAGGCCTAAGCTTCATGAAGTGCTTCTCTCTTTTGTAGTTCTACTTATATGATGTTGTATGTTTGAGATTCATGTTGTCCGGCTTGCACGCCGAGGTAGACTAGTAGTGCTATGCACATTCATGACTGTTGTTCTTATTTGAGTTTGGACACTTGTTGTAAGGCCATAAAGCCATTTGTTTACTCTTGTAGTAGTGGATAACTTCTAGTCTTGCTTATGTTTCCGCTGTGTTGTGCTAAGTGTTTTGAGTGTGGGTAGCTATATCAACTTATAATACTAAAGTTGTGGCGTTCGTATGTTGTGGGGCCCCGACCGGACCCATATTATACGGTCATTATAGGGGAGATGTTACAATTTGGTATCAAAGCGAGGTTATATTCAAGGTCAATGCGTAGAGAAGTTATCCACATAAGAGTAACGCATGACCATGAGTGTCCTTATGTTTAAGTCTTGAGTTTAAAGACTGATTCCTTGTTTCTTGTTTTCTTGAAGAGTACAAGCAACGAGGCGGGTACGTCAAGAGCAAGAGAGGAACTCTCGGCGAGCAGTGCCACTGCTCCAGGTCTTTTGGGCACGGGTGTAAACCTGGCCGACTTCTGCTGCATGCTTGTATAAGCGATGGTGGCAGCCCAAGCTGCAGCGGCAGCTCAGGTAGCAACCCCTACTACACCGGATACGGCGACGGCCGTGCCAGGAGGAGAAGCCAGGCGAGTGGAGCCTTTGGCGGAAAGGGTGGTTGTCGGACATGGAGACCGACACATGAAGTATTTCATGAGCTTCCATCCCCCGTCATTCAAGGGAGTTGGTACACCAACGGATGCAGAGGATTGGTTGGTTCGTATTTAAGAGCTTTTGAGGGCGGCAGAGATGCTAGAAGAAAAGAAAGCTGAGTATGCGGCTTTCATGTCTGACGGAGACACCAAGTTGTGGTGGGTGAGCCATAGCGGCCGCCAGTTCCCGGGACGCACCGCGTCGGTGGAGGAGTTTGGGGATGCTTTTCTTAAGAGGTACATTCCAGTTTCTATGCGGTTGGCCCTTCAAAGGTAGTTTTTGCACTTAATGCAGCGAGACAAGACGGTGGACGAGTACGTGCAGGAGTTCACCCGTTTGGGTCATTACGCTGGAACGATGATGGCAGATGATATAGAGAGGGATAACCTCTTCTACCAGGGGCTGAGGGAGAACCTGAGACAACCCCTCATCTCCATGAAGAGAGTCGGATTCAATGAACTAGTTGAGGCTGCCAGGATTTTGGAAAGTGATCTGGAGCGAACCCAACGCCGTAAGGGTTTCACTCCCAAGCAAGGGGAAGGGAAGCCTTCCCAATCCCATGGAAAGTCTGAAGGGAGTAGGTGGAGGAAGAAGCCTCACACTTCCAGATCCGGTGAGAAGAGCAATTGGACGCCTGGAGGTTCTCACTCTAGGGGACCGCCGACGTGTTACAACTGCGGTAAGGTGGGGCACATAGCTCGTGTTTGTCCCCAAGGAGGAGCGGGGCAAGAGGCAAGGCAGGAGTAGACTGTGCGCTCTGGCCCCAGTGTTGCGGAGAAAGGGAAGATGGCGGAGTCGAGCGCTTCTCGGTTCCAACCGGTGCAACCAAGGGCTTACAACCTTGGACAGCAAGAAGCGATCCGCCAAACCGATGTGGTGACAGGTATGAGGAAAATTTAAGTTGAAATTTTGTGCTTCATACTTTTAGACCCTTTTTGTGTGATGTCTTTGTTGTAGGCTTCGTTTTAGTTTTCGGATACCCCGCTAGAGTATTGTTTGATATGGGAGCATTGCACTCCTTTCTTGCGGAGAGCTTCATCCGGAGAATAGGAGTTGTGTCTTTCTCGGCGGACGCAGAGTTGAAAGTGCGCATGCCCAATGGGTCATCTATGACCACCGGGGCCAAAGGGCGCATCTGTTGGGAGTTGGACGGAGTTGACTTCGTTTTGGTAGCAGCGATTTTACCATTGGTTGAGTTCGATGTCATTTTGGGCATGGACTGGATTGCAGAGCAGCGCGCCAGTATTGACTGCCTATCTAAGGTAGTGACCCTAAGGAGCAAAGGGCAAGCAGAGGTCAAATTTGAGGGCCTTTGTGGAGTGGCCTATTCCCTGATTTCGGCCTTGCAGTTGATGCGGGCGGTTAACCAGGGTGGTGTAGCGCTTGTAGCGTTATTGGAGGTTCGTCTCTCCCAGCTGTCTATTGAGGAAGTGCCCGTAGTGGCAGAGTTCAAGGATGTGTTTCCGGATGAACTTCCTGGAGCGCCTCCTCGGAGGGAGATCGATTTCTCGATCGAGTTAGTACCGGAGGCTAGGCCGGTGTCACGTCCTCCGTTTGGGATGGCACCAAAGGAGTTGGCCGAACTTAAGGTACAGTTACAGGAATTGTTAGAGCAAGGGTATATCAAACCCAGTTCTTCACCGTGGAGTGCGCCGGTGTTGTTTGTAAAGAAGAAAGACAGTAGCATGCGGCTATGCATAGACTACCGAGAGCTGAATAAATTGACCGTCAAGAATAAGTATCTGATTCCTCGGATAGATGACTTGTTCGACCAATTGGTAGGGTCAGTGGTGTATTCAAAATTGGACTTGAAGTCAGGCTATTATCAGCTGCAAATTCGGGATGAGGACATACCGAATACTGCCTTTGGTACAAGGTATGGACACTTTGAGTTTACGGTGATGCTGTTTGGGCTGACGAACGCCCATCTGTGTTCATGGATCTTATGAATCGAGTATTTCGGGAATACTTGGATTCTTTTGTGGTTGTTTTCATTGATGACATCTTGGTGTATTCCAAATCGGAAGTGGAGCATGAGACCCACTTGAGAGTGGTCTTGCAAGTGTTGAGGGAGAATCAGTTGTATGCAAAGTTCTCCAAGTGCGAGTTCTGGTTAGAGAAGGTGGCATTTTTGGGCCACGTGATTCGTGGGGATGGGGTGGCAGTGGATCCAACAAAAGTGGAAGCCATCAGAGATTGGCCGGTTTTAAGGACCGTGGCGGAGGTCCGAAGTTTTCTTGGACTAGCCGGGTATTACAGGAGGTTCGTGGAGAATTTTTCACGGATAGCTCTACCCCTCACCTCACTCACTCGTAAAGATCATAAGTTTGTGTGGACTCAAGAGTGCAGCCAAGCATTTGAGGCACTAAAGGAGAGACTGATGATGGCTCCAATCCTAAGTCTACCGCAAGGGACCGAGGGATTTCAGATCTTCAGTGATGCATCAGGATGCGGTTTGGGTTGCGTTTTGGTGCAACATGGCAAGGTGATAGCTTTTGGGTCTAGACAGCTGAAGCCTCATGAGAGGAATTACCCCGTACATGACTTGGAGTTGGTGGCGGTAATTTTTGCATTGAAAATATGGCGGCATTATGTTTATGGTGCAAAGGTGGAGATCTTCACGGATCATAAAAGCCTGAAGTATCTCTTGGATCAAAAAGACTTGAACATGCGGCAACGCAGGTGGGTTGAGTTTCTTGGAGACTACGAGGTGGCGATTCAGTATACGCCAGGTAAAGCCAATGTGGTGGCGGATGCCTTGAGTAGGAAGTACTCGGGGCAAGGGAATTGGATCGAAGCTCATGATGAGCGGTTGGTACGGGAATGGGAGTCCCTTGGTTTGGAATGTGTTGCGAGAGGCGAGTCCGGGGTGGCTCGGTTGAACTGGATTGAAGTACAGAACGACTTGTCCGATCGCATTCGGGAAGCGACTCGGTTGGATGTGGAGTTTCAACCTTTTGTGTTGGAGGCTCAAGCGGGCGAGAGCAGCGCCTGGGATATGATTGATGGGATTCTGAGGAAGGACGGAAGGGTTTGTATACCGCAGTTCGGCAAACTCCGTGAGGAGTTGATGTTTGAGGCTCACTTCACAAAGTACTCCATTCACCCGGGCAGTACAAAGATGTACTTGGATATGAAGAAATCCTTTTGGTGGCCAGGGCTGAAGCGGGACGTAGCTTTGTATGTGAATCGTTGTCAGACTTGCGCCTTGGTGAAGGTCGAGTGCCAGAAGCCGGGCGGGTTCCTGAAGCCCCTTCCAATCCCTGAATGGAAATTTGATGACATCTCCATGGACTTTGTGCATGGTTTGCCTAGATCGCAGCAGGGTAATGATGCTATTTGGGTGATCGTGGACCGCTTAACCAAGGTGGCCCACTTCATCCCAAATCGGAAAGAGGACAGCGTGGAGAAGCTGGTGGAGTTGTATGTTCTCAACATTGTGCGACTGCATGAGATTCCAAAGAGTATAGTCAGCGATTGAGATGGACGGTTTACGTCCAAGGACTGGAGACTGGTTCAAAAGAGTTTGGGCACGAAGCTAAAGTTCAGTACGACGTTCCATCCTCAAACTGATGGGCAAACTGAAAGAACGAACCGTACTATGGAGGATATGTTGAGAATGTGTGTTCTTGACTTCGGCAAAAAGTGGGAGGATCACCTCTTCATGGTGGAATTCGCGTACAACAACAGTTTTCAAGCAAGTATAAAAATGGTGCCATACAAATCTTTGTATGGGAGGCGGTGTCGAACACCAATGTCTTGGGCAGAGGCGGGAGACACCAAAATTTTGGGAAAGGAGGTGGTAGTCGACGCTTATGAGTTGGTACGGACCATTCAAGAGCGTATGAAGGTGGCGCAAGACCGGCAAGCAGAATACTTTAATGCTCGCCACTGGAAGTTGGAGTGTGCGGTAGGTGATTGGGTATATTTGAAGATCAAACCGTTCAAAGGCGTCTCACGGATTCTCCGACTCAAGAAGTTGAGTCCAAGGTTTTTGGGGCCTTTTGAAGTTGTTGAACGGGTGGAAGAAGCAGCCTATCAGTTGGCGTTGTCCGCGGAGCTGAGTGGATTGCATGACGTCTTCTATGTCTCCGTCTTGAGGAAAGCCTTGGTGGAGGCTAGTGTGGTGATCGAGCCGGCATCGGTGCCGATAGAGGAAGACTTGAGGACGTGAGTTCGTCCGATTGCTATAGAGGATTCGGAGACTTGGCAGTTGCGGAACAAAGAGGTTAAACTCGTGAAAGTCCGATGGAACAACTGCGGTTGAGAGGAGTTCTCTTGGGAGCGAGAACAGGCCATGCTAGAAGAGTGTCCAGAACTCTTCATTTCAGGTACAAGTTAAGTTTTTGTTCCCTTTTGTTTTGTAATTTCGGGACGAAATTCTGTTAAGGGGGGGAGAGTTGTAACACCCCAGTTTTGGAGAAAGGGTCGATTTACGGTTCTGGAAAATTTTTGGTTTTTGGTAGGGGGCACACGGCCCGGGACACGGGCATGTCCCGGGCTATGTCAGGCCGTGCCGACGACTTGGTCGCGTGGTCGACACTTTGCGCTCGATGAAGTGTCGAGACTGGGCACACGGCCTGTGACACGGGCGTGTCGCAGGGCGTGTCGAGCCCGTGTCGACACTCGGCCCGGGGTGTTGACGTTTTTTACTCGACCATGTGTCGAGACAAGGCACACGGCCTAGGACACGGGCGTATCCAAGGCCGTGTGGGTCTGTCGACGAGCTTCAGTCGACGATGTTCACTCGATGAGTGTCGAGTGTCGAGTGTCGAGACTGGGGCACACGGCCTGTGACACGGGCGTGTCATAGGGCCTGTCCCGCTTTCTCGACGATCTTCGCTCGACGTTTTTTCGCGGTGTAGACACAAAGGCTGTCGACGAGTGTCGAGACTTGGCACACGGCTTGGGATACGGGCGTGTCCCAGGCCGTGTCCCTTCTCGGGATGTTTTCGGGGCCGTGTCGTTGGAGGCACACGGCCGGCCACACGGCAGTGTCAGTTGGGACACGGGCGTGTCGGGTCGAACACGGGCGTGTCGGATGCCCGTGTGTTGTTCTAGGAGCGTGGATTTGAGACGGCGAATGGGGGACACGGGCGTGTGCCAGGCCGTGTTCGGCCTAGGTATTTTCTTTTTCAGGCAGATCGTGGCCATTCTTCCCCTGATTTTAGGATCTGACGGTTCAGAACTGTTCTTTGGGAGATAAGTCCGAGAATAGGGTTGAAAACCCTTATTCTTCTTCAAGCTTTCCTCTTACTAATTTCTAGAGAGAAGGGAGAGTAAGGAAGAAGGATAAGGAGGGTTTGGGCTGTAGGAGAGGTTTCGGTGCTCCAAATCGCGAGCCGAGTCCAGATCCGTGGAGGCTAGATCTTTGCGAAGGTTTTCATCCGACTATTTTTGCCATGGCGAGGAAGAGGAGTCGGAAGGTAACGACACTTCTCCTCTCGGTCTTAGGATGCATGTCTTTAGCATCATTTATTTTTATTTCTAGTTTTTGGGCACCAAACTCTCAAATGAGAGGGGTTTTGGGTTGCCAAGGTTCAAGAGGAACCTTCGGATTGATTGAGTCCATCCCCGGCATATTTTGCATTAGAGATCCACTCCGTTAGTGGATTAGGCATGGTGGGTGAAGCCGTAGTCGCGACCGTTAGTCCGACTCGGTGATGTTGCATACGAACGTTAAGGATTCGTAGAGATTCCGTCACGGCAAAATGTCATTTGTGATGTGGTCGGAACCGGACAAGGTTAGCTCCTCGTAGCAGTAGATGGTTTCCTTGTTGGACAAGGTTAGCTCCGTATGAGTTGTAGATGTTTCCTTGGTGCGCAGGAACGCTGCAGTACAAATGAGGGACTAGGGTGGAATTGTCTTGGTTTGTGATGTGCCAAGGCGTGGCTATGTCTCCGTGGTCGACTGGCTATCCCGTGACGTTCACGTCATGTGTGGAGAGTGTCCCGGCGAGACTAGTCCCCTTCTGTGAGACTGACGAGAATGCCAAGCATGGGGGCAAGCCCGGGCAATGAGGCCATGAGCAGGTGGGGTCCGGCAAGGTTTCTTAGAATCGGTCAGTTTTATGTTTGTTGAAATCCTGACATGAGACGTCAGAGCTTGTAGGCAAGCCCGGGTCTAAGACCTTGAGCGGGTGGGGTCTTGCAAGAGTTCCATGAGGCGGCCTGTGTGTCGTTGGGGGAAAGGTGTTACCCCTTTGTTTGCGGCATTATGCCAATGGGGAATCGATGAGTACCCATATGATGTGATGATGTGCTAGATGCATACGAGATAGGGTGCCTTGGGTGAAACCCGGGTTGTTACATACATGTTGCATAAGTAGGCCCTTTTCATTATATGCTCAACCCGTAGAGAACATGTATGATGTGTGTGACATCCAAGCCTGTTTTTGTAGTTGCTTTTCTTGCTTATGATTATTGCATACGAAGTGCTAACTTGCAGGTTGGAGGGGTACCCCGGGGTCCGTTAGGGGCGGCCGGGAGGAGATGTGTTGTTACACAGTTTGAGGTCAGCCTTTGCTGACCCACGTTACTAATAAATTTTACAGGGCAATGATCGCATGCAGGAGCTAGCTCGCCGGCCAGAAAGGCCTAAGCTTCATGAAGTGCTTTTCTCTTTTATAGCTCCACTTATATGATGTTGTATGTTTGAGACTCATGTTGTCCGGCTTGCATGCCGAGGTAGACTAGGAGTGTTATGCACTTTCTTGACGGTTGTATTATTTGGTTTTGGACACTTGTTGTAAGGCCATAATGCCATTTATTTTACTCTTGTAGTAGTGGATAACTTCTAGTCTTGCTTATGTTTCCGCTGTGTTGTGCAAAGTGTTTTGAGAGTGGTGGCTATATCAACTTATAATACTAAAGCTGTGGCGTCCGTATGTTGTGGGGCCCCGGCCGGACCCATATTATACGGTCATTACAGGGGATGTGTTACATAAATAATGTCGTATATGTTATATGTCACGTTATATGTTGAAAGGTTACAATGTTGGTGCACACTTGTGATATGGACGTGATCGCTCAATTGTGATATAGCTCAATGTTGTGTTTGTTTCTCGCTCACTTGATGAATTTTGTGGCTGCATATGCACAGATAGAAGTTCGGGATGTATGTATATGTTGTATGTTTGTTTAGTTTGTGCGGTTCCTTGGGGGTGAGACAATCCATGGCCTCTGAGCTCTAACCAGGCTCGCTTTCGTTGAATGCGCGGTTGTGTATGGTGCAACGTGAGTGGTTATGTTACTGGGTGTTGTTGAGATAAATTTTGAGGACGAAGTTTCTTTGAAGGAGGGGAGGACTGTAACACCCCAAAAATAGTTTTGGGTTTCAAGTCGGTTGACACGGCCTGGGACACGGGCATGTCCCAGGGCGTGTCGTGTTTGGGTGAGCAGTTGGTCGAGTGGTCGACGAAATTCGGTCGACGAAGTTTTGGGAGGTAACATGCCCGGCGACACGGGCATGTCAGAGGGCGTGTCACCCCTCCCCGTTCGACGAAATACGCTCGGCGATTGTCGAGTGTCGCGTGTCGAGTGTCGAGTGCAGAGAACACGGCCTGTGACACATGCGTGTCACAGGGCGTGTCAGTTGCATGATTCAGCCGGGAATGCGTGTGCCTGAGGACACGAGTGTGTCCTGTTGAAACCGATTCCTCGATCTCTCGTGGAGTTCGCCCTTGAGGAAGTGGTGGTCTCACGCCTACTTCGATCCTGCAAGCAAAACAACAAAGAAGACGAGGTAACACAGACCCAAGCGCTCGGCGGGGGAGGTCCCACCACAAACCCGGAAGATCTCAGAGCGCTTCCCCTCCTTAGCCAGAAGCCGAGCTAAGGTACCCTCAGAAAGCACTTGAATATTGGAGCAGGAGAGCACAGGGAAGAACCTGCTTTCTGGGGTACCCCTTGGGTCTTATTTATAGCTTTTGAAATCCTGACTGCCAATAACCAGAAGAACTGACCTGAAATTACCAGGAAACCCTTGGTTGGGTCTGCAAACAGCCAAACTCTACTGTTTTGAAGGGCTATGGGCAGACCAGTGGGGGCAAAACAATAAAAAGTACCTCATATATCCGGGCGAGCTGGGGAGCTTTGACCACCTCGGCATGCTCTGCTCGCCTACTGCTGCCGAGCTCCACTACAAGGATGCGAGTTGTGCCTCGCTCGGCGAATGCCGAGCTCGGGGTCGCCGATCGTCGATCTCTGGTCGACGAATGCCGAGCTCGGGCTCGCCCCTTTACTGCCGAGCTCGCCTATTGTCCTCAGCCCGATCTGCCTAGACCCTGGTGACCTTGCTCGCCGGACACGGGGTTGTACACAATCCCTGCTCTTTTCGAGCTTGTCAAAGCTCGGAAAGAAACATCCAACTCCAAGTATGCGGCGAGCGCTGGTTGGCGAGTTGGAGGGAATCTTCTGGCGGGAGCCACCTGCGGCTATATATATGTGCACCTGCCCAACTGCCTAACTCTTGCCATTCCCTCTGCTGCCCTGCCAAGATGCCTCTTCCTAAGGAGATCCAAGAGCGCATAGACCGAGCCCGCCAGGCCTCCGCGGCTCGCGTTGCCGCTCTGACGGCGGTCCCCGCGAAAGCTCCCCATTCCGATTCTGCCGAGCCCAGTTCCAAGAAGTCAAAGCCATTCTCTGAGGCGGCTGAGCCCATTTTCAACGACCTGAGGGCCACCCTGGCTTGCGAGACCGGTTCTTCCACCCGAACTATTCTTGAGAAGGATATACAGGTGGTCGTAGTTGGCGACGACCTGGACGGTCAACCAGATGGCGAGGGCGTCGCGCTGCGAGACCCCACACTGTGAGGCGAGACCACGCTCGCCAACTCGCGATTCTCGGCATCGGATAGCCATCCTCGGGACCCGCCTCTGCTCTTTGGGATCCTGCCTGTGAGCTCGCAGAGGCCGAATTCGCCATTGTGCACCTCCCCTCCTCGCCAAGCTGACGTGGTCGCGGGGGCGGGTCTGGGGACCATTCCCACCCTGGGATTTGAGCTCGTCTCGCCTGGGTCTCGCGGTCCGGGTCGCGGGAAGGATCTCAGGTTCATTCCTCCTCGCATATCCTTTGAACTGCCGAGCTCTTCAGGTCAGTTTTGCTTGACTCCTTGCTTCATGAGTTTTTCCTGCATTTCTTTGCTAACACCTGTCTTCACAGCTCTTGCCAGTCAATCGGCTGCCGAGGAATCCTCGCGGGCAGCCCACTATTCTCCCCTCCCTTCCTCGAGCTCGCTGGACTCTTACCTGGGTCCTGAGGTGGATCAAGGCGAGTTGACGAGGAGGGAGGTCAAGCTCCTCAAAAAGTTGGTGTGCGGACTGCGCGAGGTGCATGGGGTCAACGAGACGCTGCAGCGCGACTACGCGCGTCTTGCTGACGAGGTGCGCCGCGGCCAAGCTGGCGAGCTGATGTCCCCCTCCCGGCTCCTGGACGAGATAGATGACGGTCTCTCGGTTGCGCAGAGGAATTCCGGAAGGATTCGCGAGCTGCTCCGCGCGCGGCAACCTGGGGGGCGGGGGTCGCGAGGCCGGGGTGTTGGAGTTACCATGTTGATCTGGAAGTGATCAAACATGTAATCTCACTGCCAACGCGATATGAGCCTGCAGGGTCGCACATAAGAGATGTGGAGAAGTTGGTTGATTGACTGTGTTGGTAAAGGTTACCAATCACCGACCTGAATAGGGTTGTAGGCAAAGTGTTGCCTTAAAAGGATCGTCGGGTTGGGCAAATGTTGCCTTGGAGGGCTGGTTAGATTGTCGTCCGAAAGACGATTATCGACGAATGCCATCGACCCTCAGACGACAATCTAACCAGCCCTCCAAGGCAACATTTGCCCAACCCGACGATCCTTTTAAGGCAACACTTTGCCTACAACCCTATTCAGGTCGGTGATTGGTAACCTTTACCAGCACAGTCAATCAACCAACTTTTTGATGTTGTATGTTTGTGTTGGCAAGATGTCGTTTGTGATGTGATGATGTTTCCCCCTTTTCTCGAGTGAGTACGTGTAGTCGGAACCGGACAAGGTTAGCTCCTCGTGGCGGTAGATGTTTTCCTTGGTGGACAAGGTTAGCTCCACATGAGTTGGAGATGGTTTCCTTGGTGCGCGGAAACGCTGCAGTACAAATGAGGGACTAGGGTAGATTTGTCTTGGTTTGTGTTGTGCCAAGGCGTGGCTATGTCTCTGTGGTCGGCTGGCTATCCCGTGACGTTCACGTCATGTGTGGAGAGTGTCCCGGCGAGACTAGTCCCCTTCTGTGTGACTGATAAGAATGCCAAGCATGGGGGCAAACCCGGGCAATGAGGCCATGAGCGGGTGGGGTCCGACAAGGCTTCTTAGAATCGGTCAGTTTTGTGTTTGTTGGAATCCTGACATGAGTCGTCAGATCTTGTAGGCAAGCCCGGGTTTAAGACCTTGAGCGGGTGGGGCCTTGACAAGAGTTCCTTGGGGAAGCCTGTGAGCCGTTGGAGGAAATGATGACCCCCTTTGTTTGCGGCTTTATGCCAATGGGGAATCGATGAGAACCCATATGATGTGATGATGTGCCGTTGGGTGAAACCCAGGTTATTGCATACATGATTGCATAAGTAGGCCCTTTTATATTATGCTCAACCAGTAGAGAACATGTGTGATGTATGTGACATCCAAGCTTGTTTCCATAGTTGCTTTTCTTGCTTATGATTATTACATACGAAGTGCTAACTTGCAGGTTGGAGGGGTACCCCGGGGTCCGTTAGGGGCTGCCGGGAGGAGATGTGTTGTTACACAGTTTGAGGTCAGCCTTTGCTGACCCACGTTACTAATAAATTTTACAGGGCAAGGGTCGCATGCAGGAGCTAGCTCGCCGGCCAGAAATGCCTAAGCTTCATGAAGTGCTTCTCTCTTTTGTAGTTCTACTTATATGATGTTGTATGTTTGGGATTCATGTTGTCCGGCTTGCACGCCGAGGTAGACTAGGAGTGCTATGCACATTCATGACTGTTGTTCTTATTTGAGTTTGGACACTTGTTGTAAGGCCATAAGGCCATTTGTTTACTCTTGTAGTAGTGGATAACTTCTAGTATTGCTTATGTTTTTGCTGTGTTGTGCAAAGTGTTTTGAATGTGGGTAGCTATATCAACTTATAATACTAAAGCTGTGGCATTCGTATGTTGTGGGGCCCCGGCCGGACCCATATTATACGGTCATTACAGGGGAGGTGTTACACTGAAGCTCATCGTTCCCTTTCTCAAGCCACTTACTATTATTGATTATTACCCAATTTCGGATCCCTTTTAATGTTATACTAGATCTAACTCTACTGTATTTTGACTCTCTCTCTCTCTCTCCACAGGAAAGACGATCTTTCGTCGATCCCGAGCACCTCTTAACACTAGTCAACTCAACCCTCTCCTCATCATGACTCCTAATGAAGCTCTCTTTTTCTTTTTCACGTCACCAAGATCAGTAAACCAATAACCCATCTCCCTATGTCCATTCCACATATTATCACAAATTTCGCAGTTTTACTAGATGCAGACCAACCTAAGCTATATGATGTACATGATAGGAGGTACTCTAAATTTTCATCTGAATGCCCTAAAATAATTATTGTGGGTCTATCATGACACAATTAGCCCAGATCCAGAAACTTGTAATTTTCCTAATTAATTTATCATTTAATTAATTTTTCCAAAAATTAGGCCATGAGTAATTTTGAACATGAAGTACTAGATTTACTTAGGTTATGGCCTCCCAAAAATTATTAATATCATATGATATCAAAATGTCAATGAATACCAAATTTCACAGATTTTTGTAAAAGTAATAACCTCTAAATAATTAATTCAAAGTAATTCAAATAATTGGAGTTAAAGAAAGGAGTACCATAAATCATAGTCCAAAAATTACATAAAATTTACCAGAGACCTATAATGATTATAAAATACAACTGACTAAGTTTCATGAAATTCCAATGTAAGTAGTCTGTATAGAAAAATACTTCAATTAAATCCATTAAAGTGCACTTTGTGAAGAAACATTCTTATAAACTCATCCAAATGATATGTGATAATTTTATAAACTTTAATACGCCCTAAAAGTTTCTCTGACCGAGTAAAACAATTTTCCAGCACGATATAGTATTTATTATATATTTATCAAAATAAGGTGCACTAGTTCACTTTACACATGAAGTATTAAGAGGAAATTCCCAAATAATCCAAATAATTTACTAGATCCTCTAATTGATATTTAATTAAGTTTGCCAGAGTTTCATATCATCCTAAGACAATTAAATCATAGTTACTTCAAAATCATCAACAAGGGTCAGGTGGAGATTATACGTACAAGTATGAGCTACGTTTTTCTAAAACATCCTATAATAATTTTCAGATATCAATATCACTATAAAATTACTCCTATCAAAATCTCATGAGGATCCAAGATCATATGACTCTTCTATATTTTCATAAAAGGTATAGGCATAAACTATCCCTAATTGGTTTATGTTGTGTACCTAAGGCTAAATATCACCAAATTCCTTCCTAAGGCATTTCACCACCCTAAGATCACATGGACTAAACACCAAGTCCATACAAGGACATATCACCCCATGTCCTTCACAAACCACAAAGTTCAACCTTAGGGTTTGAACTAGGGTTCTAGGGCTAATCCACCCTAATCCACCTCAAACTCCATGTGAGGGTGTTGAATGTCATAACAAATCAGTGGCCCAAGTTTGAGATGATTTGGTCACTCAATTCCATAAGGGACATCCTAACCTAATTAACCCTTTTTGTCCTAAGATAGGGTTTACCAAATTCCAAACCAAATCATCTCCAAATGTGATGAACTTTTATACATAGTCCTATATTGACCCAAAGGACCACTCACCAAAATTTGAGAGGGTTTGGAGGTCATTAGACCCATTAAATAATTCCTACATTGAATATTAAATTTTTACAAAACACTTTGGGAAAATGTTTTCCAAAAATTTCCATTTTGGATATATTCTAGGTATAAGGGTGACGCCCATCCAAAATTTCAAGTCATTTGGATGGATGGATTGATGGGGCACTCAAAACAATCTCTAACCTAGACTATGTACAGACCTCACCAAAATGAGTGTTGTGGTCTGACCTGAACTCCAAATTGGTTAAAACTAATTTTATAATAAACTAGGCTCATAGGGCTACAACTTCCATGTAGACCATTTTTACTTTAGGGGAACCTAAGTATTTTTAATAATTAATTAAAATCAGCCTAATAATGGTGACAGAAAATACATAAATCAAAACTTAATATACTAGATCTAGCACAGATCTTAAAGCAAATCGAGTGGCTTCTGGTTTTCTTCTTCCTCCAGCCAATGGCTGAGATCAACCTGACCTAGAGCATATTCAAAGCCCATTTGCCGGCCACCCAGTCACCTCCCTGGCCGGCCACCACATCCACCACCTCCATTGAGGTGGGGGTTATCGTCGGGCGGCGGCACGGCCGCCGGAGGGGCGATTTCCGGCAAACCTGAGAGGAATCCTAGATCTAAAAATTCATGGAATTTGAAGCTTGGAATCGGCTCAACTGAGCCCGATTCTTATCTCTAAAGATTCCTAAGATTTAACCCATGAAGAAGGAGTAGAGGAGGACCTGATTTGCGGCCTGAAGACGTGCGCTTTGCCTCCTCACCATTTCGGCCACCGAGCTTCTGGCTCCTCTGCAAATTCTACACCAACCTCAACGGAAATGAAAAGGAATTGGTGGAAACTATTTCCCTTACCCTGGTGAAGGTCCTTAAAGAGGGAATTTGGGAGAGGAGGCTTGTAACTCCCAAATGTCATTAAACTCCATTAATGGCCATTAACCCCACCCCTTAGGTTTCAACCAAATTAAGGAGCTAAACCAAATTAATGGTCGGCCACCTCCAGAAACTCCTCTTCCTCAGAGGAATAAAAAGCCCCATAAAGGTGGGAGTTATGGAGCCTCCATGGCCATGATGGCCATTAATATCAAGCTTTTCACTCTCCTCCAAATCACCAATTCCAGGAGCTTAGTCCGACGAATTTTATTCCATTTGTCGAACTCCGATCGATGAATCTGCTCTACTCGTAGATCTCCATTCGAACAATATGCCCCATTCGACGAAGGCTGAACCTTGTTTAATAACTTGTGTTGTTCGTCGAACTTCGTTTGACGAATGTTGAACCTAGTTCAGCAAACTTGCTCCATTCGTCGAATTTTGAATGGAGATTGATGAACTCTGAACTCGGTTCAGCACTTGTTCCGTTCGTCGAACTCCATTCAACAAACTCTGAACTCGGTTCAGCACTTGCTCCGTTCGTCAAACTCTATTCGACGAACACTGAACCTAGTTCAGCACTTCCTCTGTTCGACGAACTACTAATTGAGTTCGACGAATCCAACTGATTCTATGATTTCTAAATATTTGGTAATTGAGACTTACTATTTGCAGACCAAGGTGTTTCACACACAAGTTCCCAAGTTCACCCCCAACTTTTGGTACTTCACAGGGTTTTGTTTTGACCCAGTCACGACAAAACCATACTAGTGGTCTAGAAGTCTGAGAGATATTACACAATCGACTTGCTCTTTCAGTAGAGCTAAGTGCATTGCACGATGCGTCCCACATATCAGTGCTATGGAAGGCTATATAAGATTCTACGCAATTCATTATTGCGGATTAAGTGTCAGTCGATAGTGGGTTGAAGATGATGGTCAAGCCCATCTGTATCGAAGACACAGAGATCAAACAGTTGCGGAACAATGCGATCAAGATGGTGAAAGTCTATTGGGACAATTGTTGTCATGAAGAACTAACATGGGAACGCAGGCAAACCATGCTTGAGGAGTTCCCTGAGCTATTCTATTGAGGTACATATTGTATATAGTATACTTCCTTGTTATTTCCTGTGTTATATAATTTCGGGACGAAATTTCTTAAAGGAGGGAAGAGTTGCAATGCTCCAGAATTTACATAGAAATAGCTCACAAAATGCTACCACCTGGTTGTAGCGCTTGTGTCAGTGATAGCGTCTCAGATTTATTTGTAATAGCTCTATGTGAGCTAACACCTAGAGGTAGTAAGATATCGCGTGTCAGTGGAGAACCATTCGACAAAGCCAGCATAATGACACATCGAATTTACTACCGCTCAGTGGTAGTGTGCCAGGTACTGGAAACCACGTGTCGGTCATTGTGTGGAGGGTTTAAACAGTGGGCTTGTTAAAGAAGTCACCGACCAAGGTATCGCATGGTGGTAGCTTTATACCACGTGGTGGTGGCGCGCAGAACAAGAAGTCTAAATCGAATTTGGTCATTCATCCATTTCAAATAGGATCTGATGGTGGGGAGTTACTCATGCTAGTATAATGCCGTGAGATGAGGGTTTTACCTTATTTTATCCTATGGTTTCTCTTTCTAAAGAGTTAGAGAGAGGGGAGAGCAAAGGAAGAAGGTGGAGAACTATTTCCGCCATTGTCGGAGCTTCGGAGCTCCAAATCGCGAGCCGAGTCTAGATCCAAGGAGAGCGGTCTGGTGCGAATCTTTTTATCCAATTGGATTTTGATTCATGACGCCAAAGAGAACATCAAGGATAACGATCTTCTTCCTATGTGATTCTTGTACTTGATTGCCTAAATACTTGGCTTTCGTCGTTGGCATAGTTAGTCTTAGGCTATGGGCCGAAAAGACTGGAATGCTCAATTTTGACCATCAGTCTAGGACTGAGGATGGTGGTGGGCCTGGGAAAGTCCAAAACATCAAAAATGTGCTTTGAGTGCATGGGGCGTGTGGCCTTTTGTGCCGACGTTTGTGATGGTTGACACATATATATATATATATATATATATATATATATATATATATATATATATATATATATATATATATATATATATATATATATATATATATATATATATATATATATATTCGTTATAAATTGGTCAGCTAAAGCTAACTGTTGATGGATAAAATTCACGCTAGAGCGTAATTCTAAATCGATAAGGCAAGTGTATCTATCGTTCTACAGTATAGGATCAAGTGTCGTATTAGACTCGGGGCTAGTTGACTACTTCTAATCACGTAACTTAATATTATTTTATCAGCAAACAGAAAGATTAATTAAAACTAAATGAAGACAAAGGACTAAAGAATAGCACTTGATCTAGACTCCCTTTGAAATAAAATAAACTTTCATAAAATGCAAACTTCTAAATTACCTTCTTTGACCGTGGAGGTTTGATGGTTTTCACCAAGTCCCCGACAACGGTGCCAAAAAACTTGATTGATTTCACAAAGTCCCCGGCAACGGCGCCAAAAACTTGATGGTAGTTAAAACTCCAAAAATTATTTAGGACACGCGGCGCCTCGGGCGGTTTATTTAGAAAAAATGGATTTGGTTTTATTTAGTAAGACGGGGCACGCAGATTTATTATTTGGATATAAAATAGTTGAAATCGAGTTTTAACAAAAGGAGCCAAGTGCACCTATCGCGTGTAATACAGGATATTCCGGTGAGGAATATCGGGGTCGTATTATTCTCGGGGACTATTATTTTACCGAAAATTATCTTGTCAGGATATTATTTATATATATATATAAATAGAAAATAAAAGCATTAAAATGGACCCGATGAAGAATTTAGTGCAACGGTATCTAAGAGAATTTGAACTAAAATAAACTTTTAATAAAAAGAGATCCTAAATTTCAAATTAATTTAAGCGGAGACTTGGCCGTGGAGGTTCCACAAACATGAGCTCACTTATATCTAGGACTATTGCTCACCTGAACATTAAGACTATTCGATAGGGCTCTCGTCCGACTAAGGATTCCTCTTAATGCTCGCATTACGCTAAGAACTCTACTATTGGGTGGGGAACTAAATCCGGTAAAATTTCGCGCCTCCTCTCTCGAGGGTTAGTGCATGACTCCATTTACCAAGGGGTGATCTGTCCATACGCACGGCCTCTCGGCTAGCTAGCGTATGGACTACGGAAATAGAGCTCACACATCGATATATTGTTCTACGCGTCGTAAACCCGCGGCAAACCTTAAGAAATATAATTAATGCGAAAACGAGGACCTTTAATTATTTAAAGCGATTTTATCAGTCCCAATGTACTTCGATACTGAGGGCTAAGAGTGGTTAGCCACTCATCGGAATGGGGACGGCGTGTAGCATGGGCGTGTCGGGAATGTCGATCTGGGTACAGCGTCATGTCAATTAGTCATCGGCGACGTCTTGTATGGGCCAGGTGGCGAAGTCACGGGTGTGTTCCATCTTGGCATGGGCGTGACAGTCGGGTCAACGTACTTCGAGAGCAAAATGTCGAGCTGGCGTGACATGGGGCTTGGTCAGGGGCGTGTCATAATTGACACGGGCGTGTACTTGGGCGTGACTTGACTTTTCTTTGCATTTGGTTAATTTCACTTGGACTTGAGGTTACACGCCCAGGTCACGGGCATGACCTGAAGTACACGGGCGTGTACTATGCAAATTTTGATTTTTTCTGAAAAATTTCAAAAAACAAATAGAGTCTAAGTTACAATAATATTTACAAAATAGGAGCATTGTATTGAAAAACATTAAGTAAAAATAATGAAAATAAATTAAAACGACTTAAATAACGTATGTAAAAATACGTATATTTACAACTTATCAAATACCCTCATACTTAAGCTTTTGTTATTTCAGAGCAAAAGATGGAGATATTCTTATAAGGAATTAAAGAAATCCTAAGTTTAGCTACCGTTTGAATTAATTGAAAGAAAGATCAAAATAAACATCCGGGGTATAAGAGTTAAGTCCTAAATTATGACAAAAATTTAAATAAAGGAAGAGTTTCAGCTAAAAACTTCTTATATAATCAAATAGATAACAAAAAATTATATTTTTTAGGTTAACAAAAATAGATTGGATTATGGAAACTTTAGCTTATAAGAATTAAAGGAAATAATGGAATTTACAAATTATGCTCTCAAAAAGATTTTAAATTAAGTCTAGAATCATTTGAAATTGGCAGAGGGGGATGTTGAGGTTTATGAAGAGGGCTTCGGTTTTTAGAGGCGAGGGTATATTTTTTCGCTCAAACCTCTAATGAAAATTTTGGATTGAATGTGGATATTTAGGAAAATGAAATCTTATTTTTCATAACATAATATTTTTTAACAACTTCATAATAACCCAATATATATGTATAGGAGTAATGAATTTTATCTTCTTACTGCGTAACCGATAATCTTTTAAAATATTGGATGTCTATGTTTACGGAACGAAATCTTATTCTCATTGACATAGGAGATTTTAAGGATCAAAATTATGCCAAGTCATACATGAAAAAAAGGAGATAGTTTTTTTCAGAAAGAAAACTAGGTTTAATAAAAAAAATTGAGAGCAACCTTTATAAATTAAACGTTCCTACATTTCAAAAAATAGCTTGGAGTGAACATAATTGAAATCTAAGGCTGTTATTTTCTAACAAAATAAATGTGTAACTATTTAGATAAATTAGAAGTGGTGCTGAAAACAGGTACCTTATCTAAATAAAAAAAATAAAGCATAAGAAATTCTTTAAAACTTAACCCCAGATATCTAAATCTATCGATCTTCAATTAATAAATGAATAGTAAACAAAGAATTAATAAAATTCGATTATAAATAAACTCACAACTAGATTTTCGGAGAGCGAAAAGGGGTTAAGAATGAGACATTCGATTTATTTGTTACATAATAAATAATTTTTTGTGAGATTTTAGGGTTTTTATCTTTTTTGTGTGTGTTTTTGATTTATTATCTTTTTTTTTTTAATTTTAGAGTTATTCTCTTGTAGGATTTTTTGATTTTCTAAATTTTTTAGTTTTCTTTATTTTTTAGCATTTTTATCAATTTATTTACAATAAAAGGGAGAGAAAGAGGTGTTATTTGCAAAGAAGACGGGGGAAAGACAAAGATTTACAAAAAGATCTACAAAGTAAAACATTTTTTTTGAATTTTTGTTTTCTAAGTTTTGTTTTTTGAAATTTTGTGTTTTATGAATTTTTTTAAGTTTTTGATTATAAAAACAAGCAAAAAAATTTGGAGTTTTTAATTTATGCATTTTTTTAAGGTTTTGTAAGTTTTTTATTACTACAGAATATAAAAGTGCAAAATAAGAAAACACTCTCATACTTAAATCCAACATTGTCCTCAATGTTGCAATCTAAGTATGCGGAACAAAAAGAGATAAAAGGTTGTATGTACAAAAAATAGAGAGGAAGGGGGTAGGAACTTCCCTGAAATGAGTTCGGGGAGGCCCGGTACAAAACCCTGCATTATTTTGAAGAAATAGCAAAAATATAAACTCGGCCAAAAGATTGCGGGTGGTAGGGTGCAAGTGTGTGTGTGATTCGTAAGCTAACGTCTTAGCTATATGAGCAATACAGATATGCGTTCCCCTAGCGCCCATAAAAGCGTGAAGCGCGACGAAACGAGAAAATAGATATATAATTTTTAATAGTAGAAAAATTTTATTTATCTCCACTGTTTAGTATTTTTTGATAAAATTTTTTGGGTTTTTAAAAAGAAATAAAAGAAGTTAAAACAAAACATATATATGAGAATTTTTTGTGGTTTCTAGGAGAGGATTTTTTTTGCTATAGATAAATACATTTTAAATAACAAATTATTATTATTATATATATATGTGCTTTTTAGTAGGGTTTTTTTGGGTTTTTTAGTTTTTTAGAGTTTTTGGTTTTTAGATTTTTTGTGGGTTTTTAGTTTTTTAAGTTTTTTAGATTTTGCAGTTTTTAAATTTTTAAGTTTTTAGGATTTTTAGTTTTTAGTTTTTTGTAGTGTTCAGAGTTTTTTTGTTTGATATTTTTTTGTTTAGTTTTTAGTTTTATATTTTTTTTAGATTTGTTAGTTTTTTTATTGTTTAGTTTTGATAGTTTTTTTTTAATTTTAAGTTTTTTTAGAGAAATATATGAAATAATAATAATATATTAATTTTTTAAGTTGTTTTTTGTATATATTTTAGTTTTTTTTTGTTTTTAGAGTTTTTTTGTGTTTTTTTAGTTAGTTTTTTTTAGGAAACAACGTCATTTCAAAAATGTTTTATAGATAATAATAATAGGATTTTTTAAAAAAAGTTTTTGTTTGTTTTTTTTTTGTTTTTTAAAAGTTGTTTTATTTTTATTATTATTATTATGTTGGCCAAATTTTATATATATATATATAGGTAAAAGTAATATTTCTCCAGAGTTCAAAATAACAAATCAAAATTTCCCCGGCAACAGCGCCAAAAACTTGATGGTTTTCACCAAGTCCCCAGCAACGGCGCCAAAAACTTGATTGATTTCACCAAATCCCCGACAACGGAGCCAAAAACTTGATGGAGGTTAAAACTCCAAAAATTATTTAGGACACACGGCGCCCGGGGCGGTATATTTAGAAAAAACGGATTTGGTTTTATTTAGGAAGACGCGGCGCGCGGATTTATTATTTGGATATAAAACAGTTGAAATCGAGTTTTAACGAAAGGAGGTAAGTGCACTTATCACATGTAGTACAGGATATTCCGGTGAGAAATATCGGGGTCATATTGTTCCCGGGGACTGGTTGATTATTTCTACTCTTCTCTAGAGGGGACTATTATTTTACCGAAAATTATCTTATCGGGATATTATTTATATATATAGAAACAGAAAATAAAAGCATTAAAATGGAGCCGATGAAGAATTTAGCGCAATAGTATCTAAAAGAATTTGAACTAAAATAAACTTTTAATAAAAAAGAGATCCTAAATTTCAAATTAATTAAGGTGGACACTTGGCCGTGGAGGTTCCACAAACATGAGCTCACCTATCTCTAGGACTATCGCTCACCTGATCATTAAGACTATTTGACCGGGATCTCGTCCGACGAAGGATTCCTCTTAATGCCTGCATTATGCTAAGAACCCTGCTATTGGGTGGGGAACCCAATCCGGTAGAATTCCGAGCCTCCTCTCTCAAGGGTTAGTGTGGAACTCCATTTTCTAAGGGGTGATCGGTCCATACGCACGGCCTCTTGGCTAGCTAGCGTATGGAGTACAGAAATAGAGTCCACACATCGATATGTGGCTCTACGCGTCGTAAACCCGGGGCAAACCATAAGAAATTTAATTAATGAGAAAACGAGGACCTTTAATTATTTAAAGCGATTTTATTTGTCCCAATGCTCTTCGGTACTGAGTGCAAAAAGCGGTTAGTCACTCATCGCAATGGGTACGGCTTGCGAAAAGAAAGCGATAAAATGAAAGCAGAAAATAAAGTAGTAAAGAAAGCAATAAATGAAAGCAGTAAAGAAAGCAGTAAATTGTGAGTCCTACTCAAACGAGTAGGTGGGAAATGAAAGCAATAAATGACAAGTCCTACTCAAACGAGTATGTGGGAAATGAAAGCGAGTCCTACTCAAATGAGTAAGAGGAAATAAATGCACACACGCACGCACTCTGCAGAAATGAAAACACACACACTCTACTTTAATAAAAACACACACACTCTACATAAAGTAAAACACACCCACACAATCTACAGAAAATAAAAACACACCCACACACTACAAAAATTAAAATACACACACACTACATGAAATAAAACACACGCACACACTCTACAGAAATTAAATGCACACACTCTATATGAAATAAAATGCACACACGCACTCTACAAAAATGAAACACACACACGCAGTCTACAAAAATGAAAGAAAGTGGTAAACACCAACTCATACATGCACACACTCTACAGGAATGAATAAAAGCTATAAAAATTATCTCATACACGCACGCACACATACGAAAAAAGCGAAAAATAATGTGATCTAAAAATTAAAACAACTACATTTCTACTGCTAGAATGTGGTAGAAATGCATAAAAAGACAAAATAAAAATTAAAGGATCAAAAAGTTATTCAAACAAAAAGGAAAATCTAAGTGCTCGAAAAATTAAAACAAATACATTTCTACCGCTAAAATGTGGTAGAAATGAATAAAAAGAAGACAGAAAAATTAAATGAGCAAAACGGTTTTTGAAATAAATGCAAAATAAAGGTGTTTGAAAAATTAAAATGACAGTTTATCCATTTTTATAATTATAAAAATTCTTAAAAAGTGAAAGAAAGAGTAAAAGAACGAAAAGTTTTACAAAAATAAAAATAAAAGACAAAGAAAAAAAAATCAAAACCACTTTCAAATCATTTTTTATAAATCTATAAGGATGGACATAAAATGCACAGAAAAGTCCTAAATCTAACCAAAGTTAAGTAGCAATAATGAAAACATAAAAATATAAATCTATACTCATAAAAACACACACACACCCCATTTTAAAAGAACAAAAACAAAGATAAAAGAAATAAATAAGATTGCTTAAGGAGGGCACTCAGATGAAATCCAAAACCATATAAAGGAAGAAAAACACATATTTTTTTAAGTAAAAACGAGTTACAACGAAAGCTAAAAACAAAAACTAAGGAGAGGGGAGAAATTTCCCTTACATAGCCTTGAAATCACCTAAGCAGCCAACCCCTTAAGAAAAATGGTCCAAAGAAAAGAACAGCACCTCATACAGCAACTTCTTATTTATACGCAAAAAAATTCAAGTACACGCCCTAGGTCACGGGCATGTAGGGGCGTGTAACTACTGTACCTGAGTCGGTGCTGCGATTTGACGGCAGGTTTGACTTTGCGGTTGTACACGTATCTGTCATGGTCATCACTCTGATGATACGGGCATGTAGCATGGGCATGTCGGGAAGGTCGATTTGGGGACGGCATCGTGTCATTTAGTCGTCGGCGACGTCTTGTCTGGGCCAGGTGGCGAAGTCACGGGCGTGTCACATCCTGGCACGGGCATAACAGTTAGGTCAACGAACTTCGAGCGCAAAACGTCGAGCTGGCGTGACACGGGGCTTGGTCACGAGCGTGTCATATTGGACACGGGCATGTACTTGGGCGTGACTTGTCTTTTCTTTGCATTCGGTTAATTTCACTTGGAATTGAGGTTACATGCCCAGGACACGGGCGTGACCTGAAGTACACGGGCGTGTACTATGTAAATTTTGACTTTTTCTGAAAAATTTCAGAAAACAAATAGAGGCTAAGTTACAATAATATTTACAAAATAGGAGCATTTTATTGAACAAAATTAAGTAAAAATAATGAAAATAAATTATAATAACTTAATTAACATAGGTAAAAATATGTATATTTACAACTTATCAAGGTTCCCAAATTACAAAAGCGTCTCTCTCGAGAATACGCTCTCTGTAACATCCCAAATTTGAGAAACGGGAAAATGTTGGGTGACATGGCCTGGGACACGGGCGTGTCCCAGGGCATGTCCTGCTTGGGTTGAGTGGTCGAGCGCGTGTTCGACGAATTTTGGTCGACGAATTCTTCAGGAGGTACACGCCTTGTGACACGGGCGTGTCGGGGGGCGTGACCCAGGGCGTGTCCTCTCCTGGTCGACGATTTTCTCTCGACTAGTTGAGGTCGACAACAACTCGAGAAAGAGGGTACACGGCCTATGACACGGGCGTATCATAGGGCGTGTCCCGCTCATACTCGAGTAGCTCTTGTGTAGGTCGAAATGTACTCGAGTGGGTGGAAAAGTACTCGAGTAAGAGGGGGTGACTTGGGCGTGTTATCCCTGTGACACGGGCGTGTCCTATCTGGGTACTCGAGTAGTTGGTTTTCTTTCGAGTAAGTCCTCTCGAGTAGGTCTTGAGTGGGTATGGGATCTGATGGCTCAGATTTCTCCTTGCTGTTATAAGGCCGAAAATGAAGAATTAGCTCTTCATTTTCATCTTCTTCTTCTTCTTCTCATTCCAAGAGAGAGAAAGAGAGAGAGAGGGCAGGGGAAGGAAAGGAGGAAGGAGGAAATCCGCTGTTGGAGGAGCTGCGGAGTGTGGATTGAAGATCCGAGTTCGGACTCGTGGAGGCAACGCTGAGACGGTGATTTCCATCCAGCTGATTCATGGCTCCGAAGCGATCTTCAAGGGTAACGATCTCCTTATTGGACATTGAAGTCCTTGCTTTATGCATGTGCGTGGAATCCTCCACCAAGAGGTGGATCTCGTAATTTATTCCTTAGTTAAATTTTCATCTAGAGCTGAAAGTGTGGAGTACGGCAAAGGCATGCTGTGTGAAGCCCATCTGGACGGATAGTCTAGATTGGTGATGATCATGGGTAAACCGGAGAAGACTCCGTGGCTTTTTGTATGGTATGAATAAATGATATGTGATGTTGCTTCTGGATGAATGGAGGCTCTAGTTAAGCTCCTTGTGTTATTAGCACTGCGGGTGATATTTATTCTGCGAGAACGGTGAAAAGCTGCGGCTGATCAGGAGGGAAAGACGACCCGCGTTAAGCTGCGGTATTGACGATTTGAGCACGGGAAAAGGCTGATCTCTCCTTGGTTATTATGGGTGATCGATGGGTGGTAATGCAAATCGGGGCTGCGGTCATACCCAGCTTGCTACACCACAATGGTGGGTCGATCTAAATGCTCAATTTTACTGTGGGGTTAGGACCTTTGAATGGTTTGGGCGGAATGCTCACAGCATGCGTGTTGTGGTGACTAGGACCGGCCAGCTAACAAGTTAATAATCCCTGATCGGCGGTGTATGACTGGGATATCTGGTACACCAAAAAGGTTCCCTGAGTGCACGGAGCGTCTGGTGGATACCGGCGTTTGTGATGTGATTGTGATTGCTAAGTTGATAAAGATTATGATATGGCAATGCATATAGGGAATGAACCATTGCCCCAAGAAATGGGTAGGGTCGTTATAAGTGTTCATCTAAAGCTGACCGTTACTTTGTTTGCCGCTCTCGGGTGGATAATGAATTGCAGGTATTGATGATTACATTGAATTGCTTGAGCGGAATGGAGGCTTGCTGCTAAAGGCCCTCGAAGGCCGTGCGAAGAAAGTGTGGTTGGATTTCATGTTTGGCCGGCCTTCCTGCCGATGTACGAAAATGTACTTGTGTAAAGAGAAACTTGTAAGGCCTTAAGGCCAGTGTGAGTTGTATAGATTCCTGGTTTGGATATATAAATGTGGAGTTTATATAGTAGTGGACATTCTTTGAGTTGAATTCATGTTAACGTAAAATGCTGCGCTAGAATGGATTGAGTTAGGATGTGAGTAGATTTTGATTTCCGCAAGTAATTCCACCGCTTGCCTGTGACATATGGCGTGGGGCCCCGGCCAGACCCACCGTTATATGTCATATGATGAGTGGGGGCGTTACATTCTCGACTAAACTTAGGTTGATCGAATAAGACCTCTTAGCCAGACGAAACCCCCAAGATTTCTTAAAGCGGTGAACCCCACTATTGGAATTGACTCCAATCTGGAAGATTCACGTCTTCCTCTCTCGAGGAGTGCATGCAAATCCTTCTACCTTTGAGTAATCTACTCGTATCCACAACCTCTCGATAAATCTAAGATACGGATCTAAAATCAAATCAAAGATAGATTGAAGCGAAAATAATAGAAAGCTTGGCAAGAAAGAAGAAATCTATTTTATTTTAAAGCTTGTCATGATCAAATGCTAAATGGAATTTAGCTACTCAACATGATTAAAGAGTACATAAAAAGGATAAAGAGAGACATGATTGAAATACAAAATGTGGAAATTAAAAGCTAACAAAGTAAAGCTATTCTATGGAATTGAAAAGTACATAAAAGAAATGGAGAAAAAGTGAAAACAAAGCTACTAAAACTTCCAAAAATCTACTCCTAGTTGATCCCAAGATGATTCCTCAGCTCCTGGTCTGTCTGGAATTTATAGGAATTTTTCTGGAGAGTCACGCTCCTCTGTCATTCCCATGACTAGGGGGCGTGTAAGGTGCGGAACCATGCCTTTGAAAGCCCGGGAACGTTGGGAGAAAAACCGCCAAAATTGTTGTTTTGCGGGTCACGCCCCTAGGTCACTCCCGTGACCTAGGGCGTGTAAGCTAAAAACTGTCTGGATCTGAAACTGGCGTCATAAAGCGCAGCACGCCTGATCATCATGCCTTCGAGTCACACGTGACTTGGAGGTCATGCTCATGTCCGAGGCATGTAAATTTAATCTAACGTGGTAATGTAATCTAGAGGTCCTGGATGGCTCAAGCCTACTGGTCAAGCCCGTGACTTGAGGGTCATGCCAGTGACCGGTGTACAACCCTGTGTTCGCCGAGTGGGTCCACCAAGCCAGGTGAGCGGACCAAGACAAACTACCTACTCTAGAACAGCATGCGGATGAACTCATGATGGCCAGCTTGCTCTCGCCAAAGGTAGGCGGGCGAGATGCACGAGCTGGCCCCATCCATCCTGCACCCGCCTTGAGTTCGTCGAACCTGGCCTAACATTTGCCGAACTGAGCTTGGATTGAGCTCGGCATTCGTCGAGAGGAGGGTTGAGCTCGGCGTTCGTCGAGTAGAGCCTAACATTCACCGAACTGAGCTTGGATTGAGCTCGGCGTTCGTCGAGTAGAGGGTTGAGCTCAGCGTTCGTTGAATGTAGCTCGGAGTTCGTCGAATGGAGCTCGGCGTTCGTCGAACAGAGCCCGGCAATCGTCGAACGAAGCCCAGCATACTCTGGGCTAACCTCAGGAGTTGAGAATCTGAATTCATTGAACCCAGATCGGCGAGCTCCCCTGGAGCTTCTGCGGCTACAATCTCAAATCGTCCAGCCCGCTCTCCCGTAGGCGACCTGGCGACCAGCCCGCCTCAGAGCAAGGGTCGGCGGGCTGCGGCGGCTTGTCTTGCGCTCGCCCAAGGAGAGAAGGCGAGCTGCGGGATCCAGGTCGCATCTACATTATGGAGGTTGAGAGTAGTGGCGATCTGACCTCCAGACCCTTGGAATCCACCTAGTGGGGCCCAGAGTCAAAATTTCCTGAATGCCCTTCCCATGGGTGCGAATAGCTTGTTAGAACAGCGGAGTTACACTGTTGGCAGACCCAGGTGGGCTGCACATAGCTGTTCAAAATAGCGGAGGTTGGTTATTTGCAGGCCGTTATCAGAAATCTATAAATAAGACCCAAGGGGCACCTCAGAAGGCACGCTTGCTAGTGTTGAGATCTTTTTACGCTTTCTGAGGTAGCCTTAGCTCGGCCTTTGGCTAAGGAGGGTAAGCTTATAAGGATCTTCTAGGTGTGTGGTGGTACCTCACGCCAAGCCCTTGGGTTAGTCTCCATTTCTTCTTATTGTTTGGCTTGCAGGAGAGAAGTAGGTGCGCGATCACCCCTTCCCCAAGGGTGAACTCCACAAGAGACCGAGTTTTCGATTTCAAAATTTTTGGTACGGTGAGCATGGAGATAGGTCAGCACAGAAAATCTTTGGCAGTCTAGATGATAGGAGGCAAAGGACAAGGCTCGGACATGTCCAACTCGCCACCCCCACCCCCTCTTGCTATGGTGGGAATGCTCGAAGATTTCAGGAAGGAGGTGATCAACCTCATCAAGTTTACACACGGTGCACGGGCCGAGTGCTCGACTCCAGCGGTCCCAGTATTGGCCGCCCCGTCTCTGGCGAGAACGCTCCCGGCAGGCAAGCTAGAAAGGAGGTCGCCGAGGAAGGGAGAGGCAGCGAGCTCCCTGGGTGCGTACTTTTCCCTAGCTTGGCAAGCGGGGGTCGATTCGGCGAGATGGGTACGTGAGACCCTCCCGCTCACCCAGCAGGGGGAGGTATCACCTTCAACGAGTTGGTTTTGTCCGCCCTAGTTTCAAAAGGTTTCAGGGAACCCGAAATGTCTTACTACACCGGGAAGGGATATATGATCCAACACATCCAGTGGTTCGAGGACGTGGTCTCGATCCGACAGATGTTGGATGGCTTCAAGTGTCGGATCTTCTCCATCACCGTCAAGGAGAAGGCAAGACAGTGGTTTCACCAACTACCGGCCAGCTCCATTTACTGCTTTGAGGACTTACGTTGGGGTTCATGTTTAGGTTCACCACCTCCAAGAGGGGGAAGAAGGAGTCGGAGACCTTGTTCCACATCAAGCAGGGGGTGAATGAGACTTTGGGGAGCTACATTGATCAGTTCCATGAAGTGGTCACCCAGGTTCAGGAGATGCCAGGCCATATCTTGATGATGGCCTTCACCCATGGGATGCAATAGAGATCTCACCCCCCCCCCCCCCCAGAGTTAAGACAGATCTATCCCTCACTTTCAATTGGTTTCAGAGGGTAAGGTTGTTTAGTTTCACAGGCTAACACCTGAACCAAAAGATCTTTGAAAGATCTTATTATCTCTAGTGTCTTTCCTATATCATGACACAAAATAAAGAATACTCAAGCAGCAGACCTTCAGTGTGCAACCTTAACAAGTTTGCACTTTGGAAGGCAAGGATCAGATTGTATATGAATTCAATTGATGAAGACATCTATAATTCTGTTTTGACAGGTCTCCCTACTCCTTCTACAACAACATCAACAAGTACCTCAGCAGTTCCACCACCTGAGTGGACAGAAGCTCAGAAGTAGTTCAAGATAGCTGATGCTAAAGCCATGAACATCCTACCTCATACTATGTCTGTTGATATCTTTCAAAAGGTAGCTGAATGCACATCAGCAAAGGACATTTTGGATTCTTTCAAACAAATGGTTGCTGGTTCTGCTGATAAAAGAAAAATCAAGCGGCCTTGACGGTTTGAGCCCCCTTTGAGTAGAGAGCGGCAAGATATAGCCAAGCAGCCTTGACGGTTTCATCATGACGGATGACAGGGAGGCATTCATCAGAGAGGCTATTAGTCAGCCATGTGCGGACAAGAGCATCGTTGGCATCCCTGTCGTCAAAGAGAAGGGAATCATGTGGAGGAGGGTTATCTGTGAGATGATGACGTTTGCGTTGAGAGCGGAGGAGGAAGGTGAAGGACACACTCCAATTTGGATAGTTGGGACTAATAAGCTTGGAAGTGGTGCCAAGATTACTAGAAGGAGTGGGAGGTGTAGGAGGATGAGCGGCAACGTGAGTAGTGGTGGTGGAGATATCGGAGTTGGCCATAGAAGAAAGCAGCGAGAGAAACAAGCCGCAGGTAGAAGGAGAAGTCGCTAGAAGGAGAGCGGTTAACAAGGTCACGACGACTTAAGGATGGATCGCGGAGACAAAGAAGGGGAGAGTGACTAGAACAGGTCGCGGCGACTTAAGGACAGGTCGCGGCAACAAAGAAGAGGAGAGCGGCTAGAATAGGTCGCTGTGACTTAAGGACAGGTCGCGGCGACAAAGAAGATGAGCGGCTAGAAAAGGGGAGTCAGGGACTAAGCAAAATGTGCGGTAAGAAAGAGGAAGCACGAGGTCGCAAACACAAAGGGCAGTAATAGGCAAAATCAAGCCGCACAAACAGGGCAATAGTCAGAAGAGGAATCAAGCCACGAGAATAGGTCGCGGAAAGAAGAAACAAGCCATGAAGATAAGTGCGAACAAGAAAAAACACATGTCTCTCCTCACACAATCAGGAGGAAAGGACCGAGTGCTCTAATACCATGTGCAAACAAGAAAAACAGACCGAAAATTTGGAGTAATGCAAACTTTATTATCCAAAAAAGGTATCAATTACAATGGTATAGCCTCCCGTTTATAGAATGGAGGAGATGAGAGAGATTACAATTAAGCAATGTGGCACTAAAAATTTACAAGTACATGCAGCTTTACAAATGGACAAACCGGACAGGTCGTGCGGTTAGACAAGCCGGCTAACTGCCCGACAACCAACAGGAGGAGAGAACAAGCACCACAGAGAGCAAGCCGCCACAGGAGACCGCTAGACCGCCCGGTCTCCAAGTCGTCTGAGACAAACCGCCAGACCGCTTGGACACTAAACAGCAACAGCCCGGCAGACAGACTGGCTAGGATAAACCGCCAGACCGCCCGATCTCCAAACAGCAACAGACCTCCTGGCCTCTATACTGCAATAAGGGTTTTCAATAAATCAACCTTAAAAATGGAAGAATCTGTACATATAACATTTGATGAAGCTAACATGTTTTACAAGGAGAAGGATTCTCCTACCAGAGATTTATTGCAGGTACCCTAACTATGTGAGAAATTGGATGACTTAAACCTCACCCTAGAGGTTATATCACATCCTTCTCATCAAGTTGATGAAGACAATGAAGAAGATATTATTGAAATAATTACTGAACCTACAACTGCTCACATAATTCCACAAGAGGAATTAATTCCCAATGTTATTGTTAAACCAACTCCTCCTACTGATCTTGTCACACTTAGAGATCACCCTATATCTCAAGTGATTGGAGACATATCAGTTGGAGTGCAAATAAGGCATCAACTCAACCAAGATTTGATGCATGCTTGCTTCATATCTCAAGTTGAGCCCCAATACATAAAATATGCTGAGCAAGATCCACACTGGATTATTGCAATGTAAGAGGAGCTCAATCAATTTGAGAGATGCAGAGTTTGGGATTTAGTTCCAAGACCCAAAGACTACCTAGTCATTGGAACTAAATGGGTATTCAGAAATAAATTGGATGCACAAGGAGCTATTATAAGAAACAAAGCAAGGCTGGTAGCACAAGGATATAGACAGGAAGAAGGAATTGACTTTGATCAGACCTTTGCCCCTATTACAAGACTAGAAGTTATCAGGATATTTCTTGCTTATGCAGCCTACAAGACGTTCAAGGTCTACCAGATGGATGTCAAGAGTGTCTTCTTAAATGGTGAACTCAAAGAGGAAGTATATGTGGAAAAAACCACCAGGTTTTATCTCTCTAACTCATCCCTCTTTTATTTTCAAATTACATAAAGCTCTTTATGGTTTAAAGCAAGCTCCAAGAGCTTGGTATGAGACCCTAGCTAGCTTTCTTTTAGAGCATAAGTTCTCTAGGGGCATTGTAGATAGAACCTTATTCATTAGGCATCATAAAGATAAAATATTGTTAGTACAAATATATGTAGATGACATTATTTTTAGCCCTACTGATTCCTAACTATGCAAAAGGTTTTCTGACCTGATGCATTCAAAGTTTGAAATGAGTAGCATGGGTGAGCTTTCTTACTCCCTTGGTCTCCAAGTGAAGCAATCCTCTGATGGAATTTTCATCTCGCAATCTAAATATGCTAAGGAGCTAGTTAAGAGATTTGGGATGTATGATGCCTCTGCAATGAAAACAGTCATGGTTTCCAATGTTGTGATTGATTCTGATGAACAGGACGAGGCAGTTGATCAGAAAACATACAGGGCTATTATTGGGTCCTTGTTGTATCTCACAGCTAGTAGGCCAGATATTATTTTTGTTGTATGCCTTTGTGTTAGGTTCCAGGTGAACCCTAAAGAATCTCACCTTATTTTCCTTAAAAGAATTTTGAGATATATAAAGGGTTGCCCAGATCTAGGACTCTTTTATCCAACAGAGTCAGAATTTGACTTAATTGGATTCTTAGATTCTGACTATGTTGGATGCAGAGTGGACAGAAAAAGCATATCAGGAACATTCCAGTTCATTGGTGATAGGCATGTGTCTTGGTTTTGTAAGAAGCAGACATCTATGTCAACTTCAACTACAGAAGCTGAATACATTACAGCTGGCAGCTGTTGTCCACAAATATTGTGAATTCAAGACCAAATCCTGGATTATGGTCTCAACTTAAATAATTCAACTATATTTTGTGACAATACCAGTGCAATTTCTATTGCACAAAATCTAGTACTGCATAGTAGAACTAAGCATATAGAGATTAGACATCATTTCATTAGAGATTGTGTGGACAAAAAGAAAACTAATCTTGTCTTTATCTCTACTGATTTACAAAGAGCAGACATCTTCACTAAACCTATCGATGAGAAGAAACATCTGTTCTTCTTGAATCAGCTAGGTATGATTAATGGAGAAGTTTAATTTGATTTCTGTCCAAGGTCGAAGAATTGATCACATTTCGTCGAACGAAGATTGACGATCTGTGAACTCTTCTTGAGAATTTTTGTCGAACGGAGATCGTTGAAATCTCTCTGTAAAGTCAGTTTCGTCGAACTGAGATCGACGATCTTACTTCAAAAAATATTTCATCGAACAGAAATCGACGATCTATTTTCTCCCGCTTCAAACTGAGATCGACGATATCATTTCTTCATGAAATTATTTCGTCGAACTGAGCTCGAAGCTTTTCTTTTTCACAGGACGGAGTTCGCCATTTCGCCTTCTGAAAACTTAAAATAAGGGTTTTCTTCGAGCTCCATTCTGCACTTTCCAGTTCTCTTGCACTTGATCTTTTGTTTCTTTTTGCAGAGCAATGGCGATTTCTCCAGCCCTCCTCTCCAACATGAAATTTGACGTTGGTTTTGACATCGACCTTGAATCTTTTAGTCACTCGGATCAGATATTCAAGGATATTCTTCAGTTACTTGAACCTCATAATCTGCAATACTTCATGACAACCATAATCAAACTCCCAGTTTCAGAGATAAAGGAATGGATGTTTGCTGCAAAACTTCAGGATGCCCCAGCCATTATTAGCACCATTTCTAGTAATCAAGTTATTTTATCTCCAAATGTTTTAACTGAGGTTTTTGGATTTGTTAATGGGGAAAATGAAATAGAGTTATCTAGCAGTGAGTTTACTGATATGCTAGAAAGGTTAGTACATACTGCAGGAAACCATAACCACCTTCTTAAGAAAAACTTATCTATAGAATATACATTTCTGGCAGATGTTGTAGGCAAAGTGTTGTTAGCAAAACATTCTGCACATGATCATATTACCAGGCACCAGTTCAATCTGATGTTTGCTCTGGTTAATAAGAAATCTATAAACTGGGTAAAGATTATTTTTGATTTGATTAAGAAAAAGATTGGTAAGAAAGATGTCAGTTCAGGAAGGATTCTAGGAATCTTCCTTCAAGCAAAGGCTCTAGAGTTACTAGTCTCCCAGACCATTTTTATAAATGCCTCAAAAAGGCTTACCTCAGCCTTATTTTGTAGATGGGAGAGGACTATCCCAAAGCCCTCCAGGGCCTTCTCTTCCAGGGTTACTTCTAAGAGCACCAGGGCTGATACATCCACTTCCCCATCTCTTGAAGAAGCTCCTACTCCTCCTCCCTCTCCTCCTCTTCAACATCAATCCATTGTTCTTGAAGAACTCCCTTCCACTTCCACCATTCTAGACAATCTACAACAATAAACAATCATTACTGAAACCCTATATACCTCCATTCCTCCAGTCTCACCAAGACCATCACCATCTCCACCACAATCACCCATTCATGTTCATGCGGATACACCATCTCCACCTCCTCCATCTCCAATTCCACAACATCATGATGGCATTCCCTCCACCTCTACCCAGCCACACTTTAATCTTCTATCATCACCTCAAAAATCTCCAACACACTGTCCAATTCATTCATCCACTCAGGACATTCCTTCATCCTCAGATGATTCCCTCCATCTACCTGACATTCCTCTTACAGATATCCAGTCAGGATTCTCTCTCTGTACCAAATGTGTACATACATACCCTTATGCCGCTCCTAATCCAGAGCAGCTATATCTAATTTTTTCTAATATAGCAAATAATTTGTTGAAATTCATTACTCCTACTCTAAAGTACCTCATAAATGAGGCTATTGCACCTCTTTCTACCAACATCTCTCATCTATCTGCTCGAATTGCCTCCATCACTATTGTCCCTTCTTCCAGGGGCCTGGCTTCAGGACTCTCGGAACCCAGGTAGGGGGGAGATGTTCTACGAAGAAGTTACAACACCAGCAGTAGATGTTCCAGATGCAAAGCTTATTGAAATAATTGATGATGATACAGAGATGCTTTATTTAGCAGAAGAGCCAGTCTTTACTGTAGAGACAAATATTGTTGGTGTTTTCACCATAAATCCCTCAGTTGATATTCTTTCACTACTTCATTATTTTGATAGACATCATAATAATCCTTTACTAGTTGTTGATTCAGATTTGTCTAAAGCCATAGTATTTTACTCAGGTCCAATAAGTCTTGAAGTTTTGGAATAAGTTTTGCAGTTATTGATAGTATTATAGAGCCAATAACTGTTTCAGAGCCACAGGCATTCTCTCCACCAACATTTGGCTGGTGTGAATCCCCAATGCCAGATCTTGATGATATTTTATTTGCTGATATGGAACCAGAGGTCACCAGCTCTCAGGTTCAAGAAGTTCCAGTTCCAGAAGCTCTAACTAAACAGCCTCAGGCGAAAGACTTACAGCCAAAGGTTCATCCACTTCTTTTTGATCAAATGCTGAAATAAATAAATGCACTCTATGATAATCCAGCAGATTCTTCTGATGATAATAATGATGAATCAGATGACTCTGAAGATACAAGTTCTAAGAAAAGAAAGGCAAAGAAGAAGGTTGTTCCTCCAAAGGCTGCTCCAAAGCCAAATCCATCTGCTGATACTCCATATTATATCCTTCACAATATAACTCTCACTCTAGACACCCCAACTGGATGAGATACTCTAAAAATGAACTGAAAGCTAGGAATAAGAGTAGGAGATACTCTCCACCTCCTCAATTCAGGAGAGGTTCTCCTCCTCCTACATCAGGATCATAAAGAAGTGTTGCTCATGCTCAAAAGCCTACATCCTCCCATCATTCCAAACCTACCTACAACAGACAGCAGCACAGTTCCAGCATCAGCACACAGAAACAATATCAGAAGCAAGGCAGATAGCAGAAGACATCTGAAGACAATCAGCAAGATAAAGCAAGTCCAGAAAGGCCTTTATCTCCAGCTTGTGATCCAGAAATGAACCCTAACTCTAGAATGGCCAGATTCCACGAACTAATAGCTCTCTCTCTCAAATCAGGAAAGCTAAGGAAGAAGGACAAGACACTTCTCAGTATACTACTATATCTTCCTACAGAAATAAAGAGCTGGACAGATATCAAGTACACAATCTTTTAAATGTTGATACATATATGTCCTTACATCCTGAAGCAGTTGTACCTAGATCTGCTTTTGTGATAATTCTTGGAGCAAATGATATGAAGATGATAAAGCAGCAAGCTGCTGATCCTAAAAGAGAAATCATTTTCACTAGAGCAGCTTAGATGAAAAGAAGAAAGATTCAAAGAAAGCTTGACAATTTTCCTTCTATATTTGATTTGAACTGTTATTTATTCTTCATAAGGCACTGTTGTTATATATCTGCTGAACAATTATACTTCTGCCAGATATCTTTTTATGCTTTGTGATTTTTTTCTCTTTCTATTGTTCATAGTGACCTCACCAAAATAGGGGGAGATTGTTGGAATCCCACCTGTTTTAGGGTTGATTTGGGCTAGGTTCACTATTAGGATTGCTTAGATTGACCCACATTATTTAGTCTAGGGTCAGAGTTTTTTGTCAGAGTTTAAGTCAAGACATCAAACCTAGAATGTTTGGTTTTCACCTTCAGAAGACTTAGAAGACAAAAGACCCCCGGAGAAAGCAGTTTTCTAATAATAGAAAAAGTCGTTCGGAGATTGCTGAACTAAGCTCAACTTTCGTCGATCGGAGTTCGACGAACTCAGTTATTTCTCTGAGCTGAGTTCGATGAAATCCTAGCTTAGCTCGACGAACTCAGACTTCATCTTTAAGCTGAGTTCGACGAAATCTTAGCAGAGATCGACGAATTCCGATTTCTTCACAGAAGCTCAGCACGATGAAAAGACTGTCTCAGTTCGACGTTCTTAGAGCTCAGATTGGTAGTGAATTTTCTGTTCAGAGATCTTGGAGCTCAGCTCGACGAAAGAGAGGTTTTTAGTTCGACGAAATTGGATCTTTGGTCGACGAAATAGATTTAGTTCAACTACATTCTCACTGTAACATCTCATTTCCAACTAGACCCCTAAGTGTGGTTTTGGCCATGACTAGGTCATGACAAAACCGTAGGAAGCTAAAAAGGGCCAAGTGATAGAAGGCCAAGGTGAGAATCACCTTGGTCTGCCTATGGCACAACCTCATCACCAAACCTAGGGTTTGGCCTTAGGGCTTCACCATGACTCCATGACCCCACCACAACATCATTAACCCATTATAGGGTCCACTAGAGCCTTAAGGGTCCATTGGAGTCAACCCAAAGTGGCCAATTTGACCTAGGACCACCATAAGCCTAAATTGGGCAAGGTGCCCTAACAAAGGGGAGTTGGCCTCTAATGTGCCCAACCAACCTTGATCAGGTCTTCCTAGACTTAAATTGAGGTCAATGGGTCACTAAGGACACATTGGGTGCAGTCCTAGAGACCACGTTGACCCAAGTCAACTCAAGCCCCAAAGTGGTCAAAGTGCCCTTACCAAGGGTCAAGTGACCTCCAAGGTGCCAAGTCAACCCTACCCAACCCTACATAGACCTTAGGGGAGGCCAATGGGTCACCATAGACCCATTGGGGTCAACCCAAATGGTCATGTTGACTAAGGTCAACTCTACCTTAAGGTTAAGTCAAATTAGCCCAAATAGGCTAACCCAAGCTCAAGCCCATTTCCCCCCATTTAGGCTAGCCTTGATATCATGGAAATGATAAATGAGTGGGCTGCAAATAGGCTAGAGTGATGAACAAATTCGGCCATGAGGGGCAGGAGAGATAAACCTCCAATTTCCCTTTAATGAAGGAGAGAGAGAATGGAGTAAAGGCCATTCATGCTATGGGGAAGCCAAGGGCCATTCTTCTTTGCCTGGTTCACCTCCCCTGACAGCCCTAAGAAGATCAGGAGGCTTTCCAGGCTATTCCACTGGCTGGATGCACTGAACCACCAAGGTCGAGACGTAGCTTTCAAGGACATTAATGGTTATTGATGATCCAGCCTCTCCTCTCCCTATCTGAGGCTTTAAACACCTTCAGTGGGCCGAGAGGAGGATTTCCCAATCCTTACCTGAAGAAATCGAGCCACCCCACTATGTAGTTGCAGAAACCGAGTGGCACCGCCTTCAAGGATGGTTTCCCGGCGATCTTCTCGACTTCAGGCCACCGGCAAGGTCCTCCTCCCCCCTTATCTCATGGTTAGATCGTAGCAACGTCCAGGTTGAAGGTTCGGGCTCAATTGAGCCCGAACCAATATCGTATTTCCATGGTTTCGGGCTGAGAATTAACTTGGTAGAACTACCGAAATATGCCTCTCCGGCGGCTGTGCCGCCTCCTGGCGACAGCCACCACCTCAACGGAGGTGATGGTGGCGATGGCCGGCCGGGGCAGGGGCTGGATCGCCGGCGGCAGCGCTTGGAAAGAGCTCCAGGCAGGATGAACCCAGGCCGTCGGCTGGAGCTAGATAATGACGGGATACCGTCCAAGGCGCGCCAAGATTCGTGTTATATCAAACCTTAGACTATAGGATATATTTCCATGCTATTTCATTTCTGTCACAGATTTCGCTATTAATGTTTCTATTTATTAAAAATACTTAGATACTAGAGCAAAAAACGTGGTCAACATAGAAAATGTATCCCTTGATGTCTAGTTTAATTTAAAATTGATTTCACTTAATTTGGAGTCCTGTTTAGACCACAACACTCATTTTGGTGAGGTCTATCCCTAGGGCTGTCCAGAGCATAAATTGGATGCCCACTCCAAACCAGACATCCAAATGATCTGAAATTTGGGGAATGTGATACTCTTAACTATATCCAAGACACATCTAAAAATCAGAATTTTTGGAAAAACAATTTCTATAGTGTTTAGAAAAACTTAATAATCCATGAATAAATTAATTAGGAGTCATAAACACCTCAAAATCCCCCCAAATTTGGGTGGGTGGTCTTAGAGAGCATGTTAGGGCTCTGGTAAAATTTTCATCTCATTTGGAGATGTTTTGGTTAGGTATTGATCCAACCCTAGGTTGACCCTTTTAGGGTTAACTAGGTCAGCACCCCCTTTGGGTTTTGAGCAGTCAAATCCCCTCAACAGAGGCTGATATTTTGGCCACTGACTCTTTATAGAATGACTCACCCTCTAATGGAATTTGGGGTGGTTAAGAGTGGGGTAGCCCTAGAGCCCTAGGGTAGGTCCCTTAATGGGGATTTTTAGGGCTTGAAGGTCATGGGGTCAAATGACCTTGTAATGACTTGAAAATTTGTGGAGAGGACCATAGGGCTAGTATGGTCCTCTGGTTAAACTTTTAGGGAATTTGGAAGCCTGAAACCCCCTCAAAACCCTAACCCTATCTTAGCGCACAAACCTTGTAGTGAAGGAAAATGTCACTAAAACTCATTGAAAAGTGTTGAGATTTAGGTTGAGTAGTTTTTAAAGATACTACAAGCTCTGGAAATTTTATTATGAATTTAGGATTATTATTTTGGATACTTTATTAACAATTTGATAATTTGTATTATTTACTTAGAAATTTATTATGAAGTAACTACTTGCTGAAAATTGATGAATTTTAGTTAGAGGACTGTTTATTATGTTTTAAAGCTCTGTGAATTTTTATGGAATTTTTGGAAGATAATTTAAAGGGTTGATTCATTAAGTATTGTTTTCCATGAAAACTTAATTAAATTTATCTTGGAGTCTACCAGGCCTGTAAAATTATGAATTTTTCACAATGACTCTCCCTGTACCATATTAAGATTTTGTAATTTTTATATAATTTTCTGATGAAAAATTTTGGTACTTCCTTCTTTACAAATGATTAAGGGAATTATTTTGGATAAATTAATTAGAGGTCAAATATTCTCTGAAAAATTATAAAAATTAGTATCTAGTAATATATCTCTGTTATTTAGTGATCAAAATTTTTGGGTGGTCATTACTTGAGTAGATCATATAGTTCATGTTCAAAATTGCCCCTCGCCAAACATTTGGGAAAATTTAATAAATATCAAATTAATTATAAAAATTATGAATCTCTGATTTTAGACTAAACTTGTTATGGTGGACCTCTGGTAAATTCTATAGGATATTTGGAAGAAAATCCGGAGTACCACCTTTATACATCTCATATAGTATAGGGTGGTTTGCATATAGTAACTGCGGAAATTGAACTAGAATGCGTAATGAATTTGAAGAGTGGAATCCTTAATAGGTTGTTGGTTTGGGTAAATAAAGGAGTTCATCATTGGAAGACAGGATTAGTAGAGTTTGAGGTTGACTAGTGTTAGGTGGCGCTCGGGATCGGCGAAAGATCGTCCTTCCCGTAGGGAGGAAGTGTTTAATGTACTAGGGCTAGATTCTGTAAAATTAATTAAGGGTTGGGAAATCGGGTAACAACCAATAATAGTAAGTGCCTTACGAAAGGGAACTTTGGGCGTAATCCCATCGTAGTTCCTAGTGCCTTCGAGAGCCCTTCACGGGGTATACCTTGGGCAGTCCTGGGCTAATGTAAACTGTTGGTGTGATAAATCTTAAGAGCAACTAGAATAATAAGGGGTTCACCTTCACACACCCCGGTGTCACGGGAAGTTAGTTTGACTAGGATGTCTGAGCGGTAGGCTCGGTGGTTGTGGAAACGGGCAGGATGGCCCGGCGAGCTTTGGCTCGGTTGATGGTTGTGAGGGGCAGGATGGCCCGACGAGCCTTTGCTCAGTTGTTGTTTGTGACGGACGGGATGGTCCGGGGAGCTTTGGCTCGGTACAGATACATAAGGTTGCATGTGCATAATGTAAAGGTGGTGGGTCTTCGGTATTGGAGTGTCGATGCACCTACGCCAATACGTTGACTCGGCAAGTATAGTTAGCACTTCGCCAACAGAAGTCCGGTGCGCCATCTGGCAAGAGTACGCAGGAGTCCGCTTAGTGCACCAGCATTGAGGCGTACGATAGGTTTGACCGGTAGTGCTTTACTGGTTTAGAGGTGGGCGAGGCCCAACCCACCGCTTCCGTCTGCCACTACGGAGGTATCCTGGGAGGTGAGGCTCCAGAAAGGGGGAACTAAAGGTTTGTGTGCACAGAGTCGGGTGGGTGAGTTGCACTTGCATGATCGCATCATAACCCACTAGCATGTCATAGCATAATCATAGCATAAAACCCATGTCACCTATTGTATAAGTGGTATGGGACGCTTATACAATAGGCCCTGCAAAACGACCCCTTGGTCTATAAGCTTGTGTGGGCAAGTTTATAAATTAAGGTTAAATTCTTTATATATATATTGCTGTTAATAACCGACACCCCAACGTATGAATTGGTATGGGACTCTTTATACGATGGGAGCCCTGTAGAAGATCCCTTGCTTATATATTTCCGTATAAGTTAAGGTTACTTTTCATACTTTACTTTACTACCACATGTACTATAAAATTGCTAGTATAGGTCCGCAGCCATCTGTTTCTTGATTACTCTCCACCTTCAAGTCCTCCCCTTTCTTCCTCTCCGCTCGTTGCCTAGGGGTCATGGGGGAAGGACTGGGGTATGATAGGACTTAGTCTTATATACTAACGGTTTTCGGACCACATCATTTAGGGGATCGTGGAGCCCAGCATGGAGGAGCAGCCCCGGAGGTCGGCCCGTTTGGAGATAGGGCAGTCTATCTCAGGAGTTCAGACAGCTGGGACTGTGAGCCCCTGACCTTAGTAGTGCTTTATTTTGCTTCCGCTTGAGTGACTATGTAGTTAGGATTTGGTGTATCGGGCTTAAGCCCTTATTTTCAGTACATTTATATATTTTGTGGACTCTCCATTCATGGAGATATTATTGCTCTGGTGTGGTTTTCTGTGGACTTGTCTTTTAATTATTTGCTACAATTGTGATCGAATCCGTCGGCAGAATCGGCGTTTCGCGGTGATGACCCCTTCAGGGCGTGAAGGTGTCACCGTAAAACGGTGGTTCTGGGCCTAAGACCACGGTGTTTCAAAAGAAAAAAAATAGGGGGTCTTACACTCACAGGTTCTGTTGGACTAATTTCCCTGCAGTTTTCTAGAATTGACAAAGGCAGTTTGATTTCCAAAATTTATTATTATAAATGCTCTGGTAATTAATGCTTCATATTCTCAAGAATATAGTTGTTTCAAGATAGCATTAATTATGGTATTCACAGAGTAATTATTTGACTAAATTGCTAGGATAGTTGAGGAAACAAATTAAAGATAGTTTCTAGCTGTTCAACTCCCAGATTTTTTTGCATTCAATCAAGGATAGAATTCAAATCCAAATGCTAATTTCTGCAAGGAATATAAAAAGATAGTTTTCAGAAGATTAAAAGAGCATACACAGAGATACACAGAGACACACGGACACACATAGAGATACAGTGATTACAGATTACAGAAAAAGGATTATTCTACAGAAAACTGAAGGAAGAACAACTTCACACAAAAATCAAGTTCTTCATTAGTTTTGCTTCAGGAATTTTCAAAGAGACAAACAATCTTCATCAGTCTGAAAATTTCCTAAAGATCTTACTCTAATTGAAGGCCTACACCCTGAGCAAAGCTCTCTGTCCTGAACCATTCTTCATCTCAGGGGGAGCTTTGACAACATCAAATCCACTAGTCTTCTCTTAGACTGTTGATAGAGAAGAACATCATCACTTTTCTTTTTCCAACTGTGTATAGGGTTATAACTCCCTCCAAAAGTTAACCCCTTTGGTTGTCAAGTCTCCTGATCAAAAGACTTGGTTTGGTTTTTGGGCACCTGAACAAAAGCTTAAAGGGTTGTGAGATCTCCCTTGAAATAGATCTTGTGGTGACAAGGCACCAGATCAAAAACCTGTGGTGGCAGGGCACCTAATCAAAAACATGTAGTGGATTCCTACCATGGTGGTAGAAGAGCGGATGTAGCAAGTTTTAGGGAACCACTATAAAATTTGTGTCGTCTGGATTGCTCTATTGTTTATTTCTGTGTGATGTGATTGTTTTTGTTTTTATTTTCTCTCTATACTTATAGTTATAACTTATTTAAATTCTACAATAAAAACTAATCAAGTTTTTAAAATACACTATTCACCCCCCCCCCTATAGAGTTAAGACAGATCTATCCTTACTTTCACACACCATGTACCGCCGGAGCGTCGGCTCCACATCCCAGACCCCACCCCCAGAAGAGAAGATTACCTTCTTGAGGAAGGATATGTCGGATCATGAGGATCCCTTCTGTGATGCGCTGGTCATCCAGACAGCCATCGAGAATTTCACCGTCTCCAGGATCCTCATCGACAACGGAAGCTCTGTCAATGTCATCTTCAAGAAGACGTTCGATGCGATGAAGGTGGAGGCGAAGAGGGTGTTGGCTTCAGATGGGGCTCTGTTTGGGTTTTCAGGGGAGAGTAAAGATGGAGAAGGAGGAGTAGGTCTCCACGTCATGCTAGGGGGGCAGTCCAGGAATTACAAGTTTGTCATCGTGGATGCCCTCGACAGCTACAACATCATCTTTGGGCAGCCCCTCATCAGTGCTTTAGCTTTGTCCTCTCATCCTTCCACCAATGAATGAAATTCAATGCCGAGGGGATCTAGGTCCGGGTCTAGGGGATCCGAAGGTGGCGAGGGAATGCTACGTCATCGTCGTAAACTCAATCTCTTGGCAGGAGGGTGCCGAGGAGATGGAGTGGAGTATGCAGGAGGTGGAGCAGGAGGCAGGCGGAGAGGAGATGGAGATAGAAGAAAGCCGCACCCAGGAGGTGGCCGGAGGAGTTCAGGAGGAGTTGGCCTAGGCGATGGTTGTGGAGGTAGAGATGGAAGCTGAGGAGGTTCTTGTCTCGGAGGAGAGGGATGTCGGAGAATGGGGGGAGCAGTCCAGGCTGGAGGCTGTCGAAGAGGTCATGGAGATGGAGGTTCTCTCCCTCAGAGGCAGGGTGGAGAAGGTTCGGGTCAGTGGAGGGATAACCCCGGAGGCTAAGGGTAGGATGCTGGCATGCATTCAGAAGAACGTGGACATCTTCGCATGGAGCGCAGCAGAGATGCCAGGGATTGACGCGGACGTGGCCTGCCACTGCCTCAACTTGGACCTGGGATCCCGCCCCATCCAGCAAACGAAGACGTCCACCGCAGACAAATTGGTCGAGCCCATCAAGGAGGAGGTGGTCAAACTCCTCTAGGCCAGCTTTGTATCTGAAATATAGTACCCCGGTTGGGTCTCTAATATCGTAATGGTTAAAAAAAGGAGACGACTGGTGGCGTATGTGTGTTGATTTTTCTTTGCTTAATAAATCATGCCCTAAGGACTGTTATCCTTTGTCTTTAATCGACGCACTGGTTAACTCAGCCATCGGTTTTCCTATAATGAGCTTCTTAGATGCATTTTCAGGTTATCACCAGATTAGGATGCACCCCCGGACATCAAAGATGTCTCATTCGTCATGGGGTATGGGTGCTACTGCTACAAGATGATGCCCTTTAGGCTGAAGAATGCAGGAGAGACATACCAGAAGATGATGGACAGGGTCTTTCATGAACAGAGGGGGAGGAACGTGGAGGTGTATGTAGATGATCTCATGATCAAGAGTCGAGACATGGACTCTCACCTCCAGGACCTGGAGGAGACCTTCACCACCCTGCGCAAATATAAGATGCGACTGAACCCCCTGAAGTGCATCTTCTGGGCCAGTAGGGGGAAGTTTTTGGGACATCTCCTCACCCTTGCGGGGCTTGAGACAAATCCAGACAAGTTCAAGCCATCATAGAGTTGGGATCACCGTGGATTGCTAAAGAGGTGCTGCAGTTGACGGGAAAGCTAGCAGGATTGAGCAGGTTTCTCTCCTGGGCCAGGGTGAAGTGCTCCCCCTTCTTCAAGACATTGAGGGGGCCCAGACGTTTAAGTGGACAAAGGAGTGCAAGGAGTCATTGCAGGCCCTGAAGAAGCAGTTGACTCAGGCTCCGCTGCTCTAAGGGATGAAAGAGGGGGAGGACCTATTTTTGTATCTCAGGGTCGGAGCAAAGGCCTTGAGCTTTGTCCTGGTTCGAGAAGAGAGGAAGAAGCAGTCCCAATATATTATGTAAGTTAGGTACTGAGGAAGGCCGAGCTCCGATATCCTATCTTGGAAAAGCTAGCTTTCGCTCTGGTCATCTAGGCTCAGAGGCTACGACCCTACTTCCAGGCACACTCCATCCGAGTGGGACTGACCATCCCCTTCACAACATCTTTGAGGGGGTGGAGCATTCGTGCAGGCTAGCTAAGTGGTCGGTGGAACTGAGTGAGTTCGACATCTCCTTCGTCCCCCGCCTCTCAATCAAGGCCGACTTTTTGGCTAACTATGTGGTCGAGGTTGCGGAGCGAGAGCTCACTCATCAGGCTTCCTGGAAGGTGAAGGTGGATGGCGCTTCGGGGAGGCATTCCTTAGGGGTGGGTGTAACTCTGGAAAGCCCCCAGGGGATGAGGATTGAGCAAACAGTTTTGGTACACTTTCCCATCACTAATAATCAGGCCGAATATGAGGCTGTAATAGTAGGGCTACGTCTGGCCAGGGAGTTGGTGGTGCTTGACAAGGAGGTCCTCACTGACTCCATGGTGGTGGCTTCCCAGATCAATGGAGAGTTCGAGGTGAGGTTTCCTACCCTCTGACTATACTTGGCAAAAGTGAACGGGGTCATCGTCATGTTTTAGAACTTCTCCATCCGAGACGTGCCCAGGGAGGAGAATGAGCAGGTCGATCAGCTAGCAAACCACGGTCCCCAGGTGGGGGGTACCATCACTGATCTATTCCGCCCTTCCATTAAAGAGGGAGAGCTGATGGAGGTGGATCAACACCCTTCATGGATGGACCCGTTCACGACCTTCCTTTCCACGGGAGAGTATCCAGAAGGGATGGATAAGAAGAAGTTAAGGTACAAATCGTCATATTATCTCCTCTGGGAGGGTCAGTTGTATCGAAAGACTCTCTCAGGGATACTGACCTGTTGCGTGGCCTAGAGGGAAGTGCAGAGGATCCTGGAAGAAGTCCACTCCGGGGAGTGTGGGAGTCGCTCCGAGAGTCGGACCCTAGAAGGGAGGATTGTCAGACAGGGGTATTTCTAGCCAACTTTGGGCCACGATGCGGTAGAGTTCACAAGGAGGTGCCACAAATAACAATTGTTTGCCCCCCTCGAACTACAACCAGCTCAGCGTCTCAAGAGCATCACGGCCTCATGGCCCTTCGCCATCTGGGGAATGGATTTGGTAGGATTGTTTCCCCAGACCAGCAGGCAAAGGAGGTTCCTGTTAGTAATGATAGATTATTTTTCGAAGTGGCTGAAGGTGAAGGCCCTGGCCAAGGTGACCTCCCAGGTCATCCGAAATTTTGTTTGGGGTGAGATCATTTGCCATCATGGGTTGCCACAGGCCATCGTCACGGATAACGGGTCTTAGTTCCCTAGGGCGGAGTTCACTAGCTTCTACGAGCAACTCGGAATTGACCTCAGATTTGCCTCGGTCCACCACCCCAGGAGCAACGAGCAGGTGGAGGTGGCAAACAAGATTATTGTGAACCTCCTAAAGAAGAAGGTTGAAAACCTGAAGAGGAGCTGGGTGGAGCAGCTTCCCTCAGTCCTCTGCCCTGAGGACTACCCCCAACATAGCAATAGTGGAGACGCCCTTCAAGCTCTCCCACAAATGTGAGGCAGTACTCCCTATAAAAGTTGAAGTCCAAACAGCTCGGGTGTTCGAGGCGGAGGAAGACGGAGAAGAATGGCATGCCGGAAATGAGGAGGAGCTGCGGCTCTCCCTTGACATGGTGGAGGAGCTGCGTGACCTCTTTGCCATCCGACAGGAAGAATTGAAGAGGAGAATGGCTAAGTACTTTGACAAGCACGTCAGAGTCACACAATTTGCAGAGGGGGACTTGGTCTTGAAGAAGGTAGACGCGGCGGGAAGATCAGCAGCTGTCGAAAACGCTCAACCCCAACTGGGATGGTACTTACATTGTAAAAAAGGCCTTGAAATTAGGAGGGTATCGCCTCAAAAATGTGGATGGCGAGGCCTTGAGTCTCACCTGGAGTGGTGATGACTTAAAGCACTTTTATCCATAAGATATGTAAGTGGTGTCATTTTTCCTAATAAATCTTCTTCATATGTTGAGTCTCTTGTAATGATTCACATGATGGGGTGAAGATTCCACCCAGCAGACCCAGAGAAAATCCCGCTGCTAGGCTCTCATCTACCTGGCATGGCTGAATGTCACTCGATTGCATCTACTCAGACCCCGAGTAGATATTGCTGTCAGGCTCTCATCTAGCTGGCAGGGCTGGATGTCACTCGATGGCGTCTACTCCGACCCCGAGTAGATCCCTCTACCAGGCTCTCATCTAGCTGGCAGGGCTGGATGTCACTCACGTGTGTCAACCCTGATCCTGAGCAGATCCCACTGCCAGGCTCTCATCTAGCTGGCAGGACTGGATGTCACTCGATGACATCTAATCAGACCCCGAGCAGATCCTGCTTCCAGGCTCTCATCTAGCTGGCAGGGCCGAATATCACTCGACTGCGTCTACTCAGACCCCGAGTAGATCCCGTTGTCGGGCTCTCATCTAGCTGGCATGGCTAGATTTCACTGATATGTCAACTCAGACCCCGAACAGATCCCGCTGACAGGCTCTCATCTAGCTGGTAGGGCTGGATGTCACTCATGTGTGTCAACCTAGACCTCGAGTAGATCCCGCTCCTAGGCTCATATCTAGCTGACAGGGCTGGATGTCACTCAACGGCGTCTACTTAGACCCCGAGCAGATCCCGCTGTCAGGCTCTCATCTAGCTAGCAGGGCTGGATGTCACTCGTGTGTGTCTCAACTCAGACCCCGAGCAGATCCCGATGTCAGGCTCTCATCTAGCTGGAAGGGCTGGATGTCACTCATGTATGTCAACCCAAACCCCGAGTAGATCATGTTGTCAGACTCTTATCTAGCTGGCAGGGATGGATGTCACTCAACAGCATCTACCCAGACACCAAGCAGATCCCGCTGCCAAGCTATCACCTAGCTGGCAGGGCTGGATGTCACTCGTGTGTGTCAACCCGGACCCCGAGCAGATCCCACTGCCAGGCTCTCACCTAGCTGGTAGGGCTGGGTGTCACTCGTAGGAGTCTATTCCGGCTCCCGACCGGCTGGTGAGACAGGTTTTGATGAACAAAATGATGATGGAAGTCGGGAGTCCGGGAGCTTGATGAACTGTAAATATACGTTTTTTTATGCACATTAATTTAGTCATTTTCATTTATTTTCGTCATTTTTACTTATTTTTGTTCAATAAAATGTTCCTATTCTTGTAAATTTGCTTCTAACTTGTTTTATTTTATTTTGCAGAAAAATTCCAAAATCTGCCAAAATTGGGCAGTACACGCCCGTGACATATTTGTCACGCCCGTGACCAAGGCATGACGCTCAAATTCCGTTAACTGGCAGATTTCTGAAGTAAAAAGCTCGACACGCCTGGCGACACGCCCGTGTCACCCGACACGGGGCGTGACCCAAGCCCGTGTCCTCTCCTCTCGACGAATTCATCTCGACGATCATCGAGTGTCGACACCAACAGTCACGCCCAGTGTCACGCCCGTGACCTGGGGCGTGACTCAATTTCCGCTCGACGATTTCGACTCGACACTTTCCGCTCGACATTCGTCGAGTGTCGACACCAACTGACACGCCTAACGTCACGCCCGTGACCTGGGGCGTGACCTTTCCAGCTGGCCCGACAAGATGCTGACAAAGACTTTCGACGCAACCTGCGCCCGGTTCTACCTCCCCGACATGCCCAGAGTCACGCCCGTGACCTGGGGCGTGACTGCTGCGAACTCAGCCCGAAGTCAACTTTCCCGTCCAATCGCCAGCCGCCTTCATGAATAGTACTGTCACGCCCCCCTACATGCCCGTGACCGAGGGCGTGTACTTAGAAATTCTTTCCTATGAATAGCCCAGTTCTGTAAGGTCCAAGGGTTCAGATTTTTGGGCCAATTTAGTGTCTTTTTGTGGGCTGCATCCGTGATTTTCAAAGCTATGTAAGGAGATTTCTCCTTTTTTTTATTTCATTTCTTGTTTTGTCTTAGCTTTAGCCCTTGTAATAGCTTGTAATAGTTCCTAAAAATCAATAAAATGTTAGTTTTTTCTCTTCATATTTAGCTTTGGAATGAACACTTGTGCCCACTTTCCTTCTCATTTTTATCCTTGGTTTTTTCTTTGTTCTTCATTTAGTTCTTCTTTTATGAAAAGTGTGTGTGTGTGTATGAGTGTAACTTATTTACTTTACATGTTTTTTTTAACTTGTTTTCATTCTTAGGGAAGATTAGTTTTCCTTTTTTCTCTCACCATGTCTTTTGCCTTTAACTTGTCTTCATGCTAAGAATTTTGATTTCATTCTTATGATTTTATAAAAGAGATTTAAAAAGTGATTTTGTTCTTTATTTTTTACTTAGTCTTTTTTTTTAGGATTGTAAAAGCTCTTTTGTTCTTTTCATCCTCTTTTTCACCTTTTTTATCACTTTCATAACATCATAAGAATGAAAATGTTGGCATTTTAATTTTCCAAAAACTTTGGTTTTAATTTGTTTTGAAAAACTTTTGTCTTCTAAAAATTGAAATTTCCTCTTTTTTTTTGTTTTTGGCAAAACCTAAGCATGAAAAAGTTACAGTTTTAATTTTTAGGTAACTTTGATTTTTCTTTGTTATTTGTGTGTGTGAGTGTATGAACCTACATTTCCTTTTGTTCTTCTTAATCTTCATGAAGTGTGTGTGAGTGTAGGTGTATAACTTTTATGCTTTGATTTAAATTGTGTAGAGTGTGTGAGTGTAGGTGTTAGCTTTATTGCTTTCTTGAATTTCTTATGGAGTGTGTGTGTCTGTGTGTATTTATTTCCGCCTACTCGTTAAGAGTTAATTGGCGCACCGTTTTCATTTTCAGTCCTAGTCGTTCGAGTAGGACTTGTAATTGTTCTTTCTTTATTTTTCCGCCTACTCACTTGAGTTTAAATGGCCGGACTTTATTTCCCGCCTACTCGTTTGAGTTGGATTTGTAATTTTTCTTTCTTTATTTTTCCGCCTACTCACTTGAGTTAAATGGCCGGACTTTATAGCCCTGTAATCGCATTTATTTTCTCCTACTCATTTGAGTAGGACTCACTTTCATTTCAGTCCTACTCGTTTGAGTAGGACTTGCAATTTTCAGCTTTTATTTACCGCCCCCACTCGTTTGAGTGGAACTCGCAAATTTGAATTATGCAAATTTCTTTCATGTGTAACTTAGCTCTTTTTTTATAATTTGGAGTGTGCGTGAGTTCTTGTTTTAGCTAATTTTTCAGTTTTCTAAATGTTGTTATTTTTCTTGTGTCCCCTTCTTATAAACGTTTAGTGGTCAATTTCGAACTCGCGCCTCACTAAATTATAAGTCGTCCCCATACCGATGTGTGGCTAATCGCTATTAGCCTCGGCATCGAAGAGCATTGGGACATTTAAAATGATTTATAATAATTGAAGCTCTTTATTTTCATTTTAATTTAAGCACTTAAGGTTTACCCCGGGTTTACGACGCGTAGGACCACATATCGATGTGTGGGCCCTATTTCCGTAGTCCATATGCTAGCTAGCCGAGAGGCCGTGCATATGAACCGATCACCCCTGGGTAAATAGAGTTGCGTGCATACCCTCGAAAGAGGACAAGCGTAATTCTACCGGATTGGGTTCCCCACCCAATAGCGGGGTTCTTAGCATAAAGCGGGCGTTAAGAGGAATCCTTCGTCGGACTAACGTTCGGTCGAATAGTCTTAACGTTTAGGTGAGCGATATCCCTATAGGTAGGTGAGCTCACATTTGTGGAACCTCCACGGCCAAGTTGCCTTATTATTAATTTGAAAACTAAGTCCTTTTATTATTAAAAATTGTTTTAGTCTTAATCCGATTCGATGCCGAGCGTTAACCCTTCATCGAATATTTTCTAAATTGTTTTTTTTTCGCTCCTTTGCTTTTCCGTCTTTTATTAAGTAAAACAAATCCACCTTACTTTCAGTAAAATAATAGTCCTCCCGGAGGAGTAAGAATAGTCAACACGACCCCGAGAACAATACGACCTCGGTATTCCCCCGAATATCGAGTACTACTTGCGATAGGTGCACTTGCCTCTAGTAGCACGCCCGCGGCGATCGACTCACTGAACCAACTACAGTAAGAGTCTGTTCGCGGGCGCATCAAGTTTTTGGCGCCGTTGCCGGGGAATCTCTTTTCGAGTTGCTATTTCGAATTCCGGAGTCTATTAATTTTACTTATTTTCTATAAAAAAAAACTAACTAAAAACTTTATTTTAAAACAAAAAAAGAAGTTTATTTTGTTTTATTTTTGTTTGGGTGTATGACCCGTGGACAACCCTCAGAGTCTGAAGATTTTGACTTCGACCCTGAGATCGAACGCTCTCTTGCGCGTATTCGATCTCAACGCCGAAATCCTTCTTTAGATCCCGAGGAATCTATCGGAGAACCCACTGTTGTAGTTATGGCCGCGCCTAACCTTCCCCCGGCGGCCGAGCGTACTATGTCCTATTACGCCCGGCCTAACCTGGATGATTCTGGGTCGAGTATTGTTCGCCCTGCGGTGGCCAATAATAATTTTGAAATAAAGTCGAGTGTCATTCAAATGGTCCAAAACGCCGTGCAGTTCGATGGACTGCCGGATGAGGACCCGAATGTCCACTTGTCCAATTTCTTGGAGATATGCGACACCTTCAAGATTAATGGCGTCACTGATGACGCCATTCGTTTGCGCTTATTTCCTTTTTCCCTTAAGTCCAAAGCCAAGGCGTGGTTGAATGCCCTCCCGCGAGGATGTATCACCACGTGGGCTGAATTGACGGAACGTTCCTAACGAAGTACTTTCCGCCCGCAAAAACTGCAAAGTTGCGGGCGGACATTTCTTCGTTTGTGTAGAACGATCCTGAGTCTCTATACGAGACTTGGGAATGGTTTAAGGAATTCCTCCGCCGTTGCCCGCACCACGCGCTGCCAACGTGGTTGCAAGTTCAAATTTTTTATAATGGGCTGAATTTTCAGACGCGTCAAATAATTGACGCGGCTGCCGGGGGTACGCTTAACAACAAAACCCCCGAGGCCGCCCAGGCTTTATTCGAAGAGATGGCTATGAACGCCTATCAATGGAACGTCCCGCAGGGACGGCCAAAGCCGGCGGCTGGTCTTTTTGAAGTGGATGTCACTGCTCTCTTGACCCTTTAAGTTGAAAGGTTAACAAAGCAGGTGGCGGAGATGTCTGCTGCCTCCTCCACTCCGCCTTGTTTTATTCCCCCTAACGTCTGCGTGGCTGAAGAGTTCGTGGACTTCATGGGAAATTCGGGTCATCCTCCCTTCAACCCCAACAACAACCCTTATAGTAATAACTATAACCCCTGGTTGGAGGAATCACCCCAACTTCTCGTGGAGCAACCCGAATAATGCTCAGCGTCCCCCTATTTCTTTTGCGCCCGGATTTCTTCCTCCTCCTCCTCTTCCGAAACCCTCCCCGATGGAGGAAAATTTTTCGAAGTATATTGCGTCCAACGAGTCAAATATCCGGAACATCACCGGATCGCTAAAAACACTCGAACAACAGGTTGGGCAGCTGGCGAGGATGATGTCCGAGCGCGCGCTCGGGGCACTGCCGGGAAATACGGAGCCCAATCCGCGGGAGAACGCCAACGCTATAACCCTCCGTAGCGGAAAGGAGGTGGTCGATCCAAAACGGACCGACCCTCAGGTACATATTTCACCTCTGACCCCTCTTCCCCTTTCTTCGCTTACGCCGCCTTTACCTATTATAAAAGACAAATTTATTTTAAACAAGGCTCTTCCGTATCCGCATAAATTAGATAACGAGCGTAAGGACGCGCAATATGAAAAATTTATTTTATTATTAAAACAAATTCACATTAATGTTCCTTTTTGCGAGGCTATCTCGCAAATGCCCAAATATGCGAAATTTTTAAAAGAACTACTTTCTAATAAACGTAAATTAGAGGATATTTCGCATGTATCTCTCAACGCTGTCTGCTCGGAGGCCCTTACTAATAAATTGCCCACAAAACAAAACGACCCGGGATGGTTTTCCATCCCGTGCCTTTTTGGCGATATATTAGTAAAGTACGCCTTAACTGATTTAGGGGCTAGCATTAATCTGATGTCGTTCTCGCTCTTTTCGTGTTTAGGTTTGGGTACTCCTAGTCCTACGAATATGCGCATCCAATTAGCGGATCGCTCAGTTAAGTTCCCTATCGGGGTAGTGGAGGACGTCCTTGTCCGAGTCGACAAGTTTACCTTTCCGGTAGACTTCGTCATCTTAGATATCGAGGAGGACGCCGAGGTACCAATAATACTCGGTCGCCCTTTTCTCGCCACCTCCCGCGCACTAATAGATGTTAGTAATGGTAGCCTTCTCCTCCGAGTAGGCGATGACCAAGTTACTTTCTCTATTAATCCCTCGATGGACAATTTGTCATCGAGCGACGATTTCTGCTATTCTTTAGATACCTTTTTCGGAGATCGTTCTTCTCCCATTTTCGAGTCCGTATTTTTAAACGGCGATATTTATGCGCTCGAAAATTTCAACTGCGATGAGTATACATCTATAGACTTGCCTTTCGAACCAATTGGTAAGAAAGACATAGGAATTAAAACCTCCCTAGAAGAACCGCCCATCCTAGACCTCAAACCCTTACCCGCATCGCTCAAATACGCTTTTTTGGGAAAAGGCGATACGCTTCCCGTTATCATTTCTTCGGACTTGAGTGATTCGGAGACTTCCGATTTATTGGAAGTTTTATTTAGACATCGCCACGCAATTGCGTGGCAAATCTCTGACTTAAAGGGGATTAGCCCCTCCTTTTGCACCCATAAGATTTTCCTTAACGATAATTGCCGTAAAACGATTCAGCCGCAGCGTCGTCTTAACCCAAACATGAAAGACATCGTTAAAGCCGAAATCATTAAGTTATTAGATGCGGGAATTATCTACCCTATTTCGGACAGTGCATGGGTTAGTCCCGTGCATGTCGTACCCAAGAAGGGCGGTCTTACCGTAGTGGCGAATGAGCATAACGAGCTTGTCCCAACTCGTACTGTTACGGGTTGGCGAGTGTGCATCGATTATAGAAAACTTAATGACGCCACCCGCAAGGACCATTTCCCTCTGCCATTTCTAGACCAGATTTTAGAGCGTTTATCCGGTCATCCGTATTATTGTTTTCTTGATGGTTTATCGGGGTTTTTCCAAATCCCCATTTCCCCCGATGATCAAGAGAAAACAACTTTTACTTGCCCGTTTGGCACCTTCGCATATCGAAGAATGCCATTTGGACTCTGCAACGCGCCAGCTACATTCCAAAGATGTATGCTAGCGATCTTTGGCGAGCTAGTAGAAGACATTATGGAAGTCTTTATGGATGACTTTTCTGTTTTCGGACGCTCTTTTCCCGATTGCCTTCAAAATTTAGATCGTGTCCTTCAACGGTGCGAGGACACAAGCCTTGTTTTAAATTGGGAAAAATGCAACTTTATGGTTCGAGGAGGTTTGGTCCTCGGCCATATGATTTCGTCTAAGGGGATAGAGGTGGATAAGGCCAAGATAGAAATTATAGAAAAACTTCCGCATCCAACAAACGTAAAATCTATTAGGAGTTTCTTAGGCCATGCGGGCTTTTATCGACGCTTCATTCAAGACTTTTCAAAAATAACAAAGCCGCTAACTCACCTCTTGGAAAAGGAATCACGTTTCATCTTTAGTAGCGAATGCGAGTCCGCCTTTAATTTGATAAAACAAAAACTTATCACTTCACCAATTTTAGTGGCCCCTAATTGGTCCCTTCCGTTCAAAATAATGTGCGACGCTAGTGATATTGCCTTAGGTGCCGTTCTTGGCCAACGCGTCGAAAAACATTTTCACCCTATTTATTACGCTAGCAAGACGCTCACTTCCGCACAAGTAAATTACACGACAATGGAAAAGGAACTCTTAGCCGTCGTTTTCGCTTTCGATAAGTTTCGCTCATATATAACGCTATCTAAAGTTATCGTTTTTACCGATCACTCTGCGCTTAAATATTTATTAGCTAAAAATGATGCGAAGCCCCGCCTTCTTCGATGGATTCTCCTCCTACAAGAGTTTGATTTGGAGATCCGAGATAAGCGTGGAGCGGAAAATCTAGCGGTGGACCACCTCTCCCGTTTAGAAAATCTGGGTGCGGAAGCGCTCGTCGAATCTGAAATAAATGACAGATTCCCCGAGGAATGCCTTCTTTCCATTAATAAATCTTCGTCATCTTCGCCTTGGTTCGCAGATTTTGCAAATTTTTTAGTAGCGCGGGTCCTTCCAAAAGAGTTTTCCAGTCATCAAAAGAAGAAATTCTTTTCTGACTTGAAAAATTTCTTTTGGGAGGACCCATTTCTTTTTCGTATCTGCGCGGACCAAGCGGTCCGAAGATGCGTTGCGGGTGTGGAGTGCTTACAAATTCTTAAGCACTGCCACGAGGGTCCAGCCGGTGGGCATTATCAAGCCAACCGGACCGCTCGGAAGGCGCTAGAGGCGGGATACTTTTGGCCCACTCTCTTCAAAGACGCGCATAATTTTGTGCGCGCATGCGATAGCTGTCAGCGGTCGGGTAACATCTCTCGTCGCGACGAGATGCCCCAAAACATGTTTTTAGAGTGCGAAGTCTTCGATTTATGGGGCATAGATTTTGTTGGCCCCCTACCTCCGTCTTTCAAAAATATGTATATTTTAGTGGCGGTCGACTACGTATCGAGGTGGGCGGAAGCGCAAGCTCTCCCCACCAACGATGCGCGAGTTGTCGTTACATTTCTTAAAAAATTATTTTCTCGCTTCGGCACGCCTCGCGCAATTGTTAGTGATAGGGGAACACATTTCTGTAACGCTCTTATGGCTAATACGTTAGCTAAATACGGAGTCACGCACAAGCTTGCCACCCCCTACCACCCGCAAACAAGTGGCCAAGTCGAGGTAGTAAATCGAGAGATTAAGCGAATTTTAGAAAAAACCGTTTCACTAAATAGGAAAGATTGGTCCGTTAAACTCGACGACGCGTTGTGGGCGTATCGGACGGCATACAAAACCGCTATTGGATGTACGTCGTTCCGGTTAGTCTACGGCAAAGCGTGCCATTTACCCGTAGAATTAGAACATCGCGCACTTTGGGCTTTAAAACTCTTAAACCTCGACTCCAACTTAGCCGCTCAGAATAGAAAACTGCAACTAAACGAGCTCGATGAATGGCGTGCGAACGCTTACGAGAGCAATAAATTCTATAAGGAGCGCTCTAAGTTATATCACGATCGAAAAATCAAGTCCCAAAAATTATTTTCTCCGGGCGATCTTGTCCTTCTTTACAATTCACGTCTTAGGCTTTTTCCAGGTAAATTAAAATCTAGATGGTCCGGTCCCTTCCTAGTTGAAGAAGTTTTTCCTTATGGAACCGTACTCGTCTCCCACCCGGACAAAGGCTCTTTTAAAGTAAACGGACATCGGTTAAAGTCTTATATAGCAGGCGACCCAGTGATCGGTTTTAGCGAAACCATAACTTTCCTCCACCTAATAAACCCGCCAAAATAGTCAAGCTACACGACTATAAACAAAGCGCTCCTGGGAGGCACCCCTCGCTTATCTTTTTCGCTCTTTCCTTATTACCTTTGCTGTTTTTTTCTAATAAACGCAGGGTTTCTGATCGGCCTCCCCCTACGCGTTTCAGGGAAGCTTCTACCCCCTTCCCTTTCTTTTCTTTGTATATATTGTCTTTCCTTTCTGTTCCGCATACTTACGATACAACATTGGGGACAATGTTGGACTTAAGTATGGGGGTGTTTTCGTACTTTACTTTCTGCACTTCATTTATTTTTTCTGCATTTCAAAAAAAAAATACAAAAAAAAATACATATAATAACAAAAACAAAAAAATTAAAAAACATCTTAAAATGAAACAAAAAAATTTTAAATGAAAAAATCCAAAAAAAAAAATTTTTGTTTTGTTCTCTTTCTTTCTTTTTTCCAAAAAACTTAAAAACAATTAAAAAACAAAAAAGAGAAAACAAAAAATTTTATTTAGTTTCACTTTGTATATATATATATTTTTTTCTCTCTCACCCTTCCTCATTCTTGTACAAACCTTTTTATTCCCTTACTTTTGTACATATTATGAAAATTCTCTTAAAACAATAATTCAAAAAAATTGAGAAAAACAAAAATACAAACAAAAAAAGATAATAAATGAAAAACAAAAAAATAATGATAACAAAAACTATATAAAAAAAAATGTTTTGAAATAAATAAATTAAATATTCCATACTTAACTTTTCTGCTATCCAAAAATTCAGTTTTGAGTTTATTTATATGCGAATTTGATTAATTCTTTGTTCACTACCCGTTTATTAATTATTGATTGAAAAATTTAAATAGCCGGGGTTAAGTTTTAAAGAATATTTTATGCTTTGTTAAAACTAGCGAACTCATTTTAGGCACTACTTCTAATTTTTCATTAATAGGAGCACGTATATTATGTTAGGAAATAATGACTATAGAATTCAATTATACTTACTTTTAGCTTTCTGAAACATTGGAACGTACAAATTATTAAGGTTGCTCTCAAAAATGTTTTAAGATTAAAACTCTAGTTTTCCTTTCTCCCCTAACCTTATCATGACCTACTTGGCATGATAAAATTTTCTATCCCTAAAAGATCTTATGTCAATGGGAATAAGATTTTGTTTCGTAAACATAGGCACCCAATAATTTAAAAAGATTATATGTTGAGTAAGAGGATAAAATTCATTACTCCTACAAATATACATTGGGTTAATTTTATTATTATGAAGTTGAAAAACAAAACTCATATTAGGAAAATAAGATTTCGTTTTCCTAATAATCCAAAAGAAAAAAAATGGAGGTTCGAGAAAAAATTACCTCACCTCAAATATCAAAACCCTCTTCATAAACCCACTACCTCCTTAGCCAATTACACGATTCTAGAATTAATTCAAAAATCTTTTTGAGAGCATAATTAGTATATTGTATTATTTCCAGTAGCACTCGTATAAGCTAGAGTTCTTATAATTCCAAACTATTTTCGTTAATCTAACCATTACAAATGTTGTCTTCTATGTGATTACATCAAAAAGTCTTTTGGCCAAAACTTTTGCGCTATTTAAATCATCTACATAATTTTAGGACTTAACTCTTACACCCCGTATATTTATTTCGATCTATCTTATAATTAATTAAGCGATAGCTAAAACTTAGAGTTTTTTTTATTCCATATAGATTCACCTCAAACTTTTGCTCTGGAATAGCAAAAGCCTAAGTATGGGGGTATTTGATGAACTGTAAATATACGTTTTTTTATGCACATTAATTTAGTCATTTTCATTTATTTTCGTCATTTTTACTTATTTTTGTTCAATAAAATGTTCCTATTCTTATAAATTTGCTTCTAACTTGTTTTATTTTATTTTGCAGAAAAATTCCAAAATCTGCCAAAATTGGGCAGTACACGCCTGTGACATATTTGTCACGCCCGTGACCAAGGCGTGACGCTCAAATTCCGTGAACTGGCAGATTTCTGAAGTAAAAAGCTCGACACGCCTGGCGACACGCCCGTGTCACCCGACACGGGGCGTGACCCAAGCCCGTGTCCTCTCCTCTCGATGAATTCATCTCGACGATCGTCGAGTGTCGACACCAACAGTCACGCCCAGTATCACGCCCGTGACCTGGGGCGTGACTCAATTTCCGCTGGACGATTTCGACTCGACACTTTCCGCTCGACATTCGTCGAGTGTCGACACCAACTGACACGCCTAGCGTCACGCCCGTGACCTGGGGCGTGACCTTTCCAGCTGGCCCGACAAGATGCTGACAAAGACTTTCGACGCAACCCGCGCCCGGTTCTACCTCCCCGACACGCCCAGAGTCACGCCCGTGACCTGGGGCGTGACTGCTGCGAACTCAGCCCGAAGTCAACTTTCCCGTCCAATCGCCAGCCGCCTTCATGAATAGTACTGTCACGCCCCCCCTACACGCCCGTGACCGAGGGCGTGTACTTAGAAATTCTTTCCTATAAATAGCCCAGTTCTGTAAGGTCCAAGGGTTCAGATTTTTGGGCCAATTTAGTGTCTTTTTGTGGGCTGCATCCGTGATTTTCAAAGCTATGTAAGGAGATTTCTCCCTTTTTTATTTCATTTCTTGTTTTGTCTTAGCTTTAGCCCTTGTAATAGCTTGTAATAGTTCCTAAAAATCAATAAAATGTTAGTTTTTCTCTTCATATTTAGCTTTGGAATGAACACTTGTGCCCACTTTCCTTCTCATTTTTATCCTTGGTTTTTTCTTTGTTCTTCATTTAGTTCTTCTTTTATGAAAAGTGTGTGTGTGTATGAGTGTAACTTATTTACTTTACATGTTTTTTTTAACTTGTTTTCATTCTTAGGGAAGATTAGTTTTCCTTTTTTTTCTCACCATGTCTTTTGCCTTTAACTTGTCTTCATGCTAAGAATTTTGATTTCATTCTTATGATTTTATAAAAGAGATTTAAAAAGTGATTTTGTTCTTTATTTTTTACTTAGTCTTTTTTTTTAGGATTGTAAAACCTCTTTTGTTCTTTTCATCCTCTTTTTCACCTTTTTTATCACTTTCATAACATCATAAGAATGAAAATGTTGGCATTTTAATTTTCCAAAAACTTTGGTTTTAATTTGTTTTGAAAAACTTTTGTCTTCTAAAAATTGAAATTTCCTCTTTTTATTTGTTTTTGGCAAAACCTAAGCATGAAAAAGTTACAGTTTTAATTTTTAGGTAACTTTGATTTTTCTTTGTTATTTGTGTGTGTGAGTGTATGAGCCTACATTTCCTTTTGTTCTTCTTAATCTTCATGAAGTGTGTGTGAGTGTAGGTATATAACTTTTATGCTTTGATTTAAATTGTGTAGAGTGTGTGAGTGTAGGTGTTAGCTTTATTGCTTTCTTGAATTTCTTATGGAGTGTGTGTGTCTGTGTGTATTTATTTCCGCCTACTCGTTAAGAGTTAAATGGCGCACCATTTTCATTTTCAGTCCTACTCGTTCGAGTAGGACTTGTAATTTTTCTTTCTTTATTTTTCCGCCTACTCACTTGAGTTTAAATGGCCGGACTTTATTTCCCGCCTACTCGTTTGAGTAGGATTTGTAATTTTTCTTTCTTTATTTTTCCGCCTACTCACTTGAGTTAAATGGCCGGACTTTATAGCCATGTAATCGCATTTATTTTCTCCTACTCATTTGAGTAGGACTTGCTTTCATTTCAGTCCTACTCGTTTGAGTAGGACTTGCAATTTTCAGCTTTTATTTACCGCCCCCACTCGTTTGAGTGGGACTCGCAAATTTGAATTATGTAAATTTCTTTCATGTGTAACTTAGCTCTTTTTTTATAATTTGGAGTGTGTGTGAGTTCTTGTTTTAGCTAATTTTTCAGTTTTCTAAATGTTGTTATTTTTCTTGTGTCCCCTTCTTATAAACGTTTAGTGGTTAATTTCGAACTCGCGCCTCACTAAATTATAAGCCGTCCCCATACCGATGTGTGGCTAATCGCTATTAGCCTCGGCATCGAAGAGCATTGGGACATTTAAAATGATTTATAATAATTGAAGCTCTTTATTTTCATTTTAATTTAAGCACTTAAGGTTTACCCCGGGTTTACGACGCGTAGGACCACATATCGATGTGTGGGCCCTATTTCCGTAGTCCATATGCTAGCTAGCCGAGAGGCCGTGCATATGGACCGATCACCCCTGGGTAAATAGAGTTGCGTGCATACCCTCGAAAGAGGACAAGCGTAATTCTACCAGATTGGGTTCCCCACCCAATAACGGGGTTCTTAGCGTAAAGCGGGCGTTAAGAGGAATCCTTCGTCGGACTAACGTTCGGTCGAATAGTCTTAACGTTTAGGTGAGCGATATCCCTATAGCTAGGTGAGCTCATATTTGTGGAACCTCCACGGCCAAGTTGCCTTATTATTTATTTGAAAACTAAGTCTTTTTATTATTAAAAATTGTTTTAGTCTTAATCTGATTCGATGCCGAGCGTTAACCCTTCATCGAATATTTTCTAAATTGTTTTTTTTTTCGCTCCTTTGCTTTTCCGTCTTTTATTAAGTAAAAAATCCACCTTACTTTCAGTAAAATAATAGTCCTCCCGGAGGAGTAAGAATAGTCAACACGACCCCGAGAATAATACGACCTCGGTATTCCCCCGAATATCGAGTACTACTTGCGATAGGTGCACTTGCCTCTAGTAGCACGCCCGCGGCGATCGACTCACCGAACCAACCACAGTAAGAGTCTGTTCGCGGGCGCATCAAGTTTTTGGCGCCGTTGCCGGGGAATCTCTTTTCGAGTTGCTATTTCGAATTCCGGAGTCTATTAATTTTACTTATTTTCTATACAAAAAACTAACTAAAAACTTTATTTTAAAACAAAAAAAGAAGTTTATTTTGTTTTATTTTTGTTTGGGTGTATGACCCGTGGACAACCCTCAGAGTCTGAAGATTTTGACTTCGACCCTGAGATCGAACGCTCTCTTGCGCGTATTCGATCTCAACGCCGAAATCCTTCTTTAGATCCCGAGGAATCTATCGGAGAACCCACTGTTGTAGTTATGGTCGCGCCTAACCTTCCCCCGGCGGCCGAGCGTACTATGTCCTATTACGCCCGGCCTAACCTGGATGATTCTGGGTCGAGTATTGTTCGCCCTGCGGTGGCCAATAATAATTTTGAAATAAAGTCGAGTGTCATTCAAATGGTCCAAAACGCCGTGCAGTTCGATGGACTGCCGGATGAGGACCCGAATGTCCACTTGTCCAATTTCTTGGAGATATGCGACACCTTCAAGATTAATGGCGTCACTGATGACGCCATTCGTTTGCGCTTATTTCCTTTTTCCCTTAAGTCCAAAGCCAAGGCCTGGTTGAATGCCCTCCCGCGAGGATGTATCACCACGTGGGCTGAGTTGACGGAACGTTCCTAATGAAGTACTTTCCGCCCGCAAAAACTGCAAAGTTGCGGGCGGACATTTCTTCGTTTGTGCAGAACGATCCTGAGTCTCTATACGAGACTTGGGAACGGTTTAAGGAATTCCTCCGCCGTTGCCCGCACCACGCGTTGCCAATGTGGTTGCAAGTTCAAATTTTTTATAATGGGCTGAATTTTCAGACGCGTCAAATGATTGACGCGGCTGCCGGGGGTACGCTTAACAACAAAACCCCCGAGGCCGCCCAGGCTTTATTCGAAGAGATGGCTATGAACGTCTATCAATGGAACGTCCCGCGGGGACGGCCAAAGCCGGCGGCTGGTCTTTTTGAAGTGGATGTCACTGCTCTCTTGACCCTTCAAGTTGAAAGGTTAACAAAGCAGGTGGCGGAAACGGACCGACCCTCAGGTACTTATTTCACCTCCGACCCCTCTTCCCCTTTCTTCGCTTACGCCGCCTTTACCTATTATAAAAGAAAAATTTATTTTAAACTAGGCTCTTCTGTATCCGCATAAATTAGATAACGAGCGTAAGGACGCGCAATATGAAAAATTTATTTTATTATTAAAACAAATTCACATTAATGTTCCTTTTTGCGAGGCTATCTCGCAAATGCCCAAATATGCGAAATTTTTAAAAGAACTACTTTCTAATAAACGTAAATTAGAGGATATTTCGCATGTATCTCTCAACGTTGTCTGCTCGGCGGCCCTTACTAATAAATTGCCCACAAAACAAAACGACCCGGGACGGTTTTCCATCCCGTGCCTTTTTGGCGATATATTAGTAAAGTACGCCTTAGCTGATTTAGGGGCTAGCATTAATCTGATGTCGTTCTCGCTCTTTTCGCGTTTAGGTTTGGGTACTCCTAGTCCTACGAATATGCGCATCCAATTAGCGGATCGCTCGGTTAAGTTCCCTATCGGGGTAGTGGAGGACGTCCTTGTCCGAGTCGACAAGTTTACCTTTCCGGTAGACTTCGTCATCTTAGATATCGAGGAGGACGCCGAGGTACCAATAATACTCGGTCGCCCTTTTCTCGCCACCTCCCGCGCACTAATAGATGTTAGTAATGGTAGCCTTCTCCTCCGAGTAGGCGATGACCAAGTTACTTTCTCTATTAATCCCTCGATGGACAATTTGTCATCGAGCGATGATTTCTGCTATTCTTTAGATACCTTTTTCGGAGATCGTTCTTCTCCCATTTTCGAGTCTGTATTTTTAAACGACGATATTTATGCGCTCGAAAATTTCAACTGCGATGAGGATACATCTATAGACTTGCCTTTCGAACCAATTGGTAAGAAAGACATAGGAATTAAAACCTCCCTAGAAGAACCGCCCATCCTAGACCTCAAACCCTTACCCGCATCGCTCAAATACGCTTTTTTGGGAAAAGGCGATACGCTTCCCGTTATCATTTCTTCGGACTTGAGTGATTCGGAGACTTCCGATTTATTGGAAGTTTTATTTAGACATCGCCACGCAATTGCGTGGCAAATCTCTGACTTAAAGGGGATTAGCCCCTCCTTTTGCACCCATAAGATTTTCCTTAACGATAATTGCGGCAAAACGATTCAGCCGCAGCGTCGTCTTAACCCAAACATGAAAGACGTCGTTAAAGCCGAAATCATTAAGTTATTAGATGCGGGAATTATCTACCCTATTTCGTACAGTGCATGGGTTAGTCCCGTGCATGTCGTACCCAAGAAGGGCGGTCTTACCGTAGTGGCGAATGAGCATAACGAGCTTGTCACAACTCGTACTGTTACGGGTTGGCGAGTGTGCATCGATTATAGAAAACTTAATGACGCCACCCGCAAGGACCATTTCCCTCTGCCATTTCTAGACCAGATTTTAGAGCGTTTATCCGGTCATCCGTATTATTGTTTTCTTGATGGTTTATCGGGGTTTTTCCAAATCCCCATTTCCCCCGATGATCAAGAGAAAACAACTTTTACTTGCCCGTTTGGCACCTTCGCATATCGAAGAATGCCATTTGGACTCTACAACGCGCCAGCTACATTCCAAAGATGTATGCTAGCGATCTTTGGCGAGCTAGTAGAAGACATTATGGAAGTCTTTATGGATGACTTTTCTGTTTTCGGACGCTCTTTTCCCGATTGCCTTCAAAATTTAGATCGTGTCCTTCAACGGTGCGAGGACACAAGCCTTGTTTTAAATTGGGAAAAATGCAACTTTATGGTTCGAGGAGGTTTGGTCCTCGGCCATATGATTTCGTCTAAGGGGATAGAGGTGGATAAGGCCAAGATAGAAATTATAGAAAAACTTCTGCATCCAACAAACGTAAAATCTATTAGGAGTTTCTTAGGCCATGCTGGCTTTTATCGACGCTTCATTCAAGACTTTTCAAAAATAACAAAGCCGCTAACTCACCTCTTGGAAAAGGAATCACGTTTCATCTTTAGTAGCGAATGCGAGTCCGCCTTTAATTTGATAAAACAAAAACTTATCACTTCACCAATTTTAGTGGCCCCTAATTGGTCCCTTCCGTTCGAAATAATGTGCGACGCTAGTGATATTGCCTTAGGTGCCGTTCTTGGCCAACGCGTCGAAAAACATTTTCACCCTATTTATTACGCTAGCAAGACGCTCACTTCCGCACAAGTAAATTACACGACAATGGAAAAGGAACTCTTAGCCGTCGTTTTCGCTTTCGATAAGTTTCGCTCGTATATAACGCTATCTAAAGTTATCGTTTTTACCGATCACTCCGCGCTTAAATATTTATTAGCTAAAAATGATGTGAAGCCCCGCCTTCTTCGATGGATTCTCCTCCTACAAGAGTTTGATTTGGAGATCCGAGATAAGCGGGGAGCGGAAAATCTAGCGGCGGACCACCTCTCCCGTTTAGAAAATCCGGGTGCGGAAGCGCTCGTCGAATCTGAAATAAATGACAGATTCCCCGAGGAACGCCTTCTTGCCATTAATAAATCTTCATCATCTTCGCCTTGGTTCGCAGATTTTGCAAATTTTTTAGTAGCGCGGGTCCTTCCAAAAGAGTTTTCCAGTCATCAAAAGAAGAAATTCTTTTCTGACTTGAAAAATTTCTTTTGGGAGGACCCATTTCTTTTTCGTATCTGCGCGGACCAAGCGGTCCGAAGATGCGTTGCGGGTGTGGAGTGCTTACAAATTCTTAAGCACTGCCACGAGGGTCCAGCCGGTGGGCATTATCAAGCCAACCGGACCGCTCGGAAGGCGCTAGAGGCGGGATACTTTTGGCCCACTCTCTTCAAAGACGCGCATAATTTTGTGCGCGCATGCGATAGCTGTCAGCGGTCGGGTAACATCTCTCGTCGCGACGAGATGCCCCAAAACATGTTTTTAGAGTGCGAAGTCTTCGATTTATGGGGCATAGATTTTGTTGGCCCCCTACCTCCGTCTTTCAAAAATATGTATATTTTAGTGGCGGTCGACTACGTATCGAGGTGGGCGGAAGCGCAAGCTCTCCCCACCAACGATGCGCGAGTCGTCGTTACATTTCTTAAAAAATTATTTTCTCGCTTCGGCACGACTCGCGCAATTGTTAGTGATAGGGGAACGCATTTCTGTAACGCTCTTATGGCTAAGACGTTAGCTAAATACGGAGTCACGCACAATCTTGCCACCCCCTACCACCCGCAAACAAGTGGCCAAGTCGAGGTAGTAAATCGAGAGATTAAGCGAATTTTAGAAAAAACTGTTTCACTAAATAGGAAAGATTGGTCCGTTAAACTCGACGACGCGTTGTGGGCGTATCGGACGGCATACAAAACCGCTATTGGATGTACGCCGTTCCGGTTAGTCTACGGCAAAGCGTGCCATTTACCCGTAGAATTAGAACATCGCGCACTTTGGGCTTTAAAACTCTTAAACCTCGACTCCAACTTAGCCGCTCAGAATAGAAAACTGCAACTAAACGAGCTCGATGAATGGCGTGCGAACGCTTACGAGAGCAATAAATTCTATAAGGAGCGCTCTAAGTTATATCACGATCGAAAAATCAAGTCCCAAAAATTATTTTCTCCGGGCGATCTTGTCCTTCTTTACAATTCACGTCTTAGGCTTTTTCCAGGTAAATTAAAATCTAGATGGTCCGGTCCCTTCCTAGTTGAAGAAGTTTTTCCTTATGGAACCGTACTCGTCTCCCACCCGGACAAAGGCTCTTTTAAAGTAAACGGTCATCGGTTAAAGTCTTATATAGCAGGCGACCCAGTGATCGGTTTTAGCGAAACCATAACTTTCCTCCACCTAATAAACCCGCCAAAATAGTCAAGCTACACGACTATAAACAAAGCGCTCCTGGGAGGCACCCCTCGCTTATCTTTTTCGCTCTTTCCTTATTACCTTTGCTGTTTTTTTCTAATAAACGCAGGGTTTCTGATCGGCCTCCCCCTACGCGTTTCAGGGAAGCTTCTACCCCCTTCCCTTTCTTTTCTTTGTATATATTGTCTTTCCTTTCTGTTCCGCATACTTACGATACAACATTGGGGACAATGTTGGACTTAAGTATGGGGGTGTTTTCGTACTTTACTTTCTGCACTTCATTTATTTTTTCTGCATTTCAAAAAAAAATACAAAAAAAATACATATAACAACAAAAACAAAAAAATTAAAAAACATCTTAAAATGAAACAAAAAAATTTTAAATGAAAAAATCCAAAAAAAAAATTTTTTGTTTTGTTCTCTTTCTTTCTTTTTTCCAAAAAACTTAAAAACAATTAAAAAACAAAAAAAAACAAAAAATTTTATTTAGTTTCACTTTGTATATATTTTTTTGTTTTTTTTTTGTTTTTTCTCTCTCACCCTTCCTCATTCTTGTACAAACCTTTTTATTCCCTTACTTTTGTACATATTATAAAAATTCTCTTAAAACAAAAATTCAAAAAAATTGAGAAAAACAAAAATACAAACAAAAAAAGATAATAAATGAAAAACAAAAAAATAATGATAACAAAAACTATAAAAATAAAAAAAAATGTTTTGAAATAAATAAATTAAATATTCCATACTTAACTTTTCTGCTATCCAAAAATTCAGTTTTGAGTTTATTTATATGCGAATTTGATTAATTCTTTGTTCACTACCCGTTTATTAATTATTGATTGAAAATTTTAAATAGCCGGGGTTAAGTTTTAAAGAATATTTTATGCTTTGTTAAAACTAGCGAACTCGTTTTAGGCACTATTTCTAATTTTTCATTAATAGGAGCACGTATATTATGTTAGGAAATAACGACTATAGAATTCAATTATACTTACTTTTAGCTTTCTGAAACATTGGAACGTACAAATTATTAAGGTTGCTCTCAAAAATGTTTTAAGATTAAAACTCTAGTTTTCCTTTCTCCCCTAACCTTATCATGACCTACTTGGCATGATAAAATTTTTTATCCCTAAAAGATCATATGTCAATGGGAATAAGATTTCGTTCCGTAAACATAGGCACCCAATAATTAAAAAAGATTATATGTGGAGTAAGAGGATAAAATTCATTACTCCTACAAATATACATTGGGTTAATTTTATTATTATGAAGTTGAAAAACAAAACTCATATTAGGAAAATAAGATTTCGTTTTCCTAATAATCCAAAAGAAAAAAAATGGAGGTTCGAGAAAAAATTACCTCACCTCAAATATCAAAACCCTCTTCATAAACCCACTACCCCCTTAGCCAATTACACGATTATAGAATTAATTCAAAAATCTTTTTGAGAGCATAATTAGTAAATTGTATTATTTCCAGTAGCACTCGTATAAGCTAGAGTTCTTATAATTCCAAACTATTTTCGTTAATCTAACCATTACAAATGTTGCCTTCTATGTGATTACATCAAGAAGTCTTTTGGCCAAAACTTTTGCACTATTTAAATCATCTACATAATTTTAGGACTTAACTCTTACACCCCGTATATTTATTTCGATCTCTCTTATAATTAATTAAGCGATAGCTAAAACTTAGAGTTTTTTTTATTCCATATAGATTCACCTCAAACTTTTGCTCTGCAATAGCAAAAGCCTAAGTATGGGGGTATTTGATGAACTGTAAATATACGTTTTTTATGCACATTAATTTTGTCATTTTCATTTATTTTCGTCGTTTTTACTTATTTTTGTTCAATAAAATGTTTCTATTCTTGTAAATTTGCTTCTAACTTGTTTTATTTTATTTTGCAGAAAAATTCCAAAATCTGCCAAAATTGGGCAGTACACGCCCGTGACATATTTGTCACGCCCGTGACCAAGGCGTGACGCTCAAATTCCGTGAACTGGCAGATTTCTGAAGTAAAAAGCTCGACATGCCTGGCGACACGCCCGTGTCACCCGACACGGGGCGTGACCCAAGCCCGTGTCCTCTCCTCTCGACGAATTCATCTCGACGATCGTCGTGTGTCGACACCAACAGTCACGCCCAGTGTCACGCCCGTGACCTGGGGCGTGACTCAATTTCCCTCGACGATTTCGACTTGACACTTTCCGCTCGACATTCGTCGAGTGTCGACACCAACTGACACGCCTAGCGTCACGCCCGTGACCTGGGGCGTGACCTTTCCAGCTGGCCCGACAAGATGCTGACAAAGACTTTCGACGCAACCCGCGCCCGGTTCTACCTCCCCGACACGCCCAGAGTCACGCCCGTGACCTGGGGCGTGACTGCTGCGAACTCAGCCCGAAGTCAACTTTCCCGTCCAATCGCCAGCCGCCTTCATGAATAGTACTGTCACGCCCCCCTACACGCCCGTGACCGAGGGCGTGTACTTAGAAATTCTTTCCTATAAATAGCCCAGTTCTGTAAGGTCCAAGGGTTCAGATTTTTGGGCCAATTTAGTGTCTTTTTGTGGGCTGCATCCGTGATTTTCAAAGCTATGTAAGGAGATTTCTCCCTTTTTTATTTCATTTCTTGTTTTGTCTTAGCTTTAGCCCTTGTAATAGCTTGTAATAGTTCCTAAAAATCAATAAAATGTTAGTTTTTCTCTTCATATTTAGCTTTGGAATGAACACTTGTGCCCACTTTCCTTCTCATTTTTATCCTTGGTTTTTTCTTTGTTCTTCATTTAGTTCTTCTTTTATGAAAAGTGTGTGTGTGTGTATGAGTGTAACTTATTTACTTTACATGTTTTTTTTAACTTGTTTTCATTCTTAGTGAAGATTAGTTTTCCTTTTTTCTCTCACCATGCCTTTTGCCTTTAACTTGTCTTCATGCTAAGAATTTTGATTTCATTCTTATGATTTTATAAAAGAGATTTAAAAAGTGATTTTGTTCTTTATTTTTTACTTAGTCTTTTTTTTTAGGATTGTAAAACCTCTTTTGTTCTTTTCATCCTCTTTTTCACCTTTTTTATCACTTTCATAACATCATAAGAATGAAAATGTTGGCATTTTAATTTTCCAAAAACTTTGGTTTTTAATTTGTTTTGAAAAACTTTTGTCTTCTAAAAATTGAAATTTCCTCTTTTTATTTGTTTTTGGCAAAACCTAAGCATGAAAAAGTTACAGTTTTAATTTTTAGGTAACTTTGATTTTTCTTTGTTATTTGTGTGTGTGAGTGTATGAGCCTACATTTCCTTTTGTTCTTCTTAATCTTCATGAAGTGTGTGTGAGTGTAGGTGTATAACTTTTATGCTTTGATTTAAATTATGTAGAGTGTGTGAGTGTAGGTGTTAGCTTTATTGCTTTCTTGAATTTCTTATGGAGTGTGTGTGTCTGTGTGTATTTATTTCCGCCTACTCGTTAAGAGTTAAATGGCGCACCGTTTTCATTTTCAGTCCTACTCGTTCGAGTAGGACTTGTAATTTTTCTTTCTTTATTTTTCCGCCTACTCACTTGAGTTTAAATGGCCGGACTTTATTTCCCGCCTACTCGTTTGAGTAGGATTTGTAATTTTTCTTTCTTTATTTTTCCGCCTACTCACTTGAGTTAAATGGCCGGACTTTATAGCCCTGTAATCGCATTTATTTTCTCCTACTCATTTGAGTAGGACTCGCTTTCATTTCAGTCCTACTCGTTTGAGTAGGACTTGCAATTTTCAGCTTTTATTTACCGCCCCCACTCGTTTGAGTGGGACTCGCAAATTTGAATTATGCAAATTTCTTTCATGTGTAACTTAGCTCTTTTTTTATAATTTGGAGTGTGCGTGAGTTCTTGTTTTAGCTAATTTTTCAGTTTTCTAAATGTTGTTATTTTTCTTGTGTCCCCTTCTTATAAACGTTTTGTGGTTAATTTCGAACTCGCGCCTCACTAAATTATAAGCCGTCCCCATACCGATGTGTGGCTAATCGCTATTAGCCTCGGCATCGAAGAGCATTGGGACATTTAAAATGATTTATAATAATTGAAGCTCTTTATTTTCATTTTAATTTAAGCACTTAAGGTTTACCCCGGGTTTACGACGCGTAGGACCACATATCGATGTGTGGGCCCTATTTCCGTAGTCCATATGCTAGCTAGCCGAGAGGCCGTGCATATGGACCGATCACCACTGGGTAAATAGAGTTGCGTGCATACCCTCGAAAGAGGACAAGCGTAATTCTACCGGATTGGGTTCCCCACCCAATAGCGGGGTTCTTAGCGTAAAGCGGGCGTTAAGAGGAATCCTTCGTGGGACTAACGTTCGGTCGAATAGTCTTAACGTTTAGGTGAGCGATATCCCTATAGCTAGGTGAGCTCACATTTGTGGAACCTCCACGGCCAAGTTGCCTTATTATTAATTTGAAAACTAAGTCTTTTTATTATTAAAAATTGTTTTAGTCTTAATCCGATTCGATGCCGAGCGTTAACCCTTCATCGAATATTTTCTAAATTGTTTTTTTTTCGCTCCTTTGCTTTTCCGTCTTTTATTAAGTAAAAAAAATCCACCTTACTTTCAGTAAAATAATAGTCCTCCCGGAGGAGTAAGAATAGTCAACACGACCCCGAGAACAATACGACCTCGGTATTCCCCCGAATATCGAGTACTACTTGCGATAGGTGCACTTGCCTCTAGTAGCACGCCCGCGGCGATCGACTCACCGAACCAACCACAGTAAGAGTCTGTTCGCGGGCGCATCAGAGCCCAAAATTCCCAGGGGAAAAATAGCGAAGTTAATGGAACAGGGTTTGGTGGGTCGGCAATCCAGAAGTGCCAAACCAAGATTTTGGATAGGTGAGGCGAGCTCTCGGAACATAACATAATCACCCAGCGCCCGAGAAACGACCATGGCAGCGAGAACCCAAGCCGCATAGCATGAGGGTCAGCTCGCACGTGACCAGGTCGCTCGGGTGCGAGCCAAGTTGGCTCGCCTCCTCCAACGAGCAATCAGAATGGAGGACCCGGACTAAGGAGGCAGGTCGCCACTCACGAGTCAGTTCACTAAGCCCCTTGCGCTTCCTATGCTAAGTTCTTAGGGGACGCGCTATCTCGCTGACGGGATGCGGGATAAGGAACTGGGAGCGGGAGGACCAAAACAGGCCGCGAATACAAAAAAGAAATGCATTGTACATAAGCGACATCGCAAGCAACAGTAAAGTATACATGAAAAAGAGGTGAGTACAAAATCATTCTTTGATTGGTTAAAATTCAAGTTCGGGACTCGGCCCGCATTCACATTATAACGAAAGAAATATACGAAGGAGGAGAGGTGAGTTCTCGGGCGGCAAGTCTTAGAGGGGTTTGTAGGACTTGTCTCCCGGCTCCGGCACCGGAAGGAATAGCGATGGTACCACGTCGCTCGCCGAAAGGCCCGCGCCCTCGATCTTGATGAGGTCAGCCTGTCGCAGCATCTGGAGAGTGTACTTTGCCGCACAAGCGTTGTTCTTCTGCATCATGTCCTCCAGCTCATACTCAGTACAGTGAACGAGCTGGAAGGCGCCGCCGGAGGGCGGCGGGGCAATCGCTACGGCCTCCAGCTCTCTCACTCGCGCCTGTAGCATTTCCTTTTCTTTCTCCAAGACGACGACGGAGGCATCGGCTGCATCCGCTGCATCCGCCCTCTCCCTCTGTCGCTCCGCCTCCTCCAAGGTGAGGCGGCGGGCCCCCTCCTTCTCATCCACCAGCCTCTTGAGCAAGGGGGCGTTCTTCTCCATTTGGGTGCACCGTCGGCTGACCATGTGGGCCAGCACAAGGATGTGGAGATGGGCCCGCGTGTTCTCATGGATCAGCAACCATGTGGCCTCCTCGTCATAGATGGTGTCGTCGTGCCGCGAGTAGAGGCCAAACGAGAAGTTGTAGGCCTCCCTGCTGATAGTCTCCTGCTCTAGCCAGCTCGACAGCAGGTTGGAGATGACTGCGCGGTTCGATTACTTGTCCCATAGGAGGAGAGGGACGTCGAGCTCGTCTAGGCTTTTCTCGCAGTAGTAGAAGTTGCGGTGCCCCATCTACACCGGCCTCACGGCGGGTCGTGTCTCTTCTTGAAGACCGGAGGTGCCAGCCACCTCGCTAGGGATGTCGCTGGCCGATGTAGTCACGGGGATGGGGTCCTTGGTCGGCTGGGCCGCTAGGGCCTTACATTTTCTTTGGGCCGCAGTAGAAGCATCACCTGTGGCCTTCACCTCTTGGGCGGCGGCAGTGGAGGTTGATCGCGGCTGGGCCTCTTCTGGGCGGCAGTTGCCTGGGTCTCACGACGTGTGGCGGCTGCAGCCTCGGCACGGGCGAGCTCGCTGGAAGCGAGCCTCACGCTCTCGTAAGGAGGATGTAGAGGGATGTCACGCTAGCCTGCAATAAAGGGAAGTCAAGGTAGACAAATCATCAAAGTAGAAAGGAGAAGAGCGAGTAGCTTACCTCCCCCGAGTGGGACGGGGGCTAGGGTTTCCAGATTCTGGCGTAGGAAGGCGACCTCCAAGTTCTTCCCGGCGAAGAACCCGCATAGATCTACTTCACGGCCCACCAGGCTAGGGGCAGTAGCTCACCTCGCTGAGCTGTACTGCCGAGAATGGAACATTGTCGAAGTCCCCGTTGATGAACACGAATTTCTTAAGAGAATTATGGCTTTTATTGACGGTCTCCCGCACCTTGAATTGGACGTTGGAGAAGTGAGTGGTCCCGTCCTTGTTCGCGTGGAAAGAGAACAACTTGCGAAAGACGGAAAGACTGAACTCAACCAGCTCTTCTTACAGGAAGCAGGCGAACCCTACTATAACGGCTATGGAATTAGGGGTCATCTGTCCTGGAATGACCCTGAAATATTTCATTATCTGGCGAAACTCCGACCATTGAGGAAGTCGGAGGCCCGCCACATAGTGCGCTACGGGGATAGAGAGCTCTCCCTCCGAGAGGTCGTTTATTTTTTCCCCTCCCCAGGACGCCTTGCCATGAAGCCTGGCGGTATGTAGTCGCTTATGGCCTCAAAGAACTCGCCTTCAGAAATGGCGACGAGGGGGAAATCGTGCTCGAAAAAGGTCCGGGCTCACTTGCCTACCCATCCGCATCGCCGCTGCCACCGCCCATTTCCCAGAGAGCTTACTAGGCGGGGTGAGGAAGTTCTCGCAGGAAGCGGGCGAGTCGAAGGTCGCAAGAAGCAAGGGAGAAGGCAAAATCTCAAGATTTAGTGGGTGAACAAAGGCCGGTAGGGCCTATTTATAGAAAGAAAAGGGCTGGAAAATCTTTCGCCGGCGAGAAAAGTGCGGATAGCAAAATGAGCCCTGAAGATTCAACTTCTCGGCTCGCAGCCGCGCCACAGAGACCGTTCTAAAGCGGGATACACCAACCCGCGCAGGCACGAAAAGCGGGCGTGCTATGGCCCGCACTCGCCTGAGATAATTGGCGAACCGTGCAGGTTCACGATCGGCGAGCTCCCGGTCCGTTCCCCGCCGATATAAAATAGACAGGCTAGGCGAGACGATCTCGCACCCGCTTAAGGAAGCGGCGGGCGAACAAAAGCATTTCATCCGTGTCCACCTAGATAAAACAGAGCGGCAGCATAATGAAAGTAACATGCGACAAGCATTAAGCCCACTGATGGGCAAGAGAGTCTCAGATTATTACATACATAAAATGTTTCAAGAGGGATAACCCCCTAAGCAAATTTGTTTAGAGTGAGGATGCAGTCCTGGCTTGGTGACCAATAGCGGGGATGGGGCAGGCAGCTCAATACTGGACCACTTCCACCTACACCGTCTCCCCATCCCAGATCGGGGTGGCATGCGAGGATAATGGTAATCGCGAACAGCTACCAGCTCCTGCTGGGCCAGGCCGACTTGCTCTATGGCGTGCCTGAGCCACTCCTCGTACCGCATAATATGCATACCTGGAGAATCAACTTCATACCGTTCAGATGGACGTCGCACTCCCTCCAGAGCCGCGAGCTGCTCCTACATCGCAGCCTTGTCCCGGTCAACCCTGTTGAAGATCTCTTGTAGAAGCAGTGTGTGCTTCTTAAACAGCCACGTCACTTGCTTCTTCATCCACGTCGCATTTGTTGGGTCGCCTAGATACTCAGAAATGTGATCCGTGTCAGGGGGAGACGAATATCCCTCGCTCATCTCGACATCAGAGGAGGAGATTGCATTATAACCTGCGAAGAGAAAGGTCAGGGGAAACTAGCGGTGACAAAACAGGCACAAGTATGAGCTTACCAGGAGTCGGCACGTCGCCCACACCAGTTAATGGCCTAGAGGAGCCAGGCTAGCCCTGGAATGGTTCTCCCCCGAGAACTACTAGGGATTTCCCCAGTCTAGGAGGGATTGGCGACTGGGGAATCTCTGGAGGAAGGTGCCCCTTGTGCGAAGGGTTAGCGACCCGCTCGGCTGATGGTGGAAGGATATGGCCCAGCATCCCTTCATCACCTCCATCCTCGCAGGGCTGCACCTGCGAAAAGAGTAATCAGGAACAAATTGGTAAACCAAGCAAGGGGTGCGCATACCTCAAGGGTAGCCTCGGTACCAGCCGTCGTACTGGATCCCGGGGGGTCATTTGCAGGGGACCACCTGACCATTTTCCCCTTCACTGGCCTGAAGAGGGGACCAGGTAACCCACACGCCAGCCACGGGGAGTCCTCAAGAGCCTCTGACCTAGTCAACTCCATCGCAGTCGCTAGATGAGATCGCACCTCCTCATACACAGGCATCGTGCAACTGCAACTCATGGAGAAGGCTAAAAGAAGGCGAGATTTCTCCAAAGGGTCTGATGTCATATTTATAGCGTGAAGGTGGGACCCGCCAAAATATTCCCTCCAACTCAGCAAAGCACTCACCGAACACGTGGGTTGGATGATTCTTTCTGAGCTTGGACAAGCTCAAACAGAGCGGGGATTGTGTACAACCCGTGTTTTCCGAGTGGGTCCACCAAGGCAGGTGAGCGGACCAAGACAAACTACCCATGCCAGAACAGCATGCGGGCGAACTCATGATGTCCAGCTCGCTCTCACCAAAGGTAGGCAGGCGAGTTGCACGAGCTAGCCCCATCCATCCTACACCCGCCTTGAGTTTGCTGAAGATGGCCTAGCAGTCGTCGAACTGATTTGGATTGAGCTCGGCGATCGTCGAACACAGCTCGGCATTCGTCGAAAGGAGCTCGGCGTTCGTCAAACGGAGCCCGACAATTGTCAAACGAAGCTCAGCATACTCCGGGCTAACCTTAGGAGTTGAGAATCCTAATTCATTGAACCCAGATTGGCGAGCTCCTCTGGAGCTTCTGCGACGACAATCTCAGATCGACCAGCCCGCTCTCCCGTAGGCGACCTGGCAACCAACCCACCTCAGAGCGAGGGTCGGCGGGCTGCGGTAGCCTGGCTCGCACTTACCCAAGGAGAGAAGGCGAGCTGCAGGAGCCAGGTCGCATCCACCTCGTGGAAGTTGAGAGTAGTGGCGAGCTGACCTCCAGACCCTTGGAATCCGCCCAGTGGGGCCCAGAGGCAAAATTACCTGAATTCCCTTCCCAGTGGTGAGATTAGCTTGTCAGAACAGCGGAGTTACACTGTTGGCAGACCTAGGTGGGTTGCACGTAGCTGTTCAAAATAGTGGAGGTTGGCTATTTGCAGGCCATTTTCAGAAATATATAAATAAGTCCAAGGGGCACCTCAGAAGGCACGCTTACGAGTGTTCAGATCTTCTTGCGCTTTCTGAGGTAGCTTTAGCTCGGCCTTTGGCTTAGGAGGGGAAGCGCTCTAAGATCTTCCAGGTGTGTGGTGGGACCTCCATGTTGAGCCCTTGGGTCATCCCCATTTCTTCTTGTTGTTTGGCTTGCAGGAGAGAAGTAGGTGTGCGATCACCCCATCCCCAAGGGTGAACTCCACAAGAGACCGAGTTTTCGATTTCAATAACTGGGGCGTGTAAATGTGATTTTTCCAGATTTCTTCAGTTTCTTCTTCTGATCAGTCCTGCAAGCTCCAAATTGATATTGGCAGCCCAGATTGACTTGAAATAAGAAAAAAAGGAATTAATACAAATATTAATATAAAACTAGCTAGAATATAACTATTTATTAAATAAAAACTATATTAAAATAACTATAAATATTGACTTATCAACCATTGTCTTATTTTACCACATCTTAGTGGGTTGTGCTTGTGCAGATGCTGGAGAGCCAAGTGAAAAGTAGCAGGCTGAAGTCTCTTATGCTGTGTTGGTTGGCCATCGAAGGCCCAAATGCGAATCTTTTACTGTTTTCATGTGTGGCCGGCTTATGTGTTGATGTATGTAATATACTTTTGTGAAGAGAAATTTTGTAAGTCCTTAAGGCCAAAACTCTTTGTGTCTTTTTGTTATCATTCCTACTTGTTAGTTAGTGGACATTCATGTGTTTGGTTTCTTAATACTCTAGAAACTTCTGTTAGAATACAACTCTGAGTTAGGATATGTGAATGTTTTGGTTTCAATGTGAACTCCACTAGCTGTCTTCTGAATATGTCTTGGGGCCCCGAGCGGACCTTCTGTTATATTCTGCGAGATGGATTGGGGTGTTACACAACTCCAAAGGCAAGGGAGGGCTCTGAGGTTTTCTGGCGGGATCGTGGACTTAGACCGATTCTTGGCTCAGGAATTCTCTTTGTTCTTCTCCTTCCTCTAAGGTTTCAACAAGCTCCAAGTCACGTCAACCACCTCTGTGAGAGTGCTCCCATTAAGGTCCGCTTCAACGAGAGCACTCTCTCTAGAAGCTCCATGGACTTAGAGAATTTTCCAATCAGAACGCTCCCACCGAAGTTCTGCGAGCTTAACAACATTACGAGGTCGGAGAGCTTCCATTGAGTTTTCAAGTACTTAGTTGTTTTTCCTCATTTTTTGTACTTCGCACTTTTAATGGAGTAGTGGTCTGTCTCCCTCCAAGATCAAATCAATCTTTGTAAAACTCTGAGAAATTGATGGATTTTGGCTCGGCACAGCTCCAGCCACGTGGTTTTTCACCGTTTCCGGGTTTTCCACATCAAAAACATCTTTTGTAATTTGTTGCAGTTTACTTTGACTGTTTGTGCATCCGGCCTGATTTCGATATAAGGTTGTTTGATTTCTTTAGACAAGGGAAAACCCAAGCGACCTGCAATAGCTTGGCTCCATATGCGGAGTGTTCCCAAATTCTGCAACTCTTTGGAAGTAGCGCTTGTCACGCACAAGCACATCAAACCCGTAATAACGCAATAGAAGGCCCATCGTTTGACTTGCATGGCAGTCCCCGCAAAGTGCCTTGAGGTAAGGGGCACAATCCTAGGCATGGAGGTGAAGACGATTGATGGTCCCCCCGCCTTGGATCGGCAAGTTTCCATCATAGTGCGATGGGAAGGGGAACACTCCGACAAGATAGCGTGTAAGGATAGCACCATTCGCTTTGGGAACGAAGATGTAGTAGAGTGCGCAAGCTGCATCGGGACCCCTTGTTATCAGTACAGGGATAAGAGAGCCCTGCCTGATGGTCAAGAGGATTCTTGTTGATAGCAGAAGCTTAGTCAACGTCCTATTCAAGGATGCATTTCGAAGAATAGGGATCCGCAAAGAATCTCTTTGTCTAGCAAGTAGGCCCGTTTACAGAATCAATAATTTGTCGGTCCCTGTGTAGGGCATGATTTTCTCCTAGTGAACATGGGAGAGTACCCAAGAAAAGCAACTACAACATCTAGTTCTAGGTCGTGGAGTGTGATTCCACCTACAATGCCATCTTTGGTTGGCCCCTACAAATTGCATTTGGAGAAATTCCCTCCGTACCACATCTAGCGATGAAGTTCCTAATAGCCGGCGGCACAAGGAATATTTGAAGAAATAAGGCAATGGCATAAATCTGCTACCTCAACCAAGATCAGCCATCGCTAGGGGTAGCCCAACACATTGAGAGCTTCGATTTGCGAGACAAAGCCGCAATACAGAGGGCCACGCCAATGGAAGGTCTAATCGAGGTTCCGCTTCGCGCAAGGGATCCCACGTGTACGGCACTTATTCAGTCACTCTTATCCCTAAAGGAGCAGGGAGAACACATGAACTTCTTATGCACCAACCAGGATGTGTTCGCATAGAGCTCTAAGGACATGCCATGGGTGGACTTGCAAGTCATCACCAACTCTCTAAACATCAACCTAACATGCAGACTGATCATCCAGAAAAAGCCCAACTTCGCACCTAAAAGGCTCCACGCCATCGAGGAAGATTAAGATAAGCTTTTGGCTGCACAGTTCATCCGGTAAGTGGCATACCCCACTTGACTCGCTAACATGGTCATAGTAAAGAAGTCCTCGGGGAAGTGGAGGATGTGCCTCCACAACAACAATCTCAATCAAGCATATCTGAAGGGCAGCTTCCCTCTCCCCTGCATCGATCAGCTCATGGACGCAATAACCAAGCACGAACTCCTCAACTTTATGGACGCTTACTCAGGATACAATCAAATCCAAATAAACCCAGCAGACAAAGAGCACACTACATTTCGCATAGATAAAGGGGTGTATTGTTACAAAGTAATACCATTCGGGCTAACGAATGATAAGGCTACATACCAAAGGCTAATGAACCACGTATTCAAAAGTCTCATCAGACAATCCATGGAGGTCTATATCGACGACATGCTAGTCAAGAGCATCTGGCGGGATCATCACCTAGAAGACCTCGATAAGTGCTTCCAGCTCCTCCGCCGCTTCCAACTATGCCTGAATCCCGCCAAATGCGTGCCTGTTTCCAATGGATGGATGAGTGTCAGACTGCCTTTGAACACCTCAAGTAGTACTAGGCCACTCCCCCACTACTCCCAAAGCCCACTGAAGGGGAAGCCCTCTTTCGGTACTATGCAGTCTCACTGCATGCACTTAGCTTGGTCCTGGTGAAGGACAAACGAGGGATCCAGCACTTGATCTATTATCTCAGCAAGGTCTTGTAAAATTCTAAGAGCAAGTATCCCGTGGTGAAGAAGACGGCCTTTGCCCTGGTATTCTCTGTTAGAAAGTTTTGGCCATATTTTCAAGCCCACACTATCAAAGTGCTCACGCAGCTACTGCTCTGAGCAATCTTGCAAACTTAGAGGTATTAGGGAGGCTAGTCAAATGGTGAATAGATCTGGGAGAATTTGACATCCAGTTCCTACATAGGCATGTCATTAAAGGGGAGCCCTTCTGGATACAGCCAGGTGAGGCTGACTATGCTTTGTGGGAGATACATGAAGGCATATGCTGCGAGTATCTGGGAGGAAAGCCTTTGGTCCTAAAAATCCTATGATAGGTATTCTACTGGCCCACAGTGAAAAACAGATGTCCTAGATTTCACTCAAAGACGCGAGAGCTGTCAGTTCCACTCCAACGTCCTGCTTCAGCCCCTCCCCCCCCCCCCAATGGGCTCACCCCGCTCTGGAGTTCATGGCCTTTTGCTCAGTGGGGAATTGATCTACTCGGCCCATTTTCGCCAGCCTCTGGGAAAAGTAAGTTCATCATCTTGATCGTCGACTACTTCATTAAATGGTTTGAAGCAGAGCCGCTGGCCAAGATTACCGAGGAGAACGCCACATGATTTGTTTGGAAGAATAGCATCTGTCGCTTCGGCATCCTCGCTACTATCATCGTTGACAATGGGACACAATTCACTGGAAAGGCCTTCACCAAAATGTGTAAGGACCTGAAGATATAACTTTGCCATACGGTCGTGGCATATCCCAAGCTAATAGGCAAACTGAAGTCACAAACCGCACCATCCTAAAAGGCCTAAAGAACTGCCTTCAAGAAGCCTGGGGCAGTGGGTGGATGCCCTCGCCAATGTCGTATGGGCTTACAGGATGACGATAAGAATGCCCACTGGAGAAACACCCTTCAATCTCTATTACGGATCAAAAGCGGTCATACACGTGGACAAAGCTCTATGATAGTAGTGTATAGCCAAGACCTATCAATATCAGAGACCTTGTCCTCCAAAACCTCGAAGAAGCAGGAAGGGACCTTAAAAGGACAAGCACTCTCCTACTTAGGAAGAACTCTTCATCATCACAGCAGTGGTAAAGACCGAGACATACAATCTGAGAACTCTGGACGGGAAAACACTCCCCGGACTTGGAACGCGCAAAACCTACACCTCTTCTACTAATAAACCGTAAAAGGACACGCGGTAAAGGTGCCACACCATTGTATATTTTTCAAAACCAATGCAATTAACCTTGCTCTGATCTAGCAGCGAAGCTAGGGCAAGACTGACAAAAGCCTTTCTGCTCCTCACAAGCGAGACTAGAGAAAGTCTTTCTACACCTCCCAGTCGAGACTGGTAAAAGCCTTTCTACACCTCACAAGCGAGATTGGTGAAATCCTTTTTGCACCTCATGTAACACCTCCATCCGTCACATGAAATATAACAGAGGGTCCGGCCGGTGCCCCACGCCATATTCCACAGACAGTCAGCGACGTTACGTATGAATATCAAAACTAGCACATGTATCCTAGCTAAGAGCATTCTAGCGGAAGCTTTAGGGGTTATTACTGAACTCATTAAGCATGAATGTCCACTATATATAAACAACCACATTTATATATATCACAGGAATGTATACAGAAATACACAAAAGTGTTTGGCCTTAAGGCCTTACAGTTATACTTCATAGGTCTGGATTACATACATCGGCATGTAGGTCGGCCACACATGAACACAATAAAAATTTTCTTCATTTGGCCTTCGAGGGACAGCATAGCAGCGGCAAGGGCTTCAGCCTAATATTTCCCGCTTGGCTCTCCAGCACCTGCATGGGGACAATCCACCGTAAAGGTTGTAAACAAGCCAACGGTCATCATTCAGCTGACCAATTTACAATGACCCTACCCCTTTCCCGGGGCAGTAGTATTCCTTCCCTGCATGCAAAGCTTTTTCACAATAGATATATCACAAGAACGTGCACTCATACACAGTTCAATATATCACAAACATCGGCCGCACGACCCGACGCTCCGTGCACTCAGGGCACATTATCGGTGTACCGGAAAACTCGGGTCCCACCACTGTTCCAAAGGTCCCAAACCCAACGATAAACATTGAGAATCCATGCTCCACGGCCCACAGCTGGAGACTTTAGTCTTGATAGCGTACAACCCAATATTCTCATTATGTGATCCTAACGAATGTTAATACCTTAGGCACTCAAGTTAAACAACCATAACGCGGATACAGTTCAGCCCTTGCCCATTGCTCAAATGGTCAGTTCAATGTCTAGACTGACGCGGGTCGGCTTCCCCTTGTTCGTTCGGCTCGATGGCCTTTAAGAGCTTGCAGCTCACAAACTAGCATCACAGTCTCCTAGAGACAGGCTTTACAATCAAAAGGGAGTTAGTGCCAGCATTCGTCATGATCGTCTGGTAGGACTAACATAAGTTCTCTTTCTGCGCCCAAACTCAACCCAAACCCTGCAGCATCCTGCAGTGCCAGAAACACTGAACTTTCACAACACATATAGCTCACCAAGAGCTATTGCCATCTGCAACACTCACTGTCTCCCGGCAATATCAACAGTTCTCCAAAACCGTGATTTTCCAGGGGTATTTTCCTGGAACTCAACACCAGTACTTCTTGTAACTCCCTTTCACAGGCACAACCCATAGACTCTGTAATATAATCATTTATACGCGGAGTCTTCTCCAGTTCGCAAAATAAAGCATCACCAATCCAGACCAACTTTTCGGGATGGGCTTCACACATCATGCCTATTCCGTACAACATATTTTCGAATCTATATACAAACTTCATTGGGGATAACGAATATCGACCCAACAGAATCTCTGAACAATTCCACCTTTTGGTAGCGGATTCCATACACATGCAAAATTAGGACTTCACTTGTCTAAGAAGGAAGATCATTACCCTTGTAGTTTTCCTCGGAGCCATTGTGAAGCTTTTCTACGCGGATGGAAGTGAGCGCCTCACCTTCCCCTTTGCGGATCTAGCCTCGGATCCTGCTTCCGACTACAAGATCTCCTTCAGCAAGCTATGCAAGCTTCAGCTCCAGCCCTTCTTCTTCCTTAGCTTTTCTTTTCTCCAAGGAATGAGATGGCATGAAGAGAGAGAAAGAGACGAAGAATAACTTCTTCTTCCACACACACCTCTGCATATCAAACCGCGGTTTAACCTCAACCACAGAATCAATCCACCAAAACGAAGTAAAGGCCAAGATTTGGGTTGAGTGGTCAACTTTGGCGTCGACTGTCACCACTCAACGACATCGACTTAACCGCTTTGACCCAGGTCAACCACCGCTCGCTAGCCGCCATCCGGCCATCTGATACGTGTCCATGTCACGTGGCACTATCGTCAGGCGATACCCACTGTCGCCCGTCATATCAATCCACTCAATACTTTCAGGTGTTGAGTGCGTCAAGTGCGTCAAGTATCGACTCAGCACTTTATCGCTATCGTCATCCAGCGATACCCATTGTCGCCACTCGGGGATATTTTTCGACAATTTGTCGAAAGCGTTGAGTGCGTCGAGCGTAGCTCGATGAACTACGATCGATATCGCCATCAGGTGATACCCACTATCGCCCGGCAACAGTGACAAAAATGTTGTTGTCAACTTTGGGGTGTTACAACTCTCCCCTCCTTATAGAAATTTTGTCCTGAAATTTGCATGCAGCCATAAGGAAGACAGCAACTTAAAAGTTACATCAACTTTTTATTCACAAAATATAATGTTATAACAACATTACACAAACAACTCGGGATATTCTTCACGCATGGTCTGCTCACGCTCCCATGTCAGCTCTTCACGGAAACAGTTGTCCCACCGGACCTTGACCATCCTGATTGTCTTGTTCCGCAGCTGTTTAACCGCCTCATCCTCGATCTGAATGGGCCTAACCTTCATCGTTAGCCCAGACCCGACTGGTACTCGATCATTCGCAGTCACTTGGGCTGGCTCTTTCACAGTTTTTTGTAGCATCGAGATGTGAAACACATCATGCAAGCCACTCAGTTCTGCCAAAAGAGCTAGCTGATAAGCAGCTTCTCCAACTCGCTCCACCACTTCGAACGGACCAAGATACCTCGGACTTAACTTTTTCAAGCGCCGAATCCTGGACACGCCATTGAATGATTTGATTTTCAAGTATGCTCACTCGCCAACCACAAACTCTACATTTCGATGTCTAACGTTGTAGTACTTTGTCTGCCTATCTTGGGCTATCAGTAGCCTCTCTCGAATAGAGTATATCGTCGAATTAGCCTGTTCAATTTCCTTACGCTTATACAACTTAGCCTCGCTTGTTTCCGCCCAAGCTAACGATGTACGACACTTCCTACCATACAAAGCTTCAAAAGGTGTCATATTTATGCTATCTTGATAGCTATTATTGTAGGCGAACTCTACCATATAGAGATGGTCTTCCCACCTCTTCCTTAAATCCAAGGTGCACATCCGGATCATATCATCCATAATACTGTTGGTCCTCTCGGTCTGATCATCCATTTGCGGATGAAAGGTTGTACTAAACTTTAATTTTGTCCCCAACAATTGATGGATTAGCCTCCAATCATTCGAAGTGAAGCGTCCATCTCGGTCACTAACGATGCTACGGGTCACACCGTGCAATCGTACTATTTGCTCGACATAAAGCTTAGCCAAGATTTCTACTGAATCGTCCATCTTGTGCGAAATGAAGTGAGCCACTTTAGTCAACTGGTCCATGATCACCCAAACAGAATCATTCTCGCGTTGCGATCTCGACAAACCGTGCACAAAATCCATCGAAATGTCATCAAACTTCCATTCCGGAATAGGTAGCGACTTAAGGAAACCTCCAATTTTTTGGCATTCAACTTTTACCAAGACACAGGTCTGACATTTAGCCACATAATGTGTTTTATCTTTCTTCATGCCCGGCCACCAGAACAGCCTCTTCATGTCCATGTACATCTTTGTGCTCCCCAGGTGTATTGAGTACTTTGTAAAATGTGCCTCATACATCAATTGCTCGTGAATTTTACTGACATTCGGGATGCACAAATGACCTTCTTTTCGTAAAAGGCCATCATCCCAGGAGAATTGGGCATTTGACCCATCCACTGCATAGTGTTGTAGACTTTCATCAAGTTTCGTTGCCTGTCGTACCCTGTCCGCAAGGTCATACTGTACCTCCGTCTAGTTCAGGCATACATTTGCAGTGGAATTCTTGTCAACACAAGAAATCTCTAAAGCTTCCAGCTCCTGGATAGAAGCTCATCATGCATCTGCAACTAATTTATCCTTGCCGGAGTCCTACGACTCAAGGCATCTGCGATGACGTTTCCCTTCCTGGGAGTATAATGAATTTCAAAGGAGTATACCCTGAGGAACTCCATTCATCTTCGTTGTCTCATATTGAGATCCTTCTGATCCAATAAATACTTTAGGCTCTTATGGTCCATGAATATATCAACTTTCACGCTATATAAGTAATGATGCCACATTTTAAGTGCAAAAATCACCGCCTCCCACTCCAAGTCATGGATGGGATATTTTCGCTCATGCACTTTCAACTAGCATGAGCCATAAGCTATCACCTTACCAAACTGAAGAAGTATGCAGCCTAAGCCGCTCCCTGATGCATCGTTATACACTTCAAAGTCGTCCGCACTACAAGGCGATGTCAAAACAGGCATCGTGGTCAAACGACTCTTCAACTCTTCAAAATCTCGTGCGCACTCTGGCATCCAAACGAACTTCTGCTCTTTGCTCATCAATGTGGTGAGAGGCAAGGCTATCCACGAAATATTCTCTATGAAGCGCATGTAGTAGCCTGCCAGTCCAAGGAAACTCCTGAGTTCGGCTACAGAAGACAACATCGGCCACTCCTGAATCACAACTATCTTTGCAGGATCCTCCGCAATGCCCTCTCCACTAACCACATGGCCAAGAAAGGCCACTGACGACAGCCAGAACTCGCACTTCGAGAACTTGGCGTAGAGCTTGTTTCTCCTCAGGGTATGCAACACCAGCCGCAAATGTTTCGCATGATCTTCTTCATACTAAGAGTACACTAATATGTCGTCAGTAAAGACGATCATAAATAAATCCAAGTACTCTCTGAATGTTCGGTGCATTAGATCCATGAACACCGATGGCGCATTACATAGCCCAAACGGCATCACAGTGAACTCATAATGATCGTAGCGTGTCCCAAACGCTGTCTTGGGAATGTCATATTCCCAAATCCTCAACTGGTAGTATCCAGACTTCTAATCCAGCTTCGAGTATACAGTTAATCCCACTAGCTGATCAAACAAGTCATCAATCCATGGAATCGGATACTTGTTCTTTTTCGTCAGCTTGTTCAATTCGCGATAGTCGATTCACAGCCACAAACTTTCGTCCTTCTTCTTAACAAAGAGAACTGGTGCGCTCCAAGGTGACATACTTAGGCGTATATATCCTTGACCTAGCAGCTCTTGCAATTGAACCTTAAGTTCCGCCATCTTCTTCGACGCAAAATGGTACGGCGAGCGGGCAACAGGTTTCGCACCTGGCACCAACTGAATAGAGAAGTCAATCTCCCACTAGGGCGGTAACCCCGGAAGATCTTTAGGAAATACATCAGCATACTCTAATACAATAGGAACATCACTCAAACTGTTCTTCGGCTCAACAGCCTCTAAAAGCATGAAGAATAACTTTGCGCCCTTCCGAACAGCCTTGACTACTTGGAGAGCAGATATCAAGACCTTGCTCGATCCTCGCATACCCGCGAATTTAGTCTCTAGCTCGGTATTCTGACCCAGTGTGACTTCCTTTGAGTTGCAATCAATGCAAGCACACTGTGCTGAAAGCTAGTCCATACCAAAGATCACATTGAACTCAGAGATCGGTAACAAAGATGATTCCAACCTGAAATCCCGACTTCCTATCCGTACCTCCGCAAAACAAGACCTATTTGTCCGCATTACGCATCCATTAGGCAATAAGATTGATAGGATCTCTATTGGCACACCAGTTGGCACTCCAATCCGAGATACGAAGTCCTTAGATAGAAACAAATGTGAAGCACCCGTGTCAAACAGTGCTCTCATCGGACAGTCACGAACAAGGACAAAGCCTAATACAACCAAATCATACACAAGATACACAAAGGTATGAAGTATTGAAAGTAGTAAAAACTGTATCTTAACTCATACGTGTGACGACATCACTTTGCTTTATGGACTCCTATTGGTCGAGGTTGTACACCCTTGGTTGGGCTGGAGCGTACTGGGATGCAGTTGACTTCACCACTTTTCCCTTTTCAGCATATATAGCTCCTTCCTTCTTCTCAACCTTTGGCAGACCAACCCGACAGTCACAGGCTAGATGACCCACCTTTCCACATGTATAACATGTACCAGGGTCTTGCCTAGAAGTTTCTCCAGACGCACCTGAAGAAGGAGCCGATCCAGAAGACTTGGACCTCTTAACCCATCTCTTGCGGTAACCTGACTTTTCAGGATGCGGCGCTTTGAACTCGGACTTTGTCACCACGAAGTCCCTCTTGCCCTGTACCCACTTCATATCTTTTTCCAATGTACGGGTTGTATCTACCAACGCTTGAAATCCTTAGTTCACCGAACTCGAGAGCAGAAATCCCAGCTCATCCCACAGCCCTTCATAGAACCTATTAGTTTTACGTTCTTCTTTCGCAAAGGTAGACCCCGTATAGCGTCCCAACCATGTAAACTCATATAAGTAGGTATCAACACTACTTTATCCCTGAGATAAACACTGGAACTCATTTTCCATGGCTATGCGCTGCGATGAAGGCAGATGCTTCGCTAAAAATTGTCTCGAAAACTCCTCTATCGAGACCTCTGTTAGGTGTCTGCCTGCTAAGTGGTGCAGCTCTATTTTGTCCCACCAAAGCCAAGCCTCTTCATCCAACAAGAAAGTGGCCAAGGTGACTTTGTGTTCTTCATCTGTCCTTATCGCTGATCGTTGTCAATATTCTCTTAACGTGTGATAACCAGTCCTCCTCCTGTGTTGGGGATCCCACACCCGTAAATGTAGGAGGACTGAAACTCATGAACTGCTTCAGTTGTTGTTCCATTGCTCGTAAATCTACCACAGCCTCCACAGGTTCTGGTCTCATACCAACCTGTTCTGGCACCATTTCAGGCTGCGCCTGCCTAGTAGGATGTGCATGTATCATTGCAAACAACACCTTAGCAACTAACTGCACTGTCTCCACAGAAGGAGGAGGTGTGGGCACCTCAGCTGGTGCAGCACTTTCAACAGAACGGTGGGGCTCATACTGCCTCACACAACTTCGAGTCACCTATATGTGTAAAAGACATACTTTAGTGACTTTACAAAAGCAACAAAGATGAATATGAACGCGCAAGTTCCACAAACAGGTGTATTTTCATAACTAAGTGAACATTCTTGCGTTCATTTATGTTATAATGGCCGCACATACATGTCCTCGTCACCCCTCAAAAGAATTCGACCACAAATTCACAAGTGGAAGACCAAGATAAGTTGATACCAAATTGTAACACCTCCGTCCATCACATGAAATATAACGAAGGGTCCAGTCGGGGCCCCGCAACATATTTCACAGACAGTCAACGGCGTTACATATGAATATGACAACTAGCACACATATCCTAACTTGGAGCATTCTAGCGAAAGCTTTAGGGGTTATTACTGAACTCATTAACATGAATGTCCACTATATATAAACAACAACATTTATATATATCACAGGAATGTATACATAAATACACAAAAGTGTTTGGTCTTAAGTGTTGGGTTTCTCTATGAGGATGGCACAACGCTTGTGCACGCAGCGGAAAAATAAACATCAAGAAAAACCCAAAGAGATGTGGATCGGGCCATGAACGTTGAATTAAGAAGTTAGTAAAAACTAGGCAAAAATTACCTCGGTGGCGTTGAGTCACAACTCAACGGAGATGCTCCAAACTTTGATTTCTGCTGGTGGCGAGTTCTACGTGGAATAGTGTCCACGTTTCAGCAGAAGTCCACACGAGCGGGAGAACGCCGAGCTTTCCGTCGCACGGAAGATCGGGAAGGAGAAGACCGCACCTCGGCTATTCCACGGACTGCTAGGTCCGCGCCAGGAAGAGCAGCACCCGCGACAGTCGCTGGAGAAGAGGCGGTCGACGGTGCAAACACGGCGGCGGCGGAACTCTTCCGTCGGCGGCGGGGATCGGGATCGGTGGAGCGAAAGGCGGAACGGCTTCCGTCGGGTTTCGATCTGCTACAGGAGAAAATCGCGAGCCCAAAACCCTTTTCACTTTTTCCGATAAACCCTAAGAGTCCTATTTATACCAAGGTATAAATAAACCCAGGAAAATCGCTATCCGCAGACCACCCGAAAATAGGGTTCAGAATCGGCGAGTATCAATCGGTGAGAATCGGCGACAATTGGCGAGAATCACTGAGCAGGTTCGGCGAGAATCAGTCGACGAGTATCATACAGGATCGGCGAGAATCAGAGTACAATACTCGATGATTCTCGCCGATCGTCGAGCCGCGCTCGACGATACACAACGATACTCGATGATCGTCGAGCCGCGGTCGACGACAATTGTCGAAGTAGTCGATCGTCGAGAATCAACAATTGATTCTCGACGATTCTCGTCGATCGGCGAGAATCAGAGAGACGATTCTCGCTGATCGGCGGGAATCAGAAGACGATTCTCGACTAATGTCATCGACCCTCGGACGACAATCCCAACCAGCCCTTCAAGGCAACATTTGCCCAACCCGATGATCCTATAAGACAACACTTTGCCCATAACCCTATTCAGGTCGGTGATTGGTAACCTTTACCAACACAGTCAGTCATCCAACTTCTCCACATCTCTTATGTGCGACCCTGCAGGCTCATATCGTGTTGGTAGTGAGATTACATGCTTGATCACTTCCAGATCACAATGGTAACTCCAACAGACTCCCACTTGATCTCGAAAGTATCAAACCAAAAACCTCACAAACAATGAGCGGCATCTAGCAATTCATCATTGCTCCCCAAGCAATATGAGTTTATAACTCATAAGCCTTTATGACCAATGTATCAGCGTTGTCTTTGTCCCTTTGTCCCTTACATCCGGAAAGAACTAGAGGTATGGACCGTGTCACCCTCGTAATAGCTCAATCCTAGTTTCTTGATCCAGGACGGACTTCCAGAGAATGGTGAGTCCAATATCACATATTGACTCAACCAAGCATGGCCATGCATTTCTCAGTCCAGTTCCATCAAGGGGCCCATGGATGCAAATCTTGTCATACAGGAGGACAAATCCCATATCTGCTCACACACAAACACCCAAATGATTCGTAACATGCCCAACAACCACCCTTATCATCAACCTTTCTCAAGGAATACTTTAGATGGCATCAAAGCATGCTCTTCCTCACTTGATGAATGTTGTGACTTCAGGTCAAAGGATCACAACACCATTGTCAATTGAGACCTACTCGTGACACGATTGGATGGCAATCCACAGAGTAGTCTCAGGTTGGGTCTGTCCAGTACAACTTGTTCACTAACAAGTACCCACGTGATGACTTGATATCACAATATCATGACCTGTGAGAACCAGTCATCAGTCAACACACGTGCTAGTCTTCATGTACCATCATCACCCTTAGCTTCTATGATGATACTCGACCAGGGACCTTTAAGAATGAAGCTTCAAATAAATCATGGGCTCTCACATTCAAGTCACGTACTTGATGTCCCATGGAAGCGAACATTCTAAGGGTATCTATTATGTTAACATTTAACTATCATATATAGAAAAATTCATAATAAAAGAATTTGCCATTAATTATAAAAGAAAAACTAGGTACACAGTTCATCATATGAATAAACAGCCAACAAAATACAAGATTACATGCAACCCACAAGATTCTCGCTAGAGTTGATCATTTAGGTATCGTATACCCATCGATCTAGTATGACCATCATGCTTTCTCTGCGCGAGAGGCTTTGTCAGCGGATCCGCAATATTTTCCTTAGCCGGCACTCTGCAAATGTTTACATCTCCTCGTTCGACAATCTCACGAATAAGATGAAAACGCCGGAGTATGTGCTTGGAGCGCTGATGAGATCTAGGTTCCTTAGATTGTGCAATTGCACCATTGTTATCACAGTAGAGAACTACGGGACCAACAATGCTAGGAACTACATCAAGCTCGCCGATGAATTTCCTAATCCATACAGCCTCCTTCGCCGCATTAGCTGCTATGATATACTCGGCCTCTGTTGTAGAATCAGCAACTGTCACTTGCTTGGAACTCTTCCAGCTCACAGCTCCTCCATTCAGGCAAAACACAAAACCTGACTGAGACTTGGAGTCGTCTCGATCAGTTTGGAAGCTAGCATCCGTGTAACCACTTACAACGAGCTCTTCCTCTCCACCATACACCAAGAACACGTCCTTAGTCCTTCTCAAGTACTTCAGGATATTCTTGACTGCAATCCAGTGACACTCACCGGGGTCTGACTGATACCTGCTAGTCATGCTCAAAGCAAAGGAGACATCGGGTCGAGTACATAACATCGCGTACATAATTGATCCAATTGCCGAAGCATATGGAATCAACTTCATGCGGTCCTTATCTTCACAAGACTTTGGACACTGGTCCTTAGAGAGATTCACACCATGAGACATGGGCAAAAATCCTTTCTTGGACTCAAGCATGTTGAACCGCTTCAACACCTTTTCGATGTACGTACTCTGGGTCAAACCCAGCAACTTCTTCGATCTATCTCTATAGATCTTAATACCGAGTATATAAGTCGCTTCACCCAAATCCTTCATTGAAAAGCAGTTCCCTAGGTTGTTCTTAACAACTTTCAGGGTAGGAATGTCATTCCCAATCAACAGTATGTCATCTACATACAATATCAGGAAGACAATAATGCTCCCACTAATTCGCTTGTAAACACAAGCCTCATCTTCATTCTTGATGAAACCAAACTCTTTGATTTTCTCATCAAAATGAAGATTCCAACTTCGAGAGGCCTGTTTCAGTCCATAAATGGACTTATTCAGCTTGCATATTTTAGTGGCTTCATCTGGGGATACAAAACCCTCGGGTTGTGTCATATACACTTCCTCAAGGAGGTTTCCATTAAGGAAAGTCGTTTTGACATCCATCTGCCAGATCTCGTAGTCATAATACGCAGCAATAGCAAGCAATATCCTAATGGACTTTACCATGGCAATAGGGGAAAAGGTCTTATCATAGTCAATACCATGAATTTGCTTGAAACCCTTAACCACTAGTCGTCCTATGAATGTCTGTACATTCCCATCCATGTCGGTCTTCTTTTTGAAGACCCACTTGCACCCTATGGGTCGTACCCCTTCAGGTGGTTCCACCAAGTTCCAAACTTGGTTTGCATACATGGAGTCCATTTCGGATTTCATAGCCTCAAGCCATTTGTCGGAGTCTGATCCATCCATAGCCTCTTGGTAGGTTGCTGGTTCATCATCATGATCCATAAGCAACACATTACCTATTTGAGACACGAGAAATCCATATCTCTCAGGCTCAAACCTCGGCCTACCAGATCTACGTAGGACTTGTGTTCCCTGAGCAGGTTCTCTAGCTACAACATCTTGTAGTCCTATCTCAGAATACAATTCCGATTCATTCATTACATGTGGTTCTTGAACTTCTTCAAGCTCTACCTTTTCAGTCTTTCTTGATAAGAACTCTTTCTCCAAGAAGACACCAGTCCTTGCGACAAACACTTTGCCCTCAGACGGTAGGTAAAAGTAATACCCTTTCGTTTCCTTAGGATATCCCACTAGATAACATTTATCCGATTTGGGTTCCAGCTTGTCAGGCATTTGACGTCTCACGTATGCCTCACAGCCCCAAATTTTAATGAACGACATACTAGGACGCTTCCCAGTCCATATCTCATATGGTGTCTTCAGAACCGTTTTAGTTGGAGCGCGATTCAATGTCATTGCAGCAGTCTCTAAAGCAAAACCCCAAAAGGAAACAGGCAAGTCTGCATGACTCATCATCGAACGTACCATGTCTAACAGAGTACGATTTCTCCTCTCAGACACACCATTATGTTGTGGTGTTCTAGGTGGAGTGATCTGTGATATTATACCACACTCTTTCAGATGATCACGGAACTCATGACTCAGGTATTCGCCACCTCGATCAGATCGGAGTGCTTTAACCCTTTTACCCAACTGGTTTTCTACTTCATTCTTGAACTCTTTGAACTTTTCAAAGGTCTCCGATTTGCACTTCATAAGATACACATATCCGTATCTACTGAAATCATCAGTAAATGTAACAAAGTAGAAATACCCTCCTCTAGCCATGGAACTCATGGGTCCGCATACATCACTATGTACAACACCCAAGAGATCCTCAGCCCTCTCAGTATAACCAGTGAAAGGAGCTTTAGTCATCTTGCCTAACAAACAAGATTCGCATCGCTCAAATGATTCATAATCAAATGAGTCCAAAAGTCCATCTCTATGGAGCTTGGATATGCGCTTCTCGTTGATATGGCCCAAACGACAATGCCAGAGAAAAGTAGGGTTCGAATCATTTATTCTTAGTCTTTTATTGTTTTCTACATTACAGATCAGATGGTCCAAGTTCAAAACGTAAAGACCATTAAACAATTGGGCTACAGCATAACAAACATCATTCTTAAATATAGAACAACAATTGTTCTTAATTATAAAAGAAAATTCAATCATGTCCAAACATGAAATAGATATAATGTTTCTAGTTATCGCCGGAATAAAATAACAGTTATCTAGTTCTATTACAAGCCCACTGGGCAAAGAAAGACGGTAAACTCCTATGGCTACAGCAGCAACTCTTGCTCCATTGCCGACGCGGAGGTCCACCTCCCCTTTACTCAGCAATCTTCTCCTTCCCAGTTCCTGCACATTTGTACAAATGTGAGAACCACATCTGGTATCCAATACCCAAGATGAAGGAGCAGAAAGTTTTATCTCTATAACGTAGATATTAGAAGCGGAAGTCATACCTCCCCTCAATTTCTGCAGACCCTCAATATACGAAGGACAGTTCCTCCGCCAATGACCAGCCTTGCCACAGTGGTGGCATTTCCCATCCTTCACCGTGCTCTTCTTTTTCATCAGTGCTGAAGACTTGGGCTCAAGATATGACTTAGGTCCTACCTTCGTCTTCTTGGAGCCCTTGGCTTTGCCCTTGCCCTTATGCACCATCAGTATGGGGCTGGCTGGCTTGGCCTTCTTCATATTGATTTCGGCAGTTCTCAACATGCCTAGGAGTTCGGGCAGTGTCTTGTCTCTCTCGTTCATGTTGTAGTTCAAGACGAACTACTCATAACTATCCGGCAACGATTGCAGGATCAGATCCGTGGCCAACTCTTGACCAAGAGGAAAACCCAGCCTTTCAAGGTTCTCTATATACCCAATCATCTTGAGTACGTGAGTCCCTACTGAGTCTCGAACTCCCATCTTGCACTGAAACAACGCTTTCGTGATGTCGAACCTCTCTTGACGAGCCTGCCCTTAAAACATTTTCTTGAGATGCTCGTCAATCTCCTTGCACCCCATGTTCTCATGTTGCTTCTGAAGCTCTGAGTTCATGGTGGCAAGCATAAGGAACTCGACATCCAAAGCATCGTCAGTATACTTCTTATAAGTATCTTTCTCAGCACGGGAAGAGTTCCCAGTCGGCACCTCGGGGGCTTCTTCTTCCAAGACATAGAGCTTTCGCTCTTGCCTGAGAACAATTCTCAGGTTCCTATACCAGTCCATGTAATTTGTCCCACTGAGCTTATCCTTCTCAAGGATGGTTCTCAGAGACAACGTGGAGTGCGCAACGCTTGCCATGGAATTCTACAAGAATTTATGCAGAATAAAATCAGTACCTAAATTTCAATTACAATTTATTCTAATTAGGACTTCAATTAAAATACTCCCACTATTTTATTCAAAATGATAGCCCTCACTAACAATTCGGAGAGTTCATGTGAGCTACTCTCTTAGTGGACAAGATCCGTATTTCACCAACACTATGAGTCCGCTTTGGCGTTCCTCTCACGATGCGGTTATTTAGGTAGGCAACGCTTGCCAATTGCATCTTCATGCAATTCTTGTATGGTTGGTGAATAACTCCTTATTCGCATCAATCATATGGTGCATGCCAACCCTATGCCTCTAGGCACTCAACCTTTGAGGTCACCTAGTTAAGCTGGACCCGATGTCGACAGTGGGATATCACAATTATCCGCTCGCACCCTTACCAAGATAGATTAATGCACCTTGCTTTGGCAAGCCCACACTCCATCGATCGAGACAGGAAGAGTGTCATCCATCGGAAGGCATCCGAACACTTAATATTTGATGAAGGGATTTTGAATATGGGTTAACAATTAACCATGATCAACATTTGATCAACGTGCACATCCAAAGAAAAACAATTCTTCTAAAACCACATGCATCCCTTATGTGCACATCCTGACACCATCAACATTTGATAGAAGGAAGGGCTAAATCTGAACATCCGGAAATTTCCAAATCCTCAGATTTACATGCATTGGACAAAGGCAAAGACAGCTCAACTTAAAGCAGTAGACAAGCTCATCTCTCTTTGTTGGATTCAAAATCCAAAACAAAATCGAGGGATGGTTACTGCTAAGGAGATCACAATTTCTAACACTTAGAAATCCACCGAAATTCCAATCGTTCTTGGCGAGGTACCAAGACTAAATCTAGACATTTAGAACACTTCTAAATCTCTACGTTTACACGCACTGGAATAACACAACTTCCAAAACAACAGTCATAGCAGGCCGGCCACACATGAAAACAGTAAAACTTTTCTTCATTCGGTCTTCGAGAGCTAGCATAGCAGCAACAAGGGCTTCAGCCCACTATTTCCGCTCAGCTCTCCAGCACCTACATGGGTGCAATCCACCGCAAGGGTGGTAAATAAGGCAACGATCAGCATTCAGCTGACCAATTTATAACGACCCTACCCCTTTCGTGGGGCAGTGGTATTCCTTCCCTGCATGCAAAGCATTTTCATAATAGATATATCACATGAACGCACACTCACGCACAGTTCAATATATCACAAACGTCGGCCGTACGACACGACGCTCCGTACAGTTAGGGCACATTATCAGTGTACTGGAAAACCAGGATCCCACCACCATTCTAAAGGTCGCAATCCCAACGGCAAGCATTGAGCGTTCGTGCTCCACGGCCCACGGCCGAAGACTTTAGTCTTGATGTTGTACAGCCCAAGACTCCTATTATGTGATCTTAACGAACGCTAATAACTTAGGCACTCAAGTTAGATAACCATAACGCGGATACAGTTCAGCCCTTGCCCATTGCTCAAATCGCCAGTTCAATCTCTAGACTGATGGATGTAGGCTTCCCCTTGTCTGTTCGGCTCGATGGCCTTTAAGAGCTCGCAGCTCACAAACTAGCCACACAGTCTCCCAGAGATAGGCTTTACAATTAAAATGGATTTAGTGCCAACATTCATCACGATTGTCCGGCAGAACCAACAGAAATTCTCTTTCTGCTCCCAAACTTAACCTAAACCCTGCAGCATCCTGCAGTGCCAGAAACACTGAACTTTCACACCACATATAGCTCACTAAGAGCTATCGCCATCGGGGACACTCACTATCGCCTGGCGATATCAACAGTTCTCCAAAACCGTGATTTTCCCAGGGTATTTTCATGGAACTCAACTCCAGTTCTTCATGTTACTCCCTTTCACAGGCACAACCCATAGACTCCATAAAATACTCGTTTATACACGGAGACTTCTTCAGTTCGCAAAATAAAGGATCACCAATTCAGACCAACCTGTTTGGATGGGCTTCACATAGCATGCATATTCTGTACTACACATTTTCGGATCTATATGCAAACTTCAATGGGGATAACAAATATCGACCCAACAGAATCTCAAAACAATTCCACCTTTTGGTGGCAGATTCTAGACACATGCAAAATTAGGACTTCACTTGTCCAAGAATGAAGATCGTTACCCTTATAGTTTTCCACGGAGCCATGGCGAAGCTTTTCTATGCGGATGGAAGCGAGTGCCTCATCTTCCCCTTTGTGGATCTAGCCTCAGATCCTGCTTCTGACTACAAGATCTCCTTCAGCAAGCTATACAAGCTTTAGCTCCAGCCCTTCTTCTTCCTTAGCTTTTCTTTTCTCCAAGGGATGAGATGGAATGAAGAGAGTGTTATGTCTATTGATCCCAATATCTCAGATTTGTAAGAAGTCAAACGGGTCAATGACATACACACATAATGTATTTGATATGTGCCCTAGTTCATGCATGCAGGTAGTCCATGATTAGATGGACAGGTTAAGAAAATGAGTCTGGTAGTAAAACTCAAATTTCATCGAGCTCAGCTCGAAGTTCGTCGAGCTCAGCACGCTGGTCGTCGAGCTCAGCTCAATATTCCTTGCGATAAGCACAAAAGCTCATGTTTCAAATTTTATCGAGCTCGGCTTCAAGTTCGTCGAGCTCAGTTTGCGATTCGTCGATCTCAACTTACAAATCGTCAAACTCAGCTCAACACTTGTTAAGCTAAAGCTAGCGAAACTGACTAAGGCAAAAAGTGTCGAGACTGCTGAAATAGCTGAGAAGAAGGCGTTGAAACCTCTGAGACAGCTGAGTTAGCTGAGAAGAAGGCATTGAGAGCGCTGATACAGCTGAGACAAAACTGGCTGAATTTCTCTGAGTCCACAAGCATTGAGTGAAGCAGGTTCACTCAACGCTTCTAATGAAGAAGGAAGTGCTGAGACAAAACTAGATGGATTTCTCTAAGTCCTGAAGCGTTGAATGAAGCAGGTTCACTCAACGCTTCTAATGAAGAAGGAAGCGCTGAGACAGTTAAAAGGAAATCCACTGAGATAGAAGATAGACTCAGCTGTGAAGCAAAAACCGTTGAGACCGCTGTAAAGATACTACTGAGACAGAAACCTGTCTCAGCTGATAAGAAGAAAGCATTGAGACAAAGGCCTGTCACAACTATTAAGAAGAAACCATTGAGACTGCTGAGACAGAACCGCTAAGACAAATCCAGGGAAAATTCACAAGTCCAGAAGCACTGAGAGCCAAGATAGATGGCGTTGAGTGACTTAACATCACTCAACGCTTCATGGATTTTTGGATTATTTTCTAAGTCCATATTGTGATGAACATTGTTGACATCATCAAAGTCAACTTACATATAGCCGTTGTGGGAAATCTGCAGTGGCGCCTAAAGCTGCCTTGACCTTTTCTAAAGAAGATGGGGCTCACCAAATCTTGGTTGGGGCCCACATACAAGTTAACCGTTGATTCAAATCAACATATATAAAAAGGAAAATGAAAAGGGATTAGGGCAACGAATAACGAACGAAATAAATTGAACGGAATAATGAAAATACAGAAAGGCGGCTGGACATCTTCTTCTCCACCAAGCTTGAAAGCAAAAGTCCAGCGGGGATAGCCGCCAAGGCAAAGGAAGTTAGTTGAGCTCTTGAAGCTCAGCAAGATAGTCCTTTCAAGAACAGAGAAGCTGATTCTTCCATTCAGCGAGCTGGTTGCTGCTCATCTGTGCAGCAGAGAAGGGTTAGCTGTAGAGGTGGACTAATTCCTTCTACAGCAAGTGTGTTGGACTGATATCTACTCTGTCCAGCACGATAGACTCAGAGACTTATCTCTGAGTCAATTGTTTATTTTTTTTCTTAAATCATTTTGTATTTACTTCCTGTAGGATTTAGTTTATCTGAATCTGAGTGTAGGGCACTTTGTGCCTGAGGTAGGTGACTAATTAGTCACTGAGGTAGGTGCTCTGTTGGGGTACTGATGTAGGATCCAAGTGTGGATCTGAGCTGTATGGTTTTATTGCCTGAGGTAGGAGAGTGTTGCTCTCTAAGGTAGGATCCAAGTGTGAATCTGAGATAGGGATGTCCTCCCAGCCTGAGTGTAGGTCCTTGTGCCTGAGGTAGGTGACTGGAGGGTCACTGAGCTGTAGATGATAAGTGTGTTACTGTGTTGTAGGCCGTGGAGGAGGCTGAGCTATAGGTACCTGAAAGGGTGCTGAGTTGTAGGAGTGCTGCAACACTCTGAGAGTAGGGCTATGTACCAGAAGCTGTAGGGTTGAGAGCCTGAGTTGTAGGCCTTAGAAATAAGGCTGACGTAGGTGATCGGTGGATCACTGAGCTGTAGGAGCTCTGCAGAGCTCTGAGGTAGGAACTCTTGTGGTTCTTAGTTTGGATTCTGCAAAGAATCTTTGTAATAGGCTGAGGGCCTAAGGCATAAGCTCTTAGGAGCATATTGGTGGAGTTTGTGCCTAGTGCAACAAATCAGTTAGATAGGTGGCAGGGAAAGTGGATGTAACCAATTGGGGAACCACTATAAATATTTGTGTTTGTTGTGTGATTGTTTTTTTTTTTGATTTATTACAGGTGCTAAGGATAAGCTCTATATAGTATAAGTTAAAAATCAGCAAAAGAATTGATAAAAATTCAAAAACCTATTCACCCCCTCCCCTCTAGGTGATTAACTAACCTTGAGTTAAATAACTTTCAAGTGGTATCAGAGGGTGGTTACTCAAAAAGGATTTAACAATCTGAGTATTCCTCCAAGGTTAGCTATAAGATAAATAATGGGGTCTGGTGTGAACTACAAGGAATTGGGAGCCATGAAGTTACCAATCTGCAGAAAGGAAGGGTTTGGGCTCTGGAAGGAAAGGGTCAGGCTATTCATGGAAGCTGTTGATCCTAGGATATACATTACAGTCAAAGAGGGACCTTTCATTCCTATGAAAGTCTCAGTTCTTGATGCCAACATCCAGACACCCAAGTCTTATGAAGAAATGAACAAAGATGAGCTCCTTCTTGCCTCCATGGACAAGAGAGCTCAAAATATTATTGTTAGTGTAGTAGATGATTCAACATTCCAGAATCTGGTGTACTGCAAGACCTCCAAGGAGATGTGGTATACCCTAGTTGTGTTCATGGAGGGCTCAGAAGAGGTGAGGGATGACAGAAAATCCATGATCAACCAGGAGTATGAGGCCTTCAGACAAGGGAAGTCTGAGGTCATCGCTGAAAGTTTTGAAAGATTTTTCAGCACTGTTAATGAAATGAGAACATAAGGAGGGGTCTTCAGCACCTATGAGCTAAATGACAAATTTCTCAGATCCCTCACAAAGGATTGGGACATAAAGATTTGTGTCATCAGGGAGATGGGCAAGCTAGCTGACACTCGACCTCCAACCCTATTTGGAAAGCTACTGTCCTATAAGATGCAGCTTGCAGCAAGAAAGGAAGAAGAAGAGAAGAGTAGTGAGTCACGGAGTAAAGAGAAATATGTGGCTTTCAGAGCTGATGCTTCATCCAGGAGCAGAAGGAAGACCTCTCCAGTCAGGAGAACTGCTGAGTCAGAATCTGAGAGCTTAAGGTCCAGCTCCTCTGACAACCATATATCTGATGAGGACTTTACTGCCTTCTCCAGGCAGTTTCAAAAATTCATGAAGAAGTGGCATTGGAAGAACAGAAGGCCATCCTCCTACTCACAGTACAGAAGGAAATCCTCTAAGGAGAACAAGTATGCTCCAAACTCTAATAAACAATCTTCTTCTAATATCATTTGTTTTTGCTGCAGCAAACCTGGGCATGTAGTTACTGATTGCCCAGTGAAGAGGAAAGAGGGAGTGAAGAAGCACCATAAGGGAAAGAAGAAAGAGAAGTCTCTTGTGGCGAAGAAGGAAAAGACCTGGACTAACTCTTCCTTTGGGTCAGACAGTGAAGAAGAAGAAGCCTATATTGGGCTTATGGTTGTTACTGAAGAAGAGCCTGAAGAATACCCTGCTGCTAGAATAGGGATTAGGGCCCCTCTGTATCACTCAGATAGTGACTCAGAGGTGGATGAAGATGAAGAAGAAGATGCTCAATGCCTTGGATTGATGGCAATGGCAGATGAAGAAAGCAGCCAGGATCTTCCTGGTCAGACTTAGGTAAATGCTAAATCACAATCTTGTATTTCAAGTCATGAGTCTGGCTCAGACTCTGAAGCTCAATCATCAAGAAATAAAGGGTATTCAAACTCTGAGGATGATGTCAACTCCATAATTGCCAAGTATGGAGAACTTCTTGAGGCATTCAAGAAGTGCAAGCTACTTGCCAAGAGACAGGCAAAAGAGCTTCTAAGTCTTAAAAGCAAGTGTGAAGACCAAGAAAAAGTCATCACTGACATGGCTGCTCAAGCAGCCCAGCTCAAGGAAATCATTGATAGTGAGTCTGTGGTAAGAGTCTCAAATGAGAAACTTATCCAGAAACTTGAAAATGATCTCTTCAATGAGAAATTACTAGTGACCAAATTTTCTAAGCCAAACACTGCGCTACCCTTAATTGACACACACCTTACCCAAGCTGGTAAGAAAGGGTTGGGATTTAAGGGACCTGCTAGACCTTCCAATCCAAAAGGAAAGGGAAAAGGGAAGGCACCAGTTGTGCCTCTAGCCTCATTTCCACATATTCTTTTTCAGAGAGTGTTGTTGCCGTCTAACTGGTATGACCATGAAAGCTGTTATGGTTACTGGGAAAATGGCAGATCCACTGGTATGAACCAGTGTGGCCCTAGCCAAAGTGGTAGATACAGGCATGTGAGAGCCTTTAAGGATGCCCATGAGGAAATTTAAATGGCCCATCCTAAACCATTTATTTTTGGTGCCCAAGCCCCAAAACTCAAAGATAATGCTGCTGCTATGAATGTAATTCAACCAGCAAAAGTTGTGACTCAAGAAGAGTCTTCTGGTATGGCTGGAATGGAAATCTCAGATGCTATCAAATACATGTTGGCCGAAAAGAGACATGCAACTGGTGGTTCTCAAAAAAGTCCAAAACAGCCTGTTGAAAGACTGTCCTGCAGTCAAAAGGCTGTTGAAAGAAGATAGAAGCATAGAGCAGCACATCTCCCCACTGTTCAGGAAGCAATACAGCCTAATGTTGGTCCCTAACAGAAAAGGAGATGCAATATCTATGAGTGCTGGTGTTGTGGTAAAGTGGGCCACTATGCTGTAGATTGCTGGCACAATCCTTCTGTGTCAGAGGTTGCCAACATGTCAGGAACTCTATAGGAAGGCATGATTATTTTCAGACTAATGTGAACCTAGGACCCAACAGAAATTGGGGTCCTAAGTTAAGGTGATTTGTGTTTGTTTCAGGTTAGTTCAAGTACCAGTTCTCCTAAATGGTACTTGGACAGTGGATGCTCCAGGCACATGACTGGAACAAAGGAGCTATTGAAGGAGTTCACTCCAGTAAAGAATGGACCCAAGGTCATCTTTGGAGGCTCTGACAAGAGGATAACCAGAGGCTATGGCAATATCTCAAATGTCATAATCACCATCATAAAGGTGGCTTATGTGGAAGGGTTGCAACACAACCTCATAAGCATAATCCAACTATATGATCTGGGTTATGACCTTTCCTTCCATAAGGATAAGTGCCACATCAAGAGGTTAAGTGACCAATGTGTCATCTTAACAAGCACTAGGCGTAGGAATGTCTATTGCTTAAATTTTCTTGCTTAGATAATAGTTCCCCTATATGCCTAGTTGTAAATGATAAAGTATCATGTTGTGTCCAATGGCACAAGAGACTGGCTCATTTGAATTATAAGACTATTGGTCAGCTCTTCAGTGATCAGCTTGTTAGGAATGGTCCCAAAATAAAATGCTCCAAAAAGGGTATCTGTGCTGCTTGCCAAAAAGGTAAGCAGATTAAGACCTCTTCCAAGAGCATTGGGGCCAAGGACTCAGTGAGATGCTTGTATCTCCTGCATATGGACTTGTTTGGTCTTATGCCTATTCATAATCTAGGTAGGAAGGTCTACACCCTTGTGGTGGTTTATGACTATTCCAGGTTTAATTGGGTGTTCTTCCTTAGAAGAAAGGATGAAACCCTTAAAATCCTCACGAATTTTGTCAGGAAAATTCAGAATGAGCTTGCATGCTCTGTGGTCAAAATGAGAAGTGACCATGCAACTGAGTTTCAGTCTGCTACTATGACTACATTCTGTGAAGAGTAAGGGATTCATCAAGAATTCTCCTCTCCAAGAACACCCCAGCAAAATGGGTTAGTTGAGAGGAAAAATAGGACTCTCATAGAAGCTGGGAGAACATTATTGAGTGACATTTATCTCCCTGAATATGTTTAGGCTGAGGCAGTTAATATTGCATGTCATGTGCTCAATAGGGCTTCTATCACCAAATGTCACAAGAAGACTCCCTATGAGATCTTGAAGGGCATAAAACTAAACATATCCTATTTCAGGATCTTTGGTGGCAAGTGTTTCATCGTGAACAATGTTAAGTCAAAAGTGACTAAGTTTGCTGCCAAATCCCATGAGGGGATCTTTGTTGGGTTCAGCAATAATAGTAGGGCATATAGAGTCTATAACTTGACAAATCAAGTTGTAGAATAATCTGTTCATGTAGTATTTGATGAGTCATGCATGATTGACAGTGAGCTGTCAAGCTCTTTGCCTAGCTCTGTAGGTACAGAAGTCATGATGGAAAAGCTCTCCATCAAATATAAAGACCGAGCTATGCAAGAAGGATGTGAAGAGGGATGTTGTCCAGAGGAAGCACAGGACAATCAAACTGGAATGAAGACCAACCTGCTGAAGAAAATGGTAATCAGCAGGAAGCATTCAGGCTGCCCCCTACAGTTAGATATCTGAGAGATCATCCTCCAGATCAGATAATAGGTGAGGCTAGCCAAGGTGTACAAACTAGAAGCAGAAGTATCAACACAGCTCTCTATTCCAGCTTCCTATCACAAGAAGAGCCCATGAAATTTGAAGAAGCAAACCAAGAACAATTATGGATTGGTGCAATGCAAGAAGAACTGAACCAGTTCAAACGGTGCAAGGTCTGGAAGCTCGTTCCCAGACCATATGGACACAATGTCATTGGAGTCAAGTGGATTTTCAAAAATAAACTTGATGAAAATGACATTGAAATAAAGAATAATGCTAGACTGGTGGCCAAAGGTTATAGACAGGAAGAGGGGATTGACTATGACCAGACATTTGCCCAAGTTACAAGGTTGGAAGCTATCAGACTGTTCCTTGCATTTGTAGCCATCCAGGGATTCAAAGTATTCCAGATGGATGTCATGTATGCCTTCCTGAATGGAGACTTAAAGGAAGAGGTTTATGTAGAGCACCCTCCAGGTTTTGTAGATTCTAACTTTCCTACTGCTGTATATAGACTTGGGAAAGCTCTTTATGGGCTCAAGGAAGCCCCAAGTGCATGGTATGAGACATTATTTACCTTTCTCATTGAGAACAAATTCTCAAGGGTGAAGATAGACAAAACCCTATTCCTAAGGGAATCTAAGGGCAAGATCATCCTAATCCAGATTTATGTTGATGACATAATATTTGGCTCTATTGATGACAACCTCTGTAGGAAGTTTGCAAAACTTATGTAGGGGAAGTTTGAGATGAGTAGTATGGGTGAACTGAAATTTTTCTTGGGAATCCAAGTAAAACAGACTGATGATGGTCTATACATATCCCAGTCAAAGTTCACCAGGGAGATAATCAAGAAATATGGCATGGAGAATGCTTCCACCATAGGAACTCACATGAGCTCAAGTATGCCTCTAGGCAAAGATGATTCAGGGAAACCTGTTGATCAAACTCTGTATAGAGGTATAGTTGGCTCCCGTCTCTACCTCACTGCATGTAGGCATGATATTATATATGCAACATGTGTTTGTGCTAGGTATCAGGCCTAACCTAAAGAGTATCACTACACTGCTGTGAAAAGAATCTTGAGATATCTTAAGGTCACCTCAGATCTTGGCCTATGGTACCCCAGGAATGGGGAATTTGAACTAACAGGCTATTCAGATGTAGATTTTGTAGGCTGCAAGGAGGATAGGAAGAGCACTTCAGGTTCCTGTCAATTTCCAGATGGAAGGCTTGTCTCTTGGAGCAACAAGAAACAAACGAGTGTTGCAATATTAACAGCAGAGTCAGAGTATATTTCAGCTGGAAGTTGTTGTACTCAGTTGATGTGGATCCAGCATCAACTTCAGGACTACAATATTCAGATAAGTAGAACTCCACTCTTTTGTGATTCTACTAGTGCAATTTCTATAGCTAGGAATCATGTCTCCCATAGCAGGACTAAGTATATAGAAATTAGGTATCATTTCATTAGAGAACATGTGGAAAGGGAAGACATCTCCCTTGAATTTGTCTCCACAGACAAGCAAGTGGCTGATATCTTCACTAAGCCACTAGATGAAGCCAAGTTCAACACCTTCAAATTTGAATTGGGTATGTTGAATATTGTGTAGCTTCAATTCTCTCTTCTACCATATGTTGCACTATTTATTTTGTAGGTAGAACATGCTCTTCCTCTAGATTATGAAGATAGTGTGCAATTGTTGAGGGGGAGCTGGCCCAACAGCTGAACTGGATTCAGTTACAGTGGGAAATTCTACTCCAGACAGGTAGGGGAGAAAAACCCCTCAGTATGCTACCTATTGCAGAAGTAAAAAAGGGGGAGGATAGAAGTCAAGGGTTGAGAAGGACATACAAGTGAAACAGTAAGGATGGCAGCATGTCAGGGGGAGTAAGTAATTCTCCACAGGCTGGAGAAATATGGTAGCATTTCCACACTCTACTAATGTTAAATTTTATCTATGATGAATATGTTGTGTTGTCAATGACATGTATTGTTTTGACTTCTTCAAATAGGGGGAGATTGTTGGGTCTATTGATCTCAATATCCCAGATTTGTAAGAAGTCAAACGGGTCAATGGCATACACACATAATGTATTTTATGTGTGCCCTAGTTCATGCATACAGGTTGTCTATGATTGGATATGCGAAGAAAATGAGTCTAGTAGTAAAACTCAAATTTTGTCAAGCTCAGCTCAAAGTTCGTCGAGCTCAACACGCTAGTCATCGAGCTCAGCTCAATATTCCTTGGGATAAGCACAACAGCTCAGGTTTCAAATTTCATCGAGCTCAGCTTGAAGTTCGCTGAGCTCAGTTTGCAATTCGTCGAGCTCAGCTTACAAATCGTCAAACTCAGCTTAACACTTATTAAGCTAAAGCTAGAGAAACTGACTAAGGCAAAAAGCACTGAGACTGCTGAGATAGCTGAGAATAAGGCGTTGAGACTGCTGAGATAGCTGAGATAGCCGAGAAGAAGGCATTGAGAGCGCTGAGACAGCTGAGACAAAACTGACTGAATTTCTCTAAGTCCAGAAGCATTGAGTGAAGCAGGTTTACTCAACGCTTCTAATGAAGAAGGAAGCGCTGAGACAAAACTAGCTGGATTTCTCTAAGTCCAGAAGCGTTGAGTGAAGTAGGTTCACTCAATGCTTCTAATGAAGAAGGAAGCGTTGAGACAGTTAAAAGGAAATCCGCTGAGACAGAAGATAAACTCAGCTATAAAGTAAAAAACCGCTGAGATCACTATAAAGATACCGCTAAGACAGAAACTTGTCAAAGCTGATAAGAAGAAAGCGTTGAGACAAAGGTCTGTCACAGCTATTAAGAAGAAACCGCTGAGACAGAATCGCTGAGACAAATCCAGGAAAAATTCACAAGTCTGGAAGCGATGAGAGCCAAGACAGATGGCATTGAGTGACTTAACATCACTCAACGCTTCATGGATTTTTGTATTATTTTCTAAGTCCAGATTGTAACGCCCCGAAACTCAAAAGAGCGACGGGAGGCGTTTTGGGCCAAATCTGGTATTTGGCAGGGGGCACACGGCCTGGGACACGGGCGTGTCCCAGGGCGTGTCAGGCTCGAGTCGATGATTTGGCCGTGATGTCGACGAAATTTGGAGTCGACAATCGTCGAGCAGCGAACACGACCTGAGACACGGGCGTTTCTCAGGGCGTGTCGAGGCCGTGTCGACGATCGGCCCGGGATTCGACATTTTCGCTCGACGATGTGTCGAGACAAGGCGCATGGCCTAGGACACGGACGTGTCCACGGCCGTGTCGTGGGGTCGACGAACTTCGCTCGACAAAGTGTCGAGACAGTGAACACGGCCTGGAGCCCAGGCGTGTTCGTGTTTCACACAGGCGTGTCACATTGGGCACGGGAATGTCCAAGACCCGTGTGAGTCTCAGGTTATTTTCGGGGCTGTGTCGATGGGGGCACACAGCCAGCCACACGGCCGTGTCAGTTAGAACACGGGCATGTCAGGTCGGACACGGGCGTGTCGGATGCCCGTGTGTTTTTCGAGATGAGTCGATTTTGATAGCGAATGAGGGACACGGGCGTGTCACAGGCCGTGTTCGGCCCAGATTCTGCATTTTTGATCGGGATCGTGGCCGTTCGTTTCTTTAATTCGGGATCCGACGGCTGGGGGTTGTTAGTGCTTGGATATGCACGAGATTGGACCCTTGAAACCCTCATTTCACTTGAGAGGTTCTCTTTCTAAAGTATAGAGAGAGAGGAGAGCAAAGGAGGAAGAAGAATCTTAGATCCGGTCTTTGGAGGAGCTTCGGAGCTCCAAATCGCAAATCGACTTCGGATCTACGGAGGCAAAGAGAGTGCGGTGCTTTTCATCCGTTTACATTTCCATGGCGCCAAGGAAGAATGCTATGGTAACGATTCTCTACTTGAGCATGTGAAGCTCTCCTTCTTTTCATAGGAAGCCCGCTCTCACGAGCTTGCGGTGAGTTGGAGGCATTCCATCGGGTAGATATGTAAAGTCCCCGTTGTGTAGAGTCCGTAAATGAGAACGGACATAAGCATGATGTGTGAAGCCTATCCGGACATGTTGGTCTGGATCGGTGATGTTGCATTGCATAAATATCGGAGAAGACTCCATGCGATTGTTTGTTTTTCGGGTTTTCTACGTGGTAGATTGCAACAGGGAGCCTTGGGGATTAACCCTAAGGTGCACCCGAAAAACTGGGTGGATGCGTGATCTTGCCAACTTGGTGGCCTGGGATCCAACTTGAACATAACCGGGTTATGTGATTTTGTGACCTGCGCATATGTTTTAAATTAACGTTGCGATGTGAGCACTTGTTAGATGGAACCGTACCCGTTCTATGTCGTTCGGATTAGAACCGTTGGCATAGATGAGGGTCTTCGGAGGTCTATGGTTTAAATTACCGTGACACATGCCGGGAAGACAAATTGCTCATTGTTGGGTCGTCCTGGGGACGGTGGTGAGTCGGCGGGCTTTGTCCGTGTTCACCGAGAATCTGCCCTGAGTGCACGGGGTGTGTGGCCATGCGATCCAATGCATGTGATGCAATGTATATTTATATACTGCTTGGTTTTGCTAAAAGTGCAGGGAAGGAGCATCGCCGCCCCGAATTGGGGGCGGGATCGTTATAATTTGGTCAGCATTGCTGACCGTTGCTTTTGTTTGCCACCGTGGGGTAGTTTGTTGCTTGCAGGTGCTGCTGGACCAAGCGGTAAATAGCGGGCTAAAGCCCAAATTGCGAAGTCGGCCCTTGAAGCCCTAATTGAAGTGTTTACTTACATTTGTTCATGTATGACGTGACTGCGTGCCATGGTATGGAAAACATGTATTAAGAGTAAATCATTTGTAAGGCCTTAATGGCAGTACTTGTGTATGTGCTACATTTTTGTTTGGTGTTTAAGTGGACATTCATGCTTGGTGCTGGGTTCTTTTAATTGCAACTTATAAAACTGCTTCCGCTAGAATGCTCTATGTAGGACGTTATGATTGGTTGGATGGTTTCCATTGAGTAACCACCCGGTCTGTCTGTGGTATATGGCGGCGGGACCCGGCCGGACCTACTGCTATATGCTATGCGACGGATAGAGGGTGTTACAATTTGGTATCAGACTACTGGTTTTGGTCGGGCTTAAGATGAATTCGTGTACGAATTCTTTTTAAGGGGTAGTGAGCACATGGGTGTGCGTCATCGTTATAACAGTAAAAGATCTCATGAATGTCCACTTAGGAATGAAAATACACGTGTTTCGGGAACCTGTGTGTTCCTATAATTGTTGTTTGCAATTTTATTTGGTCACTTAACGGTGTTTTGTACCACTATAGGTGACCAGAAGTGGTGCTGGGCCGTCGGAACGTCGAGTTTCTGAGGCTAGCAGTGCACCTAATGAAGCTCCTGCAACACCTCCATCGGCTGAGACCATACGTTTTGTGGCCGAAGCAGTGCTTGTCATGATCAATGCGCAGCCTGCAAGGCAAATACAGCAGCCGCTCCTGCGGTGGAATAGGTAGTAGTGGAGCCATTGGTGCCAAGGAGGGCAACAAAGAGAGAGCTCAAACATGTCATGAGCTTTAATCCTCCGGTATTCTCTGGGTTGGGAACCCCATCTCAAGTTGAAGGCTTGCTCTCCAGGGTGAAGAGAGTCTTGACAGCAACGGAGACGGAGGAGTGGCAAATGACCATCATTACTACGTTCCTTCTGGATGGTGAAGCGATATTGTGGTGGGAAGGTTTGGAGCTGCACCTTTTAAGAGGTAGGAAAATTATAGATGTCTCGATGGAGGAGTTCTCGAGACTGTTCTTGGCTAGATACCTCCCTTCGGCGCAGAGGATAACGTTGGAGAATGAGTTCCTGAAGTTGGTTCAAGGAGACAGTAGCGTGGATGAATATCTCCACGAGTTTACTCGATTGAGTCGATATGCTAGCTCCACCATTGCGGATGAGGAGCGCAAGACGAATAAATTCTACGAAGGGTTGAGAGATGAGTTGAGGTTACTACTCTCGGGGCCGATGACGAAGGGTTTCTTAACCATGGTCAACACGGCCCGGTCCTTGGAGAAGGACATGAAAAATGTTCAAGCGAAGAAGAGCATTGGTGATAAGAAGTTTGGGTTCAAAGTGCCGACTACTTCAAAGTTTGGCTATCAAAAATTCTTTAAGAAGGCTAGGACTTCGGGTCCAGCTCCTTCTGGTGCGTCTGGGGTGACTACGGGTCAGACCCCGGGTGCATGCTTTACTTGAGGGAAGCCGGGGCACTTTGCTCGTGACTGTTGGAGAGGACGTCCCAAGTCCGAAAGGAAGCCGGGAGCGACTTATGAAGAGAAGGGCAAGGCGGTGGAGTCAACCGCGTCCCATTATGCTCTGGCCCAACCAAGGGTGCATAATCTTGGCCAACAGGAGGCCATCAAATAGGCGGATGTGGTGACAGGTACGGTTTAATTTATAGCAAGTTAATCTTTTTAAATATTTGTTATGCACATGTTACCTTACCACTGCATGTTTAGGCTTTGTTTTTATTTGTGAAAATCCGGCAAGAGCACTCTTCGATACAGGAGCTTCACACTTCTTCTTGTCCGAAGGATTTATATCACGCATCGGAGTACCTTCTTCGATGGCGAAGGACAAGTTGGATGTGTTGTTGCCCGATGGGTGTTCCATGCGCGCGGATAAAGTCTGTGGTGTTATGATTCGTATTGGGAATCAGGAGTTTGATCTGCAAGCATCGTTACTTCCGTTGGTGGAGTTCGACGTTATATTTGGCATGGACTGGCTCTCGGAGCAGCAAGCCTATATTGATTGCGGTCGCAAGGAAGTCAAGCTGGGAGCAAGTCGTGGGATGACTTTTACGGGCTTAAAAGGGTCGAGCAAGACGTTGATGTCTGCTCTTCAGGTGGTGAAGGTAGTTCGTGCTGGTGCAGAGCTGTTCTTTACACTCGTGGAGGTTACAAAGCCAAAGCCTATGTTGGATAGTATATCAGTGATAGCTGAGTACCATGATGTGTTCCCCGCAGACCTTCCCGGAGCCCCGCCATAGCGGGAGATAGATTTTACGATAGAGCTCGTACCAGGTGCAAAGCCTGTATCACGCTCTCCATATCGGCTAGCGCCTAAGGAAATGACGGAGCTGAAAGTTCAACTGCAAGAGTTGTTGGAGCAAGGGTATGTGCATCCAAGTTCTTCGCCTTGGAGCGCGTAGGTCCTCTTTGTTAAGAAGAAGGGCGGAAGCTTGAGGCTATGTATTAATTACCGGGAGCTCAACAAGTTGACGGAAAAGAACAAGTACTCGATCCCTCGGATCGATGATCTTTTTTATCAGTTGGTCGGGTCGACGGTGTACTCGAAGTTGGATCTAAAATTCGGGTACTATCAACTGCGAATAACGGAGAGTGATATCCCGAAGACAGCGTTCAGTACGAGATACGGGCATTACAAGTTTACGGTCATGCCGTTTGGGCTGACTAATACGCCATAAGTGTTCATGGATTTAATGAACAGGACCTTCAGGGAGTACTTGGACCATTTTGTGATCATCTTCATCGACGATATTTTGGTGTACTCGCAGAGTGAGGAAGATCACTTCAGGCATCTTCATTTGGTTTTGGAGACGCTAAGGAGAAATCAATTGTACGACAAGTTCTCGAAGCGCGAGTTTTGGTTGTCCTCAGTGGCATTCCTCGGTCATATAGTGAGTGGGGAAGGAATAGCAGTGGATCCGGCAAAGATTGTTGCGATACGGGAGTGGCCTGAGCTTGCTACGGTAGCGGAAGTCCGGAGATTTCTGGGGCTTGCCGGCTATTATAGGCGCTTCGTAGAGAACTTCTCGCGGATAGTGTTACTGAAAGATATTGTACCTAATCACCTAGAGGGGGGGTGAATAGGTGACTTAAATCTTTTAAACTTTTTAGGCAAAATTCAGATTATTTCATAGAGTTATAACTACTTTTTCACAGCAATCACAGAATATCACATGCACACAGTGAACACACATGTTTATAGTGGTTCCCCAAGGTTTGGGTACATCCACTTTCCCCCTTCGCCTATCTAGTAGTGTACTAGATTCGGCCAAACCCCTCCACTATCTCAGATCCTCAGATCTTACACTCAGAACCCCAAAACAGGTTCCTACAGCTCAGGCCCAAGGCCCTACAACTCAGTCTTCTCCAAAGACCTACACTCAGCTTCTTCACAAAGCCTACACTCAACCACAACAGGCCTACACTCAGCCACAACAGGCCTACACTCAGAGAATTAGATCTCCTACACTCAGGCACACAGGCCCTACACTCAGCCTTTATAATTACAGGCTTACAACTCAGATCCCTAAGGATCCTACAAGAAATTAGAATACAAAGTTTATATACCTACAACTCTGAATAGAGAGATGAGTTGATAGGTTCTTGGTGAGTTCTTGGAAGAACTCTGCTGAGAACAATCTCACTTGGCTTTTCTTCAAAGCTTCTTGAATGTAGAACACAATAGGATTGATTCTCTGCAGCTGATCTTCAATCACTGCAACTTTAGATTCAGAACTAGGTCTGAACCCTTCTTCACAGCCTGGTTCCAACGGCTGTCTTCTTGGATGGAGATCTCTCTCTCCAACTACTTAGATCTTCACTTGATTCTTCAATGAATAGCTAGATCTTCTTTTCTTTTTCAATCACTTGATCATCTGTAGAATCATCTGTTTCTGTAGACAGTATAAGCCTATATATTTGCCTTCTTCATGGTAACCGGCTGGTCCGGTTCCTAACTGATTTCTGACAACTCTGACAGGTGCAGTAGACCGGCTGGAATGGCAGCTGTCAAGTCATCCAGTCAGTTCTTGAAATAACTGTAACTGTCTGAAAGTGTCGAGACAGTCTGTCTTTAAGTGTCGACACTTATAGACTAAGTGTCGACACAAGTTGACTAAGTGTCGACACTAGCCTTCAAGGTGTCGACACAACTCCTTGTGTTGTAGAATTCACTTCTCGACACAGCTTCTTCATCATGTGTCGACACTGATATTCTGTGTCGACACAACTTCTTGTTCTTCAGCACTTAGTTGAATTCTTGTAAGTGTCGACACAACTCCTTTGTGTCGACACATCTTCATGTGTTGAACTTGTTCAGTGTCGACACATCTTCTTGGTGTCAACACATGCCTTCTGTGTTGATACTTGCTGAGTGTCGACACAGCTCCTTGTGTCGACACATTCTTCTTCTTGTTGAGACTTTGGCTGAGTGTCGACACATTCTTCTTAGTGTCGACACTTGTACTTAGAATTTTCTTAAACTTTGCTAAGTGTCGACACAGTCTTCTTAAGTGTCGACACTTTCCTTCTGGGTGTCGACACATGGACTTGGTAACTTTTCAGCTTTTCCCTGCAAATACTTAACCTGCACAAGGCAACTCAAAATACATCAAATACATTTTGATGTATATCATTGAGTAGGGTGAGGCTTCTTCAAATCAGGTACATTTAAACCAATGTACCCAACAATCTCCCCCTATTTGGAGAAGTCATAACCCTTAGTCAATGATATACACCATACATAACAAAATTACAGTATGATGTAAAACAGGATTATGCAATCAGGGAAAACATAAACATGTATCAAATAAAACATGTATACACAGATATCATCTCAGAACAATTATGAAATAGATTTATCACATAGCACAATGTTCTATCAACTCTATCATATTCATTTTTCAAAAGTTTACAAAGTGTTTAAAATCAAAAGATTACAATTGTAAAATGAAGAAAATTTTATTCTATTTTTGCTCAGCATCCTTGATCACTATCCCTTTTCCAAACTGTATCTTGGCTTGTACAGGGGCTTCAGCATCTTCAGTATCAGTAGGATTCTTCCCTTTCAGCTCCTTCTTCTTTAGCTCTTCAGCTTTAATCTTTTGCCTCTCAAAGTAATGATAAGGCTTGGGAAAGTACTTGCTAGGCTCCTCGGCAGTAGGAGGTAGCTTTCTCATCTTTGCCTTTCTTCTATATTGCACTATAGCTTCTTGCCTGGTCTCATGCTTTCTCCACTCTAGTTCAGAAAACCATTTATTTCTGTCTTGAATATTATCTTTGGCAGCCTTCCAAGCAGTCAAAATAATATTTCTTGAAGTGGGGCTCCACTGCTCAAAATCAGGCCTTTGTTCAGCTTGCTCTCTGAACCTCTTCTTAGACAGTCTGGCTTCTTGTTCTTTCAGTAAAGCTTCTTGCATAGCCTCAGATACTAGATGAACCACCTTTTCTATGATGACATTTTGCTGTCCCTCAGGTGGGCTATACATAGACTGTATATCAGCTTGTACCATGTCAAAATCTGGAGGAGGGTAGATTACTTGAGCCACTTCAGGTTGCTCCCCTCCTAGATATGCAGATGTATCCCAGATTATGCTACATTGTCATCATCACATAAAGGAGGATAACCAAGAGTTGCTTTGATAGAATTAGAAATCCACTTTGCATGATCAGAGCTGGCTTTGACTAACACCCTCTCCCCCTTTATGACTTCTCTTTCCATGTGATCTCTTAGATAATCCTTTTGAAATCTTACTTGGGCATCCAAATAGTTTACTCCATCTTTAAAGAAAGGTTTCAACCGTTGGAGTTTTTCAGTTAGCAACTTCTGAGAATTTTCAATTGCAGAAGTAACAGCAGTTATGTCCTCTTGTAAAGCTTTATCAAACTCTGCCTTAGCAGTAGCATTAGTGATAGTCTGTCCAGCAGCTATGTTCTTCATCTCTGTGATAATTGCATTGTGTGAAGCAGTCAAATTGTCATTCATTCTGAGCTGGTTCTCCAGAACATATCCTTGCTTCAGTGCAATGTCATCCACTTGAGCTTTTATTTTCTCCTGATGAGTAGCTAAGTAGACAACTGCATTCCCTCCCTTGTGGAAGCAGTCAGTCATCTCCTTTTTATTGAGATTCATTTCAAATCTTATAGACTTATTGTCTTGGGTTAGATCAAACTGTAAGGACTTATGCCCCTCATCCATATATGTTTCTATGGCTTTCCTGTGCTCATCAAGCTTAATTTGCATAGCAACCATCAAAGCACTGTAATCTACAGTTGGTGCTGGCTATAGTGCAGGCTGTGGTGCTATAGTTTGCAGAACTTTCTTATAAGTCTGGCTCCTCCTCTTGAAGACTTGAAATTTCCTTTTCTTTGCTCTTGTAGCCTCCTCATCTTCAGAAGCTGAGGTGCTTGCTATATCTACCCTCTCCCTAGGTAGCTCCTCAACTTCCTTGGGCTTCTCAGGCTCTTTTCTTGTAGGTTCTTCAACAATTACTACTTGCTCCCCCTCAATATGAGCGTTCTCCCCCTCAGCAGCAGCATTTTCCTTCCCAAAGTCTGTTTGATCCAGATTAAGGAAGAGATCTTCCATAGTAAATTTTTGTTGAGGAAGAGATGGAGATTCTCTTATCTCATCAGTTACTTGATGTGGTTCCTCTTGATCTGCAATAGATGTGTTCTTCATGACAACATCTGGGGGTTGACTATCAATCTGTGGTTGCTGATTAACATCAGATAAGTTGTCAATTATAACTTCACTCTCAATAAGTAAATCTAATTGATTGATTTCTGAGATTACCTCAAGGATAGTGTGAGTTGCTTGCTCACTCTCTAGTGGAGTTGGCTCTTCCACTACTAGTGGCTCCCCCTGGATAGTATCCTGGTGAATGGGGCTAGCTTGAGGTAGCTCCCCCTGCCTCTTTGCAACTTCTTGTTGAGCTGGAGACTTCCCAGCATCTCCAGTATCTTCTTCATCAGGAGTGAAGATAACTTGCTCCTCAAAGCTGCTAGATGAATCCTATGACACAGGAGCTATCTTCTTCTTCTTCTTTTGTGGAGTTATTTTCTCAGGAGTAGGCAATTCCTTGGTCAAGACCATATCCCATCTTGAGAAGAGTCTCATGTCCATCTTCCTCATATGATTGATTTTAGATCCAGTAGCTTGGCTTATAACTTCTGGTAGACTACCAGCCAAGTAAAGACTTAATATCCTACCCAAATTGGGCTTCTTCATACTCTCTTTAATCTTATCAAAGACAACAACAGACCAATCAGTTTGCAGGGTGAAGATAATCCTTGTCATAAGATTGAACATATGGGCTGATACCCTGTCATGCCCTCCAGGCTTACTCAAGATCACCTTTCCAACAATTTCAGAAAGGAATTTTCCTTTGCTGTTCATGTCTTTCCTATTGAATACTGATCCAATTTTCATCTTTGAATCCAGTCCACACCAAGTTAATGCTTCTCTGGTCTTAGAAGCAGTAACTTCATCTTCTTCCTTAGTCTTTGGTAGGTTTAGTACCTTTCTTAAACTTTTAAGTGAGACCTTCACCTTTTCTCAATGGACACTTGACTTTATCTTGAATCCAGATTCGTCTAGGGTTGCTCCATTCAGAAATTCCAATACTTTTTTCTTCCAGATCTTAGTCGGCTTTGAAACAAGATAATCTAACGCTGAGTCTGCAACTAGGGTTACCACATCCTTGATCTCCGATTCTGCATCATCAAATGCATGCCGCACCAGTTCATAGCCCTCATTGACGTTCTCTTCGAGCTTTGGCGCCATTAGGGTTTGAAGAATTTGAATAGAGAGAAGAGAGGTGTCGACACACAAGTTTGGTCTCAAAACTTTGGTGAGCGTGTCGACAGACAATGGTGAAATCCTATTTATACTTTTCTAGGATTGAAGATAAAAGGGCGGGTTAACTAACTTAAATTGTGTCGACACTGTTGATAAGTGTCGACACTGACTTATAATGTCTCGACACCTATGTGTCGACACAAGTTTAGTCACAGAATATATGTGTCGACACTTATTTATGTGTCGACACCACTTAGCTCGACACATAGTCGAGACTTTACTGCACTAATTCTGCATAAAGTCTAAGTGTCGACACCACCTTGGATGTGTCGACACCTACTTGTCATGTGTCGACGATAATTTTTTGAAGTGTCGACACCAACTTCCTAGATGTGTTGACACCTTTTCTCTGAAGTGTCTACACCAATTTTCTGTCTCGACACAGACAACTCTGTGTGTCGACACTATTTTACTTAGTCATTTTTGTAAACTTATTCTAAGTTTATCATATCTAGTTCAATTTTAAACCTATTGAACTTTGTTTCTTCTAAGGGCTTAGTATACATATCAGCTAGTTGATTATCTGTCTTAACATATTCTAGTAAAATATCTTTTTTTTCTACATGTTTCCTTAGAAAATGATATTTTATTTCAATATGTTTAGTTCTACTATGGGAAACAGGATTGTTTGCAATAGATATAGCACTAGTAGAATCACAAAACAGTGGTGTTCTACTTACCTGAATATCATAATCCTCAAGCTGATGTTGTATCCATAGAAGTTGAGCACAGCAACTTCCTACAGCCACATATTCTGATTATGCAGTGGAGATAGCCATACTTGTTTGCTTCTTGCTACTCCATGAAATCAGTCTTCCACCTAGGAATTGACAGGTTCCAGTTGTACTTTTTCTGTCTTCTTTGCAGCCTGTAAAATCTGCATCTGAATAACCTGTCAGTTCAAAGTCCCCATTCCTAGGGTACTAAATGCCTAGATAAGGAGTGCCCTTTAGATATCCCAGTATCCTTTTGACTGCTGTCAAATGAGACTCTTTAGGGCATGCTTGGTACCTAGCACAGACTGATATCTGGTCTACTTGCAGTCAAATAGAGTAGGGAGCCAACTATCCCTCTATACAAAGTCTCATCTATAGGTTTCCCTGCATCATCTTTGCTAAGAGACATACTTGACCCCATAGGAGTTTTCATGGTACTGGATGAATCCATACCATACTTCCTTATCAGTTCTAGGGTGAACTTAGACTGGCATATGGATAAACCATTCTCAGTCTGTCTAACTTGGAGACCCAAGAAAAACTTAAGTTCCCCCATACTGCTCATCTCAAATTGTCCTTGCATAAGTTTTGCAAACTTTTTGTAAAGACTACTTTCAGTAGACCCAAATATTATGTCATTTTTATATATTTGGACTAGTATGATCTTGCCTCTGGATTCCCTAAGGAATAGAGTCTTGTCTATTTTCCCCCTTGTGAATTTATTCTCAATGAGGAAACTAGACAGGGTTTCATACCAAGCCATAGGGGCTTGTTTTAACCCATACAAAGCTTTCCTAAGTCTATAGACATAATTAGGTTGAGTTGAATCAACAAAACCTGATGGATGTTCCACATAGACCTCTTCCTTTAGATTACCATTCAAAAAGGCAGACTTAACATCCATTTGGTAAACTTTAAATCCTTGATAGGTTGCATAGGCCAGGAACATCCTTATGGCTTCCAGTCTGGCTACTGGAGCAAAGGTCTGATCAAAGTCAATACCTTCTTCCTGTCTATATCCTTTAGCAATCAATCTTGCTTTATTCTTGACAATTACTCCATGTTCATCCATCTTGTTCCTAAAGATCCACTTGGTTCCAATTATATTGTGGTCTTTTGGTTTAGGAACAAGCTCCCAGACTTTGCACCTCTTGAACTAATTCAGCTCTTCTTGGATTGCCTCAATCTAATGAGGGTCTAGGATGGCTTCTTCAAACTTCTTTGGTTCTACTTGGGATAGAAAACTGGAGTAGAGTGCTGCACTCAGATTTCTGCTCCTTGTTTGTACCCCTTGTCTTAGATCACCAATGATTTGATCTGCTGGATGATCTCTTAGATGCCTATTAGCTGGAGGCATCCTGGCTTCAGGTTGAACTTCTTCAGTTCCTTCATCTTGCTGCACTCCTTGGACTTCTTCTTCATTAGGTACATGTAGTACTCCCCCGGGACAACAGCCACTATCTTCTACTTGTTATCTTGCAGTAGGTTCTTCTTCTATAGTGAGCTTGTCCATCTTCTTTGTCACACATGTGGAGCTGTAAATACTACTAGACAACTCATGGTTAATAAGTCTAGCTTCATCAAATACTACATGTACTGATTCTTCTACAACTTGAGTAGACAAGTTGTAGACTCTATAAGCCTTACTATTGTTACTGTACCCAACAAAGATCCCTTCTTGGGACTTGGCAGCAAACTTAGTCAAGTAAGACTTTCCATTATTAAGTATAAAGCACTTACAACCAAAGATTCTGAAGTAGGATAGGTTTGGTTTTCTGCCTTTCACAATCTCATAGGGGATCTTATTGTGGCTTTTAGTAATGGTAGCCCTATTAATTACATGGCATGCAGTATTAACTGCCTCAGCCCAGAAATATTCTGGTAGAGATGTGTCACTTAATAGGGTCCTACCAGCCTCAATCAAGGTTCTGTTTTTCCTCTCAGCAATACCATTTTGATGAGGTGTTCTTGGTGAAGAAAACTCCTGAAATATCACAAATTCTTCACATAGTTTTGTCATGCTATCAGACTGAAATTCAGTACCATGGTCACTTCTTATCTTGACCACTGTACTGTCTAGTTCATTCTGAATTTGTTTGACAAAGCTATAGAATATACTAGGTGTTTCAGATTTCTGTCTAAGGAAGAACACCTAGGAAAACCTTGAGTAATCATCTATAACCACAAAGGTATAGACCTTCCTACCTAGGCTGTGAACTGGCATAGGACCAAAGAGATCCATATGCAAGAGGTATAAGCACCTCACAGCATCTTTGTTTTCAATGCTACTAAAGGTGGATCTAATCTGCTTGCCCTTTTGACAAGCTGAGCATATTTCATCTTTAATACACTTAACTTGAGGACCATTCCTCACTAACTCTTTGCTATAGAGTTGTCCAATTGTCTTGTAGTTAAGATGGGCTAGCCTCTTGTGCCATTTGACACAATGAGAGACTTTCTCATCAGCTACAAGACACACTGGAGAACAATTATTCTCAATCATAATGTCTAGGCAAAAGACATTCCTCTTTCTAGAACCTGTCAAAATGATCTCTTGATCATTTGACCTCCTGATATGACAACCATTTTTAACAAATGAGATGTCATATCCTACATCACTTAGTTGACTTATACTAATAAGGTTATGTTTCAAACCTTTAACATAAGCCACTTGAGTAATAGTTATATGGGTGCTAGAAATGTTACCAAAACCCTTGATGATTCCTTTTTCAGAACCACCAAAGGTGACTTTAGGACCATCCTTGATTGGTGTGTAGTCCTTTAGCAATCCCCTAGTTCCAGTCATGTGTCTGGAACATCCACTGTCCAAGTACCATATTGGGGCATGGCCACTTGGACTTACCTGCAAAATAGATTAGTTGACCTTAGAACCCAAAGAATTCTTGGGTCCTTGGTACTGGTTAGTTTGCCTCCTAACAAAGCTACCTGCAGGTCTTCCAACAGGCAGTTTGCTACTCACTTTGGCACTTGCATTGTGTCAATAGTCCATGGAAAAGTGGCCTATCTTGCCACAGCACCAGCACTCAAACCTATTGTACCTTTGCTTAGGTACATTCTTAGCTATTTTATCTACAGCTGTCTTGTTGAGAGCTGGGGCTTTGCCCTTGGACTTGGACTTGACAGTCCTAGCAGGTTTAGTAAACCCCAGTCCAGCTTTACCTTTTTGATGAACAAATTCATCAATTAAGGGTAGAACAGACTTTGGTTTAGAAAACCTAGCAACTAAATCTCTCTCCTTCTGAAGACTAATCTCCAGACTTCTGATTAGATCATTCTTAAATGTTATAGTCCCCATCTGAATAACAGTTATGTTTTTCAGTATGGCTATTTCATTTAACTTTTGATCAAACAGCTTCTCAAAATCAGTTGCAGCAACTTTGAGACTAGCAATTTCCTTTGCCTGACTCTTGGCTAGGGACTTGCTCTTCTTAAAAGCTTGCAACAGAATTTTATATTCATCTATCAATTGATGAATATCCCCTTCAGACTCAGATGCACTCTCATCACTTGATGATGATGAATCTGATTCTGAACTAGCACAAGAAATTGAACTTAAAGAACAATTTTGTACCTTACTAGGTCCAGGCTGCTCCTGGATTTTGTCACCTTCTGTCAATGCCATCAGCCCTTGGCACTGACTGTCCTCTTGTTCATATATAGAGTTCATTATCTGGATGAACTCCTCTTCTTCTTCCTCAGCAAACAGTCCTATGTATGCTTCAGCATCTGACTCAGTTTCTGATGAAGATATGTCTGACAAGCCTTTGTCCTTCTTGGAAACAAAGGACCTTTCCTTCTTGCCCTTGAATTGTGTCTTTTTCTTATCAGTAGATTTTTTTCTCTTCTCAGGACAGTCAGCAACAACATGTCCTTGTTTGTTACAACAATAACAAACTATCTTTGAAGATGAAGTTCTATTTGACTTGGGCTTTCTTCTGTCATTCTTTGATGACCTCTGTGTTGTGAATGGCTTAGTCCTCCACTGTTTCTTCTTTAAGAACTTCTGAAAGTGTCTTGTGAAGGCTGCAAAGTCCTCATCACTTTTACTGCTCTCAGAATTTCTGTTTTCTGAATTATCTGACTCAGTCTCAGCAACCTTTGGTGGTGGAGATGGAGACTTATTTCTGTATTTTCTGGTGGCTTCTGTCTTGAATGCCACAGTCCTTCCTTTATTCTCAATTCTGGTAGTTTTCTCCTCTTCTTTCCTCACTATCAACTGCATTTCATAGGATAGCAATTTTCCAAAAAAAGTTGGAGGAGGAATTTCTGCTAACTTTGTCATTTCCCTTATGACACAGATTTTGGTGTCCCAATCTTTTGTAAGGGACCTTAAGAACTTATCATTAAGCTCATAATTACTGAACTCTCTTCCATAGGACATTAGCTCATTGACAATCCTATAGAACTTTTTATAGCATTCTGTTATGCTATCAGATCTACCTTGCCTGAAGCTTTCATATTCTTGGTTTAATAAGGACTTCCTGTCCTGCCTCACTTCTTCAGAACCCTCCATGTACACTATAAGAGTATCCCACATCTCCTTAGATGTCTTACAGTGTATCAAATTCTGAAAGGTAGCATCATCTATAGCACTCACAATGATATTTTGTGCCCTCTTGTCCATTGTAGCTAGAATTATCTCATCTTTTGTCATTTCAGAGAAATCCTTAGGTGTTCTCTGATTTGCATCCAGGACTGAAACCTTCATGGGCATATATGGCCCTTCTTTAACTGTTATGTAAATTCTAGGGTCTGAGGCTTCCATAAATAGTCTCACCCTTTCTTTCCAGATGCCAAAAATTTCTTTTCTGCAAATGGGTAACTTCATGTATCCAAGTTCCTTATGATTCTCAGTTGAACCCATGATTCTTGATGTTCTTGATTCTGCATTTTACTAGATTGAATCTGCCAACAGGATCTACTCAGACAGTTAAGTCCCTTTTTGAGGAACCTCGCTTTGATACCACTTGAAAGATATTGTACCTAATCACCTAGAGGGGGGTGAATAGGTGACTTAAATCTTTTTAACTTTTTAGGCAGAATTCAGATTATTTCATAGAGTTATAACTACTTTTTCACAGCAATCAATCAGCAATCACAGAATATCACATGCACACAGTGAACACACAGGTTTATAGTGGTTCCCCAAGGTTTGGGTACATACACTTTCCCCCTTCGCCTATCTAGTAGTGTACTAGATTCGGCCAAACTCCTCTACTATCTCAGATCCTCAGATCTTACACTCAGAACCCCAAAACAGGTTCCTACAGCTCAGGCCCAAGGCCTTATAACTCAGTCTTCTCCAAAGACCTACACTCAGCTTCTTCACAAAGCCTACACTCAGCCACAACAGGCCTACACTCAGCCACAACAGGCCTACACTCAGAGAATTAGATCTCCTACACTAAGGCACACAGGCCCTACACTCAGCCTTTATAATTACAGGCTTACAACTCAGATCCCTAAGGATCCTACAAGAAACTAGAATACAAAGTTTATATACCTACAACTCTGAATAGAGAGATGAGTTGATAGGTTCTTGATGAGTTCTTGGAAGAACTCTGCTGAGAACAATCTCACTTGGCTTTTCTTCAAAGCTTCTTGAATGTATAACACAATAGGATTGATTCTCTGCAGCTGATCTTCAATCACTGCAACTTTAGATTCAGAACTAGGTCTGAACCCTTCTTCACAGCCTGGTTCCAACGGCTGTCTTCTTGGATGGAGCTCTCTCTCTCCAACTACTTAGATCTTCACTTGATTCTTCAATGAATAGCTAGATCTTCTTTTCTTTTTCAATCACTTGATCATCTGTAGAATCATCTGTTTCTGTAGACAGTATAAGCCTATATATAGGCCTTCTTCATGGTAACCGGCTGGTCCGGTTCCTAACTGATTTCTGACAACTCTGACAGGTACAGTAGACCGGCTGGAATGACAGCTGTTAAGTCATCCAGTCAGTTCTTGAAATAACTATAACTGTCTGAAAGTGTCGAGACAGTCTGTCTTTAAGTGTCGACACGTATAGACTAAGTGTCTACACAAGTTGACTAAGTGTCGACACTAGCCTTCAAGATGTCGACACAACTCCTTGTGTTGTAGAATTCACTTCTCGACACAGCTTCTTCATCATATGTCGACACTGATATTCTGTGTCGACACAACTTCTTGTTCTTCAGCACTTAGTTGAATTCTTGTAAGTGTCGACACAACTCCTTTGTGTCGACACATCTTCATGTGTTGAACTTGTTCAGTGTCGACACATCTTCTTGGTGTCGACACATGCCTTCTGTGTTGATACTTGCTGAGTGTCGACACAGCTCCTTGTGTCGACACATTCTTCTTCTTGTTGAGACTTTGGCTGAGTGTCGACACATTCTTCTTAGTGTCGACACTTGTACTTAGAATTTTCTTAAACTTTGCTAAGTGTCGAGACAGCCTCCTAGTGTCGACACTTTCTTCATGTATTGAATCTTCTGCTGAGTGTCGACACATTCTTTCTTGTGTCGACACTTTCTTCAAGTGATGAGTCTTCTCCTGAGTGTCGACACATTCTTTATTATGTCGACACTTATACTTAGACTCTGCTGACTTTTGCTGAGTGTCGACACAGCCTCCAAGTGTCGACACTTTCTGATGTAGACACAGTTCCTCTAGGTGTCGACACTGCTTCTAAGTGTCGACACTGCTTCTAAGTGTCGACACTTCTTCACTGGACTTCTCTTCATTGAGTGTCAACACAGCCTTCATGTGTCGACACTTTGTGTCTGGTGTCGACTCTGCATCCCTGGTGTCGACACAATTACTCCAAGTGTCGACACTGCTTGCCCAAGACACATTCCTTCTGGGTGTCGACACATGGACTTAGTAACTTTTCAGCTTTTCCCTGCAAATACTTAACCTGCGCAAGGCAACTCAAAATACATCAAATACATTTTTATGTACATCATTGAGTAGAGTGAGGCTTCTTCAAATCAGGTACATTTAAACCAATGTACCCAACAGTTACCTCTCACTACTTTGACGAGGAAGGAGCAGAAGTTCGTTTGGACACCGGAGTGCACGCGAGCTTTTGAGGAGTTGAAATGTCGGTTGACCACGACGCCTGTGCTAAGTTCGCCGAGTGGGACAGAAGGTTATGAGATTTATAGCGATGCTTCGGGCAGCGGTTTGGGTTGCGTGCTACTACAACACGGAAGTGTGATAGCTTATGGCTCGAGACATCTGAAAGTGCACGAGAGGAACTATCCGTTCCATGACTTGGAGTTAGCGGTCGTGATTTTTGCCTTGAAGCTGTGGAGGCATTATTTGTACGGTGTGAATATTGATATCTACACCGATCACAAGAGCCTGAAGTATTTGATTAATCAGAAAGATCTGAATATGCAGCAGCGTAGATGGATGGAGTTCCTAGGGGACTATACATTCAAGATCCACTACGTGTCTGGTAAGGGCAATGCGGTTGCGGACGCGTTGAGTTGTCGAGCCCCAGCTCAAGCCAATTGGCTATCGGTCCATGATGAGCGGTTGGTTCGGGAGTTGGAGGCGTTGGAGATTGTTTGTGTAGACAAGCAATCAAGTGCTGAAGCAGTACTGAATTGGACTGAAGTCCAATATGACCTGGCTGATCGGATTCGGCAGGCTTTGTAGTTGGATGACCATATGAAGCAGTTCATGGTAGAGGCTCTGGATGGGTCAAATTCCCAAGTCGTTGTGGAGGACGGATTGCTTTCGAAAGACGGTCGTCTGTGCGTCCCAAGTGTGGGCAAATTGCGGGTGAAATTGTTGTACGAGGCACATCATACCAAGTACTCGATTCATCCGGGGAGCACGAAGATGTACCGCGATGTAAAGAAACAGTTTTGGTGGCCGGGTTTGAAGAAGGATGTGGCACTCTACGTGGTGAAGTGCCAAACTTTTGGTGAAGCCGGAATGCCAAAAGCCGGGAGGATTTCTGAAGTCCTTGCCTATTCCAGAGTGGAAATTCGACGACATCACTATGGACTTTGTGCACGGTTTGTCAAGGTCGCAAAAGGGGAACGACGCCATCTGGGTGGTCGTAGATCGGCTAACGAAGGTGTCGCATTTCATTCCGCATAGGAAGGATGATCCGGTGGAGATGTTGGCAAAACTATATGTGGATAATATAGTACGGCTTCACGACGTGCCCCACAGCATCGTGAGTGACCGAGATGGGCGGTTCACGTCCAATGATTGGAGGTTAGTGCAGCAAATGTTGGGAACAAAGTTAAAATTCATCACAGCCTTCCATCCGCAAACGGATGGGCAGACCTAGAGGGTCAATAGAACTATGGAAGACATGCTCTGCATGTGTGTCTTGGACTTTGGAAAGCAATGGGAAGACCATCTTTATTTGGTGGAGTTTGAGTACAACAATAGCTACCAGGCGAGTATTCAAATGACGCCCTTCGAGGCCCTATATGGTGGAAAATGTCGCACGCCGTTGTCTTAGTTAGAAACGGGTGAGTCAAAGTTGTACAAGCTCCAAGAGGTGGAAGATGCTACGTCCTTGGTTCGTACCATTCGGGAAAGGTTGCTAATCGCTCAGGATCGTCAGGCGAAGTACTATAATACTAAGCACAGGAACGTGGAGTTCGTTGTGGGCGACTGGGTGTACTTAAAGATCAAACCGTTCAAGGGTGTCTCGCGGGTGCGGCGATTGAAAAATCTAAGCCTGAGGTACCTTGGGCCGTTTGAGGTTCTGGAGCGGGTTGGCGAAGCAGCCTATCGTTTGAAGCTATCTGTGGAGCTTAATGGTCTACATGATGTATTCCATATATCGGTGCTACGAAAGGCGGTGCAAGAGCCTTCACAAGTGATCGCGGTTGATCAAGTGTCGGTGGATAGTGGGTTGACGACAAAGGTCAAGCCCGTGTGGATTGAAGACTCGGAAGTCAAGCGGCTACGCAATAAAGAGATCAGGATGGTCAAGGTCTGATGGGACAATTGCAGTCGTGAGGAGCTCTCTTGGGAGCGAGAGCAGACTATGCTTGACGACTCTCCGGAGTTGTTCCGCTCAGGTATAGATTTTGGTTTTGTACTTATCTTTCTTTATGTAATTTCGTGGACGAAATTCTTTTAAGAGGGGGGGAGTTGTAACGCCCTGAAACTCAAAAGAGCGACGGACGACATTTTGGGCCAAATCTGATATTTAGCAGGGGGCACACGGCCTGGGACACGGGCGTGTCCCAGGGCGTGTCAGGCTCGAGTCGATGATTTGGCCGCGATATCTACGAAATTTGGAGTCAACCATCGTCGAGCAGCGAACACGGCCTTAGACACGGGCGTGTCTCAGGGCGTGTCGAGGGCGTGTCGATGATCGGCCCGGGAGTCGACATTTTCGCTCGACGTTGTGTCGAGACAAGGCACACGGCCTAGGATACGGGCGTGTCCAAGGCCGTGTCGTGTGGTCGACGAACTTTGCTCGACGAAGTGTCGAGACAGTGAACACGGCCTGGAGCCCAAGCGTGTTCGGGTTTGACACGGGCGTATCACATTGGACACGGGAGTGTCCAAGACCCGTGTGAGTCTCGGGTTATTTTTAGGGCTGTGTCGATGGGGGCAACGCCCAGCCACACGGCCGTGTCAGTTGGAACACGGGCGTGTCAGGTCAGACACGGGCATGTCTGATGCCCGTGTGTTTTTTGAGACGAGTCGATTTTGACGGTGAATGAGGGACACGGCCTTGGACACGGGCATGTCACAGGCCGTGTTCGGCCCAGATTCTGCATTTTTGATCTGGATCGTGGTCGTTCGTTTCTTTAATTTGGGATCCGACGGCTGGGGGCTGTTAGTGCTTGGATATGCATGGGATTGGACCCTTGAAACCCTCATTTCACTTGAGAGGTTCTCTTTCTAAAGTATAGAGAGAGAGGAGAGCAAAGTAGGAAGAAGAAGCTTAGATCCGGTCTTTGGAGGAGCTTCGAAGCTCCAAATCGCGAACCGACTTCGGATCTACGGAGGCAAAGAGAGTGCGGTGCTTTTCATCCGCTTACATTTCCATGGCGCCAAGGAATAATGCTAGGGTAACGATTCTCTACTTGAGCATGTGAAGCTCTCCTTCTTTGCATAGGAAGCCCGCTCTCGCGAGCTTGCGGTGAGTTGGAGGCGTTCCTTCGAGTAAATATGTAAAGTCCCCGTTGTGTAGAGTCCGTAAATGAGAACGGACATAAGCATGATGTGTGAAGCCTATCCGGACATGTTAGTCCGGATCGGTGATGTTGCATTGCATAAATGCCGGAGAAGACTCCGTGTGATTGTTTGTTTTTCGGGTTTTCTACGTGGTAGATTGCGACAGGGAGCCTTGGGTATTAACCCTAAGGTGCACCCAGAAAACTGGGCGGATGCGTGATCTTGCCAACTTGGTGTCCTGGGATCCAACTTGAATATAACCGGGTTATGTGATTTTGTGATGGAAACGGGACTCGGGAGAAGTTTGACCTGCGCATATGTTTTAAATTAATGTTGCGATGTGAGCACGGGTTAGATGGAACCGTACCCGTTCTATGTCATTTGGATTAGAGTCGTTGGCATAGATGAGGGTCCTAGGCAGTCTATGGTTTAAATTACCGTGACCCATGCCGGGAAGACAAATTGCTCATTGTTGGGCCGTCCTGGGGACGGTGGTGAGTCGGCGGGCTTTGACCGTGTTCACCGAGAATGTGCCCTGAGTGCAGGGGTGTGTGGTCGTGCGAGCCGACTCCTGTGATGCAATTTATATTTATATACTGCTTGGTTTTGCTAAAAGTGCAGGGAAGGAGCATCACCGCCCTGAATTGGGGGCGGGATCATTATAATTTGGTCAGCATTGCTGACCGTTGCTTTTGTTTGCCACCGTGCGGTGGTTTGTTGCTTGCAGGTGCTACTGGACCAAGCGGTCAATAGCGGGCTAAAGCCCAAATTGTGAAGCCGGCCCTTGAAGGCCTAATTGAAGTGTTTACTTGCTTTTGTTCATGTATGACCGGCCTGTGTGTCGTGGTATGGAAAACATGTATTAAGAGTAAACCATTTGTAAGGCCTTAAGGCCAGTACTTATGTATGTGCTACATTCCTATTTGGTGTTTTAGTGGACATTCATGCTTGGTGCTGGGTTCTTTTAATTGCAACTTATAAAACTGCTTCTGCTAGAATGTTGTGTAGGACGTTATGATTGGTTGGATGGTTTCCATTGAGTAACCACCTGGTCTGTCTGTGGTGTATGGCGTCGGGACTCGGCCGGACCTACTGCTATATGCTATGCGACGGATAGGGGGTGTTACACAGATAGTGATGACCATTGTTGACGTCATCAAAGCCAACTTAAATGTAGCTGTTGCGGGAAAGCTGCAGTAGCGCTGAAAGCTGCCTTGTCCTTTTCTGAAGAAGGTGGGGCTCGCCAAACATTGGCTGGGGCCCACATACAAGTGTGTCGTTGATTCAAATCAACGTATATAAAAAGTAAAATGAAAAGGTGTTAGGGCAACGAACAACAAACAAAATAAATTGAACGGAATAAAGAAAATACAGAAAAGCGGTTGGACATCTTCTTCTCTACCAAGCTTGAAAGCAAAATTCCAACATGGATAGCCGTCAAGGCAAAGGAAGTTAGCTGAGCGCTTCAAGCTCAGCAAGATAGCTCTTTCAAGAATAGGGAAGCTGATTTTTCCATTCAGTGAGTTGGTTGTTGCTCATCTGTGCAGTAGAGAAGGGTTAGTTGTAGAATAGGACTAATTCCTTCTACAGCAAGTGTGTTGGACTGATATCTACTCAGTCCAGCAAGATAGACTCAAAGACTTATCTGAGTCAATTATTTTATTTTTTTTCTAAAATCATTTTATATTTACTTCCTGTAGGATTCATTTTATCTGAATCTGAGTGCATGGAAATTTGTGCCTGAGGTAGGTGAATATTTAGTAACTGAGATAGGATCCAAGTGTGGATCTGAGCTGTAGGGCTTTATTTTCTGAGGTAGGATCCAAGTGTGGATCTGAGGTAGTGCTGTCCTCCCAGCCTGAGTGTATGGCCTTTTGCCTGAGGTAGGTGACTAGAGAGTCACTGAGCTGTATGTGACAAGTGTGACACTGAGTTGTAGGCCTTGGAGACGGCTGAGCTGTAGGTACCTGAAAGGGTGCTGAGTTATAGGAGTGTTGTAGCACTTTGAGAGTATAGTTATGTGTCTGAAGCTGTAGGGTTGAAGAGCTTGAGTTGTAGGCCTTAGAAATAAGGCTGAGGTAGGTGATCAGTGGATCACTGAGCTGTCAGAGCTCTGCAGAGCTTTGATGTATGAACTTTTGTGGTTCTGAGTTTGGATTCTGTGAAGAATCTATGTAATAGGCTGAGGGCCAATGGTGTAAGCTCTGAGGAGCATATTGGTGGAGTTTGTGTCTAGTCCAACAAATCAGTTGGATAGTTGGGAGGTAAAGTGAATGTACCCAATTGGGGAACCACTATAAATCTTTGTGTTTGTTGTGTGCTTGTTTTCTGATTTATTACAGGTGCTAAGGACAAGCTCTAGATAGTATAAGTTAAAAATTAGCAAAAGAATTGATAAAAATTCAAAACTTATTCACCCGCCCCCCTCTAGGTGATTAGCTAACCTTGAGTTAAATAACTTTCAGAGAGAGAGAAAGAGAAGAAGAATAACTTCTCATTCCACACACACCTCTGCATATCAAACTGCGGTTTAACCTTAACCACAGGATCAATCCACCAAAACGAAGCGAAGGCTAAGATTTGGGTTGACTGGTCAACTTTGGCGCTATCGCTTGACGACATCGACTGTCGCCACTCGGTAATATCGACTTAACCACTTTGACCCAGGTCAACCCCACTCACTGGCCGCCATCCGGCCATCTGATACGTTTCCATATCACGTGACACTATCGCCAGGCGATACCCACTGTTGCCCGTGATATCAAGCCACTCAACGCCTTCAGGCGTTGAGTGCGTCGAGTGCGTTGAGTGTCGACTCAACACTTTATCGTTATCGCCATTCAGCGATACCCACTGTCGCCACTCGACGATATATTTCGAAAAATCATCAAAAGTGTTGAGTGCATCGAGTGTAGCTCGACGAACTCTGATCGCCATCGTCATCAGACGATACCCACTATCGCTCGGCGACAGTGACAAAAATGCTGCTATCAACTTTGGGGTGTTACACCTCAGGTAAGATTTGGGAAAGCCCTTCTACATCTTAGGCGAGACAAAGAAAGGTCTATCTGCACCTCCCAGGAGAGGTGAACAAATATCCATCTACACCATCATTCGGACGGACTTCGGTCCTCCTGAGGCGCGAACGAACAAAAGTTCTTCGCCACCTCCACCTGGATGGAACTCAGTCCTCCTGAGGCATGAACGAACAAAGGTTCTTCGCCACCTCCACCCTGAAGGGAACCGGTCCTACTAAGACACGTACAAACAAAGGTTCTTTGTCACCTCCACCCGGACGGACCTCAGTCCTCTTGGGGTACAAACAAACAAAGGTTCTTTGCCATCTCACTCGAGCAAACCCAGGTCCTCCTGAGGCGCGAACGAACAAAGGTTCTTCGTCACCTCCACCCGAATGGACCTTGGTCATCCTGAGGCATAAACGAACAATGGTTCTTTGCCACCTACATCTGGACGGACCCCGGTCCTCCTGAGATATGAACGAACAAAGGTTTTTCACCACCTTCACTCGGACGGACCCTTGTCCTCCTAAGATGTGAACGAACAAGGGTTCTTCAACACCTTCACCTGGACGGACCCTGGTCCTCCTATGGCCTGAATGAACAAAGGTTTTTCATCATATTCACTTGTACGAACCCGGGTTCTCCCAAAACGAGATCGAACGACGGTTCATTGTCATTACCCTACGGGTGGACTTTGTTCCTCCTCAGATAAAAGCATGTATTGTTTTCTCATCGGGGTCTCTCAAAGCGAGCGCGGGCCAAGGTCCATCGCTACATCCCTATGCAAATAGAACTCCAATTCCATTTGCACCACCTATGCAAGGGGGCAAGAGTCCTCCCACATTGCTCACAAGCAACAAACTGTTGTCATTAACGCTTTGCCAAAATTGCTAGCAATGGCGCGCGAGGGACATAAGAGCGCCACAAGGACGGAGTATGCATGGGCTCGACCAGACCGATTATGCGTGTCGAAGCCTCTAGCCCCAAGAGCTCTAGGGAGGAAGTCGAACCCACGCACACGCAAGGAAGGGACTCTCAGGTGCACCTGGCATGCGTGCAAGCGCGCGGCCAACAGGCGCGTACGGCCAACATGCGCGTGACCTGCGCGTGGGTCCAACGTGCGTGTATGGCCCGCACACGGCCATTCCACACAGTTGTACCTTGCGCAAGCCCCAAGAGCTACAGGGAGGAAGTAGAACCCGCACGCACGCATGGCAGGGACACTCAGGTGCGCCCGGCATGATCATAAGGGCGCGCGGCCTGCATGCGTGCATGGCCAACACGCACGTGACCTCTGTGTGGGTCCAACGCGTGTGTGCGGCCCGCGCGCGACCATCCCACACAGTGATACCTTGCGCAGTCGCGTGTGGCTAATCCGCACCCCCATGTGGGCACACCCTGCACAGCCACGTGCGGCTTGCCCATGCGACCACAGGGCCACACCCTCGTGTGGTCGCATGTCTGCGCCCCCGCATGGCCGCACCCCCCACGGCTTCACTGTGGGTTCACGTGTCGTACGGTCGCGCGTCGCGCTCATGCGTGTCGGTGGCGGCTGCCACCGCTGGTGACCCCCACCATCTCTGGCCGCCTCCTCTGTGGCCGCCTCTGGGCACCTTGCCCGTTCCGCTCGAACTGTCAGGGGGCTCACGTTATTTCGGCGAAATTAATGATCCAGGTGATCAAAATAGAGTGACACCATTTGCTAGCACAAATCACCCCCCGATGCAATTACCATCATATCCCTTCAGAAAACTATAAATAGGCTCTCGAGCCTTCATTTGAAGGAATACTACTATAGAGGCAAGAGAGGGCTCTAAGGTTTTTCAAGGGGATTGTGGACTTGGGTCATGGAACATCCCCAGTATAACAGGTAAATTGAAATCATAAACCGCCCCATCATAAAAGTCCGGAAGACTCGCCCTTAAGAGACTAGGGGTAGTGGGTGGATGCCCTCGCCAATGTATTATAGGCTTACAGGATGACGACAAGAACACCGACCGGAGAAACACCCGTCAATCTCTGCTATGGATCAGAAGCATTCATACTCATGGCATCAGTTGCTCATGCCCCTGCGTCCAAGCTTTTGACCCGATGAAGAATAAAGCCCTCCTAAGGGGGAACCTGGACTTGGTCAAAGAAGTCAAGGAAAAAGCAGCGCAAAGGATCGCCGCATACTAGGGTCGTATGGCATGCTTCTATGACGGGAGGGTAAAGCTAAGACCCATCAATATTGGGGATCTTGTCCTGTGAAACCTTGAAGTAGCGGGAAAGAGACCTCAAACAGACAAGCTCTCACCAACTTGGGAAGGGCCCTTCGTCATCATGGCAATAGTAAATCCCGGGACTTACAAGCTGAGATCACCAGACAGGAACGCTCCCCTAGACTTGGAACATGCAAAACCTGCTCCTCTTCTACTAACAAATCGTAATAGGTCACGCGGGCAAGAATCCTCACCAATGTATCTTTTTCAACATCAATGCAATCAACCATGCTCTGATCCAACAATGAACCTCAGGCTAGACTAGAGAAATCTTTTCTACACCCCCTAGACAAGACTAGCAAAAGCCTTTCTTCACCTCCCAGGTGAGACTGGCGAAAGACTTTCTGCACCTCCAATGTGAGACAAGTGAATTTTTCTGCACCTCAGGTGAGATCGGTGAAAGACCTTCTGCACCATAGGCGAGACAGGAAAAGGTCTGTGTGCACCTCCCAGGCGAGGTGGGCAAAGTTTCGTCTGCATCTTCATTCAGACGGACCACGATCCCCCTAAGGCGTGAACTAATAAAGGTTTTTCCCGCCTCCACCCATACGTACCCCGGTCCTCCTGAGCCTCGAACGAACAAAGGTTCTTTACCACCTCAACCCGGACGGACCCCTATCCTCCTGAGGCGCGAACGAACAAAGGTTCTTCGCCACCTCCACTCTGATAGACCCTGGTCCTCCTGGGGTGTGAACGAACAATAGTTCTTTGTCAACTCCACCCGAACGGACCATGGTCCTCCTAAGGTGCAAACGAACAATGGTTCTTCGCCACCTCTTCCCAGTTGGACCCCGATCCTCCTGAGGCGCGAACGAACAAAGGTTCTTTGCCACCTCTACCCGGATGGACCCTAGTCCTCCTGAGGCGCGAACGAACAAAGGTTCTTTACCACTTTTACCCGGACGGACACTGGTCCTCCTAAGGCGCGAAAAACAAGGGTTCTTCACCACCTTCACCCGGATGGACCTCGGTCCTCCTAAGGCGCGAATGAACAAGGGCTCTTCACCACCTTCACCCAGACGGACCCCGGTCCTCCTAAGGCACGAACAAAGGTTTTTCGTCACCTTCCCTAGAATGAACCCCAGTTCTCCCAAAAAGAGATCGAATAAAGGTTCATAACCATTACCCAATGTGTGGACTTTGTTCCTCCTCAGACAAAAGCAGGCAAGGTCTTCTCACCAGGGACTCTCAAAATGTGTGCAGGCCAAGTTCCATCGCTGCTTCCCTATAAAATGCACCTCCAAGTCCATTTGCACCACCTAAGCAAGAGGAAAGAGTCCCCCCTCCCCCCTAATCGTGCACAAGCAACAAACTCTCATCACTAACACTCTGCGACAATCATTAGTAATGGAGCATGAAGGACGTAAGAACGTCGGATACACCAAGTCCCACAAGACCCCTTGCACTCGGCAGACGCACCATTGCGTACAAAAGGGAATGTGAAAAGTGTCGTGCCTCCACACCACTACAACATGCAAGGTGCAAGCCAAAAGGGTGTTTTTGTGGCATGCCACAGGCACCGCACACGAACATTCAACCGCGGGATTCACCACACAGGAATCCCCCATGGAGCCTTCGGCCCGCGAAACCTATATAAGCGGCTCCAAGGCATGAGCGCTCGCATCAAGGCCCAACCAAGATTGTATTTCAAATTGCAAATAAAAGTTACATACAGAAATGATCTCGAGTCCATAGCCCCAATGTAGAATGATCGAGATTGAAAATTCCCATGCTCATTGCTTCGTTAATCACAACTTGCAAAAATTAGGGAGCATTTGATGGAGTCCCCCCTTAAATTTCTAAGTCAAATCGGCAAGACTGGACCGAGTATGGATGGGCTCGAACGAACCAATTATGTGTGTCGAAGCCACAAGACTTGGAATCCCCAAAGAGGAAGTCGAACCCGCGTACGCGCATAACAGGGACGCGCATTTGTGCCCAGCATGCGCAAAGGAGCGTGTGACCAGCGCGTGTGCGACCATGCCCGCGCGACCTACGTGCGAGGGTCAGGCGCGTGTGTGCGGCCCGAGCACGGCCAGCCTGCGCGGCCACACCCCGCACAGCCACGCACGACCAGTCTGCACGGCCACAGGACCGTGCCCCCACAAGCCCCGCCCCTACATGGTTGCAGGCACGTGCGGTCTCTAGCTCGTGCCCCCATGCAACCGTAGTTCCGCGCAGCTGCACCCTCGTCAGTTGCACTGCACGGCCACGCAACGCACGACCACAGACCACGCGCACAACGCCCGAACGCCGGCGGCGGCCTCTGCCGCTACCGCCGGCTGCCCCAGCCTACTCTGGCCGCCTTCGGGCAACTTGCCCGGGCCGCCCGAACTGCCCGGGGGCACTCCCGTCATTTCGGCGAAATTGTGGTTCCATGTGATCGAAACTGAGTAACGTCATCTGTAACACTCCCTATCCGTCACATAGCATATAACAGTAGGTCCGGTCGGGGCCCGACGCCATATACCAGAGACAGACCGGGCGGTTACTCAATGGCAACCATCCAACTAATCCAACGCCGTACACAGAGTCATTCTAGAGGAAGCATTTTTATAAGTTGCAATAACAAGAACCCAACACTAGCATGAATGTCCACTAAACAGAACACAAAGGAATGAAGTACAAATACACAAGTACTGGCTTTAAGGCCTTATAATTATTTTCCTCAAATTACATATTTTTCAAACCTTGGCAAGAAGGCCGGCAATACGTGAATAAAAGAAAACACTCAAAATCAGGACTTCGAGGGCCAGCTCAGCAACTTGGGCTTTAGCCGACTATTTACCGCTCGGTCCTGCAGCACCTGCAAGCAACAATCCACCGTAATAGTGGCAAATAAAGGCAACGGTCAGCTATGCTGGCCAAATTATAACGATCTCGCCCCCAAGCTAGGGGCGGCGATGCTCCTTCCCTGCACTTTATTAGCTTAACCAAGCATTATATAGTAATAACATTACATCACAGGCGTAGGCACGCATGGCCACACACCCCGTGCTCTCAGGGCACATTCTCAGTGAACCCGGTCAAAACCGCGGTCTCACCACCGCCACTTGGACGACACAACTCATGAGCATTTGAGTCTTTTAGGCAGACGTTATGACACTTAAAATCATCAACAGCCTATAGGCAGAAGTCATGACACTTAAAATCATCGACAGCCAAAAACCCGACCTTTATGCCCTCGGTAGGCCTCAAAAACCGAACAGCGAGCAGGAACGGTTCCACTCAACCCGTTGCTCACTTGCCACGACATTTAAAATCATCAGCACGGGTTAAGCTTCCCTGAAGCCTGTGAATCGAAAGTACAATATTACATAACCCAGTTATGTACAAGTTGGCTCCCAGGCCACCAAGACGGCAAAATCAGGCATCTGCCCAGTTTTCCGGGTGCACCTCAAGGTTAGCCCCCAAGGCTCCCTGCTGCAATCTACCGCGTAGAAAACCCGAAAAACAAACATTTGCACGGAGTCTTCTCCGGCCATTTATTCAATACAACATCACCAATCCAGACCAACTTGTATGGGTAGGCTTCACACATCATGCCTATATCCGTTCTCGATTACGGACTCTACATGTACACAACGGGGACCATTCATGTCTACCCAAAGGAATGCCTCAACTCACCGCAAACTCGCGAGAGCTTCACATGCTCAAGTATAGAATCGTTACCCTAGCATTTTTCCTTGGCGCCATGGAAATGTAAGCGGATGAAAAGCACCGCACTCTCCTTGCCTCCATAGATCCGAAGTCGGTTCGCGATTTGGAGCTCTGAAGCTCCGCCGGTGAGCGGATTTAGGCTTTTTCTTCCTCCTTTGCTCTCCCCTCTGTCTAGACTTAGAAAGAGAACCACTCAAGTGAAATGAGGGTTTCAAAGGCCCAAACCCGGGTATATCCAAGCACTAGCAGCCCCCAGCCGTCGGATCCTAAATTAAAGAAACGAACGGCCATGATCCTTAGCTGAAAAGCAAAACCTGGGCCGAACACGGCCTGCGACACGCCTGTGTCCAGGGCCATGTCCCCCATTCGCCGTCAAAATCGACGCATCTCGAAAACACACGGGCACCCGACACGCTCGTGTTCGACCTGACACGCCCGTGACAGCTAGTACACGCCCGTGTTCCCGGGCATGTTCCTCCATCAACACAGGACCAACACCAACCCGAGACTCACACGGGTCTTGGACACGCCCGTGTCCTATTTGACACGTCTGTGTTATACCCGAAAACACCTAGGCTTCAGGACGTGTTCATAGTCTCGACATTTCGTCGAGCGTAATTCGTCGACCACCCGACACGGCATTGCACACGCCCGTATCCTAGGCTGTGTTCCGTGTCTCGACATTTCATCGAGCGAAAATCGTCGACTTCCCTGGCAGATCATCGACACGAGCTCGACACGCCCTGAGACACGGCCGTATCTCAGGCTGTGTTCACTGCTCGACGACCGTCGACTCCAGAATTAGTCGACCTCTCGGCCAAATCGTCGACCCAAACACGACACGCCCTGGGACACGCCCGTGTCCCAGGCCGTGTGCCCCCTGCCAAATTCCAAATTTTGCCCAGAATGCCTCCCGTCTCTCTTTTGAGTTTCGGTGCATTACAACTCTATCCCTCTTAAAAGAATTTCGTCCACGAAATTACATAAATGAAAGATAAGCACAAAACTTAAACGGTACCTGAGCAAAACAACTCCGGGTACTCCTCAAGCATAGTCTGCTCTCGCTCCCAAGAGAACTCCCGATTGCAATTGTCCCAACGGACCTTGACCATCCTGATCTCTTTATTGCGTAGCCGCTTCACCTTCGAGTCCTCAATACGTACACGCATGACCTTCGTCGTCAATCCATTATCCACCGGCACTTGATCCACCGCGATCACATGCGAAGGCTCTTGCACCGCCTTCCGTAGTACCGATATATGGAATACATCATGTAGACCACGAAACTCCACTAATAGCTTCAAACGATAAGCTGCTTCTCCAATCCGCTCCAAAACCTCAAACGGTCCAAGTACCTCGGGCTTAGCTTCTTTAAGCGCCGCACCCGCAAGACACCCTTGAAGGTCTTGATCTTCAAGTACACCCAATCGCCAACAGCGAACTCCACATTCTTGTGCTTGGCATTATAGTACTCAGTCTGGCGGTCCTGAGCAATTAGCAACCTCTCTCGAATGGTTTGCACTAAAGAAGTAGCATCTACCACCTCTTATCTCTTGTACAACTTCGACTCGCCCGTTTCTAACCAAGACAACGGCGTGCGATATCTTCTACCACAAAGGGCCTCGAAGGGCACCATTTATATGCTTGCCTGGTAGTTATTGTTGTACGCAAACTCCACCAAGTATAAGTGGTCCTCCCACTGCTTTCCAAAATCCAGGACGCACATGCGAAGCATGTCTTCCATCGTCCTATTGACCCTCTCGGTCTGTCCATCCGTTTGCGGATGAAAGGTTGTGCTGAAACTCAGCTTTGTTCCCAACATCTGCTGCACCAGCATCCAATCATTGGACGTGAACCGCCCATTACGGTCACTCACGATGCTTCGGGGCACAACATGAAGCCGCATAATATTGTCCACATACAGCTTTGCCAATTTCTCAACCGGATATCCTTCCTATGCGGAATGAAATGCGACACCTTCGTTAGACGATCTACGACCACCCAAATGGCGTTGTTCCCTTTTTGCGACCTCAGAATCCCGTGCACAAAGTCCATAGTAATGTCTTCAAATTTCCACTCTAGAATAGGCAAGGACTTCAAGAATCCTCCCGACTTTTGGCACACCGCCTTCACTAAGGCGCAAGTTTGGCACTTTGTCACGTACAGTGCCACATCCTTCTTCAGTCCTGGCCAACAGAACAATTTCTTAACATCGCGGTACATCTTTGTGCTTCCCGGGTGAATTGAGTACTTGGTATGATGCGCCTCGTACAACAAATCCACCCACAAATTACCCACGCTTGGGATGCACAGACGACCGTCTTTCCAAAGTAATCCGTCCTCAACAACGAATTGGGAATTTGACCCATCCAGAGCTTCAACCATGATCTGCTTCATGTGGCCATCCATATCCAAAGCCTGCCGAATCCGATCAGCCAGGTCATATTGAACTTCAGTCCAATTCAATGGTGCTTCAGCACTTGACTGCTTGTCTATGCAAAAGATCTCCAATGACTCCAATTCCCGAATCAACCGCTCATCATGGACCGACAGCCAATTGGCTTGAGCTGGTGCCTGGCGACTCAACGCGTCTGCAACCGCATTGCCTTTACCAGGAACATATTGGATCTTGAATGTATAGTCCCCTAGGAACTCCATCCACCTACGCTGTCGCATGTTCAGATCTTTCTGATCCAACAAATATTTCAGGCTCTTATGGTCGGTATAGATATCGACCCTCACCCCATACAAGTAGTGCCTCCACAACTTCAAGGCAAAAATCACGGCCGCTAACTCCAAGTCATGGACCGGATAATTCCTCTCGTGCACTTTCAAATGTCTCAAGCCATACGCTATAACGCTTCCATGTTGCAGTAGCACGCAACCCAAACCACTCCCTGAAGCATCATTGTAGATTTCAAAACCTTCGGTCCCACTCGGCGAACTCAACACAGGCGCCGTGGTCAACCGACACTTCAACTCCTCAAAAGCTCGTGCACACTCCGACGTCCAAATGAACTTCTGCTCCTTCCTCGTCAAAGTAATGAGAGGTAACGCTATCCGCGAGAAGTTCTCCATGAAGCGCCTATAATAGCCGGCAAGCCCCAGAAAGCTCTAGACTTCCGCTACCGTAGAAAGTTCAGGCCACTCTCGTATCGCAACAATCTTCGCCTGATCCACTGCAATACCTCCCCCACTCACTATAAGACCGAGGAACGCCACTGAGGACAACCAAAACTCGCATTTTGAGAACTTGGCGTACAATTGATTCCTCCTTAGCATCTCCAAAACTAAATGAAGATGCATGAAGTGATCTTCCTCACTCTGCGAGTACACCAATATATCGTCGATGAAGACGATCACAAAATGGTCCCAGTACTCCCTGAACGTCCGGTTTATCAAATAAATGAACACCGACGGCGCATTAGTAAGCCCAAACAGCATGACCGTAGATTCTTAATGTCTGTATCTTGTACTGAACGCTGTCTTAGGGATATCACTCTCCCTTATCCTCAACTGATAGTAACCAGACTTGAGATCCAACTTCGAGTACACCGTTGACCTGACTAACTGATCAAATAGATCATCAATCCTTGGGATCATGTACTTGTTCTTTTCCGTTAGCTTGTTTAACTCCCGATAATCAATACAAAGTCTCAATCTCACGTCCTTCTTCTTTACAAAGAGGACCGGTGCGCTCCAAGGAGACGAACTTGGACGCACAAACCCTTGCTCCAACAACTCTTGAAGTTTCACCTTCAGCTCCGTCATTTCCTTAGGCGCTAGCCGATACGGAGATCGCGACACGGGCTTTGCACCTGACACTAGCTCAATCGTGAAATCTATCTCCCGTTGAGGCGGTGCTCCAGGAAGATCGGCGGGGAACACATCATGGTACTCAGCTACCACTGAAATACTATCCAACGTAGTCTTCGGCTTTTCAACCTCCACTAGTGTAAAGAACAGCTCTGCACCAGCACGAACCGCCTTCACCACCTGAAGAGCAGACATCAACGTTTTGCTCGACCCTTTCAAGCCCGTAAAAGTCGTCTCACGACCTGCTCCCAACTTGACTTCCTTGCGACTGCAATCAATATAGGTTTGCTGCTCCGAGAGCCAGTCCATGCCAAATATAACGTCGAACTCCACCAGCGGTAGTAACGACGCTTGCAGATCGAACTCTTGATTCCCAATGCGAATCTTAACACCGCAGATTTTATCCGCGCGCATCGAACACCCATTCGGTAACAACACATCCAACTTGTCCTTCACCATCGAAGAAGGTACTCCGATGCGCGATACGAATCCTTCGGACAAGGAGTGTGAAGCTCCCATATCAAAGAGTGCTCTTGCCGGATTCTCACAAATCAAAACAAATCCTAAACAAGCAGTGGTAAGGTAATACATGCATAACAAGTATTTAAAATTTAACTTGCTATAAATTTAAATCGTACATGTCACCACATCTGCTTGTTTGATGGCCTCTTATTAGCCAAGATTAAAAACTGTCGGTTGAGCCGGAGCATAATGGGATGCGGTTGACTCCACCATCTTGCCCTTTTCTTCATATGTTGCTCCGGGCTTCAACTCAGACTTTGGATGTCCACCCAGGCACTCAAGGGCATAATGTCCCAGCTTCCCACAGTTGTAACATGTGCCCGGGGTCCGACCCGTAGTCGCCCCAGAAGTACCAGCAGAGGGGGTTGGACCTGAAGTCCTAGCTTTCTTGTTCCACTTCTGGAACACAGACTTTGAGGAGTTCGGCACTTTGAACTCCGACCTCTTATCACCAGAGTTTTTCTTAGCTTGCACTTTCTTCATATCCTTCTCCAAAGACCGGGCCGTGTTGACCAGGGTCAAGAAGCCCTGTGTCATCGGCCCCGAGAGTAGTAGCCTCAAGTCATCTCTCAGTCCTTCGTAGAAACGGTTCGTCTTGCGCTCCTCATCCGCGAATGTGGAGCTAGCGTACCGGCCCAAATGAGTAAACTCGTGGAGATACTCATCCACGCTACTCTCTCCTTGCACCAATTTCAGAAACTCATTCTCCAAAGCAATCCTCTGAGTCGGAGGGAGGTACCTAGCCAAGAACAGTCTTGAGAACTCCTCCATCGAGACGTCAGTAATTTGCCTTCCCCTCAAGAGGTACATCTCCAAGCCTTCCCACCACAACCTAGCATCGCCGTCCAGAAGGAACGTAGCTATAGTGGTCATCTGCCACTCCTCCGTTTCAGTAGCTGTCAGGACTCTCTTCACTCGGGAGAGCCAATCTTCACCTTGCGATGGGGTTCCCAACCCCGAGAATATAGGAGTATTAAAGCTCATAACGTGCTTGAGCTGCCTTTCAGTTGCTCGCCTCGGCACCAAAGGCTCCACTACTACATGCTCCACTCTTCTTGGCTCAACCTCTAAAAGAGGTACCTGCTCCATCGCAGGAGCGGGCTGCTGCATTTGCCTTGCAGGTTGTGCATTAGTCATGGCAAACACTGCTTCGGCAACCAATCGTATGGTTTCAGCCGATGGAGGTGTTGCAGGAGCATTGTTTGGTGCACTACTAGCCTCAAAAACTAGGCGTTCTGATGGCCGAGCACCGCTTCTGGTCACCTATACTTGTACAAAACACCGTTAAGCGACCAAACAAAATTGCAAAACGCAATTATAGGAACGTGCAGGTTCCTCAAACACGTGTATTTTCATTCTTAAGTGGACATTCATGGGTTCTTTTGATATTATAACGATGACAAACACACATATGCTCATCACCCCTTAAAAAGAATTCGTCCACGAATTCATTTTAAGCCCGATCGAAACCAGTAGTCTGATACCAAATTGTAACACTCCTTATCCGTCACATAGCATATAGTAGTAGGTCCTGCCGGGGCCCGACGTCATATACCACAGACAGACCGGGCGGTTACTCAATGGAAACCATCCAACTAATCCAACGCCCTACACAGAGTCATTCTAGCGGAAGCAATTTTATAAGTTGCAATAATAAGAACCCAACACTAGTATGAATTTCCACTAAACAAAACCAAAAGGAATGAAGTACAAATACACAAGTACTGGCCTTAAGGCCTTACAATTGTTTTCCTCAAAATACATGTTTTTCAAACCTCGGCACGCAGGCCGGCCATACGTGAATAAAAGAAAACACTCAAAATCAGGCCTTCGAGGGCCGGCTCAGCAACTTGGGATTTAGCCTGCTATTTACCGCTCGGTCCTGCAGCACCTGCAAGAAACAATCCACCGTAACGATGGCAAACAAAGGCAACGGTCAGCTATGCTGACCAAATTAAAACAATTCCGCCCCCAAGATCGGGGCGGCGATGCTCCTTCCCTGCACTTTATTAGCATAACCAAGCATTATATAGTAATAACATTACATCACAGGCGTAGGCACGCATGGCCACACACTCCGTGCTCTCAGGGCCCATTCTCGGTGAACCCGATCAAAACCGCGGTCCCACCACCGCCACTTGGACAGCACAACTCATGAGCATTTGAGTCTTTTAGGCATACATTATGATACTTAAAATCATCAACAACCTATAGGCATAAGTCATGACACTTAAAATCATTGACAGCCAAAGACCCGACCTATATGCCCTCGGTAGGCCTCAAAAACCGAACAGCATAGAGCAGGAAAGGTTCCACTCAACCTGTTGCTCACTTGCCACGACATTTAAAATCATCGGTGCGGGTTAAGCTTCCCCGAAGCCCGTGAATCAAACGCACAATATTACATAACCCAGTTATGTACAAGTTGGATCTCAGGCCACCAAGACGGTAGAATCACACATCTGCCCAGTTTTTCGGGTGCAACTCGAGGTTAGCCCCCAAGGCTCCCTGCTGCAATCTACCGCGTAGAAAACCCGAAAAACAAACATTTGCACGGAGTCTTCTCCAGCCATTTATGCAATACAACATCACTGATCCATACCAACTTGTCCGGGTAGGCTTCACAAATCATGCCTATATCTGTTCTCGATTATGGACTCTACATGTACACAACGGGGACTATTCATGTCTACCCGAAGGAACGCCTCAACTCACCGCAAACTCGCGAGATCGGGATGAAAGAAATTGTACCTAATCACCTAGAGGGGGGGTGAATAGGTGACTTTAATCTTTATAAACTTTTAGGCAGATTTAATCACAGATTTCACAGAACATAAAACAGCAACCACAGAATCATACACACACAGAGTACACACAGTTTTATAGTGGTTCCCCAAGGTCTGGGTACATCAACTTTCCCCCTTCGCCTATCTAGTAGTGTACTAGATTCGGCCAAACTCTTCCACTATTCCTCAGATCCTCAGATCTTACACTCAGAACCCAAAACAGGTTCCTACAGCTCAGAGTGATCCCACTCCTACAACTCAGGCACAACAACCCTACCACTCAGTCTTCACAAAGACCTACACTCAGCCACAAGGCCTACACTCAGAGAAATGAATCTCCTACACTCAGGCACACAGGCCCTACCACTCAGCCTTTATAATTTCAGGCTTACAACTCAGATCCCTAAGGATCCTACAAGAAATTAAAAATACAATGTATATAACCTCAACTCAGAATAAAAGAGAAGAGTTGACAGGTTTCTTGATGAGTTCTTGAAAGAACTCTGCTGAGATCAACCTCCCTTGGCTTCCTTCAAAGCTTCTTGAATGTAAAACACAGTATGGTTGATTCTCTATGCAGCTGATCTTCAATCACTGCAACTTAAGATTCAGATCTAAGTTTGAAACTTTCTTCACAGCTTGGTTCAACAGCTGTCTTCTTGGAAGGAGCTCTATCTCTCCAACTACTTAGATCTTCACTTGAATTGATTCTTCAATGAATTGCTTGATCTTTTTCAATCCTCTTCTTCTGTTGACAGAATAAGCCTATATATAGGCCTTCTTCATGGTGACCGGCTGATCTGGTTTCTAACGACTTTCAGACAACTCTGACATTTGCAGTAGACTGTCATGTCATCCAGTCACTTCTTGAATTTTTCTGTAACTGTCTGAAAGTGTCGAGACAGTCAGTCTTTAAGTGTCGACACTTATAGACTAAGTGTCGACACAAGTAGACTAAGTATCGACATTAGCCTTCATGGTGTCGACACAACTCCTTGTGTTGTAGAAATTACTTCTCGACACTGCTTCTTCAGAATGTGTCGACACTGATAATGTGTGTCGACACAACTCCTTGTTCTTTAGTACTTAGTTGAATTCTTATAAGTGTCGACACAACTCCTTTATGTCGACACATCTTCTTGTGTTGAACTTGTTCAGTGTCGACACATCTTCTTGATGACGACACATGCCTTCTGTGTTGATACTTGTTGAGTGTCGACACTTCTCCTTGTATCGACACATTCTTCTTGTGTTGAGACTTTGGCTGAGTGTCGACACATCTCCTTTGTGTCGACACTTGTACTTAGACTCTGTTGAAATTTGCTGAGTGTCGACACAGCCTCCAAGTGTCGACACTTTCTTCATGTGTTGAGTCTTCTACTGTGTGTCGACACATTCTTCTTTATGTCGACACTTATACTTAAACTCTGTTGTTGTTTTGCTGAGTGTCGACACAGCCTCCTAGTGTCGACACTTTCTGATGTCGACAAAGTTCCTCTGGGTGTCGACACTGCTTCTAAGTGTCGACACTTTCTGATGTCGACAAAGTTCCTCTGGGTGTCGACACTGCTTCTAAGTGTCGACACAGCTTCTCTGGACATTTCTTCATTGAGTGTCGACACAGCATGTATGTGTCGACACTTTCCTTCTGGTGTCGACTCTGCATCCCAGGTGTCGACACAATTACTCCAAGTGTCGACACTGCTTCTATGGGTGTCGACACAAGTCTTCTTAAGTGTCGACACTATTTTTCTGGGTGTCGACACATGGACTTAGAAACTTTTCAGCTTTCCCTGTAAATACTTAACCTGCACAAGGTAACTCAAAATACATCAAATACATCTTGATGTATATCATTGAGTAGGGTGAGGCTTCTTCAAATCAGGTACATATTTTCCAATGTACCCAACAATCTCCCCCTATTTGGAGAAGTCATAACCCTTAGTCAATGATATACACCATACATAACAAATTCACAGTATGATGTAAAACAGGATTACATGACAGGGAAAATACTTAAACATGTATTAAACAAAACATGTATACACAAATATCTCAGAATCAGTAATGTAATAGAGTTAACACATATCACATTGTTCTAAGAACTTCAACATTTTCATTATTCAAAAGTTTACAGAAAGTTTTAAAATCAAATGATTACAACTGTAAACTAAAGAAAAATTCTATCTTATTGCTGCTCAGGCTCCTTGATCACAATGCCCTTTCCAGGTTGTATCTTTGCTTGGACAGGAGCTTCATTATCATCATCAGCAGCAGGCTTCTTCCCTTTAAGGACTTTCTTTTTCAACTCTTCTGCCTTGATCTTTTGCCTTTCAAAATAATGATAAGGCTTAGGAAAGTACTTGCTAGGCTCCTGGGCAGTAGGAGGTAGCTTTCCAATCTTAGCCTTTCTTCTATATTGCACAATTGCCTCTTGCCTAGACTCATGCTTCCTCCACTCCAGTTCAGAATACCACTTGTTTCTATCCTGGATATTGTCCTTGGCAGCCTTCCATGCAGTCAAGATAATATTCCTAGAAGTGGGGCTCCACTGTTCAAAATCAGGCCTAAGTTCAACTTGCTCTCTGAATCTCTTTTTAGACAATTGGGCTTCTTGTTCTTTCTGCAAAGCTTCTTGTTCTTTCTGCAAAGCTTCTTGTTCTTTCAGTATAGCCTCAGATATTGGTTGAACCACTTTCTCTATGATGACCTTCTGATTTCCCTCAGGAGGGCTATACATTGATTGTATGTCTTGATGTATCATATCAAAGTCTGGTGGAGGGTATATAACTTGAGCCACTTCAGCTTGCTCCCCTCCAAGATATGCAGGATTAATATCAGACTCTGCCACATTATCATCATCACATAATGGAGGATATCCAAGGGTAGCTCTGATGGAATTGGAAATCCACTTTGCATGATCAGAGCCTGCTTGACTAACACCCTCTCCCCCTTTATGACTTCTCTTTCAATGTGATCTCTCAGATCATCTTTCTGAAATCTTATTTGATGATTCAGATAATTAACTCCATCCTTATAGAAGGGTTTGAACTTCTGAAGTTGTTCAGTTATTGCCTTCTTAGAGTCTTCAAGAACAGTCTTAAAAGAAACGATGTGCTCTTGGAACTTCTTATCAAACTCTTCCTGGGCAGTATTCCTTGCTGTAGTTTGAGCAGCAGCCAGATTCTGCATCTTAGTGACTCACATTGTGTGATTCAGTCAAATTGTCATTCATTCTTATCTGGTTTTCCAGGACATATCCTTGCTTTACTGTCAGGTCTTCAATTTGTTTCTTGATATTTTCTTGATGAGTAGCCAAAAAGACTACTGCATTCCCTCCTTTATGCAAGCAGTCAGTCATCTCTTTCTTATTCAGATTCATTTCAAATCTGATGGACTTAATGTCTTGGGCCAGATCAAATTATAATGGCTTATGCCCTTCATCCATATACTTTTCTAAAGCTTGTCTTTGCTCATCCATCTTTATTTGCAATGCTACCATCAGAGAACTGTAATCTGTAGATGGGGTTGGCTGTAGTGCAGGCTGCGGTGCAATTGTTTGTAAAGCCTTCTTATAATTCTGGCTCCTTCACTTAAAGACTTGTAATTTCCTCTTCTTGGCTCTCACAGACTCTTCATCTTCAGATATGCTGGCTATTTCAACTCTTTCCCTTGGGCTAGGATATGAATCCTTTTCAGTCCTTGGTGGTTGCTCAGCATCCTTTGGCTTCTCAGTTTCTGTGCCAGCAGTTCCTTCTATATTCTCCACTTGCTCCCCCTCAATAATTACTTTCTCCCCCTCAGCAGCAGCACTTTCTTTCTCAAAGTCAGTTTGTAGAAGATCTAGGAATAGCTCTTTTAGGGTAAGTTCTTGTTGAGGATGGGGTGGAGATTCTCTTATCTCATCAACCACTTGATCAGATACCACTTGAGAAGCAACAGATGTGTCTTCCATGACAACATCTTGGGGTTGACTAGGAATCTGAGATTGCTGATTAACATCAGACAATCTGTCAGTCATATCTTCATTTTCAATAGAGAAATCTAATTGGTTGATTTCAGTTATTACCTCAAGTATGGTGTGGGTAGCTTGTTCACTCTCAAGTGGAGTTGGCTCTTCCACAAGTAGAGGCTCCCCCTGGATGGAATCCTGGTGTACTGGCTAGCTTGAGGTAGCTCCCCCTGCCTTGGTGCATCTTCTTGTTCTGCTGGAGATTGTCCAGCATTTCCAGTTTCTTCTTCATCTGGAGTGAACACTACATGCTCTTCAGAGCTGCTTGATGATTCTTGAGCCAAAGGGGCTGACTTTTTCTTCTTCTTCAGGGGTGTTTCTTTCTCAGGAGTTGGCATTTCCTTGGTCAAGACTCTATCCCACCTAGAGAAGATTCTCAAATTCATTCTCCTCATGTGGTTAATCTTAGTTCCAGCTGCTTGACTCATCACCTCTGGTATACTACCAGCTAGGTAAAGACTTAGAATTCTACTCATATTGGGTTTCTTCATACTTTCTTTTATCTTCTCAAACACAACTGCAGACCAATCAGTTTCTAGTTTGAAGATAATTCTTGTCATTAGACTAAACATGTGAGCTGAGATTCTGTCATGGCCTCTAGGCTTGCTTAGGATGACTTTGCCCACAATTTCAGATAAAAATTTGCCTTGCATGTTCATTCCCTTTCTATTGAACACAGATCCAATTTTCATGTTGGAGTCCAGTCCACACCATGTTAATGCCTCTCTAGTCTTAGAAGCAGAAACATCATCTTCTTCATTAGTCCTTGGTAGTTATAGTACCTTTCTCAGACTCTTAGGAGAGACCTTTACCTTTGCCCCATGAACTCTTGACTTTATCTTGAGTCCTGATTCATCTAGGGTTGTTGCATTCAGAAATTCCAGGACTTCTTTCTTCCATATCTTGGTCGGTTCGGAAACAAGAAATTCTAACCCTATCTCTTCTATTAGGGTTGCCACGCCTTTGATCTCTGGTTTCGTGTCATTAGAAGCATGCCGCACGAGTTCATAGCCTTCATTCACATTCTCTTCTAGCTTGGGCGCCATTAGGGTTTGAATATATTTGAATTAGAGAAGAGAGATGTCGACACACAAGTTTGGTCTCGAAACTTTGGTGAGCGTGTCGACAGACAATGGCGAAAACCTATTTATACCTTTCTAGAATCGAAGTTGAAAGGGCGCATCAAAATACTTAAATTGTGTCGACACTGTTGAAAAGTGTCGACACTCACTTATAATGTCTCGACAACCATGTGTCGACACAAGTATAGTCGATAGAATATATGTGTCGACACTTGTTTATGTGTCGACACCGCTTAGCTCGACACTTAGTCGAGACTTTACCAGACTAATATTGAGTAAATCCTAAGTGTCGACACCACCTTGGATGTGTCGACACTTACTATTTATGTGTCGACACTAATTCTCTTAAGTGTCGATACAGACTGTCTAGATGTGTCGACACCATTTCTCTGAAATGTTGACACTACTTTTCTGTGTCGACACAAACAACTCTGTGTGTCGACACCATTTTACTTAGCCAATTTTTGAAAACTTATTCTAAGTTTATCATACCTAATTCAATTTTGAACCTATTGAATTTGGTTTCATCTAAGGGCTTAGTATACATGTCAGCTAGTTGATTATCTGTACTAATATACTCTAGGGAAATATCTTCCTTTTCTACATGTTCTCTTAGAAAATGGTATTTTATTTCTATGTACTTAGTCCTACTATGGGAGACAGGATTGTTAGCAATAAAAATAGCACTAGTAGAATCACAAAATAGAGGTGTTTTACTTACTTGTATACCATAGTCTTCTAGCTGATGTTGAATCCATAGAAGTTGAGCACAGCAACTTCCTGCAGAAACATACTCTGATTCTGCTGTGGAGATAGCCATACTTGTTTGCTTCTTGCTACTCCATGATATCAGTCTTCCACCTAGGAATTGACAGGTTCCAGTTGTACTTTTCTTATCTTCCTTGCAGCCTGCAAAATCTACATCTGAATAACCTGTCAGTTCAAAGTCTCCATTCCTAGGGTACCAAAGGCCTAGATAAGGAGTGCCCTTAAGATATCTCAGTATTCTTTTGACTGTTGTCAAATGAGATTCTTTAGGGCAAGCTTGGTACCTAGCACAGACACATGTAGCATACATGATATCTGGTCTACTTGCAGTCAAATACAATAGGGAGCCAACTATCCCTTTATACAAAGTCTCATCTACAGGTTTTCTTGCATCATCTTTGCTAAGAGACATACTTGACACCATAGGAGTTTTCATGGTACTGGATGATTCCATACCATACTTCCTTATCAATTCTAGAGTGAACTTAGACTAGCATATGGATAAATCATTCTCAGTCTGTCTAACTTGGAGACCCAAGAAGAACTTAAGTTCCCCCATACTGCTCATTTCAAATTGTCCTTGCATAAGTTTTGCAAACTTTCTGCAATGACTACTTTCAGTAGACCCAAATATGATGTCATCTACATATATTTGGACTAGTATGATCTTGCCTCTGGATTCCCTAAGGAATAGAGTCTTGTCTATTTTCCCCCTTGTGAATTTATTCTCAATGAGGAAACTAGACAGGGTTTCATACCAAGCCCTAGGGGCTTGTTTTAACCCATACAAAGCCTTCCTAAGTCTATAGACATAATTAGATTTAGTTGAATCAATAAAACCTGATGGCTGTTCCACATAGACTTCTTCTTTCAGATTGTCATTCAAAAAGGCTGACTTAACATCCATTTGGTATACTTTAAACCCTTGATAGGTTGCATAGGCCAAGAACATCCTTATTGCTTCCAGTCTGGCTACTGGAGCAAAGGTTTGATCAAAGTCAATACCTTCTTCCTGCCTATATCCCTTAGCAACCAGTCTTGCTTTGTTCTTTATAATAACTCCTTGTTCATCAATCTTGTTCCTGAAGATCCACTTAGTTCCAATTATGTTGTGATCTTTTGGTTTAGAAACAAGCTCCCAGACATTGCATCTCTTGAACTGGTTCAGCTCCTCTTGCATTGCCTCAATCCAATGAGGGTCTAGGATGGCTTCTTCAAATTTCTTTGGCTCAACTTGGGATAGAAAACTGGAGTAGAGTACTGAACTTAGATTTCTACTCCTTGTTTGTACCCCTTGACTTAGATCACCAATTATTTGATTGGCTGGATGATCTCTTAGATGTCTATATGCTGGAGGTATCCTGTCTTCAGGTTGTACTCCTTCAGCTTCTTCAACTTGCTGCACCCCTTGATCTTCTTCTACATCAGGTGCATCTAGTACTCCCCCTGGACAACAGCCACTATCATCCACTTGCTGTCTTGCAGTAGACCTTTCTTCAATAGTAAGCTTGCCCATCTTCTTAGTCACACCTGTGAAGCTGCAAATACTTCTAGACAATTCATGGTTAATGAGTCTAGCTTCATCAAATACTACATGTACTGACTCTTCTACAACTTGAGTAGTCAAGTTATAGACCCTATAAGCCTTACTATTATTGCTGTACCCAACAAAGATCCCCTCTTGGGATTTGGCAGCAAACTTGGTTAAGTAAGACTTACCATTGTTAAGTATATAGCATTTACAACCAAAGATCCTGAAATAGGATATGTTTGGTTTTCTGCCTTTCATAATCTCATAGGGGGTCTTGTTGTGACTTTTGGTGATAGTAGCCCTATTAATTACATGGCATGCAGTGTTTACTGCCTCAGCCCAGAAATATTCTGGGAGAGATGTGTCACTTAATAGGGTTCTACCAGCCTCAATCAAGGTTCTATTTTTCCTTTCAGCAATGCCATTTTGCTGAGGTGTTCTTGGTGAAGAAAATTCCTGAAATATCCCAAACTCTTCACATAGCTTTGTCATACTATCAGATTGGAATTCAGTACCATGATCACTTCTTATTTTGACCACTGTACTGTCTAACTAATTCTGAATTTGTTTGACAAAACTATAAAAGATACTAGGTGTTTCAGATTTCTGTCTAAGGAAGAACACACAGGAAAACCTTGAGTAGTCATCTACAACCACAATAGTGTAGACCTTCCTACCTAGGCTGTGAACTGGCATAGGACCAAAGAGATCCATATGCAAGAGGTATAAGCACCTCACAGCATCTTTGTTTTCAATGTTATTAAAGGTGGATCTAGTCTGCTTGCCCTTTTGACAAGCTGAGCATATCCCATCTTTAATACACTTAACCTGAGGACCATTCCTCACTAACTCTTTGCTATAGAGTTGGCCAATTGTCTTGTAGTTAAGATGGGCTAGTATCTTGTGCCATTTGACACAATGAGAGACTTTCTCATCAGCTACAAGACACATTGGAGAAACATTGTTCTCACACATAATGTCTAGACAATAGACATTTCTCTTTCTGTAATCAGTCAGAATGATCTCTTGATCATTTGATCTCCTGATATGACAACCATCTTTGACAAATTATATGTCATATCCTAAATCACTCAGCTGACTTATACTAATAAGGTTATGTTTCAAACCTTTAACATAAGCCACTTGAGTAATTGTTATAAGGTTGCTAGAAATGTTAACAAAACCTTTGATGATTCCTTTTTCAGAACCACCAAAGGTGACTTTAGGACCATCCTTGATTGGTGTGTAGTCCTTTAGCAATCCCCTAGTTCCAGTCATGTGCCTGGAACATCCACTGTCCAAGTACCATATTGGGGCATGGCCACTTGGACTTACCTGCAAAACAGATTAGTTAACCTTAGAACCCAAAGAATTCTTGGGTCCTTGGTGCTGATTAGTTTGCCTCTTAACAAAACTACCTGTAGCTTTTCTAGCAGGTAGATTGCTACTCACTTTGGCACTTGAATTGTGCCAACAGTCTATGACAAAGTGGCCTATCTTGCCACAACACCAGCACTCAAATCTGTTGTACCTTTGCTTAGGTACAACCCTAGCTGTTTTATCTACAGCAGGCTTGTTGAGTACTGGGGCTTTGCCCTTAGACTTGGACTTTATAGTCCTAGCAGGTTGTGTAAACCCTAATCCAGTTTTACCCTTTTGATGTACAAATTCATCTATCAAAGGTAAAATAGATTTTGGTTTAGAAAACCTTGCAACTATATCTCTCTCCCTCTGAAGACTAATCTCCAGATTTCTGATTTGATCATTCTTGAATGTTATAGTCCCCATCTGAATAACAGTTATGTTCTTCAGCCTGGCTATTTCATTTAGTTTTTGATCAATCAACTTATCAAAATCTGTTGCAGCTACTTTGAGATTAGCAATCTCCTTAGCCTGACTCTTGGTCAAGGATTTGCTTTTCTTCAAAGATTGCAACACTACTCTATATTCATCAATCAATTGATGAATATATCCTTCAGATTCAGAAGCACTCTCATCACTTGATGATGATGTATCTGAATCTGATCCAGTACTAGAAATTGAACTAAGAGAACAATTTTGTACCTGACTAGGTCCAGGCTGCTCCTGAATTTTGTCACCTTCACATAAGGCCATCAGTCCCTGGCACTGATTGTCCTCTTGCTCATATATAGAATTCATTAACTGGATGAACTCCTCTTCTTCTTCTTCAGCAAATAGTCCAATGTAAGCTTCAGCTTCTGAATCAGATTCTGAAGAAGACATATCTGACAGACTTTTGTCCTTCTTTGCAACAAAGGACCTTTTTTTTGCCCTTTATCTGAGTCTTCTTCTTATCAGTTGACTCTTTCCTTTTCTCTGGACAGTCAGCAACAACATGTCCTTGTTTGTTACAACAATAACAAACTATCTTTGAAGATGTAGTTCTACTTGACTTGGGCTTTCTCCTGTCATTCTTTGATGACTTATGTGTAGTGGATGGCTTAGACCTCCATTGTTTATTCTTCAGGAACTTCTGAAAATGTCTTGTGAAAGCTGCAAAGTCCTCATCACTCTCACTGCTTTCAGAATTCCTGCTTTCTGATTCATCTGACTCAGTCCCAGCAATGTTTGGAGGAGGAGATGGAGACTTACTTTTATATTTCTTTGTGGCTTCTGTCTTGAATGCCATAGCTCTTTCTTTATGCTCAACTCTGGTAGTCTTCTCTTCTTCTTTCCTTACCATTAGCTGCATTTCATTGGATAATAGCTTTCTAAACAATGTTGGAGGAGGAATATCTGCTAACTTGGCCATTTCCCTTATGGCACAAATCTTGGTGTCCCAGTCCTTTGTTAGGGACCTCAAGAACTTATCATTCAGCTCATAATTGCTGAATTCTATTCCATAGGACATTAACTCATTAACTATCCTACAGAATTTCTTGTAGCACTCAGTTATGCTATCAGACCTTCCTTGTCTGAAGCTCTCATACTCTTGGTTTAACAAAGACTTTCTGTCCTGTCTAACTTCTTCTGAACCCTCCATGTACACTATCAGAGTATCTCACATCTCCTTTGATGTTTTACAGTGTATCAAGTTCTGAAATGTATCATCATCTATTGCACTTACTATAATATTCTGGGCCCTTTTGTCCATGGTGGCCAGAATAATCTCATCCTTGTTCATTTCAGAAAAGTCTTTTGGAGTTCTCTGATTTGCATCCAACATAGATACCTTCATTGGCACATATGGCCCTTCTTTAACTGTGATATAGATTCTAGGGTCAGAGGCTTCCATAAATAGTCTAACCATTTCTTTCTAGATGCCAAAAATCTCTTTTCTGCAAATTGGCAACTTCATGGATCCAAGTTATTTATGATTCTCTGTTGAACCCATTTTCTTGATTTTCTTGATTTTGCACTTGATTAAACTGAATCTGCCAACAGGATCCTTTACTCAGACAGTTATGTCCTTTTTTGAGTAAACTCGCTTTGATACCACTTGAAAGAAATTGTACCTAATCACCTAGAGGGGGGGGTGAATAGGTGACTTTAATCTTTATAAACTTTTAGGCAGATTTAATCACAGATTTCACAGAACATAAAACAGAAACCACAGAATCATACGCACACAGAGTACACACAGTTTTATAGTGGTTCCCAAAGGTCTGGGTACATCCACTTTCCCCCTTCGCCTATCTAGTAGTGTACTAGATTCGGCCAAACTCCTCCACTATTCCTCAGATCCTCAGATCTTACACTCAGAACCCCAAACAGGTTCCTACAGCTCAGAGTGATCCCACTCCTACAACTCAGGCTCAACAGCCCTACCACTCAGTCTTCATAAAGACCTACACTCAGCCACAAGGCCTACACTCAGAGAAATAAATCTCCTACACTCAGGCACACAGTCCCTACCACTCAGCCTTTATAATTTCAGGCTTACAACTCAGATCCCTAAGGATCCTACAAAAAATTAAAAATACAATATATATAACCTCAACTCAGAATAAGAGAGAAGAGTTGACAGGTTTCTTGATGAGTTCTTGAAAGAACTCTGCTGAGATCAACCTCCCTTGGCTTCCTTCAAAGCTTCTTGAATGTAGAACATAGTAGGGTTGATTCTCTATGCAGCTGATCTTCAATCACTGCAACTTAAGATTCAGATCTAAGTCTGAAACTTTCTTCACAGACTGGTTCAACAGCTGTCTTCTTGGAAGGAGCTCTCTCTCTTCAACTACTTAGATCTTCACTTGAATTGATTCTTCAATGAATTGCTTGATCTTCTTCAATCCTCTTCTTCTGTTGACAGAATAAGCCTATATATAGGCCTTCTTCATGGTGACTGGCTGATCCGGTTTCTAACGACTTTTTGACAACTCTGACAGTTGCAGTAGACCGGCTGGAATGGCAGCTGTCATGTCATCCAGTCACTTCTTGAATTTTTCTGTAACTGTATGAAAGTGTCGAGACAGTCAGTCTTTAAGTGTCGACACTTATAGACTAAGTGTCGACACAAGTAGACTAAGTGTCGACACTAGCCTTCATGGTGTCGACACAACTCCTTGTGTTGTAGAAATTATTTCTCGACACTGCTTCTTCAGAATGTGTCGACACTGATAATGTGTGTCGACACAACTCCTTGTTCTTTAGTACTTAGTTGAATTCTTGTAAGTGTCGACATAACTCCTTTGTGTCGACACATCTTCTTGTGTTGAACTTGTTCAGTGTCGACACATGCCTTCTGTGTTGATACTTGCTAAGTGTCGACACTTCTCCTTGTGTCGACACATTCTTCTTGTGTTGAGACTTTGGCTGAGTGTCGACACATCTCCTTTGTGTCGACACTTGTACTTAGACTCTGTTGAAATTTGCTGAGTGTCGACACAGCCTCCAAGTGTCGACACTTTCTTCATGTGTTGAGTCTTCTGCTATGTGTCGACGCATTCTTCATTATGTCGACACTTGTACTTAAACTCTGTTGTTGTTTTGCTGAGTGTCAACACAGCCTACTAGTGTCGACACTTTCTGATGTAGACAAAGTTCCTCTGGGTGTCGACACTGCTTCTAAGTGTCGACACTTTCTGATGTCGACAAAGTTCCTCTGGGTGTCGACACTGCTTCTAAGTGTCGACACGGCTTCTCTGGACATTTCTTCATTGAGTGTCGACACAGCCTGTATGTGTCGACACTTTCCTTCTAGTGTCGACTCTGCATCCCAGGTGTCGACACAATTACTCCAAGTGTCGACACTGCTTCTCTGGGTGTCGACACAAGTCTTCTTAAGTGTCGACACTATTCTTCTGGGTGTCAACACATGGACTTAGAAACTTTTTAGCTTTCCCTGCAAATACTTAACATGCACAAGGTAACTCAAAATACATCAAATACATCTTGATGTATATCATTGAGTAGGGTGAGGCTTATTCAAATCAGGTACATATTTTCCAATGTACCCAACACGGGATTCCTATGCAAAGGAAAAGAGAGCTTCACATGCTCAAGTAGAGAATCGTTACCCTAGCGTTTTTCCTTGGCGTCATGGAAATGTAAGCGGATGAAAAGCACCGCACTCTCCTTGCCTCCATAGATCCGAAGTAGGTTCGCGATTTGGAGCTCCGAAGCTCCGCCGGTGACCGGATCTAGGCTTCTTCTTCCTCCTTTGCTCTCCCCTCTTTCTAGACTTAGAAAGAGAACCACTCAAGTGAAATGAGGGTTTCAAAGGCCCAAACCCGGGTATATCCAAGCACTAGCAGCCCACAGCCAACGGATCCCAAATTAAAGAAACAAACGGCCACAATCCGTAGCTGAAAAGCAAAACCTGGGCCGAACACGTCCTACGACACGCCCGTGTCCAGGGTCGTGTCCCCCATTCGCAGTCAAAATCGACGCGTCTCGAAAAACACACGGGCACCCGACACACCCATGTTCGAACCGACACGCCCGTGTCAGCCAGTACACGCCAGTGTTCCCGGGCTTGTTCCTCCATCAACACAGGACCAACACCAACCTGAGACTTACACGGGTCTTGGACACGCCCGTGTCCTATTTGACACGCCCGTGTCATACCCTGTAACACCCTCATCCGTCGTATGGAATATAGTAAAAGGTCCAGCTGGAACCCGACACCATATACCACGGACAGTCGGAAGGGTAACGTATGAATAACCAAACTATCCAATTAAGACTACTCGTCCTAACACAGAGCATTCTAGCGTAAGCTTTTAAACAGTTGAAAGAACCCAAACTTGTATCCAAACAACATGAATGTCCAACACCACTACAACTGGAATGAAAACAAATACACAGAGAGGTACACGGCCTTATGGCCTTACAGAGGTTTACTTAATTAAATAATGTTTTCCATACATCGGCTCGCAGGCCGGCCACACATGACAAAATATAAGTACAACTATTTGCTTTGGCCTTCTAGGGCTAGCACAACAACATGGGCTCCGCCCGCTATTTGGTACTCGGCTCCGCAGCACCTACAAGCAACATTCCACCGCACGGTGGCAAACAAAGCAACGGTCAGCCAAAAGCCGACCAAATTATAACGACCCCGCCCCTAACTCAGGATGGCGGTGCTCCTTCCCTGCAATTCATTAGCTCAGCTAAAATAATATAGTACAATCATGCTAGCCACAGGTGTAGGCTCGCATGGCCAAACACCTCGTGCACTCAGGGCACATCATCGGTGAATCCTGACACTTCAGCGTCTTCACCACCACCCCCGGGATCTCAACAACGTGAGCATTTTAGCCTTTCTGACCACTGTCTAAGGCTCCCGACTATGTCAATGGCCAGTCCCCTTTTCGGGTCTCTCGCAACGAACCACATAGCCCAGTCTGATTCCACTTGCATGTTGCTTTCAACGCGTAGTACACCTTAAGACGTACGCACGCGCCAAGCTTCTCTCGGATCCTGCCATTTCCAAACAATCACATAACCCAGTTATGTTCAACGCCGGTTCCCAGACCTCCAAGTTAGCAGAACAACGATTCTGCTCAGTTTTCCGGGTGCGCCTTGGAGTTAATCCCCAAGAATCCTTGTTGTAATCTACCGCGTAGAAACCCGAAAACCCAAAGCACGGAGTCTTCTCCGGAAAATCATAACAAATGCAACATCACCGATCCTGACCAACATGTCCGGGTAGGCTTCACACACAATGTCTATGCTCATACTTCGATTGCGGACTCTATATGCAACACAAGGTGGACTATTCCCGTCAACCCCAAGGAACACCGCACACTCGGCGCACACTCGCGAGAGCGGGTTTCCCTATGCAAAAGGAAGAGAGCTTCACATGCTCAAGAAGAGAATCGTTACCCTTGTAGTACGCTTTTGCGCCATGGAAAAATTACACGGAGAGAAGTCTTCGCAACGGGATTTCCTCCACGGATCCTCTCTCGGTTCTCTAAACGGTGCTCCGATGCTACGTCGGTGGCCGGAATCCTCCTCCTTCTTTCTCCTTGCTATAACTCCTTGGAAAGAGAAAGCTTAAGGGAGAAATGAGGAGTTAAACCACCATTCCCGGCCTTAACAGAGCAGGAACATGCCTGGGCTGTCAGATCCTACTTAAACAAAATGAACGGCTCAGATATGTACAGAAATCCTCAAACCTGGGCTGAACACGGCCTCGCACACGGCCGTGTCCCAGGCCGTGTGCCTTGATCCTGGCATGATCGTCGAACGCAGAAAAACCACACGGGCAAGACACGCCCGTGTCTCAACCTGACACGCCTGTGTCGGTTCTTGGACACGCCCGTAATCGGAGGCGTGTCACTAATAACTGTCATGCCAATCGTCACGACTCTAGGGAACACGGGTACTGACACGGGTAGGCACACGCCCGTGTCAAATGACACGCCCGTGTCATTCAGCCGTGTTTCTTGTCATGTCCTTCTTGGGATACAATCGTCCAAAACACCACGCCAGACACGGCCTTGGACACGCCCGTGTCCTAGGCCGTGTACCCTTATACAGGAACCAAAATAACTTTTGGACGCGACCAGCTCGACAACGATTTTCGGGGCGTTACAAATCTCCCCCCTTAAGGAATTTCGCCCCGAAATTAAGAAAAGGTATACAAAAATTAAATGTTACCTAAGTGGAATAACTCGGGATATTCCTAAAACATAGTTTGCACTCGCTCCCAAGAAAGCTCCTCACGTCCGCAGTTATCCCAACGAACCTTAACCATTCGGATTTCCTTGTTGCGGAGTCATTTGACCTCAACGTCTTCTATACGTATAGGCTTTACCTTTATCGTCAACTCGTAATCCACTAGCACTTGATCAACTGCAACAATCTGTGAAGGCTCTTGCACCGCCTTCCGCAACACTGATATGTGGAACACATCGTGTAGCCCACTCAACTCCACCGACAGCTTTAATCTATACGCTGCCTCGCCAACACGCTCCAGGATTTCAAATGGTACAAGGTATCTCGGACTCAGCTTCTTCAAGCGTCGAACCCGCAAAACACCCTTGAACGGCTTGATTTTTAAATACACCTAGTCGCCAACACCGAACTCCATGTTCCTATGCTTGACGTTATAGTACTTTGCTTGTCTGTCCTAAGCAATCTTCAACCTTTCCTGAATTGTATGTTCCACTGAAGTGACGTCTTCCACCGCTTGATGTTTATACAACTTCGACTCGCCTGTCTCCAACCAAGACAACGACGTACGACACTTCCTCCCATACAAGACCTCGAAAGGTGTCATTCCAATACTCGCTTGAAAGCTGTTGTTATACGCAAACTCCACCATGTACAGGTGATCTTCCCAATGCTTTTCGAAATCTATGACGCACATGCAAAGCATGTCCTCAATCATCCTGTTGAACCTCTCGGTCTGACCATCCGTTTGTGGGTGGAAAGTTATGCTGAAACTCAGCTTAGTTCAGAACAAATTATGCACCAGCCTTCAGTCCTTCGACGTGAAGTGTCCATCTCGGTCACTAACAATACTACGCGGCACATCATGCAACCATACGATATTATCCACATAAAGTTTGGCTAACTTTTCCACTAGATCTTCCTTCCTATTCGGGATGAAATGCGACACTTTCGTCAACCTATCTACGACCACCCAGATGGCATCGTTTCCCCTCTGCGACTTTGGCAAACCATGCACAAAATCCATAGAAATGTCGTCGAATTTCCATTCTGGGATAGGCAAGGACTTTAGGAAGCCTCCGGGCTTCTGACACTCCGCTTTCACCAAAGCACAAGTTTGGCACTTGGCCATATAAAGTACTACATCCTTCTTTAATCCTGGCCACCAGAATAACTTCTTCATGTCTCTATACATCTTTGTGCTACCTGGGTGGATTGAGTACTTGGTATGATGAGCCTCGTACATCAACTCCTCCTGAAGATTATCCACACTAGGGACTCATAGACGACTGTCCTTCCTTAGCAGTCCATCATCAACCGCAAACTGGGAATTTGACACATCCAAAGATTCATCCAAGATCTGCTTCATGATGCTATCCTGAATCAAAGCCCATCAGACTCTATCAACCAGGTCATACTGCACCTCTGTCCAACACAATATCGCCCCGGCACTAGACTGCTTTTCGACGTAGGAAATCTCTAATGCCTCCAAATCATGGACCAATCTCTCATCATGTACTGATAACCAACTGGCCTGCGCAGGAGCCCTGCGGCTCAACGCATCCGCCACCGTGTTTGCTTTCCCAGGTACATAATGTATCTTGAAGGTATAGTCCCCCAAGAACTTCATCCACCTCCGCTGTCTCATGTTCAGATCCTTCTGATCTAGCAGGTATTTCAAGCTCTTGTGGTCGGTATATATATCGACCTTTACCCCGTACAGATAGTGCCTCCATAGCTTTAGAGCAAATATCACGGCCGCTAACTCTAAGTCGTGGACCGGATAATTCCTCTCGTGAACCTTCAACTGTCGTGAACCATAGGCTATCACGCTCCCATGCTGTAGTAGAACACAGCCCAAACCACTGCCCGAATCATCACTATAAATTTCAAACCCCTCGGTTCCACTTGGCGAACGTAAAATAGGCGCCGTGGTCAACCGCCTCTTCAATTCTTCAAAAGCCTGCTCACACTCCAGCGACCACACGAACTTTTGGTCTTTCCTTGTCAATGTCGTGAGTGGTAACACTATCCGCGAGAAGTTCTCTACGAAGCGCCTGTAGTAGCCGGCAAGCCCCAGAAAGCTCCGAACTTCCGCCACTGAAGACAATACAGGCCACTCCCGTATCGCTGCTATCTTTGCCTGATCCACCGCTATCCCTTCTCCAGTAACAACATGGCCAAGTAACGCTACTGAGGATAACCAGAACTCACACTTAGAGAACTTTGCATACAACTGATTCCTCCTCAAGGTCTCCAACACCATGTGTAGATGCTTGTAATGGTCCTCCTCACACTGCGAATATACCAAGATATCATCGATAAATACTATCATGAAATGATCCAGGTATTCTCTGAACGTCCTGTTCATCAAATCCATAAACACGGATGGTGCATTGGTCAGCCCAAACGGCATGACCGTGAACTCGTAATGCCCAAACCGCGTGTTGAACGCTGTCTTAGGGATGTCGCTTTCCCTTATCCTCAATTGGTAGTAACCGTACTTCAGATCTAACTTCGAATATACTATTGACTCAACCAATTGATCAAATAGATCGTCAATCCTGGGGATCGGATATTTATTCTTCTCTGTAAGCTTGTTCAACTCTCGATAGTCAATACAGAGTCGCAAGCTCTCATCCTTCTTCTTAACAAAAAGAACCGGTGCGCTCCAAGGCGACGAACTTGGACGCACATACCCTTACTCTAACAACTCCTGTAGTTGCACCTTCAACTCTGCCATCTCTCGCGGCACTATCCGATATGGAGAGCATGATACCGGTTTGGCACCCGGTACCAGCTCAATGGTAAAATGAATCTCTCGCTGAGGAGGGGCTCCTGGGAGATCATCTGGGAACACATCAGGATACTTAGACACAACTGGGATACTTTCCAGACTTGGCCTAGGCATTGAAGCTTCCACTAACGTGACAAACAGCTCTACACCATATCGAACCGCCTTAATCACTTGAAGGGCCGACATCAAAACTTTACCCGACCCCTTCATGCCCGCAAATATAGTCTCCCGTTCAGTATGCAGTCCCAACTTAACCTCCTTTTGATTGCAATCGATGTAAGCTCGCTGCTCCGAGAGCCAGTCCATACCAAAGATTACGTCGAACTCCACTAACGGTAGAACCAACGCTCGCAAATCAAACTCCTGGTCCCCAATCCAAATCTTTACCACACAGAACCTGTTCGCTCGCATTGAGCACCCATTGGGCAACAACACATCCAACCTGTCTTTTGCCATCGAGGAAGGGCCCCCGACGTGCGATATGATCCTTTCGAACAAGATGGAATGTGATGCTCCCGTATCAAACAGGGCTCTAGCCGGACGATCAAAAATCAACACGAAGCCTAGCACCAACAAACATAAGCTAACATATAAAAAGGTAACAACTACATAAAGTTAAACTGCTATAATTTAACTCATACCTGTCACCACGTCAACTTGTTTCATGCCTCTTGCAGACCAAGATTATAAACTCTAGGCTGGGCTGGAGCATGATGGGACGCGGTCGATTCCACCGCCTTCCCTTTCTCTTCATAGGTCGTTCCAGGATTCCTCTCGGACTTTGCACGTCCGCTCCAACATTGACGAGCAAAGTGCCCTGTCTTCCCACAATTGTAGCAAGCTCCCGTAACTCAACTTGTGGTTGCCCCCGACGCACCAGACGAAGGGGCTGAGTTCGAAGTCTTCTGCTTCTTGCTCCATCTGCGGAATCCTGACTTTGCATTTAGCACTTTGAACTCTGCCTTCTTTTCCCCTAGGTCCTTCTTCTCTTGGAATTTATTCACAACCTTTTCCAATGACCGGGCCGAATTGACCAAGGCTAGGAAGCCATGTACCTTAGGCTCAACAAGGAGTAAATGTAGGTCACCGCATAGACCCTCATAAAATCGGTTGGTCTTCCTCTCTTTTTCTGTAAACATAGCACCAGCATACCGACCCAACCGTGTAAACTCGTGGAGATACTCGTCCATGCTTTTGGCTCCCTGAGTCAACCCATGAAACTGATTTTCCATCTCAAGCTTCTGAGAAGAGGTATATATCTGGCCAAAAACAATTTTGAGAATTCCTCCATAGGCACATCAGTAAGCTGCCTTCCCACTAAGAGATGAAACTCCAACTCATCCCACCACAGCCTCGCCTCGCCATCCAAAAGGAAGGTCGCTATGGTGGTCTTCTGCCACTCTTCCGTTAACGTGGCCGTCAAGACCCTCTTTATCGAAGAGAGCCAATCCTCAGCTTGAGTTGGCGTTCCAACCCCATCGAACCTCGGAGGATTAAAGCCCATTACATGCTTGAGCTGTCTCTCCGTATCCCTCCTCGGCTCTACCTGATCCACCACCAAGGGCTCCACCACTCTCGGCTCTGCCGCCCTAACCGGTTCTTGCTCATTCACAGGAGGTGCGTGATGCATTTGCCCTGCAGGTTGGGCACTATCATGGCAAAACTGCTTCAGCCACCAACCTGATGGTTTTCGCTAAAGGAGGTGTTGTAGGCACATTCCTCGGTGCACTACTTTCCGCCGATTGCGGACGCTCTGATTGACCAGCACCGCTCCTAGCTGCCTATAATATCAAATAACCTAGACTAGACGACACACAAATTGCTAAAAGCAATCATTAGAACACTCAGGTTCCACAAAACAAGTGTATTTTTCATTCCTAAGTGGACATTCATGAGTTCTTTTGATGTTATAACGATGACGCACACATGTGCTCACCACCCCTTAAAAGAATTCGCCCACGAATTCATTTAAGCCTGACCGTAACCAGAAGTCTGATACCAAATTGTAACACCCCCATCCGTCGTATGACCTATAGTAGAAGGTCCAGCGGGAACCCGACACCATATACCACGGACAGTCGGAAGGGTTACGTATGAATAACCAAACAATCCAATTAAGACTACTCGTCCTAACACAGAGCATTCTAGAGGAAGCTTTTAAACAGTTGAAAGAACCCAAACTTGTATCCAAACAACATGAATGTCCAACACCACTACAACTGGAATGAAAACAAATACATAGAGAGGTACACAGCCTTATGGCCTTACAGAGGTTTACTTAATTAAATAATGTTTTCCATACATCGGCTCGCAGGCCGGCCACACATGACAAAATAAAGTACAACTATTCTCTTTGGCCTTCTAGGGCCAGCACATCAATATGGGCTCCAGCCCGCTATTTGGTACTCAGCTCCGCAGCACCTGCAAGCAACATTCCACCGCACGGTGGCAAACAAAGCAACGGTCAACCAAAAGCCGACCAAATTATAACGACCCAGCCCCTAACTCGGGACGGTTGTGCTCCTTCCCTGCAATTCATTAGCCCAGCTAAAACAATATAGTACAATCATGTTAGCCACAGGTGTAGGCTCGCACGGCCAAACACCTCGTGCACTCAGGGCACATTATTGGTGAATCCTGACACTTCAGCGTCTTCAACACCACCCCCGGGATTGCAACAACGTGAGCATTTTAGCCTTTCTAACCACTGTCTAAGGCTCCCGACTATACCAATGGCTAGTCCCCCTTTCAGGTCTCTCGCATCGACCCACATAGCACAGGTCTGATTCCACTTGCCCGTTGCTCACAACGCATAGTACACCTTAAAACGTACGCACGAGCCCAGCTTCTCTCGGATACTGCCATTTACAAACAATCACATAACCCAGTTATGTTCAAGGCCGGTTCCCAGACCGCCAAGTTAGCAGAACAACGATTCTGCCCAGTTTTCCGGGTGTGCCTTGGAGTTAATCCTCAAGGATCCCTGCTGCAATCTACCGCGTAGAAACCCGAAACCCCAAAGCATGGAGTCTTCTCCGGCAAATTATAATAAATGCAACATCACTGATTCAGACCAACATGTCCTGGTAGGCTTCACACACAATGTCTATGCCCGTACTTCGATTCCGGACTCTATATGCAACACAAGGGGGACTATTCCCATCAACCCCAAGGAACACCGCACACTCGTCGCACACTCGCGGGAGCGGGTTTCCCTATGCAAGAGGAAGTGAGCTTCACATTCTCAAGAAGAGAATCGTTACCCTTGTAGTACGCTTTTGCGCCATGGAAAAATTACACTGATAGAAGTCTTCGCAACGGGATTTCCTCCACGGATCCGCTCTCGGTTCTCTAAACGGTGCTCCGATGCTCCGTCAGCGGCCGGAATCTGTTAAATTTTCTTAACGTGGTCAGCAAGATAGCCCAAACGCCAAATTAATATTTTCGGAACTACCCAGTTATCACGTTGAACCAGTGGAAAATCAAGGAACAAAGGTTAATCCCAACCAACAATGGAAGCACAAGAAGATCTTTATGCATTCACTTCTTTACAACACGAGGCATACATAGCGAGACATGATTTCGCTAGTATAACAACTGTAAACAGAAAGCACCAAAAACACAAGCTGGGCGGACAGCACCGGAGTCCGCCGAGACCGCCGAGGTCGCAGAGGTCGCCGAGTCCGCTGAGATCGCCCAAACTAAGCTGCAATCTGCCGAATAACCACGGAGTCCGCCGAAGCCGCGAGGCCGCGCGGACACATCGTTATTCGTCTCCTGCTGAAGTTGAACTGAGGAACACCCCCTACCCGCCTGAAACCGGCGGACAGGTTATTGAAGCTGGCAAAGTTGAAACAGAGCTGACAAGCCGCAGAGCGACCTCCTGCTGAATCCGCAGAGACCGCACAACTTCCAAGTACTTGACCGAAGTCAAAGCCAAACTCCTGGCTCCTTGAAGCTACCCGCGCGACCTGCACACAGCAAACGTCAGTACTGAAACAATCCACGCGGACAGACAAACTGAGACCGCAGCTCCTTGCCCATCCCAACTTACTGTTCACTCAAGTTACTATAGATGTGCCAGGGGGTCCTATTTATAGGCGAGGTGAGGAGTGTGGTCACCGCCCTAGAGATAGCGACACCGCCCTAGCCCGCGCGATAGCAGAACACTGTCCGCCGAGTCTGCAAGGACTTAGCCGGATACCAAGGAAAACCGCCAGGAGCAAGGCAACATTGGCGAACCCTCTCCAGTCCGCCCAAGCTATGCGGACAAGGCATCAGCCCGCAAAGCTTCCAACCACTGCAGGACAGCAACCCCCTTCAATGGCTGTCCGCACCAACCCGAGGCAGTCCGCAAGACTCAAGACTCAATCCGCCACAAGTCCACGACCAAAGGCAGATAGCAACAGTCCGCTCGGTCAATCAGCGGACTTGGCGGATACGACGGAGACCATGATCTTGGCACAGAGTGTGACCAAGTCCAAAAGCCATCAAAGGCCAATGCGAGCATGGCGGACGCAAACACCCGTCCGCCAAACACCGAAGCACAGACTGCCAGCAGTCTGCAAGCTCCTCGCACTCCTGCCCCATCGCAGCAGCCATCTCCCGGACTCCAAAACCAGTCCGCCAAAGACCTCCACAGCAAAGCACCTGCTGTACCACCAGAGCTCGACAAGGCCTCAGCCAAGCTCTAAGCCCAGTCCGCAAGCTTTCCGCGGACACGAGCCAAACCGCCAAACAGCACAAGCTTGCACCACGGCCACTGAGCAATGCACCAGTCCGCAAGCCTCTATCTGCTCAGGCCGCTCCTTGGCTAAACCAAAGCCAATGTCCTATCCGCAGATACCAGGCCGCACAGTCCGCGGACTTCACCCGTGCAACCTGCTCAGAAGAACAGTCGGCTTCCACTATACTTGCCACTAGGTCGCACACAATAGTCCGCCCAGTCTGCCCAGTCAGCCAAAGCTGTCCGCCCAGGCCGCCCGGCCTGTCCCGTCAACCACTTGCACTTCACAAAATTCAACACTCCCCCTTGAAGTGGGAGGTGGTGACCAAGCCCAGCAAGTTGCGCAAGCGCTCAAAGGGCCCCTTCGACAGTGGCTTCGTGAAGATGTCAGCAAGATTATCTTCACTCTGAACATGCCCGACCAGCAGAGATCCTTCCAACACCTTCTCCCTGATGAAATGGTGATCAATCTCTATATGCTTGGTCCTGGCGTGACACACTGGATTGTTTACCAGCTTGAGAGCACTCTCATTGTCACCCCGGAGTAAAGTAGGCCCTTGCACTTCTTCATGAACATCCTCTATAAGCCTCCTCAACCAGGCGGCTTCCCGAGTAGCCAAGGCTGAAGCCTTATACTCCGCCTCCGTGGTTGAAACCGGCAATGAGTCCTGCTTCTTGCTACACCACGAGATGCTAGCTGAACCGCAAGTGAACACATAACCTGAAGTGGACCTCCGATCATCTAAATCACCTCCATAGTCAGCATTCGTGTACCCGAGCAACGCAAACTCCGAGTCCCTTCTATAGAGGAGTCCCATATCAGAAGAAGCCTTGACATACTTCAGAATACCCTTTGCTGCCATTAGATGAGAATGCCTTGGTTCAGCCATATACCGACTTACTCGGCCAGCAGCATAAGCAATGTCCGGCCTTGTAATCATCAGGTAAATTCAAGCTCCCAACAAGAGCCCTGAACACCAAGGGATCATGAAGAACTCTTCCCTCATCTCGTCGAAGCTTCAGCCCAGGTTCCAGTGGAGTAGAGCACTTCTTCCCTTCGCCCATGCCGAACCGCTTCACAATGCGATCAGCATACCCTTTCTGGCAAATGAAAACCGCGCACTCCTTCCTCTCCACTTCAAGACCGAGAAAGTGATGCAACTCTCCCAAGTCTTTCATCTCGAAGCGTATAGCAAGCTCTGCCCTGAGCCTTGCTACTTCCCCCTCCGAATTCCCTGTGATGATCATGTCATCCACATACAGCAGGACCAAGACATGTAGCTCCCCCTTCTTCTTGACGAACAAGCTTGAATCCGAGTTGGAAGCAAGGTATCCACAGAATTGCAAGTACTCTGCAATCTTCCCATACCACGCTCTAGGAGCTTGCTTCAACCCATAGAGAGCCTTCCTGAGTTTACATACATAGTCCGGATGCTTTTCAGAGACAAAACCAAGTGGCTGATCCATGAAGATATCCTTGTCAATCTCTCCGTAAAGAAAAGCATTCTTCACATCGAGTTGCCACAACCTCCATCCCTTGCTAGCAGCCAAGGCGATCACCACTCTTACTGAAGTCATCTTCGCAACTGGACTGAATGTCTCCTCATAGTCTTCTTCATACTGCTGTGAGAATCCTCTAGCGACCAGGCGAGCCTTGAACCGATCAATGCTCCCATCAGCCTTCTTCTTCAACTTGTACACCCACTTGCAAGTAACCGGAGTAATGTCATCAACCTTGGGCACAAGGTCTCAGGTTTCATTCTTCTTCAGAGCATCAATCTCTTCTTTCATGGCACCTTCCCACTCTTTCACTCCAGTGGCCTCGTTGAAGTTTGCAGGCTCTCGCTCATCCAGAGGACCTGCAAAGAAGCAGGAGACAAAGCTCACTGCATTCCCATCACAGTACCGAGCCGGTGGCTTAACCACCGTCTTCGATCTCCGAAGGGTCGGCTCCTTGCTCACTTCTTCTGTTGCTTCTTCGGGCTCAACTCCTACCTGGGGCAAGCATTGAGCAGTGCACCCCCTACTTCCTGAGCCAGAAGCTCAGCCTCGGAGCTAGAAGCAATAGGAGCTGCTGGCGAAACAGCAAGCTCCTCTTCCAAGCCTTCAGCAGTCGCCACCGGTGCTTTATCAACCTTGCTACTTCCGGTTAGCTCAACCGAGCCACCTCCATATGACGTCAGCTCGTCAAAGACAACGTCTCTTGACACCATGAACTTCTTCGCCGCAGGGTCCATGCATTTCCATCCCTTCTTCCGCTCATCGTAGCCAACAAAGACAAGCTTCCTTGCCTTCGCATCCAGCTTAGTCCGTGAAGCATCCGGGACATGCACGTAGCAAGTTGAACCAAACACCCGAAGGTGTCCAACACTCGGCTTCTCCTTCAGCAATAGCTCAATAGGAGTCTTCATGTTGATAGGGTTGAGTGGCATCCTGTTGATGACGTAAGCAGCACAAGACATTCCCTCCGCCCAAAAGGACCTTGGGATATCTTTCGCATGAAGCCAGCATTTGCAGGTCTCCGTCAGATGACGGATCTTCCGCTCCGCTATGCCATTTTGTTGTGGAGTGTGAGCACAAGTAAGCTCTCGTTGGATCCCGTGCTTCCTGCAGAAGTTAGAAAACTCGGAGGAAACAAATTCACCCCCGTTATCAGTTCTAAGCTTCTTAATCCGCAAGCCAAGCCGGCCTTCTACAAACTCCTTAAACTCCACAAACAAACGGAAGGCTTCCGACTTCTCCTTTAAGAAGTACACCCAAGTATACCTTGAGTAGTCATCAACCAAGACAAGCATGTATCTGCTTCCACCAAGGCTGGCAGTAACCGTCGGTCCCATCAGGTCGCCATGTATGCACTTCAATGGTTTCTTGCTCCTTGTTTGTGATTTATCAAACGGAAGGCGATGTGCCTTACCGTATTGACAGCCCGCGCAAACATGCCCAACACCAAAGGAGGACAAGTTCGGCAACCCCTTCACCAGACTTCTACTCTCCATCACCTTCAGCTTGTCCATGCCAACATGCCCCAGCCTCTCATGCCAGATAGCAGCGCTATCATTGGCCCTCATCCTATCAATATATGAATTGGTGGCAAGAACAAACAAGTTCTTTACCCTCCTCCCTACATGAGCAACATCAGCCTTCACCGCTGATACGTTGCGAAGGAACCTCACGTCTGTTGGCCCAAACAGAACATGATAACCAGCGACCACCGCATTGGTCACCGAGAAGAGGTTTTTCTTCATGCCCGGCACGTGATACACACTCCTAAACGTGAGTGGCCCCTGATCACTACCCAAAGATACGACCCCCTCTTTCTCAACTGCATAAACAGTATTATCAGCAGTGATAATAGCTTCATTACCTGAGTAAGCCTGCATGGAGGTGAACTTCGACTTGTCTCCGGTGAGGGATGACCACACCCGGAGTCCACGATCCACTCGCCGTTGAAGTCCTCAGCAGACAAGGCCCGGACACAAGTGCCCGTCATAAAAGCTCCGCCCCATTCTGCTTCTTCACTTCTCGAGCAAGCTTCCTCCTTTCCCGCAGCATGCCCAGGCTGCAGTTTGACCTTGCAGCCCCGCTTTAAGTGCCCTCGCTGATGACACCGGTAGCACTTCAAGTTCTTCTTCCAGTCCTTAGGAGCATTACTCCTCTCCAGCGGATATGAAGTTGAAGTCTCCTTCTCACCAACGGCATGCACCTTCTTCTTCTTCTTCCCTTCCCATCCTTTCTTCTTGCCTGAGAAGAGAGCTTCGCTGCCTTCCTGATTCAGGTTCACTCCAGCCATCTGCCTTGCTAAGATCTCCTGCGACGCAAGCAGATTCTCCAGCTCCAGCAAAGACGGCTGAGTAGCCCACCCTTGAACAGATGTTACAAAGGCCACATACTCCTTCCGCAAGGCACGGATAATGTGCCTTTTCATCTTCTCCTCAGAGATAGGCTCATCAGGATCCAGTGCCGACAGCTCAGCACACAAGCTCTTCATCTTTAAGCAGTACTTGGAGATGGAAAGGTCTCCCTGAGTTGCCCTGGCGAACTCATTCTCCAGGAACTGAAGCCGTGCCACATTCTTCCTATTGAACAACTTATCAATGGTTGTCCAAATATCAGCAGCCGACTCACATCCAACGATGTGATCAAACAGTTCCTGAGACACGGCTCTCTTCAGAATGAACTCCGCCTTAGCATTTGTTCTTCTCCAGAGCCTAACATGCTCAGCAGTACCGAACGCAGCCGTGACTTCCTGCCTGTCGTCACCACCGACGATTTCCCACAGCTCCTCTCCAAGAAGATAACTCTTCATGCACGACTTCCACTTCTTGAAGTTAGTCGGCATTAAGAGTTCAATGCCCAGACCTCTTGCAAAACTCCCTTCCATTGCAACACCTGTTGGCAACCTTTCAGAAACTCCGAGCAACAACACAGGTTGATCACCACTCAATCACTGAGTAACAACACTAGCTGACTTCCGCTCACGCAACTGAACCTCGCTTTGATACCATGTTAAATTTTCTCAACGTGGTCAGCAAGATAGCCCAAACGCCAAATTAATATTTTCGGAACTACCCAGTTCTCACATTGAACCAGCGGAAAACCAAGGAACAAAGGTTAATCACAACAAACAATGGAAGCACAAGCAGATCTTTATTCATTCATTTCTTTACAACACGAGGCATACATAGCGAGACATGATTTCACTAGTATAACAACTGTAAATAGAAAGCACCAAAAACTCAAGCCGGGCGGACAGCACCGGAGTCCGCCGAGACCGCCGAGGTCGCTGAGGTCGCCGAGTCCGCTGAGATCGCCCAAACTAAGCTGCAATCCGCCGAATAGCCACGGTGTCCGCCGAAGCCGCGAGGCCGCGCGGACACACCGTTATTCGTCCCCTGCTGAAGCTGAACTGAGGAACACCCCCTACCCGCATGAAGCCGGCGAACAGGTTATTGAAGCTGCTAAAGTTGAAACAGAACTGACAAGCCGCAGAGCGACCTCCTGCTGAATCCGCAGAGACCGCACAACTTACAAGTACTTGACCGAAGTCAAAGCCAAACTCCTGGCTCCTTGAAGCTACCCGCGCGACTTGCACACAACAAACGTCAGCACTGAAACAATTTGCGCGGACAGACAAACTGAGACCGCAGCTCCTTGCCCATCCCAACTTACTATTCACTCAAGTTATTGTAGATATGTCAGGGGGGTCCTATTTATAGGCGAGGTGAGGAGTGTGGTCACCGCCCTAGAGATAGCGACACCACCCTAGCCCGCGCGATAGCAGAACACCGTCCGCAGAGTCCGCAAGGACTTAGCCGGATACCAAGGAAAACCGCCAGGAGCAAGGCAACATTGGCGAACCCTCTCCAGTCCGCCCAAGCTATGCGGACAAGGCATCAGCCCGCAAAGCTTCCAACCACTGCAGGACAACAACCCCCTTCAATGGCTGTCTGCACCAACCTGAGGCAGTCCGCAAGACTCAAGCCTCAATCCGCCACAAGTCCACGACCAAAGGCAGATAGCAACAGTCCGCCCGGTCAATCAGCGGACTTGGCGGATACGACGGACACCATGATCTTGGCACAGAGTGTGACCAAGCCCAAAAGCCATCAAAGGCCAATGCGAGCATGGCGGATGCAAACACCCGTCCGCCAAACACCGAAGCACAGACCACCAGCAGTCCGCAAGCTCCTTGCACTCCTGCCCCATCGCAGCAGCCATCTCCCGGACTCCAAAACCAATCCGCCAAAGACCTCCACAGCAAAGCACCTGCTGTACCACCAGAGCTCGATAAGGCCTCAGCCAAGCCCTAAGCTCAGTCCGCAAGCTTTCCGCGGACACGAGTCAAACCGCCAAACAGCACAAGCTTGCACCACGGCCACTGAGTAATGCACTAGTCTGCAAGCCTCTATCCGCCCAGACCGCTCCTTAGCTAAACCAAAGCCAACATCCTATCCGCAGATACCAGGCTGCACAGTCCGCGGACTTCACCCGCGCAACCTGCTCAGAAGAACAGCCGGCTTCCACTAGACTTTCCACTAGGTCGCACACAACAGTCTGCCCAGTCCGCCAAAGCTGTCCGCCCAGGCCGCTCGGCCTGTCCCGTCAACCACTTCCACTTCACAAAATTCAACAGAATCCTCCTCCTTCTTCCTCCTTGCTCTAACTCCTTGGAAAGAGAAAGCTTAAGGGAGAAACGAGGAGTTAAACCACCATTCCCGGCCTTAACAGAGCAGGAACACGCCTGAGCCGTCAGATCCTACTTAAAGAAAACGAACGGCTCAGATCTGTACAGAAATCCTCAAACTTGGGCCGAACACGGCCTCGTATACGGTCGTGTCCCGGGCCGTATGCCTCGATCCTGGAACGATCGTCGAACGCAAAAAAACCACACGGGCAAGACACGCCCATATCTCAACCTGACAAGCCTGTGTCGGGTCTTGGACAAGCCCGTGACTGGAGGCGTGTCACGAATAACTATCACGCCAACCGTCACGACTCTAGGGAACACGGGTACTGACACGGGTAGGCACACGCCCGTGTCAAATGACACGCCTGTGTCATTCACCCGCGTTTCTTGTTGTGTCCTTCTCGGGATACAATCGGCCAAAACACTACGCCAAACACGGCCTTGGACACGCCCGTGTCCGATACCATGTACCCCTATACAGGCACCAATATTACTTTTGGACGCTACCAGCTCTACAATGATTTTCGGGGCGTTACATACCCGAACGCGCCTGGGCTTCATGTCGTGTTCACAGTCTCGACATTTCGTCGAGCGCAGTTCGTCGACCACCCGACGCGGCCTTGGACACGCCCGTGTCTTAGGCCGTGTTCCGTGTCTCGACATTTCGTCGAGCGAAAATCATCGGTTTCCCTGGCAGATCGTCGACACGAGCTCGACACGCCTTGAGACACGCCCGTGTCTCAAGCCGTGTTCGCTGCTCGACGATCGTCGACTCCAAAATTCGTCGACCACTCGGCCAAATCGTCGACCCAAACACGACACGCCCGTGTCCCAAGCCGTGTGCCCCCTGCCAAATTCCAAATTTGGCCCAGAACGCCTCCCGTCGCTCTTTTGAGTTTCGGGGCATTACATCATCTGTCGGCACAAATCACTCTCCAACGCAATTACAACAATAATCCTCTAGAAAACTATAAATACTACCCCAAGTCTTCATTTGAAGACAGACAACTTCAGAGACAAGAGAGAGCTCTGAGGTTTTCCGACGGGATCGTTGACTTAGGCATGTTCTCCGTTTAGGAATTCTCTTCGTTTTTCTACTTGCGCTAAGGCTTCAACACGCTCCAAGTCACGTCAACCACCTCCGCAAGAGCGCACCCATCAAGGCTTCGCATCAACGAGAGCGCTTCCTTCAGAAGCTTCGTGCACTTAGAGAATTTCCAGTTGTAACGCTCCCGTCATGGTTACACGAGCTTAACAACATTTTGAGACCGGAGCGTTTCCATCAAGGCTCCGAAGACTTAGTTGTTTTTCTCATTTTTTGTATTTTGCACCTGTAACGAAATATTAGTTTATCTCCCTCCGAGATCAAATCAATCTTTGTAAAACTTCGATAAGCTAGTAGATTTTGGCTCAGCACGGCTCCAACCACGTGATTTTTCACTCTTTCCTGATTTTCCTCGGCAAAACGTCTTTTGTCATTTGTTGCGGTTTACTTTGACTGGTTGTGCGTCCAGTCTGATTCCGAGCTAATGCGGTCCGATTTGAAGAATGTCGACTAAGAGTGTGACTTGAAGGAATCTTACGAGAATCGACTCGAGATGTCGCCATGCAAGTTACAAAAAAATTTCATTTGAAAGGGAATAAATGTTTAATGATATTTTATTATAAAATAATTTTCATTTACGAGAGAATAAATATAAATTGATTTTTTTTAATAATGAAACACCAAAATTTTGATGTCTAGTGACTAATTGTTTTGGTCACTAAATAAAAATTCAGTGACTAAATTTTTTTGGTCACTAAATATTTTTGAAATGTTACTTTAACAACAAAATTTATATTTCGTCACTAAAATCATATCTTTAGTGTCCAATCATTTATTTCATCACTGAAGACGTATCCTTGGTGACGAACCATATTTGGTCATTAAGGCTATGTTTGGTAGGACTTATTTTCACCGGTCAAGCGGTTACGACCGCATGAATCGGGTCATAATTAAGGTCCGGTTCATGCGGTCGTAACCGCTTGACCGGTGAAAATAAGTCCTCCCAAACGGAGCCTAAATAGGTGTCTTTAGTGACGAAATATATTTCGCCACTATGCTTTTGTCAGTAAAGATCAATTTTCTCATAGCGCTGAAAAAATTAAAAGTTATTGAATGATTCTCAACTTTTAAGAAAAGCGTACTCTTAACAACCAGAGACTGCCGGTGCTATGATTTGTCAATCCAGTTTCAGGATCTTGAAGAGAAATAACTCTCGAAACAATAGAATCAATCAATTCTAGTTTTATATGCTCAATTTCATTGTCTATCCAAACAACAAATTGAAATTTGAACCAAATACAACTAGTAAAGGAATTTGAATTGATCTCATTTCTTGAAATCAATCCAATTCTATCCAAACAAGCAAACCGTTCAATGCATTGGTTGCCTAGGTATCCATGAACATGGGCGGAACTAGCCCTAGGCACGGTAGGGCACGTGCCCGACCGGTTTTGGGCGGAACTAGCCCTGAACAGGAGGTTCTTCTTCTTCTTCGGGCACGTGCCCGACCGGTTTTGGGGGGAACTAGCCCTGGACATGAGGTTCTTCTTCTTCTTCACTGTGAATTTCAGTACAGATTTCTGTGAAAGGTTGATTTGAATGCATCATTGTGCTAATCTTCGAGCATTTTAATGTTAGGTACACACAATTGTGTTCCTGGAATCCATTGTGAAAGGTTGATTTAAACCTCCAATCGTCTTGTGTTGCTGGAACATACCATTGGTAATTACTCTTGTTCCCCGGTTTTTTGTTTTAGTTTGCTTAGGAGTTAGGAGGGCCACACGCCTGCAAAAAAAAAAATTTAAGGGGCCGCTACCCCCGAACCCCCGCTCAGGGTGCGCTGCCCCCCGAACCCCCCGAATTGACAGTACTTAGATTGTGCCCGTGCGACTTCAAAATCCTAGTTCCGCCACTGTCCATGAATAGTCTTTACCCATTTGACTCTTGCCATTCGCCTGGAAGCTATGTTATCTTAAGGCGCAAAATGAATGGGTCTTATCAACACATATGAATAAGAAATCGTAGATCGAATTGCTGAATTGGGAAAATTCAGTGATATCCAAGTATCAACTATATTTACTGGCTTGAGATAAGCGGACTCAAGCAACTAACACCCACCACCCTGTAAATCATGAGGTACAACAAGGTCATTTCCATTCACCATCTCGCTGAGCCGTATGTGGACGTTACTGATAATACCAACCTAAACTAATTGATTAGGCCATGGTGCTGATTCACCCCTTTAGGCGAGTGGCGCCTTCATGTGCCACTGCCCAGTAGGGTTCAGAGGTAAAATTACCTAAATGCCCTTTTAGGGTTGCATATAGTCATTCAGAACAGTGGAGTTTGGCTGTTGACAGACCACTTTTGGCTGCATATAACCATTCAGAACAGCAGAGTCACGCTATCTGCAGGCCAAGTTTTAAAAACTATAAATAGACCCAAGGGGATACCTCAAAGGGCAGGCTTCTCAATTCTCTTGCTATCTTATCATATAGCACTTTCTGAGGTGCCCTTGGCTTAGTACAGGCTAAGGAGGGGAAGCACTCTAAGATCTTCCGGAGGTGTGGTGTGACCTCCGTGTTGGATCCTTGGATCAATTTCACGTTCTAAGTCTTCGGTCAGCCAAACTTGCTAGGTAAAGTAAGTGTGTGATCACCCTATACCCAAGGGTGCGGACTTCACAAGAAGCCGGTTTCCTGTTTCAACAAGCATGCTTTGGCAGTAAGAGGACGACAAGTGAGGTAATTTGAGAAGGGATCTGGAAGCGCACGAGCCAGATCCACATCAAGGAAGACAGTGACGAGTTATCATTACATGCAGAGTGGTCATATCAGGAGACATTGCCCGCAACATGCGTAAATTTTTGGGGACGTCCATGGTGCGGGCAAGGTGGCGGTAGTTATGGCAGACGATAGTGATATGTCTCTATCATCATCACTGAGAGTCTATGTGACTTGGATAGCTGGATATTGGATTCTTGTGCTTGACAACACATTTGCTTAGATGAAGAGATGTTTAGTTCACTAGAGGTGACGACTGGGTCAGTCTTTCTGGGTGACGGCTCAGCATGTGAGGTCACAGGGACATGGATGGTGGACATCAGGATGCATGACGGAGCAGTGTGTAGGCTTGAGCAGGTACACCTGGTACCCAAGCTATGCAAGAATTCAATATCGCTGGGCAGATTGGACGCCAGAGGATGCAATTTTGTGGCAAGAGGTGAAGTTCTGACGGTGATGCGAGGACACACCGTGCTCATGCAAGCTATGCAACGTGGTAGTCTGTACTGGTTGATGGGAACCACGATGTGAAGTGGTGTGCCCATGATTTCTGCGACCGACATTGTTGATTGTCGAGGTGGTGTTGGGGATCGCCCTTCTGGTATTCTGACTAGGCGAGTTAGATTCAACGATACAGTTGCGTCGACATTCAGATGTTGAACCCGAGTAGGGATGAGTCAACTGGAGCAGGACGGCTGACGCCTCAGGTCCTTGAGGCGGTGTCTCGTTCAGACTGGTGTTTTCGTGCAGACCTTGCTACATGCAATGTTGTCCAGTCCAGGTGGTGCTTCGTGTAGGGAATGCTTCGTGCAGGTGGCGGCTCTGAATCCCACACCAAAGTGGTGAATTGTTGTTTTTGATTTGGACCGAGCACCTGAATCGAAGGAAAAAAAGAAAAAACTCTTTCTTTTTTTGGCTCTCACGTGAGATTGCCAAATAAAAGGATGATTAATTTCCTTTTTTATCTAGGATGCATTCATGAAATAAAACCTCTCATCCTGAAAGAGATTTTGCTTCTTCTAAACGTGAGAGAGTCGCCCCGTCTTTGCTCGCCAGGAGCTTTTGAAGTGGTGTCGGTCGCCTGTGTTGGGAACATTGGAATATATGTACCAGATTTGAAGAAGCTACACCCTACTCAATGATATACATCAAGGTGTATTTGATGTGCTTTGAGTTTATATGTGCAGGTTAAGTAATTGCAGGAAATGCAGAAAATTTTCCAAGTCCATGTGTCGACACCTAGAGGTGAAGTGTCGACACTTATGAAGGCTTGTGTCGACACCTAGAGAAGCTGTGTCGACACTTGGAGTAATTGTGTCGACACCAGGAAAGGCAGAGTTGACACCAGAAGAAAAGTGTCGACACATACAGGCAGTGTCGACACACTATAAAGAATTGTCAACATAATTTGTGTCGACACTTAGAGGCAGTGTCGACACCCAGAGAAACTTTGTCGACATCAAATGTGTCGACACCAGGAGGCTGTGTCGACAGTCAGCAAAGCTTCACCAAAGTTAAAGTAAAAGAAGGCATGTGTCGACACAAAGGAGATGTGTCGACACTCAGCAAGGTTCAACAGAATAAGGCATGTGTCGACACAAAGGAGATGTGTCGACACACAGCAGAATTCAGCTAAGTGTTTAAGAAGAAGTACTTGTGTCGACACACAGAATCAGTGTCGACACATTCAACAGAAGGCTTGTGTCGACACACAGAATCAGTGTCGACACATTCAGAAGAAGCAGTGTCGAGAAGCTGTTACAACAACACAAGGAGTTGTGTCGACATCATCAAGGCTAGTGTCGACACTTAGTTCACTTGTGTCGACACTTGGTCTATCTGTGTCGACACATAATGAAGATCAGTCTCGACACTTTCAGACAGAGACTGTATTTTCAAGAAGTGACTGGATGACTTGACAGCTGTCATTTCAACCGGTCAACTGCAACTGTCAGAGCTGTCAGAAGTTCGTTAGAAACCGGATCAGCCGGTTACCTTGGAGGAAGACTATTTAAAGGCCTTTCTCCTTCAACAGAATAGAGATCACAATTATTGAATCATCAATCAGAAGATTAAAAGACAGATCCAGAGAAAACTGTAAATCAGTATTCTGAAGAAACTTCAGAATTACTTGGAGAGAGAGAACTCCAGTAATTGAAGTCAAGAAAGAGACTTGTTAATCAACTTTCTTAAGTAGCAGATTCTGAACCAGACTGCAAAGTAGGATCCAGATTCAATTCTCCATCCTAAGAAGGAAGTTGTCAGCCGGTTGTTGGAGTTACCATGTTGATCTGGAAGTGATCAAACATGTAATCTCACTGCCAACGCGATATGAGCATGCAGGGTCGCACATAAGAGATGTGGAGAAGTTGGTTGATTGACTGTGTTGGTAAAGGTTACCAATCACCGACCTGAATAGGGTTGTAGGCAAAGTGTTGCCTTAAAAGGATCGTCGGGTTGGGCAAATGTTGCCTTGGAGGGCTGGTTAGATTGTCGTCTGAGGGTCGATGGCATTCGTCGATAATTGTCTTTCTGATTCCCGCCGATCGGCGAGAATCGTCTCTTTGATTCTCGCCGATCGACGAGAATCGTCGAGAATCAATATGTTGATTCTCGACGATCGACGACTTCGACAAGTATCGTCGACCGCGGCTCGGCGGTCGACGAGATTCGACGTGTATCGTCAAGTGATGCTCGACGATCGGCGAGAATCGTCGAGTATTATACTCTGATTCTCGCCGATCCATGGTGATGCTCGCTGATCGATTCTCGCTGATTCTCGCCGACTCTCGCCGATTGATACTCGCCGATTCTGAACCCTATTTCGGGGTGGTCTGCGGATAGCGATTTTCCTGGGTTTATTTATACCTTTGGTATAAATAGGACACTTAGGGTTTTCGGGGGGGGTGTGCTTTTACTGCCGATCAAATCGATTTTGATGGAAGCTGTTCCGCGATCGTTTCCCCAATCCCGTATCCTGCCGCCGACGGAAGCGTTCCGCCGCCGCCGTGATCGCTCCGCTGACCTCCTCTTCTCCGGCGACCGTCGCTGGTGCTGCTCTTCCTGACGCGGACCTAGCAGTCCTAGCAGAGGTGCGGTCTTCTCCATCCCGATCTTCCGTGTAACGGAAAGCCCGGTGTTCTCCCGCTCGTGTGGACTTCTGCAGAAACGTGGATACTATTCCACGTAGAACTCGCCACCAGCAGAAGAAGAAATTTGGAGCATCTCCGTTGAGTTGTGACTCAACGCCACCGAGGTAATTCTTGCCTAGTTTTTGCTAACTTCTTGATTCAATGTTCATGGCCCGATCCACATCTCTTTGGGTTCTTCTTGATGTTTTGATTTTTTCTGCTGCGTGCACAAGCGTTGTGCCATCCTCATAGAGAAACCCAACAGTGGTATCAGAGCGAGGTTACGGCCATGATCATTGTTTTGGAAGTTTGTTATTTCAGTGCGTGTAAACCTAGAGATTTAGAAGTGTTCTAAATGTCTAGATTTAGTCTTGGTTCCCTCCAAGAACTTCTGGAATTTCGTGGGAATTTTTAAGTGTTAGAAATTGTTGTCTCCTTAGCAGTAACCATCCCTCGAGTATGTTTTGAATTATGAATCCAACATAGAGAGATGAGTTTGTCTACTGCTTTAAGTTGAGTTGTCTTCGCCTTTGTCCAATGCATGTAAATCTGAGGATTTGGAAATTTCCGGATGTTCAGATTTAGCCCTTCCTTCTATCAATTGTTGATGGTGTTAGGATGTGCACATAAGGGATGCATGTGGTTTTCGAAATTTTGTTTTTCTTTGGATGTGCACATTGATCAAATGTTGATCATGGTTAATTGTTAACCTATAATTGAAAAATCCCTTCATCTAATATTAAGTGTTCGGATGCCTTCCGATGGATGACACTCTTCCTGCCTCGATCGATGAAGTGTGGGCTTGCCAAAGCAAGGTGCATTAATCTATCTTGGTAAGGGTGCGAGCGGATAATTGTGATATCCCACTATTGACATCGGGTCATACTTAACTAGGTGACCTCAAAGGTTGAGTGTCTAGAGGCATAAGGTTGGCATGCACCGTATGTTGGATGCGAATAAGGAGTTATTCACCAACCATACAAGAATTGCATGAGGATGCAATTGGCAAGCGTTGCCTACCTAAATAACCGCATCGTGAGAGGAACGCCAAAGCGGACTCAAAGTGTTGGTGAAATACGGATCTTGTCCACTAAGAGAGTAGCTCGCATGAACTCTCCGAATTGTTAGTGAGTGCTATCATTTCGAATAAAATAGTGGGAGTATTTTAATTGAAGTCCAAATTAAAATAAATTGTATTTGAAATTTGGTACTGATTTTATTCTGCATAAATTCTTGTAGAATTCCATGGCAAGTGTTTCACACTCCACGTTGTCTCTGAGAGCCATCCTTGAGAAGGATAAGCTCAGTGGGACAAATTACATGGACTGGTACAGGAACTTGAGAATTGTTCTCAGGCAGGAGCGAAAGCTCTATGTCTTGGAAGAAGAAGCCCCCGAGGTGCCGACCGGGAACTCTTCCCGTGATGAGAAGGATACTTATAAGAAGTATACTGACGATGCTTTAGATGTCGAATGCCTTATGCTTGCCACTATGAACTCTGAGCTTCAGAAGCAACATGAGAACATGGGGTGCAAGGAGATTGACGAGCATCTCAAGAAAATGTTTCAAGGGCAGGCTCGTCAAGAGAGGTTCGACATCACGAAAGCGTTGTTTCAGTGCAAGATGGGAGTTCGAGACTCAGTAGGGACTCACGTACTCAAGATGATTGGGTATATCGAGAACCTTGAAAGGCTGGGTTTTCCTCTTGGTCAAGAGTTGGCCACGGATCTGATCCTTCAATCGTTGCCGGACAGTTATGAGCAGTTCGTCTTGAACTACAACATGAATGAGATAGACAAGACACTGCCCGAACTCCTAGGCATGTTGAGAACTGCCGAAATCAACATGAAGAAGGCCAAGCCTGCCAGCCCCATACTGATGGTGCATAAGGGCAAGGGCAAAGCCAAGGGTTCCAAGAAGACGAAGGTGGGACCTAAGTCATATCTTGAGCCCAAGTCTTCAACACTGATGAAAACGAAAAGCACGGTGAAGGAAGGGAAATGCCACCACTGTGGCAAGGCTGGTCATTGGAGGAGGAACTGTCCTTCATACATTGAGGGTCTGCAGAAATTGAGGGGAGGTATGACTTCCGCTTCAAATGTTTACGTTATAGAGATAAACCTTTCTGCTCCTTCATCTTGGGTATTGGATACCGGATGTGGTTCTCACATTTGCACAAATGTGCAGGAACTGGGAAGGAGAAGATTGCTGAGTAAAGTGGAGGTGGACCTCCGCGTCGGCAATGGAGCAAGAGTTGCTGCTGTAGCCGTAGGGGTTTATCGTCTTTCTTTGCCCAGTGGGCTTGTAATAGAACTTGATAATTGTTATTTCGTTCCGGCCATAACTAGAAACATTATATCTATTTCATGTTTGGACATGATTGGATTTTCTTTTATAATTAAGAACAACTGTTGTTCTATATTTAAGAATGATGTTTGTTATGTTGTAGCCCAATTATTTAATGGTCTTTATGTTTTGAACTTGGACCATCTGATCTGTAATGTAGATAATAATAAAAGACTAAGAACAAATGACTCGAACCCTACTTTTCTCTGGCATTGTCGTTTGGGCCATATCAACGAGAAGCGCATATCCAAGCTCCATAGAGATGGACTTTTGGACTCATTTGATTATGAATCATTTGAGCGATGCGAATCTTGTTTGTTAGGCAAGATGACTAAAGCTCCTTTCACTGGTTATACTGAGAGGGCTGAGGATCTCTTGGGTGTTGTACATAGTGATGTATGCGGACCCATGAGTTCCATGGCTAGAGGAGGGTATTTCTACTTTGTTACATTTACTGATGATTTCAGTAGATACGGATATGTGTATCTTATGAAGTGCAAATCCGAGACCTTTGAAAAGTTTAAAGAGTTCAAGAATGAAGTAGAAAACCAGTTGGGTAAAAGGGTTAAAGCACTCCGATCTAATCGAGGTGGCGAATACCTGAGTCATGAGTTCCGTGATCATCTGAAAGAGTGTGGTATTGTATCACAGCTCACTTCACCTAGAACACCACAACATAATGGTGTGTCTGAGAGGAGTAATCATACTCTGTTAGACATGGTACGTTCGATGATGAGTCATGCAGACTTGCCTGTTTCCTTTTGGGGTTTTGCTTTAGAGACTGCTGCAATGACATTGAATCGCGCTCCAACTAAAACGGTTCTGAAGACACCATATGAGATATGGACTGGGAAGCGTCCTAGTATGTCGTTCATTAAAATTTGGGGATGTGAGGCATACGTGAGACGTCAAATGTCTGACAAGCTGGAACCCAAATCGGATAAATGCTATCTGGTGGGATATCCTAAGGAAACGAAAGGGTATTACTTTTACCTACCGTCTGAGGGCAAAGTGTTTGTCGCAAGGACTGGTGACTTCTTGGAGAAAGAGTTCTTATCAAGAAAGACTGAAAAGGTAGAGCTTGAAGAAGTTCAAGTACCACATGTAGTGCATGAACCAGAGTTGGATTCTGAGACAAGACTACAAGATGTTGTAGCTAGAGAACCTGCTCAGGGAACACAAGTCCTACGTAGATCTGGTAGACCGAGGTTTGAGCCTAAGAGATATGGATTTCTCGTGTCTCAAATAGGTAATGTGTTGCTTATGGATCATGATGATGAACCAGCAACCTACCAAGAGGCTATGAATGGACCGGACTCCGACAAATGGCTTGAGGCTATGAAATCCGAAATGGACTCCATGTATGCAAACCAAGTTTGGAACTTGGTGGAACCACCTGAAGGGGTACGACCCATAGGGTGCAAGTGGGTCTTCAAGAAGAAGACCGACATGGATGGGAATGTACAGACATTCAAAGGGCGACTGGTGGCTAAGGGTTTCAAGCAAATTCATGGTATTGACTATAATGAGACCTTTTCCCCTATTATCATGGTAAAGTCCATTAGGATATTGCTTGATATTGCTGCGTATTATGACTACGAGATCTGGCAGATGGATGTCAAAACGGCTTTCCTTAATGGAAACATCCTTGAGGAAGTGTATATGACACAACCCGAGGGTTTTATATCCCCAGATGAAGCCACTAAAATATGCAAGCTGAATAAGTCCATTTATGGACTGAAACAGGCCTCTCGAAGTTGGAATCTTCGTTTTGATGAGAAAATCAAAGAGTTTGGTTTCATCAAGAATGAAGATGAGCCTTGTGTTTACAAGCGAATCAGTGGGAGCATTGTTGTCTTCCTGATATTGTATGTAGATGACATACTGTTGATTGGGAATGACATTCCTACCCTGAAAGTTGTTAAGAACAACCTAGGGAACTGCTTTTCAATGAAGGATTTGGGTGAAGCGACTTATATACTCGGTATTAAGATCTATAGAGATAGATCGAAGAAGTTGCTGGGTTTGACCCAGAATACGTACATCGAAAAGGTGTTGAAGCGGTTCAACATGCTTGAGTCCAAGAAAGGATTTTTGCCCATGTCTCATGGTGTGAATCTCTCTAAGGACCAGTGTCCAAAATCTTGTGAAGATAAGGACCGCATGAAGTTGATTCCATATGCTTCGGCAATTAGATCAATCATGTACGCGATGTTATGTACTCGACCCGATGTCTCCTTTGCTTTGAGCATGACTAGCAGGTATCAGTCAGACCCCAGTGAGTGTCACTGGATTGCAGTCAAGAATATCCTGAAGTACTTGAGAAGAACTAAGGACGTGTTCTTGGTGTATGGTGGAGAGGAAGAGCTCGTTGTAAGTGGTTACACGGATGCTAGCTTCCAAACTGATCGAGACGACTCCAAGTCTCAGTCAGGTTTTGTGTTTTGCCTGAATTGAGGAGCTGTGAGCTGGAAGAGTTCCAAGCAAGAGACAGTTGCTGATTCTACAACAGAGGCCGAGTATATCGCAGCAGCTAATGCGGTGAAGGAGGCTGTATGGATTAGGAAATTCATCGGCGAGCTTGATGTAGTTCCTAGCATTGTTGGTCCCGTAGTTCTCTACTGTGATAACAATGGTGCAATTGCACAATCTAAGGAACCTAGATCTCATCAGCGCTCCAAGTACATACTCCGGCGGTTTCATCTTATTTGTGAGATTGTCGAACGAGGAGATGTAAACATTTGCAGAGTGGCGACTGAGGAAAATATTGTGGATCCGCTGACAAAGCCTCTCGCGCAGAGAAAGCATGATGGTCATACTAGATCGATGGGTATACGATACCTAAATGATCAACTCTAGCGAGAATCTTGTGGGTTGCATGTAATCTTGTATTTTATTGGCTGTTTGTTCATATGATGAACTGTGTACCTAATTTTCATTTTACAATTAATGACAAATTCTTTTATTATGTCTTTTTCTATATGATAGTTAAATGTTAACATAATAGATACCCTTAGAATGTTCGCTTCCATGGGACATCAAGTACGTGACTTGAATGTGAGAGCCCATGATTTATTTGAAGCTTCATTCTTAAAGGTCCCTGGTCGAGTATCATCATAGAAGCTAAGGGTGATGATGATACATGAAGGCTAGCACGTGCGTTGACTGATGACCGGTTCTCACAGGTCATGATATTGTGATATCAAGTCATCACGTGGGTACTTGTTAGTGAACAAGTTGTACTGGACAGACCCAACCTGAGACTGCTCTGTGGATTGTCATCCAATCGTGTCACGAGTAGGTCTCAATTGACAATGGTGTTGTAGTCCTTTAACCTGAAGTCACAGCATTCATCAAGTGAGGAAGAGCGTGCTTTGATGCCATCTAAAGTCTCCCTTGAGAAAGGTTGATGATAAGGGTGGTTGTTGGGCATGTTACAAATGACTTGAGTGTTTGTGTGTGAGCAGATATGGGATTTGTCCTCCTGTATGACAGGAGTTGCATCCATAGGCCCCTTGATGGAACTGGACTGAGAAATGCATGGCCATGCTTGGTTGAGTCAATATATGATATTGGACTCACCATTCTCTGGAAGTCCGTCCTGGATCAAGAAACTTGGATTGAGCTATTACGAGGGTGACACGGTCCATGCCTCTAGTTCTTTCCGGATGTAAGGGACAAAGGGACAAAGACAAAGCTGATACATTGGTCATAAAGGCTTATGAGTTATGAACTCTTATTGCTTGGGGAGCAATGATGCATTGCTAGATGCCGCTCATTGTTTGTGAGGTTTTTGCTTTGATACTTTCGAGATCAAGTGGGAGTCTGTTGGAGTTACCATGTTGATCTGGAAGTGATCAAACATGTAATCTCACTGCCAACGCGATATGAGCCTGCAGGGTCGCACATAAGAGATGTGGAGAAGTTGGTTGATTGACTGTGTTGGTAAAGGTTACCAATCACCGACCTGAATAGGGTTGTAGGCAAAGTGTTGCCTTAAAAGGATCGTCGGGTTGGACAAATGTTGCCTTGGAGGGCTGGTTAGATTGTCGTCCGAGGGTCGATGGCATTCGTCGATAATTGTCTTTCTGATTCCCTCTGATCGGCGAGAATCGTCTCTTTGATTCTCGCCGATCGACGAGAATCGTCAAGAATCAATATGTTGATTCTCGACGATCGACGACTTCGACAAGTATCGTCGACCGCGGCTCGACGGTCGACGAGATTCGACGTGTATCGTCAAGTGATGCTCGACGATCGGCGAGAATCGTCGAGTATTGTACTCTGATTCTCGCCGATCCATGGTGATGCTCGCTGATCGATTCTCGCCGATTCTCGCCGACTCTCGCCGATTGATACTCGCCGATTCTGAACCCTATTTCGGGGTGGTCTGCGGATAGCGATTTTCCTGGGTTTATTTATACCTTTGGTATAAATAGGATACTTAGGGTTTTCGGGGGGGGGGGGGGGGTGTGCTTTTACTGCCGATCAAATCGATTTTGACGGAAGCTGTTCCGCGATCGTTTCCCCGATCCCGTATCCCGCCGCCGACGGAAGCGTTCCGCCGCCGCCGTGATCGCTCCGCTGACCTCCTCTTCTCCGGCGACCATCGCTGGTGCTGCTCTTCCTGACACGGACCTAGCAGTCCGTGGAATAGCAGAGGTGCGGTCTTCTCCATCCCGATCTTCCGTGTGACGGAAAGCCCGGTGTTCTCCCGCTCATGTGGACTTCTGCAGAAACGTGGATACTATTCCACGTAGAACTCGCCACCAGCAGAAGAAGAAATTTGGAGCATCTCCGTTGAGTTGTGACTCAACGCCACCGAGGTAATTCTTGCCTAGTTTTTGCTAACTTCTTGATTCAACGTTCATGGCCCGATCCACATCTCTTTGGGTTCTTCTTGATGTTTTGATTTTTCCGCTGCGTGCACAAGCGTTCTTCTTTGATTCTCGCCGATCGACGAGAATCGTCGAGAATCAATATGTTGATTCTCGACGATCGACGACAATCTAACCAGCCCTCCAAGGTAACATTTGCCCAACCCGACGATCCTTTTAAGGCAACACTTTGCCTACAACCCTATTCAGGTCGGTGATTGGTAACCTTTACCAACACAGTCAATCAACCAACTTCTTCACATCTCTTATGTGCGACCCTGCAGGCTCATATCGCGTTGGTAGTGAGATTATATGTTTGATCACTTCCAGATCAACATGGTAACTCCAACACCGGTCTACTTCAAGAAGATCAACTTTACTGAGTTTAGACTCAAGAAGCCTTGAAGAAAGCAAAGACAAAGTTGATCACAGGAATCAGTGATATCAAGAACTGATCAAGAAGATTGCCCTCTTCATTCTCTCAAACTGAGTGGTGATCTAAAAATATTTTATTATCTTTTTGTAGGATCCTAAGGGATCTGAGTTGTAAGCCTAAATTTATAAAGGCTGAGGTAGTGCTTTTGAGCCTGAGTGTAGGAGAATCATTTCTCTGAGTGCAGGCCCTGTTGAAGGCTGAGGTAGAGCTGTTTAGCCTGAGTGTAGGTCTTGCTGAAGACTGAGTGATAGGGCTTTGTGCCTGAGTTGTAGGAGTGGGGACACTCTGAGTTGTAGGAAGTTGTTTGGGATTCTGAGCTGTAGGATCTGAGGAGAAGTGCAGAAGTTAGGCCGAATCTAGTACACTACTAGATAGGCGAAGGGGGAAAGTGGATGTACCCAGACCTTGGGGAACCACTATAAAAATCTGTGTGCACTCTGCGTTTGTTTATTTCTATGATTGCTGAGCTAGCTGTGTTGAATTGTTGTAGAAAATTGTCAATACAAGTTTAATTGTTCAGTGTTTCTGCCTTAAATTTAAAAAGATAAAGTACACTTATTCACCCCCCCCCCTCTAGGTGGTTAGACACTATTTCTTTCAAGTGGTATCAAAGTCAGGTTACTCAAAAAGGGACTTAACAGTCTGAGTAAAATCCTGTAGGCAGATTCAGAACAAAAAAGAATCAAGAAAATGGGTTCTAGTGAGAATCACAAAGAGCTGGGCTCCATGAAATTGCCAATTTGTAGAAAAGAGATATTTGGCATATGGAAAGAGAGGGTTAGACTTTTTATGGAAGCTTCTGACCCAAGGATATACATTACAATTAAAGAAGGCCCATATGTGTCAATGAAGATATCCATTATGGATGCAAATCAGAAAACTCCCAAGAACTTTTCTGAAATGACTAAAGATGAAATCATTCTGGCCACTATGGACAAGAGAGCCCAGAATATAATTGTTAGTGTCATTGATGATGCAACATTTCAGAACTTAATTCATTGTAAAACCTCTAAAGAAATATGGGACACATTAATAGTATATATGGAGCGCTCAGAGAAAGTAAGACAAGATAGGAAGTCCTTGTTAAATCAGGATTATGAAAGCTTCAGATAAGGAAAGTCTAATAGCATTACAGAATGTTACAAGAAGTTCTATAGGATTGTTAATGAGTTGATGTCCTATGGAAGAGATTTCAGCAACTATGAGCTGAATGACAAGTTCTTAAGATCTCTAACTAAGGACTGGGACACCAAGATTTTTGTCATTAGGGAAGTGGCCAAACTAGCTGATATTCCTCCTCCAACTTTGTTTGGAAAACTGTTATCTTATGAGATGCAGTTAATGGCTAGAAAGGAGGAAGAGAAGACTACTAGAGTGGAGCACAAGAAAAGATCTGTGGCCTTCAAGACTGAAGCCACTAGGAAGTATAGAAGCAAGTCTCCATCACCACCTCAATTAATTGTTGAGGTTGTCACAGATAATTCAGATAGAAAGAATTCAAATAGCAGTGAAAGTGATGAAGACTTTGCTGCTTTTACTATGCATTTTCAAAAGTTTCTGAAGAAGAAGCAGTGGAGGTCTAAGCCTTCCACTTCTCAGCCAAAAGATGACTACTATCAGAAAATAAAGTCATCAAGGAATGACAGAAGCAGGTCCAAGCCAAGCAAAACTACATCTTCAAAGATTGTGTGCTATTGCTGCAATAAACATGGACATGTAGTGGCTGACTGTCCTTAAAAGAGGAAGGAGTCAGCTGATAAAAAGAAGACTCAGTTTAAGGTCAAAAAGGAAAAGTCTTTTGTTGCTAAGAAAGACAAGAGTCTGACTGATCAGTCATCTTCAGAAACAGAATCAGAAGCTGAAGCGTACATTGGATTATTTGCTGAAGAGGAAGAAGATGAGTTCATGCAGCTAATGAACTCAATTTATGAGCATGAAGTTCATCAGTGCAAGGGACTGATGGCTTTATCTGAAGGAGACAAGAACCAGGATCAGCTTGGACCAAGTGAGTCCAAGTGGCCATGCCCCTATATGGTACTTGGACAGTGGATGTTCCAGGCACATGACTGGAACAAAGGGGTTGCTGAAGGACTATACACCTATCAAGGATGGCCCTAAAGTTACTTTTGGTGGTTCAGAAAAAGGAATCATCATAGGCTTTGGTAACATTTCTAGTAACTTGATTACAATTACTCAAGTGGCTTATGTAAAGGGTTTGAAACATAACCTCATTAGCATAAGTCAGCTGAGTGATTTAGGATATGACATCTCATTTGTCAAGAATGGTTGTCATATCAAAAGGTCAAGTGATCAAAAGATCATTCTGACAGGATATATGAAGAGAAATGTCTATTGTCTTGACTTTGTATGTGAGAACAATGTTTCTCCTATTTGTCTTGTAGCTGATGAGAAAGTCTCACATTGTGTTAAATGGCACAAGAGGCTGGCTCATCTTAACTATAAGACAATTGGCCAACTCTTTAGCAAAGAGTTAGTGAAGAATGGTCCTCAAGTTAAGTGTATAAAGGATGGGATATGCTCTGCTTGTCAAAAAGGCAAGCAGACCAAATCCACCTTTCATAGCCTTGAGAACAAGGATTCTGTGAGGTGTCTATACCTCTTGCATATGGATCTTTTTGGTCCTATGCCAGTTCACAGCCTAGGTAGGAAGGTCTACACATTTGTGGTAGTTGATGACTATTTAAGATATTCCTGGGTGTTCTTCCTAAGACAAAAATCTGAAACCCCAAGTATCTTATATAGTTTTGTTAAACAAATTCAGAATGAATTGAACAGTACAGTGGTCAAAATCAGAAGTGACCATGGTATTGAATTTCAGTCTGAAAGTATGACAAAACTATGTGAAGAGTTTGGGATTTTTCAGGAATTTTCTTCACCAAAAACACCTCAGCAAAATGGTATTGCTGAAAGGAAGAATAGAACATTGATAGAGGCTGGTAGAACCCTATTGAGTGACACTTCTCTCCCAGAATATTTCTGGGTTGAGGCAGTAAATACTGCTTGTCATGTGATCAATAGGGCTACTATCACCAAGAGCCACAAGAAGACCCCCTATGAGATTGTGAAGGGCAGAAAACCAAATTTATCCTATTTCAGGATCTTTGGTTGCAAGTGATATATACTTAACAATGGCAAGTCTTATCTAACCAAGTTTGCTGCCAAATCCCAAGAGGGGATATTTGTTGGGTACAACAACAATAGTAAGGCTTATAGGGTCTACAACTTGATTACTCAAGTTGTAGAAGAGTCTGTACATGTAGTTTTTGATGAAGCAAGACTCATTAATTGTGAATTGCCAAGTATTGTTTGCAGCTCTACAGGTGTAACTGAGAGGATGGATAAGCTTACCATAACAGAAGGTTCTTCTGCAAGTTAGCAAGTGGAAGATGGTGGCTGTTGTCCAGGGGGAGTACAAGACTCTCTAGATGCAGAAGAAGACCAAGAGGTGCAGTTAAATGAAGAGGCTGGAGGAGTTCAACCTGAAGACAGACTATCTCCAGCAAATAGACACTTAAAGGATCATCCAGCCAATCAAATAATTGGAGATCCCAGACAAGGAGTGCAAACAAGGAGCAGGAATCTGAGTACAGTTCTTTACTCCAGTTTCATATCCCAAGTAGAGCCAAAGAAATTTGAAGAAGCAATTCTAGACCCTCATTGGATTGAGGCCATGTAAGAGGAGCTGAACCAGTTCAAAAGATGCAAGGTCTGGGAGCTAGTTCCTAAACCAAAAGACCACAACATCATTGGAACTAAGTGGATCTTCAAGAACAAATTGGATGAGAATGGAATTATCATAAAGAATAAAACTAGACTTGTTGCAAAGGAATATAAGCAGGAAGAAGGTATTGATTTTGATCAAACCTTTGCTCCAGTAGCAAGACTGGAGGCTATCAGAATGTTCCTTACTTATGCAACATATCAAGGGTTTGAGGTATATCAAATGGATGTAAAGTCAGCTTTTCTGAATGGAAATCTGAAGGAAGAAGTCTATGTAGAGCAGCCATCAGGTTTTGTTGATTCTCTTAAACCCGATTATGTATATAGACTTAGGAAGGCTTTGTATGGGTTAAAACAAGCCCCAAGGGCTTGGTATGAAACCCTGTCTAGTTTCTTCATTGAGAACAAATTCTCAAGGGGGAAAATAGACAAGACTCTATTCCTTATGGAATCCAGAGGCAAGATTATCTTAGTCCAAATATATGTAGATGACATAATATTTGGGTCTACAGAAAGTAGTCTTTGCAGAAAGTTTGCAAAACTTATGCAAGGACAATTTAAAATGAGCAGTATGGGGGAACTTAAGTTCTTCTTGGGTCTCCAAGTTAGACAGACTGAAGATGGATTATCCATATGCCAGTCTAAGTTCACCCTAGAGTTGATTAAGAAGTATGGTATGGAATCATCCTCTACCATGAAAACTCCTATGGGGTCAAGCATGTCTCTAAGCAAAGATGATGCAGGGAAACCTGTAGATGAAACTTTGCATAGAGGGATAGTTGGCTCCCTACTGTATTTGACTGCTAGTAGACCAGATATCATGTATGCTACATGTGTCTGTGCTAGGTACCATGCATGCCCTAAAGAATCTCATCTGACTGCAGTCAAAAGGATTTTGAGATATCTTAAGGGCACACCTTATTTAGGCCTTTGGTACCCTAGGAATGGAGATTTTGTACTGACAGATTATTCAGATGCAGATTTTGCAGGCTGCAAGGAAGATAGGAAGAGTACTACAGGAACCTGTCAATTTCTAGGTGGAAGGCTGGTGTCATGGAGCAGTAAGAAGCAGACCAGTGTGGCAATCTCCACAGCTGAATCAGAATATGTGGCAGTAGGAAGTTGCTGTGCACAACTTTTGTGGATTCAGCACCAACTAGAAGATTATGGTATTCAAGTAAGTAGAACATCTTTATTTTGTGATTCTACAAGTGTCATTTCTATTGCAAATAATCCTGTCTCACATAGTAGGACTAAGCACATAGAAATTAAATACCATTTTCTTAGAGAACATGTAGAAAAAGAGGACATTTTCCCTAGAATATGTTAAAACAGATAATCAGATTGCTGATATGTTTACAAAGCCCCTAGATGAAACCAAATTCAATAATTTTAAAATTGAATTAGCAATGTTAAACTTAGAATAGTTTAAAAAATTGGCTAAGTAAAATGGTGTCGACACAAGGAGTTGTCTGTGTCGACACATAGAAGTGGTGTCGACATTTCAGAGAAATGGTGTCGACACATCTAGACAGTCAGTGTCGACACTTCAGAGAATTAGTGTCGACACATCCAGAGTAGGTGTCGACACATCCAGGGTGTTGTCGACACTTAGGATTTACACAGAATTCGTCGAGTAGAGTTTCGACTAATCGTCGAGCTGAGATGTATAAGTATCGACACATATATTCTGTTGACTATATTTATGTCGACACATAGTTGTCGAGACATTAGAAGTAAGTGTCGACACTTTTCCACAGTGTCGACACATTTCAAGTATTTTGACGTGCCTTTTCACCTTCGATTTTAGAAAGGTATAAATAGGTCTTCACCATTATTTGTCGACACGCTCACCATAGTTTCGAGACCAAACTTGTGTGTCGACATCTGTCTTCTCTAAATTCAAAATTTTTCCAAACCCTAATGACGCCCAAGCTAGAAGAGAACATCAATGAAAGTTATGAACTCGTGCGACATGCCTTTGACGACGCGGAACCAGAAATCCAAGGTGTTGTAACCCTAGTTGCAGAGACTGGGTTAGAGTATCTTGTTTCAGAACCAATCAAGATTTGGAAGAAGGAGGTCCTTGAATTCTTTAGTACAACTACACTTGATGAAACTGGACTCAAGATTAAGTCCACGGTCCATGGGGCAAGAGTCAAGGTCACCCAAAAAAGTCTAAGAAAAGTTCTACATCTCCCTAGAACTAAAGAAGAGGAAGATGTACCTGCATCAAAGGTAAGGGAGGCACTGCAATGGTGTTGACTGGCATCAAGCATGAAGATTGGATCAGTTTTTAATAGAAAAGGCATGAACATGCAGGGCAAGTTCTTGTCTGAAATAGTAGGCAAGGTAATTCTGAGCAAGCCAGGTGGGCATGATAGGATATCAGCTCACATGTTCAGTTTAATGACAAGGATCATATTCCAACTCAAAACTGATTGGTCAGCAGTAATGTTTGACAATATTAGGGAAAGTCTGAAAAAGCCCAATCTGGGTAGGATTATGAGTTTATACTTAGCCGGAAGTATTCCTGAAGTCATGAACCAAGCTGCTGGTTCTAAGATAAACCACATGAGGAAAATGGACATCAGAATAATCTCTAGATGGGATATAGTGTTAACTAAAGAAATGCCTACTCCAGAAAAGGAAGTTCCTCAACAAAAGAAGAAGAAGAAAGTCATTGTGGCTCAAGAATCCACCAGTAGCTCAGAAGAGCAGGTGGTTTTTAGTTCTGATGATGGAGAAGCTGGAAATGCTGGACAGTCACCAGCAAGAAATAAAGATACACAGAGGCAGGGGGAGCTACCATCTGCTAGCCCCATTCACCTGGATCCACTCCAGGGGGAGCCTCAGCATGTGGATGAGCCAACTCACTTAGATAGTGAAAGGGCAACCCAAACAATTCTTGAGGTAATCAATGAAGTTAATCAATCTATTTTCAATATTGAGGATGAAGTATTGACTGAATCATTACTTGATGTTGATCAGCAAACTCAGATACATAGTCAACCATAAGATGTTGTCATGAAAGACACATCAGTCGCAGAAAATGCTCCTGAGATAAGAGATTCTCCAGTCCATACTCAACAGGAGTTTACACTAGAAGAGCTGTTCTCTGATCTATTAAAGACTGATTTTGAGGGAGAGAAAATAGCTGTTGAGGGGGAGTCAACTAATATTGAGGGGAGCATGTAGAGTTTCAGGAGGAGACTGCTAGAAAAGAAACTGAGGAGCAAAGGAGTGCTGAGGAGCTACCAAGAGCAGAAAAGGAATTGCCACCTACTCCACAGGATAGAGTAGACATTGCCAGTACTTCTGCTTCTGAGGATGAAGAGGCTGCTAGAGCCAAGAAAAGAAAGCTACATGTTTTCAAGAGAAGAAGCCAGAGTTACAAGAAAGCATTGCAAACTGTGGCTCCACAACAAGCTCCAACTGTTGATTATAGTTCCTTGTTGGTGGCTTTGCAAATCAAGATGGATGAGCAAAGGCAGACTCTAGAAAAATATATGGATGAAGGATATAAATCCCTTCAATTTGATCTGGCTCGAGATATCAAATCTATTAGATTTGAAGTTAATCAAAATAAGAAGGAAATGACTGACTGTTTTCATAAAGGAGGCAATACAGTGGTATATCTGGCTACTCATTAAGAGAAGATAAAGACACAGGTTGATGATATGACAGTCAAACAAGGATATGTCCTGAAAAATCAGATTAGGATGAATAATAATCTGACTGTCTCTCATAATGCCATTGTAAGTGACATGAAAGATATAGCTACTGCCCAGACTGCAGTTAGTGCTACTGCCAAAGAAGCATTTGATAAGCAATTACAAGAAAGTCTAACTGCTGTTAAAACTATCGTTGAAGATTCTCAAAAGACTATTACTAAAAAGCTTCAAAGGTTAAAACCTTTTTATAAAGATGGTGTTAACTATTTGAATGCTCAGATCAGATTTCAGAAGGATGATCTTAGGGATCATTTAGAAAGAGAAGTCATAAAGGGGGAGAGGGTATTAGTTAAAGCAGGCTCTGACCATGCTAAATGGATTTCAAACAGCATCAGAGCTACTCTTGGATATCCACCCTTGTGTGATGATGATAATGTAGCAGAATCTGGGATCAATCCTGCATATTTTGGAGGTGAGCCAGCTGAAGTTGCACAAGTAATCTACCCTCCAGCTGATTTTGAGATGATATATTAGGAGGTGCAATCTATGTATAGCCCTCCTGAGGGCAATCAGAATATTATTTTTGAGAAAGTAGTACAGCATGTGCCAGAGGCAATATTAAAAGAGCAAGAGGCATTATTAAAAGAGCAAGAGGCTCAATTATCTAAGAAGAGGTTCAGAGAACAGGCAGAGTTAAGGCCTGATTTTGAACAGTGGAGCCCAACTTCTAGGAATATTATATTGACTGCTTGGAAGGCTGCAAAGGATAATTTCCTAGAGAGGGGCAAATGGTACTCTGACCAGGAATGGAGAAAACATGAAGCTAGGCAAGAAGCCATAGTACAATACAAAAGAAAGGCTAAACTAGGGAAGCTACCTCCTAATGCACAGGAGCCTAGCAAGTATTTCCCTAAGTCTTATCATTATTTTGAGAGATAGAAGATAAGGGCTGAAGAACAGAAGAAGAAAGATTTTAAGGGAAAGAAGCCTGCTGATGACAATGATGCTCCAGTTCAAGACAAGATTCAATCTGGGAAGGGCATTGTTATCAAGGAGCCAGAGCAGCCATAGGATAGAATTTTCTTAAGTTTACAACTTTGTAATCATTTGAATTAAAACTCCATGTAAACTTTTGATTAATAAAACTTTTGGAAGTTGTAACAAAATAATGTTTAATGTTCAATCTATTATATTGTTATTCTGAGATAATTGTTTATACATGTTTTATTTATACATGTTTAGTTTTTACCCTGTCATATAATACTATTATACATCATATTGAGTATTTGTTATGAATGGTGTATATCATTGACTAAGGGTTATGACTTCTCCAAATAGGGGGAGATTGTTGGGAACATTGGAATATATGTACCAGATTTGAAGAAGTCGCACCCTACTCAATGATATACATCAAGGTGTATTTGATGTGCTTTGAGTTTATATGTGCAGGTTAAGTAATTGCAGGAAATACAAAAAAAGTTTCCAAGTCCATGTGTCGACACCTAGAGGTGAAGTGTGGACACTTATGAAGGCTTGTGTCGACACCTAGAGAAGCTGTGTTGACACTTGGAGTAATTGTGTCGACACCAGGAAAGGCAGAGTCGACAAGAAAAGTGTCGACACATACAGGCAGTGTCGACACACTGTGAAGAATTGTCAACATAATCTGTGTCGACACTTAGAGGCAGTGTCGACACCCAGAGAAACTTTGTCGACATCAAATGTGTCGACACCAGGAGGCTGTGTCGACAATCAGCAAAGCTTCACCAAAGTTAAAGTAAAAGAAGGCATGTATCGACACAAAGGAGATGTGTCGACACTCAGCAAGGTTCAACAGAAGAAGGCATGTGTCGACACAAAGGAGATGTGTCGACACACAGCAGAATTCAACTAAGTGTTTAAGAAGAAGTACTTGTGTCGACACACAGAATCGGTGTCGACACATTCAACAGAAGGCTTGTGTCGACACGAAAGAATCAGTGTCGACACATTCTGAATAAGCAGTGTCGAGAAGCTATTACAACAACACAAGTAGTTGTGTCGACATCATCAAGGCTAGTGTCGACACTTAGTTCACTTGTGTCGACACTTGGTCTATCTGTGTCGACACATAATGAAGATCAGTCTCGACACTTTCAGACATAGACAGTATTTTCAAGAAGTGACTGGATGACTTGACAGCTGCCATTTCAACCGGTCAACTGCAACTGTCGGAGCTGTCAGAAGTTCGTTAGAAACCGGATTAGCCGGTTACCTTGGAGGAAGACTATTTAAAGGCCTTTCTCCTTCAACAGAATAGAAATCACAATTATTGAATCATCAATCAGAAGATTAAAAGACAGATCTAGAGAAAACTGTAAATCAGTATTCTGAAGAAACTTTAGAATTACTTGGAGAGAGAGAACTCCAGTAATTGAAGTCAAGAAAGAGACTTGTTAATCAACTCTCTTAAGTAGCAGATTCTGAACCAGACTGCAAAGTAGGATCCAGATTCAATTCTCCATCCTAAGAAGGAAGTTGCCAGCCGGTCTACTTCAAGAAGATCAACTTTACTGAGTTCAGACTCAAGAAGCCTTGAAGAAAGCAAAGACAAAGTTGATCACAGGAATCAGTGCTATCAAGAACTGATCAAGAAGATTGCCCTCTTCATTCTCTCAAACTGAGTGGTGATCTAAAAACATTTTATTATCTTTTTGTATTATACTAAGAGATCTGAGTTGTAAGCCTAAATTTATAAAGGCTGAGGTATGGCTTTTGAGCCTGAGTGTAGGAGAATCATTTCTCTGAGTGTAGGCCCTGTTGAAGGCTGAGGTAGGGCTGTTTAGCCTGAGTATAGGTCTTGTTGAAGACTGAGTGGTAGGGCTTTGTGCCTGAGTTGTCGGAGTGGGGACACTCTGAGTTGTAGGAACCTATTTGAGGTTCTGAGCTATAGGATCTGAGGATCTGAGGAGAAGTGCAGAAGTTAGGCCGAATCTAGTACACTACTAGATATGCGAAGGGGGAAAGTGGATGTACCCAGACTTTGGGGAACCACTATAAAAATCTGTGTGCACTCTGTGTTTGTTTATTTCTGTGATTGCTGAGCTAGCTGTGCTGAATTGTAGTAGAAAATTGTCAATACAAGTTTAATTGTTCAGTGTTTCTGCCTTAAATTTAAAAAGATAAAGTACACCAATTCACCCCCCTCTAGGTGGTTAGGCACTATTTCTTTTAGCCTGTGAGAGATAGGACGTTCATGTCTCTCGTTTCTCCCTCTCTCTCACTCGCGCACTTGGAGTGGCTGCCAGCCTTGAGTGTTGTTGTCGGCTTTGGAGGAGTTATCCGTCGTCGTTGAGAGAGGGTGTTGCCATTTGTCTTCGTGGAGTTTGTCGATGAAAGATATAGTACCTAAACACCTAGAGGGGGGGTGAATAGGTGACCAAATTCTTTTTAACTTTTTATGCCAGCAATCAGTATTTTACACAGATTTATATCTACTATTTCACAGCAATCACACAGCATTCACAGCAAATCATAGCACACAGAAGACACACAGTTTTATAGTGATTCCCCAAGGTTTGGGTACATCCACTTTCCCCCTTCGCCTATCTAGAAGTGTACTAGATTCGGCCCAACTGCTCCACTATCTCAGAACCCAAACCAGGTTCCTACACCTCAGGCCCAAGGCCCTACAACTCAGCTTCTTCACAAAGCCTACACTCGGCCACAAAGGCCTACACTCAGCCACCAAGGCCTACACTCAGCCACCAAGGCCTACACTTAGAGATTTCAATCTCCTACACTCAGGCACTCAAGCCCTACACTCAGCCTTTATAATTACAGGCTTACAAGACTCAGATCCAAAGGATCCTACAAGATAAAATGATTACAAAATTGTGACTCAACAACTCAGAGAAAAGAGAGAGAAGAGTTGTGAGTTTCTTGATGAGTTCTTGGAAGAACTCAGCTGAAATCAATCTGACTTAGCTTTCTTCAAAGCTTCTTGAAAGTAGAACTCAATAAGATTGACTCCTTCTGCAGTTGATCCTTGATCTCTGCTACTTAAGATTCAGAATAAATCTGAACCCTTCTTCTCAGTCTGGTTCCAACAACTGATTTCTTGGATGGAGCTCTCTCTCCAACTTCTTAGATCTGCACTTGATTCTTCAAGAAATAGCAAGATCTTCTTTGAATATTGATCACTTGTACTTGTGTTAAATTGATCTCTTCAACAACAGTTTCTATAGACTGTATAAGCCTATTTATAGGCCTTCTTCATGGTAACCGGCTGGTCCGGTCCATAACTGACTTCTGATAACTCTGACAGGTATTGTAGACCGGCTGGAATGGTAGCTGTCAAGTCATCCAGTCAGTTCTTGAAAATTCTATAACTGTCTAGAAGTGTCGAGACTAATTGTCTTTAAGTGTCGACACTTATAGACCAAGTGTCGACACATGTTGTCTAAGTGTCGACACTAGCCTACAAGGTGTCGACACAACTCCTTGTGTTGTAGATTTTATATCTCGACACTGCTTCTTCTTCATGTGTCGACACTGAAATTGAGTGTCGACACAAGTACTTGTACTTCTGTATCTTGCTGAATTCTTCTAAGTGTCGACACAACACCTTTGTGTCGACACATCTTCATGTGATGAATCTGTTAAGTGTCGACACTGCTTCTTGGTGTCGACACATGTCTTCAGTGTTGATACTTGTTGAGTGTCGACACATTGCTCTGGGTGTCGACACTTTCTTCTTCTGTCGAGACTCTGGCTGAGTGTCGACACATTCCCTTAGTGTCGACACTTGTACTTAGAATATTTTTGATGAACTTTGCTGATCTTTACTAAGTGTCGACACAGCTCCTTGTGTCAGCACTTTCTTCAAGTGTTGAGTCTTCAGCTGAGTGTCGACACATTGTTCTGGGTGTCGACACTTACTTCCAGTGTTGTCTCTTCTGCTAAGTGTCGACACATTGTTCTGGGTGTCGACACATTCTTCAAGTGTTGACTCTTCTGTTGAGTGTCGACACATTGTTCTGGGTGTCGACACTTGTACTTAGTTTCTGCTGACTTTTGCTGAGTGTCGACACATCTTCAAGTGTCGACACTTTTTCACTGGGTGTCGACACAACTGCTAAGTGTCGACACAGCTTCACTGCACTCTTCTTCATTGAGTGTCGACACAGCTCCTTGTGTCGACACTTTCTGTCTGGTGTCGACTCAGCATCCCTGGTGTCGACACAATAACTCCAAGTGTCGACACTGCTTGCCTGGGTGTCGACACAAGTCTTCTTAAGTGTCGACACTTTCCCTCTGGGTGTCGACACATGGACTTAGAAACGTTTTCTTATTTCCTGTAAATACTTAACCTGCACATGTAAACTCAAAATACATCAAATACATTTTGATGTATATCTTTGAGTTGGGTGAGGCTTCTTCAAATCAGGTACATTTGAACCAATGTACCCAACAATCTCCCCCTATTTGGAGAAGTCATAACCCTTAGTCAATGATATACACCATTCATAATAAAATTACAAAATGATGTAAAGCAGGATTATATATAGCAGGGCATACATAAACATGTATTAAACAAACATGTACACATAGATTGCATCACAGAACAATTATGAAATAAATTTAACACATAGCAAATTTATTACACAACACATTGTTCCAATACTTTGTCATATTCATATTTCAAAAAGTTTACAGGATGTTTTACATCAAAAGATTACATAGTAAACTTTAAGAAAATTCTAATTCTATTTCTGTTCAGGCTCCTTGATCACTATTCCTTTGCCAGCTTGTACTTTGGCTTGAACAGGAGCTTCAGCAACTTCAGCATCAGCAGGCTTCTTGCCTTTCAGATCTTTCTTCTTTAGCTCTTCTGCTTTAATCTTTTGCCTTTCAAAATAATGATAAGGCTTGGGAAAGTACTTGCTAGGCTCCAAAGCAGTAGGAGGTAGCTTTCCCATCTTGGCCTTTCTCCTGTATTGGACTATAGCCTCCTGCCTTGTCTCATGTTTTCTCCATTCAGCCTCAGAAAACCATTTGTTCCTGTCATGCACATTATCTTTGGCAGCTTTCCAGGCAGTCAAAATAATGTTCCTAGAGGTGGGGCTCCACTGCTCAAAGTCAGGTCTTTGTTCAGCTTGCTCCCTGAACCTCTTCTTTGATAATCTGGTTTCTTCTTCAGCTTGCTCCTTCAAGATGGCTTCCTGTAAAGCTTCAGAGACAGGCTGAACAACTTTCTCTATTATGACATTGTCCTTACCCCCAGGTGGGCTATACATGGACTGTATGTCAGCATGAATCATGTCAAAATCTGGTGGAGGATAGATCACTTGAGCTACTTCTGGTTGCTCACCTTCAAGATAGGCAGGGTTAATTCCAGATTCTGCTACATTATCATCATCACAAAGAGGAGGATAACCAAGAGTGGCTCTGATGGAATTAGAAACCCATTTTGCATGGTTAGAGCCAGCTTTGACTAAGACCCTCTCCCCCTTTATGACTTCTCTTTCGATGTGATCACTTAAGTCATCTTTTTGAAATCTGATTTGGGCATTGAGATAATTAACTCCATCCCTGTAGAAAGGTCTTAACCTTTGGAGTTTTTCAGAGATCAGCTTCTGAGAGTCTTAAATAGCAGTTGTAATATCAGTTAAGCTCTCTGGCAGTGCTTTATCAAAAGCTGTCATAGCAGTAGCAGTAGAAGTTGTCAGGCCAGTAGCAATGTTTTTCATTTCTGTCTTGATCTCCGAGTCTGCATCAACAAATGCATCGCGCACCAGTTCATACCCTTCGGTGACGTTCTCCTCAAGCTTTGGCGTCATTAGGGTTTGAAGAATTTTGACTGGAGAGAAGAGAGGTGTCGACACACAAGTTTTGGTCTCGAAACTTTTGAAAGCGTGTCGATAGACTAAGGCAAAACCCTATTTATATCTTTCTAATTTTGAAGATGAAAAGGCGGGCAGCTAACTTAATTGTGTCGATACTGGCGATAAGTGTCGACACTAACTTATAATGTCTCGACACCTATGTGTCGACACAAGTTTAGTCAACAGATTATATGTGTCGACACTTGTTTATGTGTCGACACCACTTAACTCGACATTTAGTCGAGACTTTACTTAGATAATTCTGAGTAAACATCAAGTGTCGACACCACCTTGGTTGTGTCGACACTTACTTGACATGTGTCGACACTAATAATCTGAAGTGTCGACACCAACTTCCTAGATGTGTCGACACCTTTTTCCTGAAGTGTCGACACCACTATTCTGTGTCGACACCACTATTCTGTGTCGACACATAGATCTCTGTGTGTCGACACTTTTTTACTTAGCCATTTCCAATTCTATAAACTTACTCTAAGTTTATCATTCCTAGTTCAATTTTAAACCTATTGAACTTAGCTTCTTCTAGGGGCTTAGTATACATATCAGCTAATTGATTATCAGTTTTAACATATTCTAGTAAAATATCCTCTTTCTCTACATGCTCCCTAAGAAAATGATATTTTATCTCAATATGTTTAGTTCTACTATGGGAAACAGGATTATGTGCAATTGAAATAGCACTTGTAGAATCACAAAAGAGTGGAGTTCTACTTACCTGAAATCCATAGTCCTCAAGCTGATGTTGTATCCACAGAAGTTGAGCATAGCAACTTCCTGCAGCCACATATTCTGATTCTGCAGTGGAGATAGCCACACTTGTTTGTTTTTTGCTACTCCAAGAAATCAGTCTCCCACCTAGGAATTGACAGGTTCCAGTTGTGTTTTTTCTGTCTTCTTTGCATCCTGCAAAGTCTGCATCTGAATAACCTGTTAGTTCAAAATCCCCATTCCTAGGGTACCAGAGGCCTATATAAGGAGTGTCCTATAGATATCTCAATATTCTTTTGACTGCTGTCAAATGAGACTCTTTAGGGCAGGCTTGATACCTTGCACAGACACATGTAGCATACATGATATCTGGTCTACTTGCAGTCAAGTATAATAGGGAGCCAACTATCCCTCTATATAAGGTTTTATCTACAGGTTTCCCTGCATCATCCTTGCTAAGAGACATACTTAACCCCATAGGAGTCTTCATGGTGCTGGATGAATCCATACCATACTTCCTTATGAGTTCTAGGGTGAACTTGGACTGGCATACGGATAAACCACTCTCAGTCTGTCTTACTTGGAGACCCAAGAAGAACTTTAGCTCTCTCATACTACTCATCTCAAATTGACCTTGCATTAGCTTTGCAAACTTTTTGCAAAGGCTACTTTCAGTAGACCCAAATATAATGTCATCTACATATATTTGGACTAGTATTACTTTGCCTCTAGATTCCCTAAGGAATAGAGTCTTGTCTATTTTCCCTCTTGTGAACTTATTCTCAATGAGGAAACTAGACAGGGTTTCATACCAAGCCCTAGGGGCTTGCTTTAACCCATATAAAGCTTTCCTAAGTCTATAAACATGATTAGGTAAAGTTGAATCAACAAAACCTGAGGGTTGTTCCACATAGACTTCTTCTTTAAGATTACCATTTAGAAATGCTGGCTTGACATCCATTTGGTAAACTTTGAATCCTTGAAAGGTTGCATAGGCCAGGAACATTCTTATGGCTTCCAGTCTGGCTACTGGAGCAAAGGTTTGATCAAAATCAATACCTTCTTCCTGCCTATATCCTTTAGCAACCAGTCTTGCTTTGTTCTTAATGATGACTCCTTGTTCATCCATCTTGTTCCTATAGATCCACTTGGTTCCAATTATATTGTGGTTTTTAGGTTTAGGAACAAGCTCCCAGACCTTGCACCTCTTGAACTGATTGAGTTCTTCTTGCATTGCCTCAATCCAAAGAGGGTCTTTGATGGATTCTTCAAACTTCTTAGGTTCAACTTGGGATAGAAAGCTGGAGTAGATTGCTGCATTCAGGTTTCTGCTCCTTGTTTGTACCCCTTGTCTTGGATCACCAATGATTTGCTCAGCTGGATGATCTCTTAGATGCCTATTGGCTGGAGGCATCCTGACTTCAGGTTGAGCTTCTTCAACATCTTCATCATGCTATACTCCTTGAACTTCATCAGCAATTGGTACATGTAGTTCTCCCCCTGGACAACAGCCACTGTCTTCTACTTGCTGTCTTGCAGTAGGTACTTCTTCTATAGTAAGCTTGTCCATCTTCTTTGTTAAACCTGTGGGGATGCATACACTACTAGACAACTCATTGTTAATAAGTCTAGTTTCATCAAATACTACATGTACAGTTTCTTCTACAACTTGAGTTGACAAGTTGTAGACTCTATAAGCCTTACTGTTGTTGCTGTACCCAACAAAAATTCCCTCTTGGGACTTGGCAGCAAACTTAGTCAAGTAAGACTTTCCATTGTTAAGTATAAAGTATTTACAACCAAAGATCCTGAAGTAGGATAGGTTTGGTTTCCTGCCTTTCACAACCTCATAGGGGGTCTTGTTGAGACTTTTAGTTATGGTAGCCCTATTAATAAAATGGCATGCAGTATTGACTGCTTCAGCCCAGAAGTATTCTGGTAGTGAAGTATCACTTAATAGGGTCCTACCAGCCTCAATCAAGGTTCTATTCTTACTCTCAGCAATGTCATTTTGCTGAGGTGTTCTTGATGAAGAAAACTCTTGAAATATCCCAAATTCTTCACATAGTTTTGTCTTGTTATCAGACTGAAACTCTGTACCATGGTCACTTCTTATTTTGACCACTGTACTATTTAGTTCATTCTGAATTTGTCTAACAAAGCTATAGAAGACATTGGGTGTTTCAGATTTCTGTCTTAGAAAGAATACCCAGGAGAACCTTGAGTAGTCATCTACAACTACAAAGGTATAGACCTTCCTACCTAGGCTGTGAACTGGCATTGGACCAAAGAGATCCAAATGCAAGAGGTATAAACACCTCACAGCATCTTTGTTTTCTATGCTTCTAAAGATGGATCTAGTCTGCTTGCCCTTTTGACAAGCTGAGCAAATACCATCTTTAATACACTTAACTTGATGACCATTCCTCACTAACTCTTTACTAAAGAGTTTGTCAATTGTCTTGTAATTTAGATGGGCTAGCCTCTTGTGCCATTTGACACAATGAGAGACTTTCTCATCAGCTACAAGACACACTTGAGAACCATTGGTCTCACACATAATGTCTAAGCAGTAGACATTTCTTTTTCTATAGTCAGTCAAAATGATCTCTTGATCGTTTGACCTCTTGATATGACAACCATCCTTAACAAATGAGATGTCATATCCTACATCACTTAATTGACTTATACTAATTAGGTTGTGTTTTAAATCTTTAACATAAGCCACTTGAGTAATGGTAACTAAGTTACTAGAAATGTTACCAAATCCTTTGATGATTCCTTTTTCAGAACCACCAAAGGTGACTTTAGGACCATCTTTGATTGGAGTGTAGTCCTTTCGCAATTCCCTTGTTCCAGTCATATGTCTGGAACATCCACTGTCCAAGTACCATATAGGGGCATGGCCACTTGGACTAACCTGCAAAACAGATTAATGAACCTTAGAACCCAAAAAATTCTTGGGTCCTTGGTACTTGTTAGTTTGCATCCTAACATGGCTACCTGCTGGTTTTCCAACAGGCAGATTGCTACTCACTTTGGCACTAGCATTGTGCCAATAGTCCATTGTATAGTGGCCTACCTTGCCACAGCACCAACACTCAAACTTATTGTACCTTTGCTTAGGTACTGTCTTTGCTGTTTTATCTACAGCAGACTTGTTGAGAGTTGGGGCTTTGCCCTTGGACATAGACTTGGACTGAACAGTCCTTGCAGGTTTTGTAAATCCCAGTCCAGTTTTACCTTTGTGATGAACAAATTCATCAATTATGGGTAAAACAGACTTTGGTTTAGAAAACCTAGCAACTAAGTCTTTCTCCTTCTGAAGATTAATCTCCAGACTCTTGATTTGATCATTTTTAAATTATATAGTTCTCATCTGAATCACAGTTATGTGCTTCAGTCTGGCTATCTCATTAAGCTTTTGATCAAATAACTTCTCAGAATCTGTTGCAGCAGCTTTGAGAATAGCAATTTCCTTTGCCTGACTTTTGGCTAGGGACTTGCTCTTCTTGTAAGCTTGCAACAGTACTTTATATTCATCTATTAACTGATGAATATCTTCTTCAGACTCAGAAGCACTCTCATCATTTGATGATGATGAATCTGATTCTGTACTGGCACAAGAAATTGAACTTAAAGTTGAACTTTGTACCTTACTAGGTCCTGGCTGCTCCAGGATTTTGTCATTTTCAGTTAATGCCATCAGTCCTTGGCACTGACAGTCTTCTTGTTCATATATAGAATTCATAATCTGCATGAACTCTTCTTCTTCTTCCTCAGTAAACAGCCCTATATATGCCTCAGCATCTGACTTAGTTTCTGAAGAAGAGATATCTGACAGGGTCTTGTCCTTTTTGGCAACAAAAGACTTCTCCTTCTTGCCCTTGTATTGAGTCCTTTTCTTATCACTAGACTCCTTTCTCTTCTCTGGACAGTCTGCAATGACATGTCCTTGTCTATTACAGCAATAGCACACAATTTTTGATAGTGTATCATTGCTAGACTTGGACTTTTTCCTGTCTTTCTTTGAAGACTTCTTTTTCTGATAAGAGTCTTTCTTTCCCTGTGATGTAGAAGGTCTTGTCCTCCACTGTTTCTTCTTTAAGAATTTCTGAAAATATCTTGTGAAGGCAGCAAAGTCCTCATCACTTTCACTACTTTCAGACTTTGTGCTGACTGACTCATTTGACTCAGATTCAACTACCTTTGGAGGTGGAGTTGGTGACTTACTCTTGTACTTTCTGGGGGCTTCTGATTTAAAGGCCACTGTTCTTTCCTTGTGTTCATTTCTTGTGGATTTCTCCTCTTCTTTCCTCACTAGCAACTGCATTTCATAGGACAGCAGTTTGCCAAAAAGTGTTGGTGGAGGAATTTCTCTCAGCTTTGTCATTTCCCTGATAGCACAGATCTTGGTGTCCCAATCTTTAGTTAGAGACCTTAGAAACTTATCGTTGAGTTCATAATTACTGAACTCTCTGGCATAGGACATGAGCTCATTCACTATCCTGTAGAACTTTTTATAGCACTCAGTTATGCTATCAGATTTTTCTTGTCTAAAACTTTCATACTCTTGATTTAGCAAGGATTTTCTGTCTTGCCTCACTTCTTCAGAACCCTCCATATACACAATAAGAGTATCCCACATCTCTTTGGCTGTCTTACAGTGTATTAGATTCTGAAAAGTTGCATCATCTATGGCACTCACTATGATGTTCTGAGCCCTCTTGTCCATAGTGGCTAGAATAATCTCATCCTTTGTCATTTTTGAGAAATCCTTTGGTGTTCTTTGATTTGCATCTAAGACTGGCACCTTCATGGGCACATATGGCCCTTCCTTTACTGTGATGTAAATCCTAGGGTCTGAGGCTTCCATAAAAAGCCTTACCCTTTCCTTCCAGATCCCAAAGATCTCTTTCCTACATATGGGTAGCTTCATGGATCCTAATTCCTTGTGATTTTCAGTGGAACTCATGATTCTTGATTTTCTTGATTATGTTATTGACTTAGACTGAATCTGCCAATCAGGATCTACTCAGACAGTTATGTCCCTTTTTGAGTAACCTGGCTCTGAGACCACTTGAAAGATATAGTACCTAAACACATAGAGGGGGGGTGAATAGGTGACCAAATTCTTTTTAACTTTTTATGGCAGCAATCAGTATTTTACACAGATTTATATCTACTATTTCACAGCAATCACACAGCATTCACAGCAAATCACAGCACACAGAAGACACACAGTTTTATAGTGGTTCCCCAAGGTTTGGGTACATCCACTTTCCCCCTTCGCCTATCTAGCAGTGTACTAGATTCGGCCCAACTTCTCCACTATCTCAGAACCCAAACCAGGTTCCTACACCTCAGGCCCAAGGCCCTACAACTCAGCTTCTTCACAAAGCCTACACTCGGCCACAAAGGCCTACACTCAGCCACCAAGGCCTACACTCAGCCACCAAGGCCTACACTCAGAGATTTCAATCTCCTACACTCAGGCACTCAAGCCCTACACTCAGCCTTTATAATTACAGGCTTACAAGACTCAGATCCAATGGATCCTACAAGATAAAATGATTACAAAATTGTGACTCAACAACTCAGAGAAAAGAGAGAGAAGAGTTGTGAGTTTCTTGATGAGTTCTTGGAAGAACTCAGCTGAAATCAATCTGACTTAGCTTTCTTCAAAGCTTCTTGAAAGTAGAACTCAATAAGATTGACTCCTTCTGCAGTTGATCCTTGATCTCTGCTACTTAAGATTCAGAATAAATCTGAACCCTTCTTCTCAGTCTAGTTCCAACAACTGATTTCTTGGATGAAGCTCTCTCTCTCTAACTTCTTAGATCTGCACTTGATTCTTCAAGGAATAGCAAGATCTTCTTTGAATATTGATCACTTGTACTTGTGTTAAATTGATCTCTTCAACAAAAGTTTCTGTAGACTGTATAAGCCTATTTATAGGCCTTATTCATGGTAACCGGCTAGTCCGGTCCATAACTGACTTCTGACAACTCTGACAGGTGCTGTAGACCGGCTGGAATGGCAGCTGTCAAGTCATCCAGTCAGTTCTTGAAAATTCTGTAACTGTCTAAAAGTGTCGAGACTAACTGTCTTTAAGTGTCGACACTTATAGACCAAGTATCGACACATGTTGTCTAAGTGTCGACACTAGCCTACAAGGTGTCGACACAACTCCTTGTGTTGTAGATTTTATATCTCGACACTGCTTCTTCTTCATGTGTCGACACTGAAATTGAGTGTCGACACAAGTACTTGTACTTCTGTATCTTGTTGAATTCTTCTAAGTGTCGACACAACACCTTTGTGTCGACACATCTTCATGTGATGAATCTGTTAAGTGTCGACACTGCTTCTTGGTGTCGACACATGTCTTCAGTGTTGATACTTGTTGAGTGTCGACACATTGCTCTGGGTGTCGACACTTTCTTCTTCTGTCGAGACTCTGGCTGAGTTTCGACATATTCCCTTAGTGTCGACACTTGTACTTAGAATATTTTTGATGAACTTTGCTGATCTTTACTAAGTGTCGACACAGCTCCTTGTGTCGACACTTTCTTCAAGTGTTGAGTCTTCAGCTGAGTGTCGACACATTGTTCTGGGTGTCGACACTTACTTCCAGTGTTGTCTCTTCTGCTAAGTGTCGACACATTGTTCTGGGTGTCGACACATTCTTCAAGTGTTGACTCTTCTGTTGAGTGTCGACACATTGTTCTGGGTGTCGACACTTGTACTTAGTTTCTGCTGACTTTTGCTGAGTGTCGACACATCTTCAAGTGTCGACACTTTTTCACTGGGTGTCGACACAACTGTTAAGTGTCGACACAGCTTCACTGCACTCTTCTTCATTGAGTGTCGACACAGCTCCTTGTGTCGACACTTTCTGTCTGGTGTCGACTCAGCATCCCTAGTGTCGACACAATGACTCCAAGTGTCGACACTGCTTGCCTGGGTGTCGACACAAGTCTTCTTAAGTGTCGACACTTTCCCTCTGGGTGTCGACACATGAACTTAGAAACTTTTTCTTCTTTCCTGTAAATACTTAACCTGCACATGTAAACTCAAAATACATCAAATACATTTTGATGTATATCATTGAGTTAGGTGAAGCTTCTTCAAATCAGGTACATTTGAACCAATGTACCCAACAGTCGATGATATTACAGTGAATGTTTTTTGGAGTGAAGAGGCGTGATGTTGACGACGTGTGTGAGTGCAGTTAACCTCGATAGTGGTTTCTCTCTGGTGGTGGTGTTGTTCTTCGGTGTTGTCGTTGTTCTTCGGTGACGGCATTGTTCTCCGGTGGTGGTGTGGTTGAATGTCAGAGTTCGACGTTGAAGTTTCGCTGAAACTTGTGCGTCCGCGAGACGGATTGCAGTTCAGATCTCAAATTCTCGTAGCAGATCGTTAGGGGTGAGGAACGAAAACCGAAAACCGACTAAACCGACCGAACCGACTGAACCGCACTGACTTTGAAACCGAGCCGCCCGATCCGGTGTCGGTTTGGTTTGGAGCTTTTGAAAACGGAAGGCTTATCGGTTCGGGTCGGTTTTCAAGTTGTGACAACCGAATAAACCGAACCGAACCGAGCACTTCACCACTGTTTTGGGGTGTATTTGATCGAGCAACTTTCAGATTATCTTTGAGTCTACAACCAAGTTCACTATTCCCATCTCTGTGCTTGATGAGATTTTTCTGACCCTTCTCCTTAGGTTTAGAGAGTTTTTCAGATCTTAAGTAATTCTGTTGGGAAAAAGTTTTATTAACAGTTTCATTATTTGGGATGTTATGTATATTAAATTGATTTAATAACGACAATGATTATCAATCGTGATACTCCAATTGCTCTGATTGCTTATTGCTGGATCTATTAGTATATGATAGAGAATTGTGAGATGTTATAAAAAAGGTTTGCCTCAATATACCCAAACTCTGCATGTCTAAAAATGCACGAATATAATAATTGTTTGTGTGTGTGATGTCAATTTAATAAACATTCTCTCTGACTTATACTTAAAAAAATTATATGTTATTTATTTAATATAAACCTTTAGTTGATAAAAATTATGAAATTATTAAAAGGGAAGATGATCAATCTAAATAATAGCACTTGATTATGTTTGTTCGCAGAAAACCGACACCGAACCGCAAAAAACCGACTAAAACCGAACCGACTTTGAACCGAACCGAATGGGTTCGATTCGGGTCGGTTTGGACAAACCAAAAACCGAGGCATGTTGGTTCGGTTTCGGTTTATGTCCAAACCGCCCCAAACCGAACCGCTCGCACCCCTACAGATCGTGTGTCTGGAGCATCCACGACTTACTCGTCGGACGATGATTTTCTCGTATTTTCTATTATATTTTCATTTATATTTTAATATATAAATTTTGTGGTGTCAATTTCATGTTCTTTGTTATGTGTGAATTTTATATATGTCTCTCTATTTGTACCTGATTTTACCAGAGATTGTATACTTAAAATAAATAAATTATTAAGTTAAAGAAGAGAAAAAAGTCAAAGTTACCAGAAAGAAAGGAAATACATAAACATTCCAATTGACTTCTTCACCAAGAAGAGCTTGAAAGAAAATTATTTCACAAAGAAGCACAAACTGGCACATGAAATTTAGACCAACAAACTTTACACAAATTTCAAACTTAAAAAGAAGAAGAAGGAAGATCATAGCGCAGCACAGTCAAAATCAGTCATGCGCGCATTACTGATCTTCTTCCCAGCACAGAAACATAATTTCTTCCTCACAAGAAATTACTCCCAAACAAGGAGGCTGTCAACAGCATGATCCCTCTCACCCACAGCTCCGCCTCCTCGTCACCGCCATCGCACACAAAATGCACCTCCCTCCCCTTCCTCGTCACCACCCTAAACAGCCCCCTCTCCAACTCATCATCCCCCTCCTCCTTCTTCTTCTTCTTCTTCTTCCTGTTCCTTTGAAACTCCGGGCTGCCGCCGCGCTCCGCCGCAATACACACCACGCTCCTCCCCCACCACCTCCCCGGCCACCGCAGCACTCCTCTCGCCTCCACCATCCTCAGCGTCTTCCCGTGTGGCGACCCCTTCCCCTGCTTCGTGTGCTTCTTCACCCTCCCTCCTCCCACCACCAGCCTCCTCGCCAGCTCATCCATGATCACCTCCCCTGCTCTGTTCTTCAATTTTCCATCGGCTCGGGAGAGCGACAGAGCCGTCTCGCCCCGCAGAGTTTGCGCGTCGCACGCCGCGCCGCCAGCGATGAGAAGCTCGCACGCCAGGCCGTGTCCTTCCCTGGCTGCCAGCATCAACGGTGTGTAGCCCTCCCCGTCCGGCTCATTCACATCGCCTCCCTCTGTTCCGATGAGGCGGCGCAGGGCAATGAGGTCACCCCTGCGGGCGGCGCAGTGAAGAGCCCCGTAGAATTTCCCACCAGCCTCAATTCCCCCCTTCTCCACCGCATATTCGAGCATCACCTGCTCGAACAGATCGCTCTTATTGCTAGACTGATAAATACTGATGGCCGTCTCGCCGGTGTTGCTTTTCAGCTGGACATTTGCGCCGGAGAACACCAGGAGGCGAAATTCATCCACGTGTCCTTCCCTTGCCGCCACCATTGCCGCTGTGAATCCGTTCTCATCTTGCTCGTCGACTCGGAGAAGACCCTGCTGCTTCAGCACCGCCTCCAATGTTGCTGTATCGCCAGACTTGGCAAGGAACGGCAACAGAGCGAAGGCTGAGGGGTCACTGGAGAGGAGAACGGCGCCGGACCGAACGGCATCAATGACTGCAGACCTGAAACCACGACTCCACCGCGTGGCGGCGGCGAGGAGCCCGGCAGAGGCGCCAGCAGAGCTTATGAGGCCGAAATCGGCGTTGGCAGAAGCTAGAATTTTGACGCAGCTGCCGCGTTGGTAGCGGGCGGATAGCATGAGAGCCGTCTCCCCATCGCCGGTTCGCGCGTTGACGTCGCAGCCGCGGGCAATAAGACTGCGGAGAATTTCCGGCTGGCCGAGGCGGGCGGCCATGTGAATTGGGCGGAACTGAGTAAGGGAATTGCGAACAGGGAGCTCGCAATTGGCCCCTGAATCGAGCAGAATGTTAGCGGCGCCGACGCACGAACAGAGGATGGCGTGGTGAAGAAGGGACCGCCCCAGGTGGAGGGAATCCGGGGAGCGGCCGCCGATCAAGAGGCGAAGAATGTCGCCGGCAGATTCGAAGTACTCAACAGCGCACCAGGCGGCGTCGTAGGGCTCCGCAAGCCCGGCACCCACCCGGAACTCCTCGCCGGTGACAGAGTCCCAAGACCATGCGCCCAGCCTCACCTGCACGTCGGTTCTCACGCCGGCCTGTAAACCTCTCGTTTACATTAGCTTTTACCAAAATCACTTGCAGGGTATTCCGACATGCTACCTACCTCAATTAGCCGGCGGACGACGGCGAACTGTCGGCTAACGACGGCGGCAACCAGAGCAGTACAGTTGGCGTTGGCATGAAGCGACGGTTTAAAGGAAAGTAGAAGCATCCGATCTGCTGCATTTGCGTCCACGCCGAGCTGCGATGGCAGAGAAAAAATCACTGAACAGAAATTCTAATGAAAATACAGAACTTCTCGGCGGCCAAGGGCCAACGTATTAGTCGACATCAGCAAAGAAACATTATAAAAAGCTCTAAACTGTGACTGAGCAAAAGAGTGGAGGATTGAGCAAAGTTCCGGATTTTGGTGCTATAGGTACCTATTTTTGGAGGTGCTCAAATAGATTCAAGGTTTTGAGAACTGAACCGGAGATCGAACCGGTGAGTTCAAAGGTACAAGGTCCGACCAGTCTCCGGTTGGACCGGTCGGACCGGGGTCAAACGGTTCGCCTATTATATAACAATATTAGAAAATAAAAAAAATAATATTATAATAAATATTTACATATATACTGTTATTTATCATCATTATATTTTGTTATAAATAAAAATAATATATTCATTAGCACCATATAGTCGATCCCGGCCACTATAATAGGTTAAAGGCTTAAGTGTTTGTTTTATAAATATAAATATTAAAAAAAATTGAAAATAAAATTAAATATAATATATATAGGTAACACATATATAAGCTAATAAAAATAATTAAAGATATTATATTAATAAAAATGAATAATTGTTTTTAAATTAAAATGTTAGATGTATTTTATTAAAAAATATGAATAGATATAATATATATAATATACTTATTGTACTTTTAACAAAGTCAATTTGGCTTATTGGATGGGGTATTTAGATTGTATTAATAGTTTTTGGGTTCAAATCACAGTAGTTTCTATTTTAATTAGAATTTTTATCGGGCTTAAATTGAGATTTTTACCCGCCCGGTTTTGGGGAACCGGCCACGGTTCCCGGGTTTCCGGTCGACCCGCCCGGTTCCCGGTTTTCGGGCGGTTCATGTGAAATTCGGTTCTTGTACATGGAACGGATCGGATAGGTGCCCGGTCGGCGGACATACCGGTCCGGTCCGGTTTTTAAAAGCTTGAATAGATTTGGTCGTAGTATCACAAAATTCAACGGCACAGATCATTTCCCTCAAAATATGCTCGAATTTTTCGAATACGACAGTATCAAAAAGTGACCGTACTACGATCTAAATAAATCTGTCTTTCGATCTTGGAGAATATACAATCGAATCTGCTCAAGCACCTGTCTAAAATAAGCTTACATACCAAATTATTTTTGTTGAGCAAAAGAAGAGGAGTCAAATCAAGTGTGAATTATAAACAAATTAGGGGAAATGTAGTCTTTTTTTTTGGCCGAATGGATCATTAAAAGTTTAAATATAATACAATATATCTTTCAAAATCAATTTTTTTTCAATATATATGTTATTATAACTTCTTTACTTCTATTTTTGTCCGGAACATTGGCATAAAACCTATTTTAAGGACTATATTTAAACTTTTATAATATATTATGTCAAATGTAGGAAATCCGGGGTGCCGAGAAGCAGAAATCCGAATATCGAATAACAAACACAGAACAAAAAACAGAGCAGTCACGAACACAAGATGTTACAGAGGTTCACCCAAAACCGGGCTACGTCCTCTCTCCCCTTCTTCTTCCTTCTTGTATTCACCAAAAAAGAAACAGATTACAAAAGGTTGCAAGGATCAAATCCGATCCTACCTCTTCTCCTCTCTTCTGGACAAGAAACACCAAAGAAGAATACCTTCTGGATCGATCTCAACGAGATACCTCGTATCGTCTCCAAAAGAATCCGCCGCCACAGACCGCAATGAATCCGTATCCCTAAATCGGGAAACAAACAACGTATATAAACGTCTGCCGGCAACCACGATCGTCGACCCAAAAGACCGGTCGACGATCGTCGATCGTCGAACCACAAAGCCGGTCGACGATCGTCGATCGTCGAACCACAAAGCCGGTCGACGATCGTCGATCGTCGAACCACAAAGTCGGTCGACGATCGTCGATCGTCGAACCATAAAGACCGGTCGACGATCGTCGATCGTCGAACCATAAAGCCGGTCGACGATCGTCGATCGTCGAACCATGGCGTTCGACGATCGCCGATCCAAAGAAAACCCATCAGAAAAATTTGGTCCGGGGGCGTTGCCCCCGAGCCCCCACCGGGGACGCTGTCCCCTGGACCCCTGCCCGCTGTCCGGACAGCGGGACCTCCGCCGGGGGCTGCCGCCCCCGGACCCCCGCTGTCGTGGGTCCCAGAGATGTCGAGGGGGGATCACACTTCGATTCCTCTAAGCTCACGTGAGCGAACCGGTGTGAGAAACAAGAGGACCGGAAGTGTTCCACAACCCCAACATCAAAAACTAATATTTTTGAGATGCATTCCGGCTAAAAGCTGGGGAAAAAATGTATAAAAAGCTCTAATTTACTTACCTTAAGAAAGGTGTCAACTACATCGACGAAGCCATGGGAAGCCGCCGTGACGAGCGCGTGAACGGCAACACGAGGGCGGACGAGTTCCGACCCCATAATGAGATCCACCAGCCGCGCCTTGCCGTGGCGGCTGGCCTCCAGCGCAGCTTCTTCACACGCATCCTGCCCAGCTCCAGCCTTTACTAGCAGCTCCGCCGCCTCTTCTCTCCCCTCCCTTGCCGCCGCCGTCGTCGCATATCCCCTGAACAGCTTCTTGTTCACGTCCGCCCCTAAACTCTGCACCAAGTAAGTCAAACTCTTTAATTAGCGCATGATTTCTGTATTAACCGTCATGGATCTGAAATTGTTCGATTTCTGAATTAAGAGGCACTTTTATTGTGCAGAGATGATGGGAGGGATAAAAAAGAAGCATTTACAACAGGGGACAATAATTCGGTAGGGATAGCGGAAAAAAAACACTTTATACAAAGCGCATCGAACGGAGATCAGGATCCTCTCTATTTCAAATGCCCCTCCATTTTATGGACAGGATTAGTCGTTTTAGGATCTAACGGGTTCTCTTTTTCCATTCTTTTTATATTTTTTTTATTCAAAAAATTCTGAACCTTTTTCTGTCCACTAGATATGAAATGTATCCCCTCCATTTCATTTGAAATGGAGAGGATCCGGATCCGAACGGAGATCAGTGTTGGAATAAACACCCTGTCGTTTCACAGTTTTTTATTAGTTTCCGTTTATTTCAGTTTAGCAAGCTGGCTGTCTTAAAGGCTCTGTTTATTTCAATTTCTTATTTCTTTATTTAGCATTTATGCCTATTTTGGCACCCTGCAAAAGTTCTATAAATTACAATGGAATAGCAAGAGGAAGGAAGCGCTTCGGCAGCCCAAAATCCTGTCTTCTTTGAGTTCTCATGCTAGTTTCTACATTTGGTATCAAAGCGTTACGATCCACCGACCTGTGAAACGATGGAGAAGGCCGACTCATCCAGCTCGACTAACGGGGCCATCATCCAAAGTGTGATTCGTGAGGTAGGCAGCGGGAATAGCTACCCCGTGCTCACCAAGACCAATTACTCCGACTTGGCGCTCCTGATGAAGGTGAAGTTCAGGGCGCGGGCTCTCTGGCACGTCATTAAAGGAGCCGGCGCCGATCCGCAGGAGGAAATGATGGCGCTCGATGCTTTGTGCAGCGCGGTACCACCGGAGATGGTGTCGACAATCGCCAAGAAGGAAAAGGCCAAGGAAGCTTGGGCCGCAATTGCAACCATGAGGGTCGGAGATGACCGCGTGAAGAAGTCGACGGCGCAGCAGCTGCGCCGGAAGTTCGACCTAACCAGTTTTAACGACGGCGAGACCGTCGAGGACTATGTTTTGCGCCTAACCAACATGGCGGCACACCTCTCCACGCTCAGAGAAATTCTGCCGGAAGTCGAGATCGTCGCCAAAATTCTTCTTAGCCTGCCGCCCACCTTCAAGCAAATCTCGATCGCAACCAAGACACTATTGGATGTGTCAACCATGACGGTCACCGAGTTGGTGGGTGGCTCTGGGAGGCGGAGGAGACATTTGAGGAAGCACCGACATCACTACAACATGAAGGGAAGCTATATCTAACGGAGGAAGTGTTAGGTATTGTATCCACAACGTACCGGATTTGAAGAAGCCCCTGAACAAGCTAAGGTAAATAGACAATGTATTTGATGAAATCTTTTAAGTTGTGCTTGCAGTTATTCCACGCTAAGTACACACCAATGTCAGGGTGCAGTAGGTCAATATACACGGGTCTGCGCGACGTAATCCCTCGTTGAGCAAATCAGTGTGTTGGCCTACGTGTACTCTCTCTATTGTAGTGTACTTATTTTCAAGTACAGGGCTGTGATAATGCAAGAGCAGACAAGGAGCAAGGATGGGCCAAAGAGCAGCTCATGGGTGGAAAGACGAAAAATCGTCTAAGTAATAATCGACGAGAATCACCAAGTGATTCTCGTCGATTCGTCAAGAATCACTGGCTGATTCTCGCCGTCTCTATCCAGCTAAATCAGAGCGTGCAAATCTGTCGCTAAGTCAAAATCGTCGAGAATCACTGCCTGATTCTCGCCGATTCGACGAGAATCACCTTCGATTCTCGTCGATTTTGCCTTAGGCGAATTTCTGCAGCACGCTGGACCGGATCAAATGTCAAGGCGCTGTTTTGAACCGGGCTTGGGGTTTCTTGTTGTTGGGGCCCACAACGGTCATCTTGAAGACCTAATGTATAAATACATCTGTATTTTTGAACAGTAATAAGAAGAAAAAAATTTGAAAAGAAAAAATCTGAGCCGCCGACGTGACCTAGATCGTGAAACTTGCTCCGCCGCCGTCACCGCTCGTGCCAGTTGATCGTCGTCTTTGATCGTGGTTTCTTCCAGATCTCCCGGCGACAGAAGCTCAGCCAAGCACAGCGTCTCACGCGTCTAACCAGAGATCCTTTGTCTCTTGATTCGTCGATCGGGAAAACCTTCCCCTTCCGAATCGATCGAGACGATCGATCCTAGTGTGACCGTTTGAAGATCTTGCTAGCTTTGCTACGAAGATTGAATCTCCAAAGAACAGCAGCAGCACTCCGTTGTCGCCGCAGATCCCGAGAACCAAGCCGCCGCCCTTCTTGCCACCGCCGGTTTCGGGGAGATTCTCTCCAAGTGAGATCTAGGGTTGTGGACTCTTCGTTGACTTCAAGAACATGTCATCGAACGAAGAGGTACACCTTAGTCTCCATAAGTTGTTTGTATTTCTTATACAATCTATTTTCAATTTCTTTATAACCGACCGATTGGTCCCTAGTTGTAAGGGTTGGGTGCAACCAGTGTTGTGGGAGTGGTGACTCCTACGTGTGGAAGGGTTCCTTCCGTTAGTGCAAGGATTGGATTTCAATCCTGTTGGTGAAGTGACCGAGTCGTCCCTGGTTGGGAGATAGGTCAAAGGGGAAAAGTGGACGTACCCAAATCGGGGAACCACTATAATTTGCTTGTGTCATTTCTGTGCTGTGTTGTTTTGTTTTTTTGTGCAGGTACGACTTTAATTCCGCAAAAACGCTGCAAGACACTTATTCCCCCCCATAGGTGAAGGTAGTTGACACTAAGTGGACTTTCAAGTGGTATCAGAGCCAGGTTACTCAACAAATAGGTTAATGCCTTGAGTAAGTTCCTGCCACTAGTGTCAAGAAGAAGACAGACTTCTATTATGGACGGACTCAAGTACACAGGCAAGATCCCAGTGTGCACCAGGCTAAACTTTCCTATCTGGAAGGAAAGGATTAGGTTCTACATGGAAGCGGTCGATCCCCGACTCTTCATGATCGTGGAGGAGGGACCTTATGTCCCGACTAAGGCCTCCACCATTGATCCTACCAAGAAAGTGCCAAAGAAAATTTCTGAAATGGACAAGGACGAGATGGTGCTAGTGGGACTTGACAAGAAGGGGCAGAACATTCTGGTCTGCGCGGTAGATGACTCAATGATGCAGAACTTCTGCAACTGCAGGACAGCAAAGGAGATCTGGCACTGCCTGATTATCCTAATGGAGGGCACTGATGAAGTGAGGGATGATCGGAGATCCCTCCTGAACCAGAAATATGAGGCCTTCAGACAAGGGCCTAAGGAAGAGATCGGAGTCACCTTCGAGAACTTCCTCAAGATTGTCAATGCCCTCAAAGGATATGGAAGAGTGTTCACTGATGGTGAACTTAATGATAAATTCCTTAGGTCCCTTACTAAGGAATGAGACACAAAGATCTGCGCCATCCGAGAGTTTGGCAGACTTGCTGAAACAGACCCGCAAATTCTGTTTGGGGAGCTGATGTTCTATGAGCTTCAACTGAACACCAGGAAAGCTGAAGAAGAAGCAGAAAAGGCTGCAGTCAAGGAAAAGACTGTGGCCCTAAAAGCCATTCACTCCAGGGAGGGCAAGGTGCGGTTTCATACCGTGCCGGGAAAAAGGATGAGGAGGAGGACTCCGAGCCATGCTCCTCCAGCTCAGAGTTGTCTGAGGAAGATTTCTCCCTCATCACCCAAGAATTCAAGAAGTTCCTCAAGATGAGGAATCAAAGAAAGAGAGACGGCTCCTCCTCCAGGCATCAGAAGAAAAATTATTCTTCTGACAGGTATGCTTCTAAACCGAACAAACATCGCTCCTCTGACATTATTTGTTTTGGATGCAATAAGCCAGGACACGTCGTGGCCGACTGCCACCAAGGCAAGAGAGAAAAGGGGAAGGGAGAGGAGCACAAGTCCTCTAGAGATAAGAAGAAAGAGAGGAGCTACATCGCCAAAAAGCCAAAGACACTGAGTGAGTCTGATTCCTCAGACTCCAGTGATGATGAGGAAGCCTACTTCGGGCTGGTGGGTCGCTCCGACTCAGAAGGAGAATGCCCCCCATTTACTGGGAAGGTAAAAGCTCACACCCCTCTCTCCGACTCTGAATCTGATCCTGAGTCTCAGGATGATGACCCTGAGGATAGCCCTTCGGCCCGTGAAGCGGAGCTCCTCGAGAAGTATGAGCTTCTGCTCAACACTTTCGAGGAGTGCCGTAAGAGATTGAAGGCTGAGAAAAAGGAAGTGAAATTCCTTAAGGGTGAGAGTGTCTCCCTAAGGGAAGAGATCACCAGTTTGATCTCTCTCCGACAGGAGCACCTAGACCTGACTTCAAAGCATTCAGAGTCTCTTAAGCTCTTTGATCTTAAGCAGGAGGAAGTCGACACGTTGGAAGAACAACTTGTGGCAGAAAGGAAGATCGTCAAGAGCTTCTCTATGCCAAAAACAGTTCTTCCATTAGTTGATACCTTCTCTGCTCAGGCCAAAGGAGCTGGCTTGGGGCATGTAGGGGTATTTGGTTCCTCATCCAGGAGAAACAGGAGCCAGAGAAAGAATAAGGCCGCCAAGAAGGCCTCTGCTGCTGAAAAGGGAAAGGCCCCACTCAGTCCTGTTGCGTTCAGAAAGCCTAGCTTTCCCTGCAACCAACATGACTTTGAGTCAACCTTTGGTCATCATTTCCGGCCCTCGGTTGCAAAGCCAAAGAGCCGATATGATGGTTGGACTTTTCCCTGCAACTTCGGTGAGAGTGTCTTCAAGGCACCTTATGAGAAAATCCACAAGGGAAATTATGGTCAATTCTCTAGCGGCCATAATAGAAAGCATGCACCAAAAGCCAAGCCTGTTATACTGAAGGAACAGAAGGTGAAGAAGTCATGTGACTGCAATCACTATGATGCCTCCACCTCCAGATTCAAGGCCCCGGCTGTACCCACCATTCTCAGGGTAAAGCAGGAGCCTAGGAAGAGGTACAATAGATTTGACTGTTGGTGTTGTGGCAAAGTCGGTCACTTTGCCGTGGATTGTTGGTTTAATCCGAGGTATAACTGAAAGATATGGTACCTAAACACCTAGAGGGGGGGGGGGGTGAATAGGTGACCTAATCCTTTTTAACTTTGTTGGCAGCAATCAGTTATATCACAGATTTCTAACTAGCTTTTACACAGCAATACAACACATACACAACAAATCCACAACCACAGCACAGCAGACACAATGATTTATAGTGGTTCCCCAATCTTTGGGTACATCCACTTTCCCCCTTCGCATATCTAGCAGTGAACTAGACTCGGCCAAACTTCTCCACTGTCTCAGAACCCAAATTGGTTCTTACCTCAGGCCCAAAGCCTTACACTCAGCTTTATCCCAAAGCCTACACTCAGCCAATCAAGGCCTACACTCAGCCAACCAAGGCCTACACTCAGAGATCTATATCTCCTACACTCAGGCTAACAATCCCTACCCTCAGCCTTTATAAATATAGACTTACAATCACTCAGATCCAATGGATCTTACAAGTTACAAATGTAATACAGATAATGACTCTACAACTCAGAATTACAGGAGGGGAGTTGAGAGATTCTTGATGAGTTCTTGGAAGAACTCAGCTGGATTCACCCTGACTTAGCTTTCTTCAAAGCTTCTTGAGTAGAACTGAATAAGGCTGAATCCTCTGCAGTTGTTCCTTGACCTCTGCCACTTAAGACCCAGAACTGAATCTGAATCCTTCTTCTCAGCCTAGTTCCTGAGGCTGATTACTTGGAAGGAGCCCTCTCTCTCCAACTTCTTAGATCTGCAAGATCTTCTTGTGTTTATTCTCTGTGTACCACTTTACAGATTACTTGAATAATCTGAACAATTACTTTGATTATTCTTACTTCTACTGCAACCACCGTTTCTGTAAACTGTGGGTGCCTATTTATAGGCTTTCTTCATAGTAACCGGCTGGTCCGGTTCATAACTGACTTCTGACATCTCTGACAGTTGCTGTAGACCGGCTGGATCGGCAGCTGTCATGTCAACCAGTCACTTCTTGAAAATCTCTATCTGTCTGATAGTGTCGAGACTTTCTGTCTATAAGTGTCGACACTTATAGTCCAAGTGTCGACACATGAATTGTAAGTGTCGACACAAGTCTACAAGGTGTCGACACAACTCTTTGTATGTCCCGACACAGATTCTTCTGCATGTGTCGACACTGAAATTGAGTGTCGACACAAGTACTTGTTCTTCTATCTTTTGCTGAACTCTTCTATGTGTCGACACATCTCCTTTGTGTCGACACAACTTCTTGTGTTGAATCTATCAAGTGTCGACACTGCTTCTTGGTGTCGACACATAGTCTTTTATGTTGATTCTTGCTGAGTGTCGACACAGCTCCTTGTGTCGACACATCTTCTTGTGTTGAGACTTCAGCTGAGTGTCGACACATTCCTTTAGTGTCGACACTTGTACTTAGAATAATCTGCTGTTCTTTCTGTTCTTTGCTAAGTGTCGACACAGCTCCTTGTGTCGACACTTTCTTCAAGTGTTGAGTCTTTAGCTGAGTGTCGACACATTGTGCTGGGTGTCGACACTTACTTCAAATGTTGACTCTTTAGCTAAGTGTCGACACATTGTGCTGGGTGTCGACACTTACTTCAAGTGTTGATTCTTCTGGTAGTGTGTCGACACTTGTGCTGAGTGTCGACACATTCTTCAAATGCTGACTCTTCTGCATAGTGTCGACACATTGTGTTGAGTGTCGACACTTGTACTTAAACTCTGTAGACTTTTGCTGAGTGTCGACACAGCTCCTTGTGTCGACACTTTCTGGTGTAGACACAGCTTCACTGGGTGTCGACACAGCTCCTTGTGTCGACACTTTCTGTCTGCACTTTTCTTTACTGAGTGTCGACACAGTTCCAAGTGTCGACACTTTCTGACTGGTGTCGACTCTGCATCCCAGGTGTCGACACAATGACTCCAAGTGTCGACACTGCTTGTCTGGGTGTCGACACAAGCTTTCTCAAGTGTCGACACTTTCCCTCTGGGTGTCGACACATGGACTTAGAAACTTTTTGCTTCAGTCCAGTGATTTCTTAACCTGCACAAATAACTCAAACATACATCAAATACATTATGATGTATATCATTGAGTTGGGTGAGGCTTCTTCAAATCAGGTACATTTGACCAATGTACCCAACAATCTCCCCCTATTTGGAGAAGTCATAACCCTTAGTCAATGATATACACCATTCATAATTTAAAAATTACAAAATGATATAAAACAGATTATAATCAGCAGGGTTAACATGAATATGTAAAACTTCACACATATACACATTTGCAGAACAAATATGAAACAGACACATTTCAGAACAATCATACTATATTTATCATATATTGTTCCTTATACATTTTCAATGGTGTACAACAATGTTTTTCACTTAAAAGATTACAATAAGCATCAAGTTTAATTCCTAATATATTTCTGATCAGGTTCTTTAATAACAATTTCTTTGCCATATTTGACTTTAGCCTTGACAGCAGCAGCAGTAGGCTCAGCATCAGCAGGCTTCTTGCCTTTTGAGTCCTTCTTCTTTTGTTCTTCAGCCTTGATTTTCTGCCTCTCAAAATAATGATAGGGCTTAGGAAAGTACTTGCTGGGCTCCACAGCTGTAGGAGGTAGCTTTCCCATCTTAGCCTTCCTTCTGTGCTGAACAATGACTTCTTGCCTGATTTCATGCTTCCTCCATTCTGCTTCAGAGAACCACTTGTTTCTATCAGTAGTGTTGTCTTTAGCAGCTTTCCAGGCAGTTAGAATGATATTTCTAGAGGTAGGGCTCCATTGTTCAAAATTTGGCTTTAGTTCAGCTTGTTCCCTAAACCTCTTCTTTGACAACCTTGCCTCTTCTTCTTTGTCCAAAGCCTATTGCATAGCTGCAGTAATAGGTTGAACAACCTTTTCCAGAACAACATTAGACTTGCCCTCAGTTGCGCTCTACATTGTCTGCACTTCTGCATGAATCATTTCAAAATCTGGAGGTGGATAAATGACTTGAGCTACTTCTTGTGGCTCACCTCCAAAATATGCAGGGTTCAGTCCAGATTCAGCAACTTCATTGTCATCACACAGGGGAGGATATCCAAGTGTAGCCCTGATTGAATTTGATATCCATTTTGCATGCTCAGAACTTGCCTTGACTAACACTCTCTCCCCCTTTATGACTTCTTGAGCAACATGATCTCTTACATCATCCTTCTGGAATCGGATTTGACCATCCAAGTACCTGATTCCATCTTTAAAGTAAGGTCTAAGCTTTGTAAGTTGTTCAGAGATTGCTTTCTGGGAATCTTGTATAGCAGTTTTGACAGCAGTAATCTCAGCTTGAAAGATTTTATCAAAATCAGCCTTTGCAGCATCAGCAGATGTAGATGGTTCAGCAGACTTATTCTTTAATTCAGTGACTATAGCATTGTGGGAGGCAGTTAAATTATCATTCATTCTTAACTGATTTTCCAGCACATACCCTTGCTTTAATGCTATATCATCTACTTGAGTCTTGATCTTCTCCTGGTGAGTTGTCAAATACACCACAGCATTTCCACCCTTGTGGAAGCATTCAGTCATTTTCTTCTTGTTCAGGTTCATCTCAAACCTTATTGATTTTATATCTTGAGCTAAATCAAATTGTAAAGACTTTTGGCCTTCATCAATATACTTCTCTATGGCTCTCCTGTGCTCATCCAGCTTGATTTGCATGGCTACCATTAAGGCACTGTAATCATTTGATGGAGCTTGTGTGACTAAGGATTGTTGAGCAACAGTTTGTAGAGCCTTCTTGTAGCTTTGACTTCTTCTTTTGAATACAAACAATTTCTTTTTCTTGGCCCTAGCACTTTCCTCATCCTCAGAGGCAGAGGTGCTGGCAATATCAACTCTATTCTTAGGGCTCTCAGGCCTTTCAGTTTGCACAGCAGGTGCTTGCTCAGTTTCCAGCCTAATAGGCTCTTCTAGAATTTCCATGTGCTCCCCCTCAGCAGCAGCAGTCTTATCTTCAGCAGCAGCAACCTTGTCCATATCAAAGTCCTCTTGATCTAGATTTAAGAATAAATCCTCCATTGTATATTCAGGTTGAGATGGAGCTGGAGACAGTCGTTGCTCTTCAATCACTGATTCAGGTACCACTCCTTGTTCAGCAGATTTGTCTTCTAAAACAACATCTGGAACTTGACTGTCTAGCTGAGTTTGCTGATGGACATCAGACAAATTAACATCTTCTATAATATAGTCTAAAGTTTTTAAGTCAGTGAGTACCTCTTGGATAATGATGGTGGCCTGCTCACTGTCTAGAGTAGATGGTTCTTCTACTGCTGGAAGCTCCCCCTGGATGTGATCCCTATGGATGGGGCTAGCTTGAGGCAGCTCCCCCTGGATCTCAGCTACATCTTGAGCAGCAGGGGTCTTGACTACTGTCTCCTCTTCTTGCTCATCAGGTGTGAACACCACCTGTTCTTCACTTTCAGAACTACTTGAGGACTCTTGTGCCACAACAGCAGTTTTTCTCTTCTTCTTGGGAGGTGTGATTTTCTCAGTAACTTGCTTCTCAGGGGTAGGCATATCCTTTGACAGCACCCTTTCCCACCTAGACAAGATCCTCATATTCATTTTTCTCATATGATTGATCTTGCTACCTGCAGTAGTGCTCATTACCTCTGGTATTGTACCAGCCAGGTAGAGACTTATAATTCTGCCCAGATTGGGCTTCTTCAGACTTTCCTTTATCTTCTCATAGATAACCATTAACCAATCTGTTTTTAGGTTGAAGATAATTCTGGTCATGACATTGAACATGGAGGCTGACACCCTGTCATGCCCTCCAGTCTTACTGAGAATGACCTTGCCTACTATCTCTGACAGAAATTTTCCTTGACTGTTCATGCCTTTTCTGTTAAAGACAGAACCTATCTTCATCATAGAATCAAGACCACACCAGACTAAAGCTTCCCTGGTCTTGGATGTAGAAACTTCTTCTTGAGTCTTAGGTAGCTGAAGTACCTTTCTCAGACTTTTGGGTGATACCTTGACCTTGGTTCCATACACTCTGGATTTGATTCTGTATCCAGAGTCATCCACAGTTGCTCCAGTAAGGAATTCAAGCACTTCCTTCTTCCATATCTTGGTTGGTTCTGAAACCAAGTATTCTAGTCCTGAATCGCTGACTAGGGTAACCACTGACTTGATATCTTGATCGCCATCGTCGAATGCGCCGCGCACAAGTTCATAGCCTTCGTTAACGTTCTCCTCGAGCTTGGGAGCCATTAGGGTTTGGAGAATTAGGCTTGAGAAAAGAGAAATGTCGACACAAGAGTTTTGGTCTCGAAACTTTGAAAGCGTGTCGACAATCAAAGACAGAACCCTATTTATACCTGTCTAATTTTGAAGATGAACAGGCGGGACAGCTAGCTAAACATGTGTCGACACTGGCACTAAGTGTCGACACAGACTTATAATGTCTCGACACATACGTGTCGACACAAGTTAAGTCAACAGATTTTATGTGTCGACACATGGTTATGTGTCGACACAACATAACTCGACACATGGTCGAGACTTTACTTAGAAAAATTCTGAGTAAAACATAAGTGTCGACACCATATTGGATGTGTCGACACCTACTCGACATGTGTCGACACTAACATTCTGAAGTGTCGACACCAATCATCCTAGATGTGTCGACACCTTTTTCCTGAAGTGTCGACACTTTTATTCTGTGTCGACATAGACTTATCTATGTGTCGACACCTTTTGACTTAGCCAATTTTCTATTCTATAAACTTAGTCTAAGTTTATCATTCCTAGTTCAATTTTGAATCTATTGAACTTAGCTTCTTCTAGGGGCTTAGTGAACATGTCAGCTATCTGATTATCAGTTTTAACATATTCAAGTGCAATATCATTTCTTTCTACATGTTCTCTAAGAAAGTGATACTTAATCTCAATATGTTTTGTTCTACTATGAGATACAGGGTTGTTAGCTATTGAAATAGCACTTGTAGAATCACAGAAGAGTGGAGTTCTACTTACCTGAAATCCATAGTCCACTAGCTGATGTTGAATCCATAGAAGTTGAGCACAGCAACTTCCTGCAGCTACATATTCTGACTCAGCTGTGGAGATAGCCACACTAGTCTGCTTTTGCTGCTCCATGAAATTATTCTTCCACCTAAGAATTGACAGGTTCCAGTTGTGCTCTTTCTATCCTCTTTGCATCCTGCAAAGTCTACATCTGTATAACCTGTTAGATCAAAATCTCCATTCCTAGGGTACCAGAGGCCTAGATAGGGAGTGCCCTTTAGATATCTCAAAATTCTCTTGACTGCAGTCAAGCGAGACTCTTTAGGGCAGGCTTGATACCTGGCACAAACACATGTAGCATACATAATGTCAGGCCTACTTGCAGTCAAGTATAGTAAGGAGCCAACTATCCCTCTATACAAGGTTTCATCTACAGGTTTCCCTGCATCATCCTTGCTAAGAGACATACTTGACCCCATAGGAGTCTTCATGGTACTGGATGAATCCATACCATATTTCCTTATGAGTTCTAGGGTGAACTTGGACTGACATACGGACAAGCCACTTTCAGTCTGTTTAACTTGGAGACCCAAGAAAAACTTTAGCTCTCCCATACTACTCATCTCAAATTGACTTTGCATAAGCTTTGCAAACTTTTTGCAAAGGCTACTTTCAGTAGACCCAAATATAATGTCATCTACATATATTTGGACAAGTATGACTTTGCCTCTAGATTCCCTAAGGAATAGAGTCTTATCTATTTTCCCCCTTGTGAACTTGTTCTCAATGAGGAAACTAGATAGGGTTTCATACCAAGCTCTAGGAGCTTGTTTTAACCCATACAATGCTTTCCTAAGTCTATAGACATAATGAGGTTGAGTTGGATCAACAAAACCTGAAGGCTGCTCCACATAGACTTCTTCTTTCAAATTACCATTTAGGAATGCTGACTTGACATCCATTTGGTATACCTTGAATCCTTGATAGGTTGCATAGGCCAAGAACATTCTTATGGCTTCCAGTCTGGCTACTGGAGCAAAGGTTTGATCAAAATCAATACCTTCTTCTTGCCTATATCCTTTAGCAACCAGTCTTGCTTTATTCTTAATGATGACCCCTTGTTCATCTAACTTATTTCTGTAGATCCACTTAGTTCCTATAACATTGTGGTCTTTAGGTTTAGGAACCAGTTCCCAAACCTTGCACCTTTTGAACTGATTAAGTTCTTCTTGCATAGCTTCAGTCCACTGTGGATCTTGTATAGTTTCTTCAAATTTCTTAGGTTCTATTTGAGACAGAAAACTAGAATATACTGCAGCATTCTGATTTCTGCTCCTTGTCTGAACTCCTTATCTTGGATCTCCAATAATCAGCTCTACTGGATGATCTCTTAGATGCCTGTTGGCTGGTGGCATCCTAACTTCAGGTTGAATTTCTTCAGCATCTGCATCATGCTGTACTTCTTGTATTTCTTCAGCTATTGGCACATGTAGTTCTCCCCCTGGACAACTGCTATTGCCTTCTACTTGCTGTCTTGCAGCAGGCATCTCTTCTATAGTAAGCTTGTCCAATTTCTTTGTCAAACCTGTGGGGCTGCATACATTGCTAGACAACTCATTGTTAATAAGTTTTGTCTCATCAAAAACTACATGCACAGTCTCCTCTACAACTTGTGTAGTCAAGTTGTATACTCTATAAGCCTTACTATTATTGTTGTACCCAACAAAAATTCCCTCTTGGGACTTGGCAGCAAACTTAGTTATGTAAGACTTTCCATTGTTAAGTATGAAGCATTTACAACCAAAGATCCTAAAATAGGATAGGTTTGGTTTCCTGTCTTTCACTACTTCATAGGGGGTCTTGTTTAGTCTTTTAGTGATGGTAGCCCTATTTATCACATGACATGCAGTGTTAACTGCTTCAGCCCAGAAATACTCTGGCAGTGATGTATCACTAAGCAGGGTTCTACCAGCCTCTATCAAGGTTCTATTCTTCCTCTCAGCAATGCCATTTTGCTGAGGTGTTCTAGGTGAAGAGAATTCTTGAAATATCCCAAAGTCTTCACATAGTTTTGTCATGCTTTCAGATTGAAACTCAGTACCATGGTCACTTCTAATTTTGACCACAGTACTATTTAGTTCATTCTGAATTTGCTTAACAAAGCTGTAGAAGACACTAGGTGTTTCAGATTTCTGTCTTAAGAAGAACACCCAGGAAAACCTTGAGTAGTCATCAACAACTACAAAGGTATAGACCTTCCTACCTAAGCTGTGAACTGGCATTGGACCAAAGAGATCCATATGCAAGAGGTATAAACATCTCACAGCATCTTTGTTATCTATGCTTCTAAAGGTGGATTTAGTCTGCTTGCCCTTTTGACAAGCTGAGCAAATGTCATCTTTAACACACTTAACTTGAGGACCATTCCTCACTAACTCTTTGCTAAAGAGTTTGCTAATAGTCTTGTAGTTAAGATGAGCTAGCCTCTTGTGCCACTTGACACAATGAGAGACTGTCTCATCAGCTACAAGACAAACAGGAGAACCATTGTTCTCAATCATAATGTCTAGACAGTAGACATTCCTCTTTCTATATCCTGTCAAAATGATCTCTTGATCACTTGACCTCTTGATATGACAACCATTTTTAACAAATGAGATGTCATACCCTACATCACTTAACTGACTTATACTTATAAGGTTGTGTTTCAACCCTTTAACATAAGCCACTTGAGTAATGGTAATAAGGTTTGAAGAAATGTTACCAAACCCTTTGATGATTCCTTTTTCAGAACCACCAAAGGTCACTTTAGGACCATTTTTGATTGGAATATAGTCCTTCAGTAGTCCCCTTGTTCCAGTCATATGTCTGGAACATCCACTATCCAAGTACCATGTTGGGGTATGGCCACTTGGATTCACCTGCAAAACAAATTAATGAACCTTAGAACCCAAAATAAACTTGGGTCCTTGGTGATTGTTAGTTTGCAACATGACACAGCTAGCTACTGGCTTTCCACCAGGTAACTTGCTACTCAACTTGGCACTGGCATTGTGCCAACAATCCATTGCAAAATGGCCAATCTTGCCACAACAGCAACATTCAAACTTATTGTACCTTTGCTTAGGTACAGACTTTATTGTCTTAACTGCAGCTGACTTATTGAATGTTGGGGCCTTGCCCTTGGGCTTGGACTGATCCTGAACAGTCCTGGCAGGTTTAACAAAACCCAGTCCAGCCTTACCTTTGTGATGAGTAAAATCATCAATCAAAGGTAGAACTGATTTAAGCTTTGAAAACTTTGCAACCGTTCTCTCTCTTTCTGAAGATTTGTCTCCAGTTTCTTAATTTGATCATTCTTAAATGTGATAGTACCCATCTGAATCACTGTAATGTGTTTCAGCCTAGCTATCTCATTCAGTTTTTGATCAAATTGCTTCTCAAATTCTGTTGCAGCAGCCTTGAGATCAGCAATCTCCTTTGCCTGACTTTTGGCAAGGGACTTGCTTTTCTTATAAGCCTGTAACAGCACCTTATATTCATCTATGAGCTGATGAATATCATCCTCAGACTCAGAACCACTTCCATCATTTGATGTAGATGATTCTGATTCTGAACTAGAACAAGAAACTGAACTTAGAGTTGGACTTTGTACCTGACTAGGTCCTGGCTGCTCCAGGATTTTGGTACTCTCAGTCAATGCCATCAGTCCTTGGCACTGGCAGTCTTCTTGTTCATAAATTGACTCCAAGATCTGCATAAATTCTTCTTCTTCTTCTTCAACAAATAGCCCTATGTAGGCTTCAGCATCAGTATCAGGGTCTGAAGAAGAAATATCTGAAAGAGTCTTCTCATTCTTGGCAACAAAAGACTTCTCTTTCTTCCCTTTGAGGTGAGTCTTTTTCCTGTCACTGGATTCTTTTCTTTTCTCAGGACAATCAGCAATGACATGACCCTGTCTATTGCAGCAGTAGCACACAATCTTTGATCCAGTTGCCTTGCTTGTCTTTGTCTTTTTCCTGTCCTTCTTTGAAGGCTTTTTCTCCTGATTCAAGACTTCTTTTCCCTTGTAAGTAGATGGTCTGGACCTCCACTGTTTCTTCTTCAGGAATTTCTGAAAGTGTCTAGTGAAGGCAGCAAAGTCTTCATCACTTTCACTGCTTGTAGACTTTGTACTGACAGACTCTTCTGACTCAGATTCAACTACCTCTGGAGGTGGAGTTGATGACTTAGTCCTGCATTTTCTGGGAACTTCTGTCTTGAAAGCAACAGTCCTTTCCTTGTGCTCAGTCCTAGTAGATTTCTCCTCCTCTTTCCTCACTGTCAGCTGCATCTCATATGACAATAACTTATCAAACAGTGTAGGAGGAGGAATTTCTCCCAACTTTGCCATTTCTCTTATGGCACAGATCTTGGTGTCCCAATCTTTGGTTAGGGACCTCAGGAATTTGTCATTTAGTTCATAGTTGCTGAACTCTCTTCCATAAGACATGAGTTCATTAACTATTCTATAGAACTTCTTGTAGCATTCAGTGATGCTATCTCCCTTTCCTTGCCTAAAGCTCTCATACTCTTGATTAAGCAAGGACTTCCTATCTTGCCTAACTTCTTCAGAACCTTCCATATAGACAATGAGAGTATCCCACATTTCTTTTGCTGTTTTACAGTGAATTAAGTTCTGAAAGGTGGCATCATCAATGGCACTAACTATTATGTTCTGTGCCCTCTTGTCCATGGTTGCTAGGACAATCTCATCCTTGGTCATCTCAGAGAAATCCTTTGGAGTCCTCTGATTTGCATCCAATACTGAAATCTTCATTGGCACATAAGGCCCTTCCTTAACTGTAATGTAGATTCTAGGGTCAGAGGCTTCCATAAATAGCCTTACCCTCTCTTTTCCAGATCCCAAAGATCTCCTTCCTACATATGAGTAATTTCATGGAACCCAACTCCTTGTGATTCTCATAAGAACCCATGTTTCTTGATGTTCTTGAAGTTCTTGAATCTGTGAATTGCCTAACACTGAATCTGCCAGACAGGATCTCCTCAGACTGTTAGTCCTTGTTTTGAGGAACCTGCCTCTGATACCACTTGAAAGATATGGTACCTAAACACCTAGAGGGGGGGGGGTGAATAGGTGACCTAATCCTTTTTAACTTTGTTGGCAGCAATCAGTTATATCACAGATTTCTAACTAGCTTTTACACAGCAATACAACACATACACAACAAATCCACAACTACAGCACAGCAGACACAATGATTTATAGTGGTTCCACAATCTTTGGGTACATCCACTTTCCCCCTTCGCCTATCTAGCAGTGAACTATACTCGGCCAAACTTCTCCACTGTCTCAGAACCCAAATTGGTTCTTACCTCAGGCCCAAAGCCTTACACTCAGCTTTATCCCAAAGCCTACACTCAGCCAATCAAGGCCTACACTCAGCCAACCAAGGCCTACACTCAGAGATCTATATCTCCTACACTCAGGCTAACAAGCCCTACCCTCAGCCTTTATAAATATAGGCTTACAATCACTCAGATCCAATGGATCTTACAAGTTACAAATGTAATACAGATAATGACTCTACAACTCAGAATTACAGGAGGGGAGTTGAGAGATTCTTGATGAGTTCTTGGAAGAACTCAGCTGGATTCACCCTGACTTAGCTTTTTTCAAAGCTTCTTGAGTAGAACTGAATAAGGCTGAATCCTCTGCAGTTGTTCCTTGACCTCTGCCACTTAAGACCCAGAACTGAATCTGAATCCTTCTTCTCAGCCTAGTTCCTGAGGCTGATTACTTGGAAGGAGCCCTCTCTCTCCAACTTCTTAGATCTGCAAGATCTTCTTGTGTTTATTCTCTGTGTACCACTTTACAGATTACTTGAATAATCTGAACAATTACTTTGATTATTCTTACTTCTACTGCAACCACCGTTTCTGTAAACTGTGGGTGCCTATTTATAGGCTTTCTTCATAGTAACCGGCTGGTCCGGTTCATAACTGACTTCTGACATCTCTGACAGTTGCTGTAGACCGGCTGGATCGGCAGCTGTCATGTCAACCAGTCACTTCTTGAAAATCTCTATCTGTCTGATAGTGTCGAGACTTTCTGTCTCTAAGTGTCGACACTTGTAGTCCAAGTGTCGACACATGAATTGTAAGTGTCGACACAAGTCTACAAGGTGTCGACACAACTCTTTGTATGTCCCGACACAGATTCTTCTGCATGTGTCGACACTGAAATTGAGTGTCGACACAAGTACTTGTTCTTCTATCTTTTGCTGAACTCTTCTATGTGTCGACACATCTCCTTTGTGTCGACACAACTTCTTGTGTTGAATCTGTCAAGTGTCGACACTGCTTCTTGGTGTCGACACATAGTCTTTTATGTTGATTCTTGCTGAGTGTCGACACAGCTCCTTGTGTCGACACATCTTCTTGTGTTGAGACTTCAGCTGAGTGTCGACACATTCCTTTAGTGTCGACACTTGTACTTAGAATAATCTACTGTTCTTTCTGTTCTTTGCTAAGTGTCGACACAGCTCCTTGTGTCGACACTTTCTTCAAGTGTTGAGTCTTTAGCTGAGTGTCGACACATTGTGCTGGGTGTCGACACTTACTTCAAATGTTGACTCTTTAGCTAAGTGTCGACACATTGTGCTGGGTGTCGACACTTACTTCAAGTGTTGATTCTTCTGGTAGTGTGTCGACACTTGTGCTGAGTGTCGACACATTCTTCAAATGCTGACTCTTCTGCATAGTGTCGACACATTGTGTTGAGTGTCGACACTTGTACTTAGACTCTGTAGACTTTTGCTGAGTGTCGACACAGCTACTTGTGTCGACACTTTCTGGTGTAGACACAGCTTCACTGGGTGTCGACACAGCTCCTTGTGTCGACACTTTCTGTCTGCACTTTTCTTTACTGAGTGTCGACACAGTTCCAAGTGTCGACACTTTCTGACTGGTGTCGACTCTGCATCCTAGGTGTCGACACAATGACTCCAAGTGTCGACACTGCTTGTCTGGGTGTCGACACAAGCTTTCTCAAGTGTCGACACTTTCCCTCTGGGTGTCGACACATGGACTTAGAAACTTTTTGCTTCAGTCCAGTGATTTCTTAACCTGCACAAATAACTCAAACATACATCAAATACATTATGATGTATATCATTGAGTTGGGTGAGGCTTCTTCAAATCAGGTACATTTGACTAATGTACCCAACAATAACGAGACTCCCTATGTTAGCAATGCGAGGCCGACCACTCGTAAGGTTAACCACCCGAGGGGGAGTATGCTAACCAAGAATCTAGGACCCAAGTTTGATTGGGTTCCTAAGGGAAATTAATTTTATTTTGCAGGAATGTCCAAAGACCACCAAAACGCCAATATGGTACTTGGACAGTGGACGCTCCCGGCATATGACTGGGACAAGAAGCCTGCTGCGTGATTACACTCTAGTCGAGAATGGACCCAAGGTCATCTTTGGGGGGTCAGATCGAGGAGTCACCAGAGGTTACGGTATGATTTCCAACGGTATAATCTCTATCACCGACGTGACTTATGTTGAAGGGTTAAACCATAACCTGATCAGTGTAAGTCAGTTATGTGATAAAGGTTATGACGTTAAGTTCTGCAAGGATAAATGCCTGATAATATCATGTGCCTCTTCTGAGACGGTACTATCAGGCATTAGGAGCAGAAATATCTTCTGCTTAGATTTTCTTAGCTTAGATTCATCTACCCCCGTATGCCTAGTAGCAAAAGGCAGTGCATCTCTTTGTGAACAATGACACAAGAGATTGACACATATTAATTACAAGACAATTAATATGCTATTTTCCAAAGATTTAGTGAGGGATGATCCCATTATTAAGTGTATCAAAGATAGTCTCTGTCCTGCATGCCAGATGGGCAAACAGACTCGGGCTACCTTTAAGGGCATCTCAGACAAAGACCCCTCCAGATGTCTTTATCTTCTGCACATGGACTTGTTTGGTCCAATGCAAGTTCATAGCTTAGGAGGGAAGTCTTATACGCTCGTGATTGTAGATGATCACTCTCGGTTTACCTGGGTGTTCTTTTTAAAACGCAAGTCTGATACGTTTGACATCTTCACCAGCTTTGTCAAGCAGATCCAGAACGAACTTAACTGCTCAATGGTCAAAATCAGAAGTGACCATGGAACAGAGTTCAAGTATGGTGCTATGATAGAGTTCTGTGAAGAACTTGGTATCTTTCATGAGTTTTCCTCCCCGCGCACTCCTCAACAAAACGGAGTCGCGGAGAGGAGAAATAGAACACTCATTGAAGCCTGCACGACAATGTTGAATGACGCTTCACTCCCAGAATACTTCTGGGCTGAGGCGGTCAATACGGCTTGTCATGTTCAAAACCGGGCATTGATCAACAAAAGTCATCGTAAGACGCCCTACGAACTACTGAAAGGCAGGAAACCAACCATGTCCCATTTGCGGATCTTTGGTTGCAGATGTTATGTACTGAATAATGGGAAGTACCCGCGTACTAAATTTGGTGAAAAATGCTTCGAAGGCATATTCATGGGCTATAGTACCCACAGTCGGGCATATAGAGTCTTCAATAAGAAAACCCTAGTGGTAGAAGAATCAATTAATGTTGTATTTGATGAAGAAAGCTTGCTTAACAGCAATTCTTCCAGCGGTATTCTTGAAGATGCAGGTGCACGACTTGAACAGCTGAGTCTCGATGAGACCGCTAAAGATGGAGCTCCTAAGTACGTCAAAGTTTCCACCTCAACGTCAACTGGGAATGTTGAAGATCAAAATGGAGCAAATTTCTTAGAAGAAGGAGAAGCCCAAGAAGTAGTCGAAGCTCCAGACGCCAGACTTCTAGAGCTCTGGCATGTGAGGGATCATCCTAGAGATCAGATCATCGGAGATCCTCGTGACGGTGTCAGAACTCGAATAGGTACTATTAACGGGATTTTGCATCTTAGCTTCCTGTCACAGGTTGAGCCAAAGAAGTTCGACGAGGCGAACAAAGATGCGGCATGGATTTTGGCCATGCAAGATGAACTGCATCAATTCGAACGATGCAACGTTTGGACGCTGGTTCCCAGACCACAAAAGCAGAATGTGATTGGCACCAAGTGGATCTTCATAAACAAACTGGATGAACATGGTGTCATCATAAAGAACAATGTCAGGCTAGTGGCTCAAGGTTACAGACAGGAGGAGGGGATTGACTTCGACCAGACCTTTGCACCAGTGGCAAGGCTCGAGGCAATCAGATTGTTCCTGGCGTATGTTTCGCACAAATGATTCACAGTCTATCAAATGGATGTGAAATCAGCATTCCTGAACGGAGACCTGAAAGAGGAAGTATACGTCGCTCAACCCCCAGGTTTTGTCAATCCTACTTATCCCAATCATGTATATTTTCTTAATAAAGCTCTATATGGTTTAAAACAAGCTCCACGAGCTTGGTATGAGACTTTATCTAGTTTTCTTCTTGAGAACAAGTTCTCTAGAGGTAAAATAGATAAGACATTGTTTCTCAGGGAAGCCAAAGGCAAGATTTTGCTGGTGCAAATGTATGTCGATGACATTATATTCGGCTCAACGGACAACAATCTTTGCAAAACGTTTTCTAAACTTATGCAAGGAAAGTTTGAAATGAGCAGTATGAGAGAGCTAAAGTATTTCTTGGGACTTCAAGTGAAACAGTCTGAGGATGGAATCTTCATCTCTCAGACAAAGTTCACAAATGAACTCCTCAAGAAATTCGGTATGGAGAATGCAACCTCTATGAGGACTCTAATGGGATCCACTATGTCTCTGGATAAGGATGAGAAAGGTAAACCTTTCGATGAAACCAAATACAGAAGCATCATTGGATCCCTGCTCTACCTTACTGCCAGTAGACCAGATATCATGTTCTCCACATGTGTCTGTGTCAGACATCAGGTGAACACTAAGGAATCTCACTATGTCGCTGCAAAGCGAATTCTCAGATACCTTAAAGGTACTCCCAATCTTGGCTTGTGGTACCCGAGAAACAATGATGTCGAGCTAATAGGTTTTTCAGATGCTGATTTTGCAGGGAGTAGGGATGACAGGAAAAGCACTTCCGGGACGTGTCAATTCCTCGGAAGAAGGCTTATCTCATGGAACAGCAAGAAGCAGAATTGTGTAGCAACCTCCACAGTAGAGTCTGAGTACATCTCGGCAGGCAGCTGTTGCGCACAACTCCTATGGATCAGAAACCAGTTAGCCGACTACGACCTTCAGTTCAAGGAAGTACCAATGTACTGTGACTCCTCCAGTACAATTGCAATTGCCAACAATCCGGTATCGCACAGCAGAACGAAACATATTGAAGTGCGCTACCACTTCATTCGGGAGCACGTGGAGAACAAGGACATCTCTCTCTGTTATGTCCCCACGGACAAACAGATTGCAGATATTTTCACAAAGCCCTTAGACGAAGCCAAGTTCAGCCTTTTCAAAACTGAATTGGGGATGCTAAACTATGAGGAATGAAGACTACAGAAGCTCCAGGCTCGTGCATCTAGGGGGAGCCTTTGCCAGGAACTCAAGTGTGAGCACAGGTGAAAGAACTGAGGGGGAGCAAGGGGTCAAATGCAACAGACCCAGATTTGTAGAAGCCGAAAAGGGGGAGATTACCCTCTCGGCTAAGGCTAAGGTGGCTCCAAGTTTGCTGTCAAGAAATTGGTATTGGTAATGAATATCTCTCTCAACTCTCAAGAAATTGATATTGGTAATGAATATCTCTCTCAACTAAATTTTTAGTTTATGATTTTCATTCTCATACGCTCTATTCACCTTAGCTTGTAGGGTTTAGGCTTCTTCAAATAAGTGGAGATTGTTGAGTATTGTATCCACAACGTACCGGATTTGAAGAAGCCCCTGAACAAGCTAAGGTAAATAGACAATGTATTTGATGAAATCTTTTAAGTTGTGCTTGCAGTTATTCCACGCTAAGTACACACCAATGTTAGGGTGCAATAGGTCAATATACACGGGTCTGCGCGACGTAATCCCCCGTTGAGCAAATCAGTGTGTTGGCCTATGTGTACTCTCTCTATTGGAGTGTACTTATTTTCAAGTACAGGGCTGTGATAATGCAAGAGCAGACAAGGAGCAAGGATGAGTCAAAGAGCAGCTCATGGGTGGAAAGACGAAAAATCGTCTAAGTAATAATCGACGAGAATCACCAAGTGATTCTCGCCGATTCGTCGAGAATCACTAGCTGATTCTCGCTGTCTCTATCCGGCTAAATCAGAGCATGCAAATCTGTCGCTAAGTCAAAATCGTCGAGAATCACTGGCTGATTCTCGCCGATTCGACGAGAATCACCTTCGATTCTCGTCGATTTTGCCTTAGGCGAATTTCTGCAGCACGCTGGACCGGATCAAATGTCAAGGCGATGTTTTGAACCGGGCTTGGGGTTTCTTGTTGGTGGGGCCCACAACGGTCATCTTGAAGACCTAATGTATAAATACATCTGTATTTTTGAACAGTAATAAGAAGAAAAAAATTTGAAAAGAAAAAATCCGAGCCGCCGACGTGACCTAGATCGTGAAACTTGCTCCGCCGCCATCGCCACTCGTGCCAGTTGATCGCCGTCTTTGATCGTGGTTTCTTCCAGATCTCCCGGCGACAGAAGCTCAGCCAAGCACAGCGTCTCACGCGTCTAACCAGAGATCCTTTGTCTCTTGATTCGTCGATCGGGAAAACCTTCCCCTTCCGAATCGATCAAGACGATCGATCCTAGTGTGACCGTTTGAAGATCTTGCTAGCTTTGCTACGAAGATTGAATCTCCAAAGAACAGCAGCAGCACTCCGTTGTCGCCGCCGATCTCGAGAACCAAGCCGCCGCCCTTCTTGCCGCCGCCGGTTTCGGGGAGATTCTCTCCAAGTGAGATCTAGGGTTATGGACTCTTCGTTGACTTCAAGAACACGTTATCGAACGAAGAGAGACACCTTAGACTCCATAAGTTGTTTGTATTTCTTATACAATCTATTTTCAATTTCTTTGTAACAGACCGATTGGTCCCTAGTTGTAAGGGTTGGGTGCAACCCGTGTTGTGGGAGTGGTGACTCCTACGTGTGGAAGGGTTCCTTCCGTTAGTGCAAGGATTGGATTTCAATCCTGTTGGTGAAGTGACCGAGTCGTCCCTGGTTGGGAGATAGGTCGAAGGGGGAAAGTGGACGTACCCAAATCGGGGAACCACTATAATTTGCTTGTGTCCTTTGTGTGCTGTGTTGTTTTGTTTTCTTGTGCAGGTACGACTTTAATTCCGCAAAAACGCTGCAAGACACTTATTCCCCCCCCATAGGTGAAGGTAGTTGACACTAAGTGGACTTTCAGGAAGAATGGGACGCACGGCGAAAGAAACACGAGGCGGAGAACCACTCCGACGATGGTGCCAGAGGTGGTGGCAGCACATATAGGGGAGGAGGACGACGCGGGCGTGGTGGCCATGGGAGCGGAAATTTCGACGGGCCCCCTAACTCAAATCAGCCCACCGACGACGAGTGCAGACGATGCGGAAAATTGGGCCATTGGGGTCGTGACTGCTGGTCAAAGCCCAAGCAGGAGCAGGCCCACGTAACATACGACGAGGAGGCCTCTCTCTTATTGGTAAAATCATCCCCAACTTTAGACACCTCACCGCCGCCAAGAACCGTTCCGGAGCACAGGAATGGCGGATCTGGGCCAGAGCCGATGGGAGCTGTCGCCCAGATCGAGATCCGGGTGCAGAAGGTGTTCACCCATCTCGGCGAGGAGAAGGCGCGGGAGGCGGAGACCTGGGTCATAGACACCGGCGCCACAAACCACGTGTCAGGATCAAGGGTCACTTTTGCAAGGCTGGACACAAAGGTGCAAGGCACCATGCGGTTCGGGGATGACTCGATGGCGCAGATCGAGGGTCGGGGCACCGTCACGTTTGTGTGCAAGAACGGTGAGCTCCGCTCATTCTCTGGGGTGTACTTCATTCCCCATCTGACGACAAACATCATCAGCATCGGCCAGCTCGACGAAGACGGCTACAAGGTAGGGCTCGACGCCGGGGTAATGAGCATCCGCAAGCCTGGTGAACAGCTTCTAGCAAAGGTAACCCGGATGGCAAACCGTCTATACCTTCTACGTATCAAAATGGCGCCACCATTATGCCTGGCGGTGCGCGGGCGTGAGGACGAGGTGGTGTGGCGCTGGCATAAACGTTTCGGCCACGTCAACGTCGCGGCGCTGCGAAAGCTGGCTCGGGAGGAGCTAGTGCGTGGCCTACCGGAGCTCGGGCAGGTGAATCGAATGTGCGAGGCATGCCAAGCTGGGAAGCAGAGGCACACTTCTTTCCCAGCACAGGCAGAGTACCGGGCTCGACAGCGGTTAGAATTGGTGCACGTTGATCTGTGTGGCCTCATTACGCCGGAGACACCCAGAGGAAACAAATATTTCGTACCATTAGTGGACGACCTCAGCAGGTATATGTGGATAACCGCGATCCCTTCCAAGGATCATGTCGCGGCTGCCATCAAGGAGATTCAGGCGCGGGCAGAAGGCGAGTCCGGCGAAAAATTGAAGGCGCTCCGAACTGACCACGGTGGCGAGTTCACCTCGGCTGTGTTCGCAGAGTATTGCGCGGCTGAGAGCGTACACCGTCAACACACTGCGCCATACAGCCCGCAACAGAACGGCGTCGGCGAGCGCCGGAACGACACGATGGTGGCAACTGCAAGAAGTATGCTGAAGGCCAAAGGCATGCCCGGTTGGTTATGGGGTGAGGCTGTGAGCAGAGCAGTCTACATACTAAATCGGTGCCCGACAAAGAGCGTGGGCGGGATGACACCATTTGAGGCGTGGCACGGGAAGAAACCGACAGTACACCACTTCAGGACATTCGGATGCATAGCATACGTCCGGAATACGACGCCAAACCTAAAGAAGCTAGACGACCGCGGGAGGAAGATGATCTTCATCGACTATGAGCGCGGCTCCAAGGCATACCGCGCGTACGATCCCACTACGAAACGCGTCCATGTGACACGAGACATAATATTTGAAGAGGAAGCCCAGTGGGACTGGGGCGCCGACGACAAGGACATCGAGCCAAGTGGTGGAGAAGATGTTTTCACGATGGAGTACGCGACCATGGGGAAGGCAGTACACCCAACTGATGATGCTGAAGGTGGAGCACCCGGAGAGCAGTCGCCACTCCCTGGCGCGGTCAATGGAGAACTGGAGCCCGGCTCACAGGACGGCATAAGCGACGCCGACCTCGACGCCGACCACGACAATGATATGCCTCCCCGGTACCGCGGCATCAGCGACATCATCGGGCCGGCCTCGCCGTCTGGTTTCGCTACACGAGCACTGGGAGTCGAAGAGCTATACACAGTAAGCGCCGACGAGCCTGCCTCATTCTCCGAAGCTGAAAACATCCCTAGCTGGACGAAGGCAATGATAGAGGAGATGGAGTCAATCGAAGAAAATGGTACTTGGAGCCTCACTGACCACCCACCCGGTCGCAAAGCAATAGGCGTGAAATGGGTGTTCAAAGTAAAAAGGGATGAGCACGGGGCGGTGTCCAAACACAAGGTGCGCCTCGTGGTGAAGGGCTACACACAGCGACATGGCATCGATTATGATGAAGTATTTATGCCGGTAGCCCGACTCGACTCGGTGCGCCTGCTCATTGCGCTCGCAGCACACGAAGGGTGGGAGGTGCACCACATGGACATCAAATCGGCGTTCCTAAACGGCGATCTACAGGAGGAGGTCTACGTCGAGCAACCAGCGGGTTTTGTCATCACCGGCAAGGAGCGCAAAGTGCTCAAACTTCGGAAGGCGTTATACGGCCTGCATCAAGCTCCGCGCGCCTGGAATGCAAAGCTAGACGACACGCTATTGTCGCTCGGTTTTAGGAGGAGTTCCTCGGAGCACGCCATTTACGTCAGGCGAAGTGGCGACACTCAGCTAGTGGTCGGGGTCTATGTCGATGACCTTGTGATCACCGGTTTAAGCCCCAGCAATATGAAGGCATTCAAAAGGGAGATGGCGGCAGCTTTTAAGATGAGCGACCTCGGCCTGCTTCACTACTACCTCGGCATTGAGGTACAGCAGGGCGCCGGGGGAATCTCTCTGAGTCAAGGTGCCTATGCCGGCAAGATCTTGGAAAAAAGCAACATGATCAAGTGCAATCCTTGCCAAGCGCCAATGGAGGTCCACCTAAAGCTAAGCAAGCTTAGTACGCAGCCGACGGTCGACGCAACGGAGTACAGGAGCGTTGTGGGGAGCCTCAGGTATCTGGTTAATACTCGCCCGGATCTAGCATTTGCGGTTGGATACGTTATCCATTTCCTAGAGGATCCGCGGGAGGACCACCTCGCCGCGGTAAAACATATCCTACGCTATGTAGCAGAGACTCAAAATTGGGGCCTCTGGTTCAGCAGGAAGGAGGAGGGCGAAGCCAAGTTAACTGGTTTCAGTGATAGTGATTTTGCTGGAGATATCGATACAAGCAAAAGTACGACGGGGGTGATCTTTTTCCTTAACAGCAGCCCGATCACTTGGCAATCCATGAAGCAAAAGGTGGTGGCTCAATCAAGCTGCGAGGCGGAGTACATAGCGGCTGCAAATGCCGCTAGTCAAGCTTTATGGCTCAGTCGGGTGTTGGTAGAAGTGCAGGGAACAACACCGAAGGCACCAATGCTGCGGGTGGACAACCAGTCTGCCATTTCTTTAATCAAGAATCATGTACTCCACGGACAGAGCAAGCATATTCGAGTAAAGTACCATTTCGTCCGGGAGTCTGCAGAAGAGGGCCTGATCAGTGTGAAATTCATCAGAAGCGAGGACCAACTAGGAGACATCGTCACAAGGTCGCTCGGTAAGACCAAGTTTCATGAACTAAGGTCAAAAATCGGCTTGATCAATGTTGACAGCAAGCACGGCAAGGTTTAGGAGAAGAATGTTGGAATAAACACTTTGCCGTTTCACAGTTTTTTATTAGTTTCCGTTTATTTCAGTTTAGCAAGCTGGCTGTCTTAAAGGCTCCGTTTATTTCAGTTTCTTATTTCTTTATTTAGCATTTTTGCCTATTTTGGCACCCTGTAAAAGTTCTATAAATTACAATGGAATAGCAAGAGGAAGGAAGTGCTTCGGCAGCCAAAAATCTATTGTGTTCTTTGAGTTCTCATGCTAGTTTCTACAATCAACCCTCCCAAAATTTTTCCCTACAACAGAGCATTAATGGACACCCCACGTTACATACAGCAGGAAGAAGATGAGCTGCTGATGAAGAGGTGGAGAGGACAGAAACGGACCCCTCCTCTTCGTATAGAGAGTGCTAGTGTTCAATTTCATGCGTGCACCCGTACTGATTCTGTACTCTGAAACAGTGAAAATCATTTTCTCTTCCCAGCTCATTATTTACTGACATTAAAACAGAGGAAGAAAACAAATGGCAAAAGAGCAGCTCGAGATCGACGCCAAAATTGGGCCAATTAATGATCTTTGCCAGATTAAATATCTTTATTCTCCAGGAGGAGATACGAGCTGCTCTGAAAATCAGAAACTGGAAGTCATTAGTAAATGCAGGTCCTGCACGAGGTTGTATACAGAAGCCTGTGATACTTCCTGATCAGCTCGGATGAACGGTCTTGATTTGGCCAAAAAAATTTGATGATTTTATGCACGTACTACCTTCTTAAATCATATGGTCGGTTTTTTCACACAAAAAAATATAATAGTATTTTTGAATTTCAAATACAATCTTATTTTTGCTGATAGGATGGCCAGATCTTCAGAATAATAATTAGATACGCGTAATATTCCATAAAGTAGGAGTGAGTGAAATTCAGGTTGCGAAAAAACAAAGCAAAAAAAGAAAAAAAACAACGCAATGCACGATTTGCAAAACTTGATCGTGGGGCTCCTGCGCTACCTGCGCTTCTTCCTTTGGGAGCGGGTAGCACAAGAAAAAACCAATGCAATGCACAATTTGCAAAATTTGATCGTGGGGCTCGTGCGCTACCCGCGCTCCTTCCTCTTGGATCCAGATCCTCTGAAGTTCGTGCGGGAACTCCAGAGTAGAGTTCAATCCAACGGCGCGAAAACCCTCCACTGCATCATTTCAACGACTGAACATACCGCGCGCTAAAAAACAAATAAAAAGAAAAAAATTAAAATATTAAAAAATATAAAATACTCGTCCGTTAGATTTCAATCGGACGAGCGAGATTGCGCAAAATCCACCCTGAAATTTACACACGAACTCCAGAGGAACCAGATTCGCAAGTATATGTACCAAACAAATTTCTCTAGGCAAAAGGTCACGTGACCAATGATAGAGTCTTGACGTGGCATCTGGTGGTTGTTCCGTTTTGGTGTGCCGGTGCGCGTCCACAGAAGGAGTATCCGGATGGGATTCCTACGCAGTTAAGGTTTCGCGGGGTGATTTGTAAGCCAGAAATATGGAAAAGAGCCTAAAACAGCATTCAGCCGTCTAACTAATGGAAAGATGCCGCGTGGACAAATGACCGTCGATTCAGGCAGCGACGTGCACTCCGAAGTCATCGGGAGGAAAATCAGAGGGATTGAGAAATTAAATTAAATTAAACTAAAGTATTTAATTATATTACGCCAAAATAATGACGAAAATAGGAAAATGATGGGAATGGGTTGAGCTTACGAGGAGCTTTCGGAGAAGAGGGAGATTGCCGGAATGGGCGGCGAGGAAAAGGGGGGAGACGTCGGCGAGGAGATCCTCGCAGTCGAATCGGACTAGGGAGGCGGCCTCGGCGCACGGCACGAGCTCGGCGCGGCGGACGTTGAAACGGACTGCGCCAGCGTAGTTTACATCGACGGCGGGATTGGCGAGACAGTCCATGGCTGCGGCGACTTGTTGCTGCCGTCCGGATCACCTCGATGCGCTGCATCAGAAAGAGGGTGGAGGGAAGTGGGGAGTAATAAATACAGCATGTGGGGTAAGAGTTTGTTTTAGCCTTTGGCATTTTACCATTGTACCCATCTTAAATGCAAAATTATTCCCAATAAAGCAATAATAAAAGGGAATTGATATCCTCGGCGATATTAGTTTTTCAAATTAACTATCCACCGGTTTTATAAATTTGTGAACTTGTTGCTGCCGTCCGTTTTTCTAAAGCAGCTCTGCTACCTCCTGATGTTTTAGCCGCCAATATTAATAGGCGGCGATCAGCATCGCTCGCGTATTTTTCTGCTCTGGAAAAATTAATATTAATAGGTAACATTAACATTTGAAATTGAAAATAGTTTACATATCACTTTTCATTATCAAAAACAGTAATGACTTGTCCTGTTGCCGGCGGTGGTCCTTGCAATGGTAATTCACTCTCCAATTATGGCAATATCGGCGGCAGAAAGAGGGTGGAGCCCGACCACCACATTTGCATACAGATTCTCAGGAAGTGTAAACATATATGGGAGTAATAAATACAGAGATCAACACAGTTGTGTGGGGGTAAGAGTTTGTTTTACCGCGCTATCTTCCTGAAAATGGCATTTTACCATTGTACCCATCTTAATGGCTGCTGTTGGGTGGAGTTGCAACCTTCGCCAATTGTTTTATAAAAAATAAAACCCTAAAAAACCAACCCGGTTTAAGCGGGTGTAGGTTTGCGTATATCAATTCCCTAATAATAGGTGATTGTTAACCGCAACCCGTAATTGGCTAGTCGCACCCCAAAATCTATCAATTTTTCGCCCCTTTTTGAAATACGCTTTGTACATGTAATTTCAGGAAAAGTGTTCAACACGAAAGTTGTAGATATCGACGAGATCTACAACTTTCGTGTTGAACACGTTTCCTGAAATTGCATGTACAAGACGTATTTCGAAAAGGCGCAAAATCTGGGCATATTTCCAAAGTACGCCTTGTACATTCATTTTTAGGAAAAGCGATCAACATGAAAGTTGTAGATCTCGTCGATATATACAACTTTCGTGTTGAACACTTTTCCTGATATTGTATGTACAAGGCGTATTTCAAAAAGGCGCGAAAAATTGGAAGATTTTGGGGTGCGACTAATAAAATAACGGGTTGCGGTTAACAATCACCTAATAATATTTATATAATTAAATATTAATTCTTTAAGCACCAACAATTATTTTTGGGCGCTGATATCTACACCGTAGTTTTTACTAGTCCTATCGCACTTTCTCCTAAATTTTTACATCTTGGGAAAATACGTCTTGTACATGCATTTTTTAGGAAAAGTGTTCAACACGAAAGTTGTACATCTCGACGAGATCTACAACTTTCGTGTTGAATATTTTCCCAAAAATGTATGTACAAGGCGTACTTTATAAATAAGTCCAGATTTCGCGCATTTTAGAAATACGTCTTGTACATACATTTTTAGGAAAAGTGTTCAACACGAAAGTTGTATATCTCGACGTATATCTCGTCAAGATATACAACTTTTGTGTTGAACACTTTTCCCAAAAAATATGTACAAGACGTATTTCTAAAAATCGCGAAAAATTAGGAGAAAGTGTGGTGCGATTAGCGAAAACTACGGTGCGGATATCAACGTCCTTATTTTTGTGAGCTTTTATTAGCAAATCTAATTTGACTTATAGCAAATTTAGCCAGTTGTTTGACCGGGTCTGAGCATGATTAGGCTTGGGCCAGGCCCGACCCAGGTCAGACATAGGGGTTCTTCTAACCGGGCCCTCTTATTTGGGCAGAGCCCGACCTAGTGCCCGGCACGATCCAGACATGAGCCCTACCAGACCCAAAACACAATTGATATTGTTCTTGCATATACCGCTCTAACATTAAATTGTTGGTGCTTGATAACCCTAAACAGAGGGACGAGCTTTTTTTTGATGCCCAACTTACTATTGATAGCAGCTACCTATCATTTGGCAGCTCGTTAGCTGCCAAATGGCATCTAACCATTTGCGTTCGAACTTAGGGCCCAATTTTATAGGCACGTCTATTTATGAAAAGGCCATGCAGAAAATTTAAAAGTTTTTTGCTGGTAATAATTAAATTGATTTAATTTATCTTTGCTTATATTATATAATGTAATTATTTGTTAAATCTTAAACAAAATTGAATTGATAGTGTAGTTATGATCTAATTGTTTTGAGTATGAACTCATGAATTTTATTTTGAGTTTGTAATTTTGCTGAAATTTTTTTGTTCACAAAAATTAGAAAAATATAAATACTTTTTTATATGTATTGATGTTGTGGGTCGTCCGGTCTTTTTCCTGTCGAGAGAAATTAGATCGTCTTAGTTCGGAATCGGATCGGGCGCACAAATAGTAAAAATAAATCGCAACAAATAACACGAGGCATTATTTTATGTGGAAAACCCGGAAAGGGTGAAAAATCATGTGGCTGGAACTGCGCCGAATCAAAATTCACTAGCTTCTCAGAGTTTTACAAAGTTTGGTTAGATCTCACATGGTGATAGGACGTTGCGCCGTTGCAGGTGCAGAAAATGAGGAAAAACGGCTAAGCCCTTGGAATCTCGATGAAAGTGCTCTGACATTGGAATGTTAATGAGCTCGCGGAACCTGGGTAGGAGCATTCTGATGGGAAAATTCTCTAAGTCTACAGAGCTTCCGGCGGCGACGCTCTCATTGATGTGGAGCCTTGATGGGAGCGCTTTCGCGAAAGCAGTTGACGAGATAGACTTGAATCGCTTTGAAGCCTTAGCGCAAGTAGAACAACAGAGTGAATTTCTAAGCGGAAGATCGAGCAAAGTCCACGATCTTGCTGGAAAATCTCAAAGTTCTCCCTTGCATCTTGAGTTGCCCCCCTTCAAATGAAGGCTTGTTAGCCTATTTATAGTTTTGTGGAGGGTCGTGGTGGTAATTGCTTCGGGGAGTGATTTGTGCTGGCGAATGACGTTGCTATGTTTTGATCACCTAGATCACCATTTTTGCCGAAATGACGGGAGTGAGTGCCCCCGGGCAGTTCGGGCGGCACAGGGAAGGTGCTCGGAGAAGGCGACCAGTGGCGGAGGAGGCGGCCGACGGCGGAGGAGGCGAACAGCGGCAGAGGAGGCAACCATAGATGGCAGGGGTCGTCGGCGACGGCGGCGACCGCCAACGGGGCGCGACCGCATGACACAAGACCATACAGGGGTGTGGCACTACGATCTCGCGGGGGCGCGGACCTGCAGCCGCGCGAGGGTGCGGCCCTGCAGTCGCTCGGGGACGTGGCCCTGCAGGGGCGGCCGCGCAGGCCGGCTGTATGCGGATGCGTAGAGTACTGATAAGTTGTAAATATACCTATTTTTATGTTCATTATTTAAGTAGTTTTCGTTTTCTTTTGTTGTTTTAGGTTAAATTTTTTTAATAAAATGCTTCTTTTATTGTATATATTTTGCTAACTTAGTTTATTTTATTTTTCAGAAATTTTCAGAATTTTGCCAGAAAAATCATGTGTCACGCCCGTGTACTGTTGGTCACGCCCGCGACCTGGGCGTGACACATCAAAATCCCGTGAATCAGCAATTTTTCGAAGAAAATGCGTGATACGCCCGACCACACGCCCGTGTCGAATGACACGCCCTGTGACCATGGCCCGTGCCACTCCAGCTCGACGAAAACGCGCTCGACAATCGTCGACCAACCCGACACGCCCGCTGTCACGCCCGTGACCTGGGGCGTAACTCCGCCACCTGGCCGACAAACCGCCGCCGGCGACTTTTCGGCGCAAACGACTCCCAGCTCAACCTCCCCGACACGCCCACCGTCACGCCCGTGACATGGGGCGTGACGTCCACGTGGACCTCCCGAAGTCAACAACGCCATCAAATCGCCGAAATCAGATGATGAATATTCCCCGACACGCCCAATGTCACGGCCGTGACCTAGGGCGTGACCGCCGCGTTTTCAGCCGCAATGTCAAATCTCCAGTCGAATCACCGGCCGCCATTTGAATAGTAGTGACACGCCCCCTGACACGCTCGTGTCAGAGGGCGTGTACTTGGTAAATTTTTCCTATAAAAGGCCAGCTGCTGTATGAGTTAAGTGTTCCGAAATTTTGAACCATTTGTTGACAAGGGCTGCTGTTTGGAGCTTGCTTTAGTGCTATGTAAGAAACCCCCCCCCCCCCCCCCCCCCCCCCTCCTTCTTAAGTTTGTTTGTTTAGGCTCTTGTAATCAACATCTTTTGTAATAAAAATCGTTAGTTTTTCATCCTTACATGCTCTGACATTTCTCTGATGGCCTCCTTTTCACCAATCTTATGTATTTATGTTTTCATTTTCATATTGCGTGTGTGTGTGTATGAGTTAAAATTGCGAAATTTATTTTTTAAATCAAAAAACCTTTTGTTTTACTTTCATTTTTCTCAAAATTTCTAGCTGTTATTATAGCTGTTTTCCTTATCATACTCTTTAGAATTAGTTAGACTTAGGATTTTTATGCTTCCAAATTAGTTCTTATGAACTTGTAAAACAATAAAAAAGGTGGTTTTCATTCCTCTTAACTTAGATTTTTCTTCGTTTTGATTATAAAACTGTTGCTTCTTTTTAGTTTTCTTCCACTTTTTAAACTGTTTTATAAACCTATAAGAATGTATAATGTGTTATTTTAATTTTTCAACAACTTTGATTTCCGCAATTACTTAAAAAGATTTTTGCTCAAACAATTTTTATTTCCACTTTTTATGCATTTCTATCAAAATCTAACTGTAAAAATGCAAATGTTTTAATTTTTCAAGCACTTGCTTTTCTCACCTTAATTTGAAAACTCTTTGCTCAAATAATTTTATTTTGCCTTTTTACTCATTTCTACCGCATTCCAGCGATAAAAATGCAGTTGTTTTAATTTTTCAATAATTTTGTTTTTCTTATTTTTCTCCTGAGTGCGTGTGAGTATGAGATAATTTTCATCTCCTTATTTCAATTATGTAAGTGTGTGTGTGTGTATTTCATTTATGCAAGTGTGTGAATGTGTGGTTTTACTTTCTATTGTGTGCATGTGTTTTACTTTCAAGTAGAGTGCGTGAGTGTTATCATTTATTTCCGCCTACTAGCCAGGAGTTAAATGGTAGAACTTTATTTACCGCCTGCTCATTTGAGTTAAATGACAGGTCTTTATTTTTCTGTAATTATTTGAGTAGTACTTGTACTAGCATTTATTTTTGCGTACTCGCTTGGAGTTAAATTACTGGACTTTATTTAAGTAGGACTTATTGTTTTTATCTTCCACCTACTCGCTAGGAGTTAAATGACCGGACTTCATTTCCCGCCTACTCGTTTGAGTAGTACTTGTAATTTTCAGTTTTATTTACCGCCTACTCATTTGAGTTAAATGACAGGTTTCTATCTTCCGCCTACTCGCTAGGAGTTAAATGATCGGACTTTATTTCCCGCCTACTCATTTGAGTAGGACCTGTACTCGCATTTATTTTCGCCTACTCGTTAAGAGTTAAATGACGTGTCTTTATTTCCGTGTAAATATTTGAGAAGGACTTGTAATCACATTTATTTCCGCTTACTCGTTTGAGTAGGACTCGCTTTGATTTCCCGCCTACTCGTTTGAGTAGGACTTGCAAATTTTCAGCTTTTATTTCCCGCCCACTCGTTTGAGTGGGACTTGCAATTTCATTTATGCAATTTTCTCTTACTGGTAACTTAGTTTTATTTCTGTCTCTTTATTATGTGTTTGGATGAGTGCAGGTGTTTTTATTTGTATTAACTTTTCTAATATTAGGTTATCTTGCTTTTCTTCTTATTCTTTTTATAACCCTTAAGCGAATAGTTTAGAACGCTCGCCTAACAAAACTCATAAGTTATCCCCATTCCGATGAGTGGCTAATCGCTTTTAGCCCGCGGTATCGAAGAGCTTTGGGATATAAAAATGTTTTAAATAACTAAAGTTCTTATTTTTCTATTTAATTAAAAACTTAAGGTTTACCCCGGGTTAACGACGCGTAGAACCACATATTGATGTGTGAGCTCTATTTCCATTATCCATATGCTAGCTAGCCGAGAGGCCGTGCGTATGGACTGATCACCCCGGGGTAAAGAGAGTTCCACACTAACTCTCGAGAGAGAAGGCACGCTAACTCTACCGGATTGGGTTCCCCACCCAATAACGGGGTTCTTAGCGTACTGCGGGCATTAAGAGGAATCCTTCGTCGGATGAGAGCCCGGTCAAATATTCTTAATGTCCAGTTGAGCGATATTCCTAGAGATAGGTGAGCTCATTATTTTGGAACCTCCACGGCCATGTTTCCGCTTTAATTAAATTGAAACTTTAGATCTCTAGTTATTCAAATCTATTTTTAATCCTAACGTAATTCGATACCGAGTGTTATCTCTTCATCGACTTTAATCTTAATATATTTTCGTCCTATTTTAGTTAAAATCAACAACTTACTATTTCGGTAAAATAATAGTGCTTTCGGAGCAGTAGGGATAATCAACCCGTTCCGGGAAATTTACAATCTGGATATTCCCCCGAATATTCTGTATTACTTATGATAGGTGCACTTGCCTCCCTTGGCAAGCCCGCGGCGTTCGACTCATCGAACAAACCACCCACATAAGAGTCTGTTCGCGGGCTATCAAGTTTTTGGCGCTGTTGCCGGAGAACCTCTGAGTTGTTATTTTGAATCCAAAGTCTATTACTTTTACCTTTATTTCTAAAAAAAAACTTTAAAACTTTTCTTCAAAATCCAAAAAAGTTAATTTTCTATTTTATATTTTTGGGTATATGACCCGTGGACAACCTTCGGAGTCCGGAAATTTGGATTTCGATCCTGAGATCGAACGCTCGCTTGCACGTATTCACTCTCAACGCCGAAATCCCTCTTTGGATCCCGAAGAATCTGTCGGAGAACCCTTTGCCATTGCTATGGCCGACCCCAATCCGAATGCGGTCGTCGAGCATACAATGTCATATTACGCCCGACCGAATTTGGACGATACCGGGTCCAGTATTGTTCGCCCAACGGTGGCTAACAATAATTTTGAGATCAAATCGAGCGTTATCCAAATGATCAAAAATGCTGTGCAGTTCGATGTACTGCCGGATGAGAACCCGAACATTCATTTGTCTAGTTTTTTGGAAATTTGTGATACCTTTAAGATTAATGGCATCACTGATGACGCCAATCGTTTGCGTCTTTTTCCATTCTCCCTCAGATCCAAAGCTAAGGCGTGGTTGAATTCCATCCCACGAGGATGTATCACCACCTGGGCCGAGCTTGCGGAACGGTTCTTGACGAAGTATTTTCCGCCAGCCAAAAGTGCAAAGTTGCGGGCGGACATTTCTTCATTTGTGCAGAATGATTCCGAGTCTCTGTTTGAGACTTGGGAGCGCTTTAAAGAATTCCTCCGCAAGTGTCTGTACCACATGCTACCTGCGTGGTTGTAGGTCCAAATCTTCTACAATGCGCTTAACTATCAGACGCGTCAAATAATTGACGCGGCTGTCGGGGGTACCTTAAATAATAAGACCCCCGAGGCTGCCCAAGCTCTTATTGAAGAGATGGCTATGCACGCCTACCAATGGAATGTCCCACGGGGACGTCCCAAGCAGACGGCCGGCCTCTTCGAAGTGGATGCCACTGCCCACTTAGCCCTTTAAGCTGAAAGGCTGACGAAGCAGGTGGCGGAGATGTCTGCTGCCTCCTCCACTCCGCCGTGGGCAATTCCCCCTAATGCCGGCGTAATCAATGAATTCTTACACTACGTGGGAAATGCTAGGCAACCTTACTTCAACCCCAACAATAACCCTTATAGTAATAACTATAATCCGGGTTGGAGGAACCACCCCAACTTCTCATGGAGCAATGCAAATAATGCACAGTGCCCGCCCAATTCTTTCGCGCCCGGATTTCTGCCGCCTCCGCCTCTTCCAAAACCCTCCCCGATGGAGGAGAATTTTTCTAAATATATAGCTTCCAACGAGTCAAATATATGGAACATCACCGGATCGCTAAAAAACTTAGAACTTCAGGTTGGACAGCTAGCGCGAATGATGTCCGAGCGCGCGCTCGGGGCACTGCCGGGAAACACGGAGCCCAATCCGCGGGAGAATATCAACGCTATAACCCTCCGTAGCGGAAAGGAGAATATCAACGCTATAACCCTCCGTAGCGGAAATGAGGTGATCGATCCAAAACGGACCGATCCGCAGGTACATATTTCACCTCTGACCCCTCTTCCCCCTTCTTCAATTACGCCGCCTTTAGAAATTTTAAATGAAAAAATTATTAAAACGGCCTTGCCATATCCACACAAGCTCGATAGTGAGCGTAAGGACGCTCATTACAAAAAATTTATTTTATTATTAAAACAAATTCATAGTAATGTTCCCTTCTGCGACGCAATCTCGCAGATGCCTAAATATGCGAAATACTTAAAACAACTTCTTTCCAATAAACAAAAAATAGAAAATATTTTGCATATTTCTTTGAATGCTGACTGCTCAGCGGCTCTTACTAATAAATTGCCCCTTAAACGAAATGACCCGGGAAGGTTCTCCATCCAGTACCTTTTTGGCAATTGTTGGGTACATTGGAAAATGTGTACCAGATTTGAAGAAGCTTCACCTTACTCAATGATATGCATCAAGGTGTATTTGATGTTGTTTTGAGTTTATATGTGCAGGTTAAGAAAATGCAGGAATGTAGGAAAAAGTTTCTAAGTCCATGAGTCGACATCAGAAAAGCTGTGTCGACACTTATGAAGGACTGTGTCGACACTGGAGAAAAGCTGCGTTGACACCTAGAGTCAATTGTGTTAACACTTGAAAAGGCTGTGTCAACACCAGAAGAAACTGTGTCGACACACAGAGGCAGAGTCGACACATAGAAAAGCTTAAATCGACATCAACTATGTCGACACACAGAGGTAGTGTCGACACACAGAAGACTTTATCGACATCAACTGTGTCGACACACAGGACTTGTGTCGACACATAACAGAGTTTCAACAAAGTTGATTTTTATGAAGAGAAGAAGTGACTGTGTCGACACACAGAACTAGTGTCGACACATTCTACAGAAGCTGTGTCGAGAAGCACTGTCAACACCAAGGGAGCTGTGTCGACACCACCAAGGCTTGTGTCGACACTTAGTCTATTTGTGTCGACACATGATGAAGTTTAGTCTCGACACTTTGCTGACAGAGATAGAGTTTCAAGAAGTGACTGGAAGACTTGATAGCTGTCATAACCAACCGGTCTACTGCAACTGTCAGAGCTGTCAGAAGTTTGTTAGAAATCGGATCAGCCGGTTACCATGGAGAAAGTCTATATAAAGACATTCTCTATCAACAGAAGATGAAGAATACACATACATACAGATACACATATACAATAATATATAGAAGAAGATTTTTAATAGAAGATCTAAGAAGACATTCTCAAGTGGTAATCTACTCAGAGTTTGTCAAGAGAATTCAAAGAAGAATTCAGAAGAATCTTCAAAAGAATTTGTAGAGAGAGAGCTCCATTTATTCAAGTGAAGAAAGGGACTTACATCAACAAGTCTCTCAAGTGCAGATTCTGAACCAGTCTGCCAAGAAGAATTCAGATTGATTTCTGAATTTCAAGAAAGAAGCTGATTGAAGATCGACTTCAAAGGAGATCAACCCTACTGTGTTCAGATTCAAGAAACTTTGAAGAAAGCTAATACAGGTTGATCTCTAACATCAGAGTTGAAAGTGCAAGTTAGATCTGATATACTCTAGAGGGGGGGGGGGGTGAATAGAGTATGGTGCTTGCTAAAAACTTTTTACAACAGTTGTTGTATTCCTAAGTGAACATGGAAGCAAATAATTAAATAAACACAACAACTATCTAAACAAAAAGCAACCACAAATCACAGCCAGAAACAAAAGAAAGATAAGCAACTAGAAGACACAAGGAGCTATAATGGTTCCCCAATCAACCTGGGTACATCCACTCTTCTACCACCCTAGGTAGGAATCCACTGCAGGATGAGTTGATCAGATGTCCTGGGCACCAATGAGCTTTTGATAAGGTGCTCAAAAAACAAACCAGATTTTTGATCAGGTGTCTTGCCACCACTGAGTTTTGATAAGGTCTCAGAAACCAATCATAAAATTTTGAAGGGAGTTTGAAAAACCCTTTACAGCAGAGAGAGAGAGAGAGAGGGATGAGAAGATCTTCTCTGTCAACAATCAGAGAGAAGATTATGGATGTTATCAAAGCTCCCCCTGAGATCTTGAGTTGTTCAGGAAGTGAAGCTTTGCAGTAGGGTGATAGGCCTTCAGAAAATTGATCTCCAGCAAAAGATGATTTCAGCAACAACTGAAATGTGTTGTGTCTGGAGTCTTGAATGATGATGACCTTTGAACACTTGAATCAAGAGAGATCTGAAAATTTCAGTTAGTTGATCTCCTTTTGTGATCTGTTCTTGTATGAATCTTTTAGACTGAGAATGTATGCAACTCTCTTTCTTTCTCTTGTGTAATTGTTGTTGTAAGAGCTGTTGCAGAAAAAAATTGTTGTTATGATTTTTCAGAGTCCCTATTGTTACAGAAGTTGAATATCTCTTTTATTCCTTTAATCTGAGTAGAAATGATCCATTGTCCAAGATAGCCGTTGGCCTGTCATAAATGACTTCCTTAATTGCAATTGTCTTCTGGAGGAAAGTCCAATAAAACATTCCTTGAAAATTCCTTGAAACTTGCTCAAGATTAATTAAAAAACGGCTACAAGATCTCTGAATTAAATGCTGACAATAATTCGTTAACTGTCTGAATTTGAATCTTGAAAATCGTCTAACTCTTTAGAAAAACGTCGAACTGAGCTCCACTATCGTTGAACTAAGCTCAGAGCCTGGACTTAGATAGAAATAGAGATCGCCGATCTGAGCTCAACTATCGTCAAACTGAGCTCAGAGATAGAGAATCAAACTGGAGTCAAGATCGTCGATCTGAGCTCGACGATCATCGAATGGAGTTCGACGACTTGTTGAAGCTGAGCTCAGTGATCGTCGAATGGAGTTCGATGATTCGTTGAAGTGAGCTCAACGGTCGTCGATTGGAGTTCGACGATTCGTCGATCTGAGCTCGACGAGATGACTTGGTCTCCAAAACTGAAAAACCTGGTCTTGAGGGTAGCTTCCAAACCTAACTACTAACCCTTAGACTCAATTCTAATTGACCTTTAGATCTATACAATGAGGTCAAAACAGGTTTCCTAAAGACATAGTGATCCTTGCCCAAATCAGTAATAGGGTGTTCCAACAATCTCCCCCTATTTGGGTTAGGATTACTATTTACAGATATTGGAAAAATTAAACACATACAAAGCAACAATATAACAAACAAGATATTGCATAAACACAGACATAATCTCAGATAGTTTAGAAATCAAAATAACTGCACCTTACAGAATTACTCTTTTTCTTTGCTCTTTATAAGTACTATTTCTCTGTTTGGATTGAGAGCTTTTTTCTTAGATCTTCTATCATCAGCTGCACCTAGAGAGGTTTGTTTCTTAGGCCTGAGCACTACAGCTTCAGGGTGCAGCTTCATGTAGCTTTCTGAATCAAAGAATTTACTGGATGAATATCTTTCAAGTTCCTTCTTTCTTTGATCAGATAAAGTAGTAATACTAGAAGTGTCTTTACTTTGTTCTCTGGCTTTCTTGATCTGGTCTAGAGCAGCTAATTCTTTCATCCTAGCTGTCCATGAGGTAGGATTGTTCTCTGGATCCTCAAAAGGAACTGGAGGCTCATATCTATTTGAGGGATTGTCTGGAGGAGCTCTGTAGGAGACTAGATCTTTAAGCTTGTAAGGAAAGGGACCTGAAGTAGTATCAGATGGACCTTGTCCTTACCTTAAATATGGGTGTTTCCTGGAATGTCCTTTGGAATAAACTTGAAATTCTCTTTGGTTTCCTCTGTAGTTTCCTCTCCTTGACTGGTAGCCTCTGGATTGACTTCCTCTGTATTGGGATCTACCTTGAGGTTGATAGGAGGATTGGCTTCTGGCAGAAGGTTGAACAGCTGAACTACCACCTGCACCTGCATTAGGTGAGGGAGGAGGAGGAGGAGGAGGATGATTGAACTGAGAAGATCCTTTCTCATACTTTCTCTTTTTCTTCATAGCCTTCAGTTGATTTTTGGAATATTGCATCCAATATTCTGTGATAGGACAGTTATGCAGTATGTAATAAGGAATATCATTTGTGTCTTCACTTTTGCTGGAGGAACCCTTTTTATTGTCTTGCTTTTGGCTTTTCTTTTCCTTGCAATAGTAGCAGAGGATTCATCTGAGTCAGTCCTATACTGATCACTTTCTGAGCTTTGATCATCATATAATGCATCAATCCTTTTCAGGTAATCTTTCTATTATTGTGATTGAGCAGAAGTAACAACAGAGATAATAATAGTAGTAGCAGCAACTGCAGGAAGAGGAGTAGAAATAACACTGGCAGAAGAGGTCATGGAAGCAGCAGTAGATACAGCAGTAGCTGGGGCAGCAGATTCAGATATAACAGTTTCAGCAGTTTCAGATACAATACTTTCAGATACAACAGTTTCAGTAACAGAAATAACATCAGTAGTAACAGCAGGCTCAAAGTCAATTGCCTCTGTCATATGTATATCCTCAGATATTAAAACATCAGAATTAACAGCAATATTAACAATATCAGTACTTTCAACAGAAACTGAAGGAGCAGCAACAGAAAGGGACTTTACAAAAGAATGTATTATACTGGTGTCACAGCTTGAAATAGGCACAATGGCCTTAGAGAGATCTTCAGATGGCTGGACTGCAGTGTGCTCTAGAAGACAGCTGAAATAAATAGAATCAAAATCTGATAATAGTGACCTGAGGTCCATTGAGAAAACTGCAACTTGAGATGTTGAGCCTTGAGCTTGAACTGAAGTAACAGCAGCAGACAATCTTTCCACTTCATGAGGCATCTACCCCTGCCTAGATTCAGTCAGGACTGGATCAAGGCACCCAGATAAAGGGATTTCCTGAGGAGGAATGAGAGAGGAGAGCCTGGCAGATAGGTCTGCAACTGACTTGAGAAGTGGAGCCAAGGAGGTCTCCAACAAGAGTGATAGCCTGGGAGCTATCAGCTTATAGAGTCTGTCTGCTAAAGCTGGAAGATCTACATGCTCAAGAGGGACTTGAGCAGAGGAAGGGACTGAAGGTGGAGCAGCTGGATATGTGGGTGGAGAGCTAGTGGATGGTGGAAATGAAGGTTGAGATATGTGGATTGTGGAAATTAAAGATAATGGGGTTGAAATAGAGGGTGTGAAGGAGGGTTGTGCAATGATATCTTGAAGCAATTGTTGATAGGATGTGGATGAAGAGGGTAGATCAGGAGGGGATGAAGGGGAATCATCCATAAAGGAATCATCCAGAAGTGTGAAAGATGGAAGATGAGATGATGAGTCAATGTCCTGGAGGGGGTATTGATGTAGAGGATGGAAGACTTCTTCAATTAGTGGAAGAGTTGGAGAATGGATAGAAGTTGGAGATAGGGTTGAAATTATGATGGTGGAGGAAACTGTAATGGTGGATGTGACTGGTGGAGATGAAATAAGAGGTGGAGGAGGAGGAGAAGAAGCAGGCAAGTCTTCTGCAGGGGCAGAAACTTGAGGGGAAGTGACTACAACAGTCCTTTTGCCTGAAGTAGTAGATGCAGAGGGCCTGCTGAGCTTCACTATTTGCCTGTCCCACTTTCCAAACAGGGCACAGGTGAGCCTCTTGGAGGCATTAATGTGCACCCTACTGGAAACTAGCAGAGCAGGGCATCTATTCTGAAGAAACAACCCTAATATTCTTCCAAAACTAACAAAATTTTTGTTGATTTTCTTCTTGATTAGGTCAAAGAAGATTTCTCCCCAGTTCAATTATTTATTATCCACAAGAGTACCCATCAAGCAGAGTTGATACCTGGAGATGGTATCATGGGCTGAGTGCTTGGCCAACAATACCTTCCCAACAACATCAGCTAGAAATCTGTACTCAACAGATAAATTTTTCTTCAGCAGCTTGCTAGGGTTTGCATCTGAATGTCTCATTCTATTAAACATAGTAGAAAATTCTTCTCCAGACATCTCAGCAGAATCCTCTCCAGAATTTAATTGAAAAATCTCTGTCAGGGCAGCAGGTGTGAGAGATACCTGGGTTCCTGAAATTGTTCCAACAACTGTATTCTGATTCTGATTGTGGGCAGTATATACCCATTCCTTGATCTCATCTGCAGGTAATTTGATCCTGCTAGTCATGATGGTAACTAGATTTTGTTCCTTGAAAAGGTTCAGAATATCTTGGAAAATTTGATCACTGTTGTTGAACGAATCCATATCAATGTCAAATCCCGCATCAAATTTCATGGCGTCCAGGACTGCAACTGAGACGACCATTGATTCCTGCAAGAAATAAACAACCAAACGACCAAGTGTAGAGAAGTTTGGAGGGAAAGAAAAAATTTGCAGAGTGAATGAAAACGCAAAGGGAGAACGACGACCGAAAAATGAATTTTATATTAGGGTTCGACGTAGAAAAGGAAAGATCGTTGAACTCAGTTCGACGATATGGGCTTCTAAAGGAAACTGAAAGGTCATCAATAGCATCGATCTCCGTCCGATGATATTGGAGAGCGTCGAGCTCCGTTCGACGATAGTTCAGAAAACAAAATCGTCGAGCTTCGTTCGACGATCGCTGACCTGGAGAGATAGTTCACACTATCTGAGAAGCGCTAAACTCTGGTCGACGATTTCGGAAAGTGTCGATCTCCGTTCGACGATCTGGGGGAAAATCATCGAGCGCAGTTCAGAGACCAGAAACACTCTATACACTAGAAAAATCAAGATGTTTGCCTAGTCTTGGTCATTTTTTAGAGTTGTAAAATCTTGGAACTTATTTTAGACTTCCTCCATCTAACATTCCTAACTGATTCAGGAAGAAAGTATGTTTCTTTTCATCCAAGGGTTTGGTGAAAATATCTCCCCTTTGCAAATCAGTTGGGATATATTGAAGTTCAATTTTATTTTTCTCAACATTATCCCTTAGAAAGTGATGCCTAATTTCTATGTGTTTTGTCATACTATGGAGGACTGGATTTTGAGCTATAGAAATAACACTGGTATTATCACAAAAGATTTTAGACTTCTCTAAGTTGTAGCCATAGTCTAGGAGTTGGTTTTGAATCCACAAGATTTGTGAACAACAACTACCTGCAACCATATATTCATCTTCAGCAGTTGAAGTTGACACAGATGTTTGTTTCTTACAAAACCAAGAGATAAGTCTGTCACCAAGAAACTGACAAGTTCCACTGGTGCTTTTAATGTCTATTCTGCATCCAGCATAATCAGCATCTGAAAATTTAGTTAAGTCAAATGCTGAATCTTTTGGATACCAGAGACCTAGATTTGGACAAATTTTTACATACCTAAGAATCCTTTTTACTAATGTTAGGTGTGACTCTCTAGGGTTCACTTGGAATCTAGCATATATGCATGTAGCAAACATTATATCAGGTCTACTAGCTGTAAGGTACATTAAATAGCCAATCATTGCTCTATATGTTGTCTGATCAACAGGTTTCCCGTGTTCATCAACATCTAATACAACATTAGTAGGCATAGGTGTTTTCATACATGATGCTTCAGACATACCAAATTTCTTAACTAATTCTTTTGCATACTTGGTTTGAGAAATAAATATTCCTTCAGCATGTTGTTTGATTTGCAATCCTAGAAAGAAGGATAGCTCACACATGCTACTCATTTCAAATTTAGAATGCATTAGATTGGAGAACCTTCTGCACAAATTTGAATCAGTAGAACCAAAAATAATATCATCTACATAGATTTGTACTAGCAGGGTATGTGACTTATGGGTTATAATAAAAAGAGTTTGGTCTACTCTACCCCTTATAAATTCATTTTTCAGAAGAAATCATGCTAGGGTCTCATACAATGCTCTAGGAGCTTGCTTTAGACCATATAATGCTTAATGCAATTTAAAAACATAATCAGGATGAGTTGAAGAGATAAAATCTGGGGGTTGTCTGACATAGGCTTCTCCTTTGATATCTCCATTGAGAAAAGCACTCTTTACATCCATCTGGTATACTTTGAAACCTTTGTGTGCTGTATATGCTAAGAAGATTCTTATGGCCTCCAACCTTGCAACTGGTGCAAAAGTCTGGTCATAATCTATCCCTTCTTCTTGAGAGTACCCTTGAGCAACTAGCTTTGCCTTGTTCCTTACAATGACTCCTTGATCATCCAATTTGTTTCTGAATACCAATTTTGTTCCAACAATGTAGTGATCCTTTGGCCTTGGTACTAGTTCCCAAACCTTGTTCCTTTCAAATTGATGCAACTCTTCTTGCATTGCAATGATCCAGTGTGGATCTTGCTCTACATCTTGAATGGATTGAGGTTCAATTTGTAAAAGGAAGCAAGTGTGCATCAGGTTTTGGTTGACCTGATTTCTTGTTTGCACACCAGCTGAGATGTCTCCAATCACTTGGGAAATTGGATGGTCTCTTGATGTTACTAAATCAACAGGAGGTGTTGATTGTTCACCAACCTGTGTTGTTGTTTCCTCTGATGGTACAACAACTGGCTCTTCAAGAAGTTTCTCTTCAAGATGTTGAATGTCTTCTTCATCTTCATTACTTTCCTCTTTTTGAATAATTTGTAATCTGTTCAAGTATTCAGCAAGAGAATGTACCTGCAAAGGTTCTATGCTAGAAGTGTTTTTCTCCTTGAAAGACATGTTAGATTCATCAAAAGATATGTGAACAGATTCTTCAATTTTAAGAGTTGATTTATTATATACCCTATAAGCCTTACTAATCATGGAGTATCCCAGAAACACTCCTTCATCAGTTTTAGCTTGAAATTTTGCTAAGTATTTCTTGTCATTATTGTGAATGTAACAGATACAACCAAAAATTCTAAAATAATCTACTTTAGGTTTCTTCCCTTTGAGTAATTCATAGGGAGTCTTGCCCTTCAGTTTATGTATTAAACTTCTATTCATCACATAGTTGGGGGTGTTCACTGCCTCTGCCCAAAAAGATAGAGGAAGGTGAGCATCTGACAACAATGTAGTGGCAGATTCAATAAGGGTTCTACTTTTCCTTTCAGCTACCCCATTTTGTTGAGGAGTTATAGGAGCTGAGAAAGTGTGCCTGATCCCTTCACTCTGACAGAACTCTTGCATAAGAAGAGAATCAAACTCTGTCCCATGATCACTTCTGATTAGGGCAATGGGAGTATTGAACTCAGTCTGTATGCATTTGAGAAACTCTGTCAAACACTTAAAGTTATCAGACTTCTTTCTCAGAAAGAACACCCATGTGAATCTAGAGAAGTCATCTACAACCACTAAAGTATAAGATTTCCCTCCTAAGCTTTGTACTGTAATGGGTCCAAAAAGATCCATGTGTAACAGATACAAAATCCTAGGTGAATCACTTTTATTAAGTGACTTGAAACTATTTTTGGTTTGCTTGCCTAATTGACAAGCCCTGCAGAGTCCTTCCTTCTTGTAGGGGCCAGAAGGTACTCCTCTAACAAGGTTGTCCTTGGATAGCCTAGCAATGGTTCTAAGGTTTATATGCCATAGTCTCTTATGCCATAATACATTAGGTCTACTAATAGAATTAAACAGGCAAATATCTACTTCTGTTGAAAGAAAGTCTACTAAATAGATGTTACCTTTCCTTTTACCTGTCAACACAGTTGTGTTGTCCTCTGATTTGATCTTGCATAAGGATTTGCTGAAAGTCACTTGGTAGCCTTCATCATATAGCTGACTGATGCTGATCAAGTTGTGCTTCAGTCCTTCCACATAGGCTACCTTCTTGAATGTGACTGTGCCAATCTGAACTGCACCATATCCTTTTGTTAGTCCAAAGTTTGAATCACCAAATATGACTTTGGGTCCAAGCTTGGCTTTAAAGGATGTGAAGTTGTCCTTGTTTCCTGTCATGTGCTTTGAGCACCCACTATCTAGATACCATTGCTGGTTTGGTGTTGGATAGGTCTTCACCTGCACATAAAATAATTTACTTGTTTTTGACCGAGTTTACCTTGGGCCTAGGTTGATAACCTTTAAATTCAGAAATAAATGACATCCCTGGTTGACTCTTATAACCTTCAGGATGATATCACCTTAGAGGTATTATCCATTCAGTATAAGGGTTAAATCTGGATGAAGCACCCCTAGGATTGGATTTTGATTTACCTTTGAAAAAGTTTTCAAATCTCTGATCTCTGCTCGACGATCGTTGAGCTGCGTTCGACGATCTTGGATCAGATCGTCGAGCTCCGTTCGACGATCGACTGTGGCAGAGTTCAAGGTTTAGAGATCGTCGACCTGAGTTCGACGATTTTACCTGAGATCGTCGATCTGCATTCGACGATCGTCTAGCTCCGTTCGACGATTTCTGTTGAACACTTATTTTCTTGGGTATGTCACAATTCTTCCTAGCTACCTCTACAACTCCCTTCCCTTTATCAGAGATAATCTTAATTGGGGTTGTTAGTACTATAGGTTGGCTAGATGAAGCACCCAAGCCCAGTGTACTATTGAATCTAGAGTTCACTGTGCTTGTGATGTCCATTAGCTTGATGCTTCTCCCATTAAGGGATTCTTCAAGCTTTTTGGCCTCTGATAGCTCACTTTTCAGTGAAGCTATCTGCTCCCTACAACACTCCAACTCCTCAGAGAGTTTGAGGTTTTCTGATTTTAAGGAACTGTGTTCAGATAATTGATTTCTGAGAGAGATGATTTCCTTCTCAGATTTAAATAAGTCTAAACATAGTGCTTTAAATTCATACTTGAAGTCCTCAGAGTTGAAATCAAATGAGTCTATTACCTGGTCCTCTTCAGGTTGAGTCTCTGATTCAGATTCTGACTCTTCTGCATCAGAATTGTGTTGTGAGGCATTGATAGCCATCATGCAGAATTCCTTTTATTCAGCATCATCCTCATCATCACTTGAGCTGGAAGAAGTTTCAGATTCTTCTTCTGTCTCAGTCCAAGATTCAGCAACAAATCCATTCCTTGTGTGTTTGCTCTTGCTGGAAGAGGGTTTGCCATTGCTATTCTTCTTAAAGTCCTTGTCTTTTCTTCTTTCTTTCTTCTCCTTTCTGTCCTTGTTTTTATTCTCTGGACAGTCAGGCACAATGTGGCCTGGTTTCCTGCAACCAAAGCAAATAATTTCTTTATTATTTGATTTATCATACCTTGGCTTGTCATGCTCTTTGTATGATCTCTTCCTGAAGTCCTTTCTGGCCATTTTGTAAAATCTTTTGGCCAGTAAACTAAGCAGCTCATCATTGCCTGTGACCTTGTCTTCAGGCTGATCTTCAGTGGCTTTGAAAGCTATTGACTTTTCCTTTCTTGTGGCTGGTGAGGCAGCCTTCTGCTCTTCTTCTCTATTTTTAATGAGCAGCTCATAAGACTTGAGCTTGCCCAAGAGTGCTTCTGTTGTGATCTCATTGAGACTTCTGGCATCCTTGATTGGCCAGATCCTTGAGTCCCAAGTGCTTGGGAAGCACATTAGGATTTTATCATTTAGATCAGTCAATGAGATCTCTTTATCCAAAGTCTTCAGTTCATTGACTATCAGGCTGAGTCTATTATACATTTCTGCTACTGACTCAGCTTCTCCTTTCTTAAAGTTCTCATATTGGGTTATGAGGTGAGATCTTCTGTCTTTTCTCTCATCAGCAGATCCTGAGACTATCTCAGATAGCTTGTCCCAGATGTCCTTTGTTGATTTACATTCAGCCACCTTTTGGAAAATCTCATCAGACATAGTCTGGGCTAGAATGTTCATAGCTTTTGCATCTGCAACTTTCCGTTTCTTGATGTCAGCATCTGTTCCTGAGGGAGATGAAACAACATTTGTACTTGTATTCTCTGGAGGTCTTGGACACACTGTCAAAACAGAATTGAAGATGTCCTCACCAATAGAATTCATGTAGAGTCTAATCCTTGCCTTCCAAAGTGCAAACTTAGATAGATTGCACACTGGAGGTCTGGTGCTAGCATAATCTTTATTTTGGGCCATGTTTTGTGAAGAAATAATTCTAATAGCAAAATCAAAACAAGCAGATCTAACTAGAGGAATCTTTGGGTTCAGGTGTTAGCCTGTGCAACCACTAAGGTGTGGTATTTTTAACCAACCTGGCTCGGATACCAATTGAAAGTGCAAGTTAGATCTGATATACTCTAGAGGGGGGGGGGGTGAATAGAGTATGGTGCTTGCTAAAAACGTTTTACAACAGTTGTTGTATTCCTAAGTGAACAGGGAAGCAAATAATTAAATAAACAATCAACTATCTAAACAAAAAGCAACCACAAATCACAGCCAGAAACAAAAGAAAGACAAGCAACCATAAGACACAAGGAGCTATAGTGGTTCCCCAATCAACCTGGGTACATCCACTCTTCTACCACCCTAGGTAGGAATCCACTGCAGGATGAGTTGATCAGGTGTCCTGGGCACCAATGAGCTTTTGATAAGGTGCTCAAAAACCAAACCAGATTTTTTGATCATGTGTCTTGCCACCACTGAGTTTTGATAAGGTCTCAGAAACCAATCACAAACTTTTGAAGGGATTTTGAAAAACCCTTTACAACAGAGAGAGAGAGAGGGATGAGAAGATCTTCTTTGTCAACAATCAAAGAGAAGATTGTGGATGTTGTCAAAGCTCCTCCTGAGATCTTGAGTTGTTCAGGAAGTGAAGCTTTGCAGTAGGGTGATAGGCCTTCAGAAAATTGATCTCCAGCAAAAGATGATTTCAGCAACAACTAAAATGTGTGGTGTCTGGAGTCTTGAATGATGATGGCCTTTGAACACTTGAATCAAGAGAGATCTGAAAATTTCAGTTAGTTGATCTCCTTTTGTGATGTGTTCTTGTATGAATCTTTTAGACTGAGAATGTATGCAACTCTCTTTCTTTCTCTTGTGTAATTGTTGTTGTAATAGCTGTTGCAGAAAAAAATTGTTGTTATGATTTTTCAGAGTCCCTGTTGTTACAGAAGTTGAATATCTCTTTTATTCCTTTAATCTGAGTAGAAATGATCCATTGTCCAAGATAGCCGTTGGCCTATCATAAATGACTTCCTTAATTGCAATTGTCTTCTGGAGGAAAGTCCAATAAAACATTCCTTGAAAATTCCTTGAAACTTGCTCCAGATTAATTAAAAACAGCTACAAGATCTCTGAATTAAATGCTGACAATAATTCCTTAACTGTCTGAATTTGAATCTTGAAAATCGTCTAACTCTTCAGAAAAACGTCGAACTGAGCTCCACTATCGTTGAACTGAGCTCAGAGCCTGGACTTAGATAGAAACAGAGATCGTCGATCTGAGCTCAACTATCGTCGAACTGAGCTCAGAGATAGAGAATCAAACTGGAGTCAAGATCGTCGATCTGAGCTCGATGATCGTCGAATGGAGTTCGACGACTTGTTGAAGCTGAGCTCAGCGATCGTCGAATGGAGTTCGACGATTCGTCGAAGTGAGCTCAACGGTCGTCGATTGGAGTTCGACGATTCGTCGATCTGAGCTCGACAAGATGACTTGGTCTCCAAAACTGAAAAACCTGGTCTTGAGGGCAGCTTCCAAACCTAACTACTAACCCTTAGACTCAATTCTAATCAACCTTTAGATCTATACAATGAGGTCAAAACAGGTTTCCTAAAGACATAGTGATCCTTGCCCAAATCAGTAATAGGGTGTTCCAACAAGAGTCTTTCAAGAACTGATTAAGAAACCTTTCATCCTTTCTCTCTCAACCAGGGTGGTAGTAGATTTAAAATTAACTTCTATTTTCTGTAGGATCTTTTTAAGATCTGAGTTGTAAGCTTGATTTATAAATGCTGAGTTGTAGGAGATTAAGTTCTCTGAGTGGTAGGCCTTGTTGAAGGCTGAGAGCCTGAATTGTAGGAGATTTTCATCTCTGAGTTGTGGGCCTTGTTGAAGGCTGAGGTAGGGCAGATTGCCTGAGCTGTAGGAGTGTGGACTCACTCTGAGTTGTAGGAGCCTTGTTTGGGTTTTGAGCTGTAAGATCTGCGGATTTGAGGAGAAGGAAAGAAGTTTGGCCGAATCTAGCACACTGCTAGATAGGCGAAGGGGGAAAGTGGATGTACCCAGACCTTGGGGAACCACTATAAATCAGTGTACCATCTGTGATTGTGTGTGGTATTATTATTTCTGTGCTGTGATAGCTGTAGAACTGTATGATTTTATTAATTAACTGAATTAAAATCCTGCCTTAGAAGAAAAAGGAATTGCACCTATTCACCCCCTCTCTAGGTGTTTAGGAACCAATTCTTTCAAGTGGTATCAGAGCCAGGTTGCTCAAAGATAGACTTAACAGTCTTAGTAAGATCTGTGAGGTAGAAGTAAGTTAAAGAAGACGGGTTCAGGAGAAAACCATAAAGAACTTGGTTCAATGAAGTTGTCTATCTACAGGATGGAAATATTTGGAATATAGAAGGAAAGGGTCAGACTAATTATGGAGGCATTTGATCCTATAATTTATATAACAATTAAGGAAGGACCATATATTCCAATGAAGGTTTCTGTTCTTGATGCTAATCAAAGGACTCCTAAGGATTTTTCAGAAATGACTAAGGATGAGATCATTTTGGCTACAATGGATAAAAGAGCACAGAATATTATAGTGAGTGCCATAGATGACTCAACATTCAAGAATCTGATTCACTACAAAACCTCCAAGGAGATGTAGGACACATTGGTTGTCTACATGGAGGGTTCTGAAGAGGTTAGGCAAGATAAAAAGTCTATGCTTAATCAAGAATATGAGAGTTTCAGACAAGCCAAGTCTGATAGTATAACTGAATGTTATAAGAAGTTCTATAGAATTGTAAATGAACTAATGTCCTATGGAAGAATCTTCAGTACATATGAGTTGAATGACAAATTCCTTAGGTCTTTGACTAAGGATTGAGATACAAAGATCTGTGTCATAAGGGAAGTGGCCAGACTGGCAGAAATTTCATCTCCAACACTGTTTGGTAAATTGATGTCTTATGATATGCAGCTGTTGGCCAAAAAAGAGGAAGAGAAAAATACAAAGGTTGACTCTAGAGAAAAGTCAGTGGCCTTCAAGGTAGAAGCCACAAGGAAGAATAGGAGGATGTCTCCATCTTCTCCTAAGAATGCTGCAGAAGTGATCTCAGAAAATTCAGATAATCACAGTTCAGACAGCAGTAATTCTGATGAAGACTTTGCTGCATTCACAAGGCAGTTTCAGAGATTCTTAATGAAGAAGCAGTGGAAATCTAAGCCATCCTCATCTCAGTCCAAGGATGACTATTATCAGAAGAGGAAATCATCCAGGAAGGACAGGAGAGGGACAAAGCCTAGCAAGTCCACTACATCAAATATTATTTGTTATTGCTGCAACAGACCTAGACATGTTGTGGCTGACTTTCCAGACAAAAGGAAGGAGTCTGCTGATAAAAAGAAGTCTCAGCACAAGAGCAAGAAGGAGAAATCCTTGGTAGCTAAGAAAGAGAAAAGTTGGACAGATCAATCAACTTCAGAGTCTGAATCTGAGGCTGAGGCCTATATTGGTTTGTTTGCAACAGAGGAAGAGGATGAGTTCTTGAAATTACTGGACTCTATCTATGAGCAAGAAGACCATCAGTGCAAAGGACTGATGGCTATGTCTGAAGAAGACCAGTGCCAGGATCAACCTGGTCCCAGTAAGGTAAAAAGTTTATCTGAAAATTTTCATTACCACACTGGGTCAGAATCAAATGCATCTGCATCAAGAGATGTGGATGGGTCTAAATCTGAAGGAGATATTCATCAGCTTATAAATGAATATTGGGATTTGTTGCAGGCACTCAAGAGAAGCAAAAACCTGGCCAAAAATCAGGCTAAGAAAATTGCAGCTCTTAAGTTGGCTGCATCTGATTCAGATAAGCTGCTGGATCAGAAGATGAATGAGATTGCCAAGCTGAAAAACATAACTGTTATTCAGATGGGTATAATCACATTCAAAAATGATCAGATCAAAAGTCTGGAAAACAGATTTCAGAAAGAGAAGGAAATAGTGGCTAGTTTCTCTAAGCCAAAATCTGTCCTACCCTTAATTGATGACTTTGTGTCTCAAAAGGGTAAGGCAGGATTAGGATTTAAGGGAACTATATGAGCTGCACAGTCCAATAATAAAGGCAAAGCCCAAACACAAAACAAAAGTCCTACTACCAACAATACAACTAAGATTGTACCTAAAAAGAGGTATAATAAGTATGAGTGCTGGTGCTGTGGCAAGATAAGCCATTATGCCTTAGACTGTTGGCACAACACTAGTGTCAGAAAGGATAGCAGTCTACCTGTTAGAAGAGCTGCAGACAGATTTGTCAAGTTTCAGGCTAATTGAACCAAGGACCCAAAAGTTATTTTGGTTCTAAGGTTAAGTAATCTTTGTTGCAGGTGAGTCCAAGTTGCCATGCCCCTATATGGTACTTGGACAGTGGATGTTCCAGGCACATGACTGGAATAAGAGGATTGCTGAAGGACTACTCACCAATATTGAATGGGCCTAAAGTAATCTTTGGTGGTTCTGAAAAAGGAGTCATCAAAGGGTTTGGTAACATTTATAACAACTTAATCACTATTACTCAAGTGGCTTATGTGAAGGGTTTGAAACACAACCTAATAAGCATAAGCCAGCTGAGTGATCTTGGATATGACATTTCATTTATCAAGAATGAGTGTTATATCAAGAGGTCAAGTGATCAAAAAGTCATATTGACTGGCTATAGAAAAATAAATGTGTTTTGCCTAAACTTTGAGTGTGAGAATAAAAATTCTCCTATCTGTCTTGTGGCTGATGAGAAAGCCTCTCATTGTGTCAAGTGGAATAAGAGGCTAGCTCATCTTAACTACAAGACTATTGGCCAAATCTTTAGTAAAGAGTTAGTGAGGAATGGTCGTCAAGTTAAGTGCTTTAAGGATGAGATATGCTCAGCTTGTCAAAAAGACAAGCAGACCAAATCCTCTTTTCATAGCCTAGAAACCAAAGACTCAATGAGGTGCTTATACCTCTTGAATATGGATTTATTTGGTCCTATTCCAGTTCATAGTCTAGGTAGGAAGGTCTACACTTTTTTGGTTGTAGATGACTATTCTAGATTTTCATGGGTATTCTTTCTGAGGCAGAAATCTGAAACCCCAAATGTCTTCTGTAATTTTGTTAAACAAATTCAGAATGAATTAGATAGTTCAGTGGTCAAAATCAGAAGTGACCATGGAACTGAATTCCAATCTTAAAGTATGACAAGGTTGTGTGAAGAATTTGGAATTCATCAGGAATTCTCCTCACCTAGAACACCTCAGCAAAATGGCATTACTGAAAGAAAGAATAGGACATTGATTGAGGCTAGAAGAACACTATTGAGTGACACTACTCTCCCAGAATATTTCTGGGCTGAGGCAGTAAACACTGCATGCCATGTGCTCAATCGGACTTCCATCACCAAAAGCTACAAAATGACACCCTATGAGGTTATGAAAGGCAAAAAACCAAACTTATCCTATTTTAGGATCTTTGGTTGCAAGTGCTATGTGCTTAACAATGGCAAGTCTCACCTAACTAAGTTTGCTGCCAAATCCCAAGATGGGATATTTGTTAGGTACATCAACAATAGTAAGGCTTATAGGGTCTACAATTTGGCTACTCAAGTTGTAGAAGAGTCTGTTCATGTTATATTTGATGAATCTAGACTTATTAACATTGAGTTGTCTAATAGTTCTTGTAGCTCCACAGGTATACAACATAAGATGGACCAGCTTACTATCAGAGAAGATCCAACTACAAAGCAGGATGAGGAAAATGGTAGTTGCTGTCCAGGGGGAGTATAAGACACTCAAGAGGCTGATGAAGACCATGAGGTGCAGCATAATGAAAAGATTGAAGAAGGTCAAACTGTTGATAGATTAACTCAAGAGGCTTGACATTGTAGTACTTTTCTTGACGATCTTATGCTATCAGTAGCCTCTCTCGAATAGTCCGAATGGTTGAATTTACTTCATCAACCTCATTTGGTTTATAAACTCGAGCTTCGCCCGCTTCTACCCAAGTCAAGGGAGTACGACACTTCCTTCCATATAGCGCTTCATATGGTGCCATCCAAATGCTCGTCTGGTAGCTGTTATTATACGCAAACTACACCACATAGAGATGATCTTCCCATCTCTTTTCGAAGTCGAGGGCGCACATCCGGAGCATGTCCTCCATCGTTCTGTTGGTACGTTCAGTTTGGCCATCCGTTTGGGAATGAAAGGCCGTACTGAAAGTCAACTTCGTGCCCAACAGTCGGTGAACTAGCCTCTAGTCATTTGACATGAATCGCCCATCTCGATGACTGACGATGCTCCGAGAAACACCGTGAAGCCGCAATCACCCAAATGGAATCATTTCCTCGCTGCGATCTCGGCAATCCATGCACAAAATCCATGGAAATATCATCAAATTTCCACTCTGGGATCGGCAGCGACTTCAAATAACCGCCCGACTTTTGGCATTCCGCCTTCACCATCGCACATGTTTGGCATTTGGCCACATAGAGGGCAACATCTTTCTTTAGCCCTGGCCACCAGAATAGCTTTTTCATATCATTGAACATCTTTGTGCTCCCGGGGTGAATGGAATACTTTGTATAATGAGATTCATACATCAGGTCTTCCCTCAATTTACCCACATTTGGGACACACAAACGGCCCTCTTTTCGCAAAAGACCGTCATTCCAGGAGAATTTGCCCTCTGGCCCTTCGTTACCATAGCATAAGAGATCTTCATCCAACTCCGTCGCCCGTCGAACTCGGTCTGCAAGGTCACATTGCACCTCCGTCCAGTTCAAACATGCATTGACAGTGGCATTTTTGTCAACACAATATATCTCTAATGCTTCCAACTCCTGGATAAGACGTTCATCATGCCTTTGTATCCAACTTGCTCTAGCCGGAGCCCTCTGACTCAAGGCATCCGCGACAACATTCCCCTTCCCAGGAGTATAGTAAATTTCAAAAGTGTAGTCCCCAAGGAACTCCAACCACCTTCGTTGTCACATGTTCAAATCTTTCTGCTCCAATAGGTACTTTAGGCTCTTGTGATCTGTATAGATTTCCACCTTCACTCCATAAAGGTAGTGCCGCCATAACTTTAGTGCAAAAATCACCGCCGCTAACTCCAAGTCATGGACGAGATAATTTCGCTCGTGCACCTTCAGCTGGCATGAGCCATAAGCAATTACCTTTCCATTCTGCAGAAGAACGCAGCCCAAGCCGCTTCCTGAGGCATCACTATAAATAACAAATCCATCGGTCCCACTTGGCGAAGACAACACCGGCGCCGTGGTCAACCGAACCTTCAGCTCTTCAAAAGCTCGTGTGCACTCTGGCATCCAAACGAACTTATGATCTTTTCGCGTCAACGTGGTTAGAGGCAAAGAAATCCGCGAGAAGTTTTCCACAAATCTTCGGTAGTAGCCCGCAAGTCCAAGGAAACTCCTGACCTTGGCCACGGAAGATAACATTGGCCACTCTTGTATGGCCCTTATCTTCTCTGGATCCACTGCAATGCCCGCTCCACTCACCACATGGCGCAAAAAATCCACCAACGATAGCCAAAACTCGCACTTCGAGAACTTGACATAGAGCTGATTTTGCCTCAATGTATTCAACATCAACTGCAAGTGAGTCTCATGCTCAGCTTCTGACTTCGAGTACACCAGGATATCATCAATGAACACGATCACAAATAGATCCAGGTCCTCTCGAAACGTGCGGTGCATCAAATCCATAAACACTGAGGGCGCATTGCACAGTCCAAATGACATGACTGTGAACTCATAGTGCCCGTAACGCATTCCAAATACGGTTTTGGGAATGTCACCTTCCCAAATTCTCAACTGGTAATAACCAAACTTCAGGTCCAACTTCGAATAGACGGTCGAGCCCACCAGCTGATCGAATAACTCATCAATCTGGGGTATCAGATATTTATTCTTCTCGGTCAGCTTATTCAGTTCACGGTAGTCAATACATAACCGCAACCCACCATCTTTCTTCTTTACAAAAAAGCACAGGCGCGCTCCAAGGTGACATGCTTGGGCGTATATAACCTTGCTCCATTAATTCTTATAGTTGGACCTTCAACGCAGCCATATCTTTCGGCGCAACGCGATATGGCGACCGGGATACAGGTTTCGCACCTGGCACCAACTCGATCGTGAAGTCAATCTCCCGCTGGGTTGGTAGCCCAGGGAGATCCATGGGAAACACATCTGTAAATTCCGCCACAATCAGAACCACACACACACTGGCCTTAGGCTCAACAACCTGAATCAGTGCGAAGTAACACTCCGCACCCTTCCGAACAGCCTTCACTACCTGGAGTGCAGACATCAACGTCCCGCCCACTCCGCGCATACCCGCGAAATTTGTCTCATGTTCGGTATTCTGGCCCAACGTGATCTCTTTGGACTGGCAATCAATCATGGCATGCTGCTCCGGAAGCCAATCCATACCAAAAATCACGTCAAATTCCGTTATCGGCAATACCGAGGTAGTCAAACGAAAATCCCGACTTCCTATTTGGATCACCACATCGCAAGCTTGATCCACAAGCATCCAACAGCCATTCGGCAACACCACTCTGATGCTATCTGTCTTTGCACGACTAGGTATCCCAAGCCGCGCTAGGAACTCGCTAGACAGAAAAGAATGCGACGCACCCGTATCAAACAGTGCTCGCGCCAGCGTGTCCCGAATCATCACAAAGCCTGTGACAATCATGTCACACACACAAACCACAAACACACGAAGCAAAGCATACCAGCAATATCATATGCAAAACTAAACTCATACCTGTGACGATGTCACTCTGCTTGATGGCCTCCTGCAGGCCAAGATTGTAAACTCGGGGCTGCGCCTGTGAGGCAGATGAGTCCACGATTTCTTTGCCCTTCTCCGCATACGACGCTCCCGCCTTCTTTTTAGTCTTTGGCGGCATCCGACAATCTCGAGCGATATGCCCCACCCTGCCACAATTATAGCATATATGAGTATCCGGCTTTGAGGTAGCCCCCGACGTTGCTCCCGATGTAACTGATGAAGGAGCTTGTCCACTTGTCTTGGACTTCTTGCCCCATTTCTTCTTATAAAATGGTTTTCTAGATCGGGGCACCTTCCACTTCGGTTGCGTCACAGCCAAAGCTCTCTTCCCCTGCACCCTCTTCATATCCTTTTCCAGCGCCCTCGCAATGTCGACCAACGCTTGGAAGCCTTGGTTCACAGAACTAGAAACCAGGAACCTCAACTCATCCCTCAGTCCTTCATAGAACTGATTTGTCTTCCTCTGCTCATCAACAAAAATAGAACCCGCATACCGCCCTAAGCGAGTAAACTCATGCAGGTACGCGTCAACACTGCCATCACCTTGCGCCAGCCTTTGGAATTCATTCTCCATGGCAATCCATTGCGCTGCAGGAAGGTGCTTTGCTAGGAAGAGTCGGGAGAATTCTTCCATCGATACTTGTGTTAAGGGACGACCCGCCAAGTGATGCAACTCCATCTCATCCCACCACAATCTAGCTTCTTCTTCAAGCAGGAAGGTAGCTAAAGTGACTTTCTGATGCTCCTCCGATCCCATCGCCGTCATGATTTGCTTGACGCACGATAGCGAATCCTCAACCTGTGTAGGAGTTCCCGCTCCCAAAAACGTAGGCGGGTGGAAACTCATAAACCGCGTCAGCTGCTTCTCAACCACTCGAGGAGCCATATCCACTACAGGTTCAGGCCTTGCTGCCACCTGTTCTGGCCTCACAGCCGGTTGTTCCTGCCCGAGTGGCCGGCCTTGGATCATGGAAAATAAAGCCTCAGCAACTAAACACACATGTTCTGCAGACGGTGTAGGTGTAGGCACCGTGGCTGGTGCCGTACTTTCCTCAGAATGCTGGGGCTCTGACTTCCCAGCTCCACTCAGTGTCACCTAAAGGTGGGCAAGACACACACATTAGCAGCCTTACACAAGCAAACAACACAAAATAGGAACACACAGGTTCCCCAAACACAACAATTTGCATTCCTATCATGGACATTCAGGAGTTCACTCGTAAAACCATGGTTTGCACAAACACGTGCTCGCCACCCCACAAAAGAAGTCGACCACGACTCCAAGAGGAAAAGACCGAGGCGCTGATACCAAAAATGTAACAAACCCATCCGTTCATATGGTATATCCTAGAAGGTCCGGCCGGGGCCCCACAACATATATCACAAAACAGGCGGTGAAGGTACGAGATGATATCAGAGCAGCACAACGCATCTTAACACACTACATTCTAGCGGAAGCCTATAATCACACTTGAACTCCACACTTGAATGTCCAACATATAAAACAACTCCACATTGTATATATCATAGGAATGTCTTACAACATGTAAACATCATTGGCCTTATGGCCTTACAAGGCTTTCAAACAGTGGCCTAAACATTGGCGCGCAGGTCGGCCACAACAAAAGAAAACACAACAAGCATTCCAAATAGCCTTCGAGGGCCAGCAGTAGTAGTAGCAGCAGCAGCAGGGACCTCAAACTTTATGCGTCCCGCTTGGCTCTCCAGCACCTGTACAGGGACAATCCACCCAACGGTGGCAAACAGAAGCAACGGTCAGCATTCAGCTGACCAAATTATAACGACCCTACCCCTTTTATCGGGGCAACGGTAATCTTCCCTACAGGCATAACATATCACAAGCATGACAATATATCTCATATAAGGTGCTTTCACGCACACATGCCATCACAACCGTTTGCCACCCGGCCCAACGGTCCGTGCAGTCACGACACATTCTTGGTGTTCTGGCAAAGCACTTGCCCACCACCGTATCAGGGTCACAACCCAACGGTAACTCTCTTGAGCATTTACTCTATGGCGTGCAGCCGGAGTTCTAGTCTTACTACACTGGGATGACCCGTAGCCCCCCATTGTGTCATGGCGCGCAGGCCTAAGACTCTTACTATGCGCTCCAACAGACCACACCTTCTAGTCCACGTCAGACGGACATAACGCAGGTCGGATCCTCCACCCCCCGTTGCTCAAATCGCCTTGCCTTCACCGAGTACGGCGTACTCGCGGCTTAATCAAAGGCACGGGTCGGTTTCACCAATCCTATTATTGGCATTCAGACTGGGTATTTTTAGTACACCCATTCATCTCACAACCTTAGCGGGTCTTTCCTGGGCACACCAGTACTTCCTGTTCCTCATTCACAGGTGCGACACCGCAATATCACAAATGTTAGGGGTCTTTCCTGGGCATACCAGTACTTCCTGTTACTCTCTTCACAGGTACCACCTACGACATCAAGCATCATAAAGGGCCTTTCTTGGTCACACCAGTACTTTCTGTTACTCATTCACAGGTACGACCCAATAGCATAAACATACATGGATATTTTCCTGGACTACCACTCCAGTACTTCCTGCTACTACCCTTCACAGGCATAACCCGTTGACTCCATAAACTACACGTTTATCACGGAGTCTTCTCCGATTCGTATGCAACATCACCAATCCAGACCAACCTATCCAGATGGGCTTCACACAGCATGCCTATTCCGTACTCCAATTCCGGATCTATATGCCAACAAAAGGGGATTTAATGAATCACCCAAAGATTCCCAACATCCGCCACCTCTTGGTGGGGGAAACACAAACATATGCCAAAAAGGAAGCCTTCACATGGCTAGGAAGAAAAGTCATTACCCTTGAAGACCGCTTCAGTGCCATAAAGCTCCTAGTTGGCTAGAAAGAGGTTTTCCTCCGCCAAATTGACACTCTCAAGCTCCACCAGCAGCAGCCCTTCTTCTTCTTCCTCCTTCTTCCTCTCCCTTTCTCTCTCTAAACTTGTTTGAAAGATAAAGGAAATATTCAAATGAGAATATATTCTCAGTTTTCGGCCTTAAAGAAACAGAAAAGAAGTTCAGCCCTTGGATCCCAGCTGAAGGAATGGACGACCACAAGTTTGCCAGAAAAGCCTAATTTTTGCCTGACACGGCCTGTGACACGCCCGTGTCCCAGGCCGTGTGCCACAACCGGTGCTCAACCGACTTATCCAGACCAGTAACACACCCATAAGACATGCCCGTGTCATGGGCCATGACACCTAACACATCTTCAGACACGCCCGTGTCTGTGACCGTGTTCATCAGGCTGAAAAATCTCAAAATCACCCGGGACTCACACGGCCTGTGACACGCCCGTGTCCCAGACCATGTGCCCATACACGACACTCGACACGCCCCAGCTCAAATTGAACCCAAGGGACACGCCCTGTGACACGCTCGTGTCACAGGCCGTGTTCACTGCACTAGACAAACGTCGACCACATCTCGACACTCGACAATCGACGATCGTCGAGCAACATTCGTCGAAAGAAGGACACGCCCTGGGACACGCCCGTGTCCAAGGCCGTGTCACCTGAAAATTTGCCTGCTGATAAAAATTGGGTTGTTACACTATACTTGGCTGGAACAATTCTAGAAGTAATGGAATAGACTACTGGTTCTAAGATCAACCACATGAGAAGAATGGATATTAGGATAATCTCCAGATGGGATAGAGTCCTAACAAAGGACATACCTGATGAAGAGAGGCCAGAGATTCCTGAAAAATCTCCTGCACAAGACATTACAGATGGTGCTCAGGTGCAGGGGGAGCCTCATCTTGAGTAACAACCAACACACTTGGAAAGTGAAATGGCTACTCAAACTATTCTTGAGGTAATCCATGAAGTTAATCAAACAAATTTCAATAATGAGGATGAAACACTAACTGTGCCTTTGGTTGATGTTGACCAGACCACTCAACTCAACAATCATGCACAGGATGTTATCATGGAGGATACATCTACAGCTGCTGATGCTGTAGAGTTAAGAGTGCCTCAAGTCCCAACTCAACAAGAGTTTACCCTAGAAGAGTTGTTCACTGATATGGAGCAAGTCAGGACTGAGGGGGAGGAGCAAGGGACTCACGGGGAGAAAGCAAGAACTGAGGGGGAGCAAGCTAACATTGAGGGGGAGCAACCTAGGACTAAAAAGGAATTGCCTCCTAGTGCTAAGGAAAGAGTTGATATTGCAAGTACCTCGGCTTCTGAAGATGAAGCAGAAATACAAGCAAAGAAGAGAAAGCTGATGGTTTTCAAAAGAAGAAGCCAAAGCTATAAAAGGGCATTGCAAACTGCTCCACAACCCGCCTCAGCCACTGATTATAGTTCTTTATTGGTATCTTTACAAGTCAAATTAGATGAACAAAGGATAGCCATGGAGAAATATATGGATGAGACCCATAAAGATCTACAATTCTCCTTGGCTCAAGATATTAAATCCATAAGATTTGAAGTAAATCAGAACAAGAGGGAAATGATAGATTGCTTCCACAAAGGTGGCAATGTTGTAGTCTATCTTGCAAAACAACAAGTAGGCATAAAGACTCAAGTTGATGATATTGCTGTCAAGCAAGACTATGTCCTACAAAATCAAATATGGATGAATGACAATATGACTGAATCACATAATGTGATTGTTACAGAATTAAAGAATACTGCTGCTGCCCAGACTGAGGCAAGGGCTAAAGCCAAGTCCGATTTTGATAAAAAAATTACAGGAAGAATTAGCTGCTGTACAAACAGCTATTAAAAATTCTCAAAAGATCATTTCTGATCAGCTACTAAAATTACGGTCATTTTATAAAGATGGTGTTAATTATCTAGATGAACACGTAAGATTTCAGAAAGATGACCTCAGAGCTCATATTGAGAGAGAAGTCATAAAGGGGAGAGAGTGTTAGTCAAAGCAGGCTCAGATCATGCTAAATGGATATCTAATAGCATCAGAGCCACCCTTGGATATCCACCCATATGTGATGATGATAATGTAGCTGAGTCAGGTGTGCAACCTGCTTATTTTGAAGGTGATCAACCTTAAGTTACTTATGTCATTTACCCTCCAGCAGATTTTGATATGATTCAGCAAGAAGTACAGACAATGTATAGCCCTCCAGAGGGTACTAAAAATGTTATTATTGAGAAAGTAGAAATGTCAGAGGCAGCTTTGAATAAGGTGCAAGAAGCTCAACTTTCAAAGAAAAGATTCAGAGAACAGGCTGAGTTGAAGCCTGATTTTGAGCAGTGGAGCCCTACTTCCAGGAATATTATCTTGACTGCCTGGAAAGCTGTAAAGGACCAGACCCATGAAAGGGGAAAATGGTACACTGAGCAAGAATGACACAAGCATGAAGCTAGACAGGAAGCCATTCTACAATATAGAAGAAAGGCAAAAGCTGGGAAACTACCTCCTAATGCTCAGGAGCCTAGCAAATACTTCCCAAAGCCTTTTCACTATTTTTAGAGGCCTTAGAATAAGATTAACTAGATTTTACAACATTGTAATCTTTCATTTTAAAAATCTATGTATACTATTGTTAAGAAACTTTTGAAAGTTTAAACAAAATAATGATTAATGCTCATTATGTTTGCATCATTATTCTGAGATGACATTTTATACATGTTTTGTTTATAAGTTACCCTGTCATGTAATGTTTTTATACATCATAATGTGTGTTTATTATGAATGGTGTATATCATTGACTAAGGGTTATGACTTCTTCAAATAGAGGGAGATTTTTGGGTACATTGAAAAAGTTTCTAAGTCCATGAGTCGACACCAGAAAAGCTATGTCGACACTTATGAAGGCCTTCAACACTGGAGAAAAGCTGTGTCGACACCTGGAGTCAATTGTGTCGATACTTGAAAAGGCTGTGTCGATACCAGAAGAAACTGTGTAGACACACAGAGTCGACACACAGAAAATCTTAGTCGACATCAACTGTGTCGACACACAGAGGCAGTGTCGACACACAGAAGACTTTGTCGACATCAACTGTGTCGACACACAGGACTTGTGCCAACACATAGCAGAGTTTCAACAAAGTTGATTTTTGTGAAGAGAAGAAGTGACTGTGTCGACTCACAGAACTAGTGTCGACACATTCTATAGAAGCTGTGTTGAGAAGCAGTGTCAACACCAAGGGAGCTGTGTCGACACAACCAAGGCTTGTGTCGACACTTAGTCTACTTGTGTCGACACATGATGAAGTTCAGTCTCGACACTTTGCTGACAGAGACAGAGTTTCAAGAAGTGACTGGAAGACTTGACAGCTACCATAACCAACCGGTCTACTACAACTGTCAGAGCTGTCAGAAGTTCGTTAGAAGCCAGATCAGCCAGTTACCATGGAGAATGTCTATATACAGACATTCTCTATCAACAGAAGATGAAGAATACACATACATACAGATACACATATACAATAACATATAGAAGAAGATTTTCAACAGAAGATCTAAGAAGACATTCTCAAGTGGTGATCTGCTCAGAGTTTGTCAAGAGAATTCAAAAAAGAATTCAGAAGTATCTTCAGAAGAATTTGGAGAGAGAGAGCTCCATCTATTCAAGTGAAGAAAGGGACTTACATCAACAAGTCTCTTAAGTGCAGATTCTGAACCAGTCTGCCAAGAAGAATTCAGATTGATTTCTGAATTTCAAGAAAGAAGTTGATTGAAGATCGACTTCAAAGGAGATCAACCCTACTTTGTTCAGATTCAAGAAGATTTGAAGAAAGCTAAGACAGGTTGATTTCTAGCATCAGAGTCTTTCAAGAACTGATCAAGAAACCTTCCATCCTTTCTCTCTCAAACAGGGTGGTGGTAGATTTAAAATTAACATCTATTTTCTGTAGGATCTTTTTAAGATCTAAGTTGTAAGCCTGATTTATAAAGGCTGAGTTGTAGGAGATTGAGTTCTCTGAGTGGTAGGCCTTGTTGAAGGCTGAGGTAGGGCTGAGAGCCTGAGTTGTAGGAGATTTTCATCTCTGAGCTGTAGGCCTTATTGAAGGCTGAGGTAGGGCAAATTGCCTAAGCTGTAGGAGTGTGGACTCACTCTGAGTTGTAGGAGCCTTGTTTGGTTCTGAGCTGTAAGATCTGCGGATCTGAGGAGAAGGAAAGAAGTTAGGCCGAATCTAGCACGCTACTAGATAGGCGAAGGGGGAAAGTCGATGTACCCAGACCTTGGGGAACCACTATAAATCAGTGTGCCATCTGTGATTGTGTGCGGTATTATTATTTCTGTACTGTGATAGCTGTAGAACTGTATGATTTTATTAATTAACTGAATTAAAATCCTGCCTTAGAAGAAAAAGGAATTGCAGCTATTCACCCCCCCTCTAGGTGTTTATGAACCAATTCTTTTAGCAATATATTAGTAAAATACGCTCTTGCAGATTTAGGCGCGAGCATTAATTTGATGCCATTCTCGCTCTTTCAAAAATTAGGTTTGGGCACTCCGACCCCTACTAAAATGCGAATCCATTTAGCGGATCGCTCGGTTAAGTTTCTCGTCGGGGTAGTGGAGGACGTACTTGTCCGAGTTGATAGGTTTATCTTTCCGGTAGACTTCATCATCTTGGACATCGAGGAGGACACTTATGTATCAATTATACTCGGTCGCCCTTTTCTCGCCACCTCCCGTGCATTAAATGATGTAAGTAACGGTCGTCTCCTCCTTCGAGTAGGAGATGACAAAGTTACTTGCTCTATTAATCCCTCCATAGGAGACTCGACATCGAGCGACGATTTCTGTTATAATTTAGATACCTTTTTTGGAGATTGTTCTTCTCCCATTTTCGAGTCTGTATTTTTAAACGACGATATATATGCGCCCGAAAATTTTAAATGCGATGGGGATACCTCTATAAACTTGCCTTTCGAACCAATTGGTAAGAAAGACATAGGAATTAAAACCTCCCTAGAAGAACCACCCATCCTAGACCTCAAACCCCTACCCGATTCACTCAAATATGTCTTTTTGGGAAAAGATGATACCCTTCCCGTTATCATTTCTTCGCATTTGAGCGAATCAGAGACTTCCGATTTATTGGGAGTTTTGCTTTAACATCTCCACGCAATTGCATGGCAAATTTCTGATCTAAAAGGGATTAACCCTTCTTTCTGCACCCATAAGATTTTCCTTCTCGATAATTGCCGCAAAACCATTCAGCCGCAGCGACGACTTAACCCAAACATGAAAAACGTCGTTAAAGCCGAAATTATTAAATTATTAGATGCGGGGATTATTTATCCTATATCAGATAGTGCATGGGTTAGTCCCGTTCACGTGGTGCCCAAAAAGGGCGGTCTTACCGTAGTGGAAAACGAGCATAATGAACTCGTCCCAACTCGTACTGTTACGGGTTGGCGGGTGTGTATCAATTATAGAAAACTAAATGACGCCACCCGTAAGGATCATTTCCCACTACCTTTCCTTGACCAAATTCTAGAGAGTTTATCCGGTCATCCGTATTTTTGTTTTCTTGATGGATTATCGGGGTTTTTCCAAATACCCATTTCCCTCGATGATCAAGAGAAAACAACTTTTACCTCCTCGTTTGGTACCTTCGCATATCGAAGAATGCCATTTGGCCGCTGCAACGCGCCAGCTACATTCCAACGATGTATGCTGGCGATCTTTGGCGAGCTGGTAGGAGACATTATGGAAGTCTTTATGGATGACTTCTCTATTTTCAGAAGCTCTTTCCCATCCTGTCTTCATAATTTAGATCGTGTCCTTCAGCGATGCAAGGATACACATCTTGTTTTAAATTGGGAGAAATGTAACTTTATGGTTCGAGAAGGTTTGGTTCTCGGCCATAAGATTTCGTCTAAGGGGATGGAGGTCGATAAGGCCAAAGTTGAAATTATCGAAAAACTTCCCCCGCCTTCTAACGTTAAATCCATTAGGAGTTTCTTAGGCCACGCGGGCTTTTATAGGCGTTTCATTCAAGATTTTTCAAAAATAACAAAGCCGCTTACTCGCCTCTTGGAAAAGGAATCAAATTTTGTCTTTGATAGCGAATGCGAGTCTGCCTTTAATTTCATAAAACAAAAACTTATCAATTCATCCATTTCAGTAGCGCTCGATTGGACCCTTCCGTTCGAAATTATGTGCGACGCTAGTGATATTGCCGTAGGAGCCGTTCTTGGCCAACGTATAAACAAATATTTTCATCCTATTTATTACGCTAGCAAGACGCTCACTTTCGCACAAGAAAATTACACGACAACGGAAAAGGAACATTTAGCCGTCGTTTTTTTGCTTTTGATAAGTTTCGCTCGTATATAACGCTATCTAAAGTTATCATATTTACCGACCACTCCGCCTTAAAATATTTGTTAGCAAAAACGGACGCTAAACCCTGCCTTCTTCAATGGATCCTCCTCTTACAGGAGTTCGATTTAGAGATCTAGGATAAGAGGGGTGTGAAAAATTTAGCCGCCGATCACCTCTCACGCTTAGAAAATCCCGCTGCGGAAGTGCTCGTCAAATCTGACATAAATGACAGATTCCCCGAGGAACGCCTCTTTGCCATAACTACTCATTCGTCTTCCCCACCTTGGTTCGCAGATTTTGCGAACTATTTAGTTGTGAGAGTGCTCCCAAAAGACTTTTCGAGCCAGCAAAAGAAGAAATTATTTTCTGACTTGAAATATTTCTTTTGAGAGGACCCTTTTCTTTTTCATGTCTGTGCGGACCAAGCAGTCTGAAGATGTGTCGCATGTGTGGAGTGCACGAAAATACTTAGGCACTGCCACGAGGGTCCGGCTGGTGGGCATTATCAAGCTAACTGGACCGCGTGGAAGGCGCTGGAGGCGGGCTTCTTTTGGCCCACTCTATTCAAAGACGCTCACAATTTTGTGCACTCCTGCGATAGCTGCCAGCGGTCGGGTAACATCTCTCGTCGCGACGAGATGCCCCAAAATTTGTTTTTAGAATGCGAAGTCTTCGATTTATGGGGCATAAATTTCGTTGGCCCACTACCTTCGTCTTTCAAAAAGTAATTATATTTTAGTGGCGGTCAACTACGTATCGAGGTGGGCGGAAGCGCAAGCTCTCCCAACTAACGATGCGCGCATCGTCGTAACTTTTCTTACAAAACTATTTTCCCGCTTCGGCACACCTCGCGCGATTGTAAGCGATAGGGGGACGCATTTCTGTAACACCCAAATGGCTAAGTCATTAGCTAAATACGGCGTCACGCACAAACTTGCCACCCCCTACCACCCACAAACTAGTGGCCAAGTAGAGGTAGTAAATCGAGAGATAAAGCACATATTAGAGAAAACCGTTTCACTTAATAGAAAAGATTAGTCCATCAAACTCGACGATGCGTTGTGGGCTTATCGTACCGCATACAAAAGCACAATTGGTTGTACGCCGTATCGATTAGTCTCCGGCAAAGCATGCCATCTCCCCGCAGAATTAGAACATCGCACACTTTGGGCTTTAAAACTTTTAAATCTCGACGCTAACTTAGCCGCTCAAAATAGAATATTGCAACTAAACGAGCTCGATGAATGGCGTGCAAATGCTTACGAGAGCAATAAATTCTATAAGGAGCGTTCTAAATTTTACTACGACCGAAAAATCAAGACCCAAAAAACTTTTTCTCCGAGTGATCTTGTCCTTCTATATAATTCACGACTTACACTTTTCCCCGGGAAACTTAGATCATGTTGGTCTGGCCCCTTCAAAGTTAAAGAGGTTTGGTCATATGGGACCGTACTCGTCTCTCACCCGGAAAAAAGCTCGTTTAAGGTGAACGGTCATCGCTTAAAATTATACATAGCAGGCGATCCTGTGGGCAGTAATTTCGAATCCATAACCCTCCTCGATATATAAATCGCCAAAATAGTCGAGCTACACGACTATAAACAAAGCGCTCCTGGGAGGTACCCTATGTTTATCTTTTTTGCTATTTCTTTACTTTTTCTTTGCTATTTTCTTCATAATGCAAGATTCCTAAACTGCGCCTTCCCAACCTCCTTTCAGGGAAGCTTCTACCCCCCTCTCTTTATTTTCATTATACATATTGCGTTTCCTATTTGTTCTGCATACTTACGTTACAACATTGGGGATAATGTTGGACTCAAGTATGTGGGTGTTTTCTCGCTTTATTTTCCCAACTTCTATTTTCTGCACTGTATTTCTATTTTCTGCACTCCAAAAATTTTAAAAATATATGAAAAAAATATATAACAACAAAACGAAACAAAAAAATTTGAAAATGAAAATTCCAAAAAAGTTTTATTTTCCTTTCTTTTTATTACAAAAATTCCAAAAAAAGTATAAAACACAAGTTTCAAAATAATTATAAAATAAAAATTCCAAAAATACTTAGTTTCATTTTGTAAAAATCTTTGTAAATATTTTTGTAAATAATCTTCTCTCTCTCCCCCTTCCTTTTCTCTCTCATTCTTGTAAATAACTTCTCTTTTTCTCTCAATCATTGTAAATAGAATGAAAATGTTATGAAAAAAAATACAAATTTTTTTCACAAAACTTAAAAAATACAAAAAAAAATTCGTAAAACTTAAAAATCTAATAAAAAAGTGATAAAAACTCTAAAAATCCAAAAAAATGTTTTGAAACAAATAAATCAAATATATCATCCTTAATTTTCTCGCTATCCAAAAATTTTGTTTTGAGTTTATTTATATGTGAATTTTATTAATTCTTTGTTTGTTATTCGTTTGTTAATTATTGATTGAAAAATTTAAATTTCCAGGGTTAAGTTTTAAAGAATTTATTATGCTTTGTTAAAAATAGCGAACTCGTTTTAGGCACTACTTCAAATTTTTCATTAATATGAACACGTGTATTATGTTAGAAAATAACGACTATATGATTCAATTATGTTTACTTTTAACTTTCTGAAAAATTGGAACGTATAATTTATTAAGGTTGCTCTCAAAAATTTTTTTAATTAAAATTCTAGTTTTCTTTTCTCCCCTTACTTATCATGACTTACTTGACATGATAAAATTGATTATCCTTAAAAGATCCTATGTCAATGAGAATAAGATTTCGTTCCGTAAACAAAGACACACAATAATTTAAAAAGATTATATGTTACGGAGTAAGATGATAAAATTCATTACTCACACACTTATACATTGAGTTAATTTTATTATTATGAAGTTGAAAAAAATGATATAAGGAAAATAAGATTTCATTTTCCTAATAATCCAAAAGAAAAAAAAATAGAGGTTCGAGAAAAAATTACCTCACCTCAAATTTCAAATCCTCTTCATAAACAAACATCAACCCCCTTGGCCAATTTCACGATTTTAGGATTAATTCAATAATCTTTTTGAGAGCATAGTTTGTAAATTGCATTATTTCCAGTAAAACTCCTATAAGCTAAAGTTCATATAATTCCAAACTATTTTCGTTAATCTAACCATTACAATTTTGCTTTCTATTTGATTACATCAAGAAATCTTTTGGCCAAATATTTTGCGCTATTTAAATCATCTTCATAATTTTAGGACTTAACTCTTACACCCCGTATGTTTATTTAGATCTCTATTATAATTAATTAAGCGATAGCTAAACTTAGAATTTTTCTATTCCTTATAAGTCCACCTCATACTTTTACTATGGAATAGCAAAAGCTTAAGTATGTGGGTATTTGATAATTTGTATATATAACTATTTTTATATTCATTATTTAAGTAGTTTTCGTTTTCTTTTGTTATTTTAGGTTAAATTTCTTTAATAAAATGCTCCTTTTATTGTATATATTTTGCTAACTTAGTTTATTTTATTTTTCAGAAATTTTCAGAATTTTGCCAGAAAAATCATGTATCACGCCCGTGTACTGTTGGTCACGCCCGTGATCTGGGCGTGACACCTCAAAATCCAGTGAATCAGCAATTTTTCGAAGAAAACGTGTGATACGCCCGTCCACAAGCCCGTGTCGAATGACACGCCCCGTGACCATGGCCCGTGCCACTCCAGCTCGACGTAAACGCGCTCGACGATCGTCAACTAACCCGACACGCCCACCGTCATGCCTGTGACCAGGGGCGTGACTCCTCCACCTGGCCGACAAACTGCCGCCGGCAACTTTTCGGCGCAAACGACGCCCAGTTCAACCTCCCCAACACGCCCACCGTCATGCCCGTGACATGGGGCGTGACGTCCACGTGGACCTCCCGAAGTCAACAACGCCATCAAATCGCCGAAATCAGATGATGAATAGTCCCCGACACGCCCAATGTCACGCCCGTGACCTGGGGCGTGACCGCCGTGTTTTCAGCCGCAATATCAAATCTCCAATCGAATCACCGACCTCCATTTGAATAGTAGTGACACGCCCTCCGATACGCCCGTGTCAGAGGGCGTGTACTTGGAAAATTTTGCCAATAAAAGGCCAGCTGCTGTATGAGTTAAGGGTTCCGAAATTTTAAACCATTTTGTTGACAAGGGCTACTGTTTGGAGCTTGCTTTAGTGCTCTGTAAGGAACCCCCCTCCTTCTTAAGTTTGTTTGCTTAGGCACTTGTAATCAGCTTCTTTTGTAATAAAAATCGTTAGTTTTTCATCCTTACATGCTCTGAAATATCTCTGATTGCCTCCTTTTAACCAATCTTATGTATTTATGTTTTCATTTTCATATTGCGCGCGCGTGTGTGTATGAGTTAAAATTGCGAAATTTATTTTTTAAATCGAAAAACCTTTTGTTTTACTTTCATTTTTCTCAATATTTCTAGCCGTTATTATAGCAGTTTTCTTTATCATATTCTTTAGATTTGGTTAGACTTATGATTTTTATGCTTCCAAATTCGTTCTTATGAACTTGTAAAACTATAAAAAAGGTGTTTTTCATTCCTCTTAACTGTAGCTTCTTTTTAGCTTTCTTCCACTTTTTAAACTGTTTTACAAAGCTATAAGAATGTATAATGTGTTATTTTAATTTTTCAACAACTTTGATTTCCGCAATTATCTAAAAAGATTTTTGCTCAAACAATTTTTATTTCCACTTTTTATGCATTTCTATCAAAATCTAACGGTAAAAATGCAAACGTTTTAATTTTTCAAGCACTTGCTTTTCTCACCTTAATTTGAAAACTTTTTTCTCAAACAATTTTTATTTTGCCTTTTTACGCATTTCTACCGCATTCCAGCGATAGAAATGCAGTTGTTTTAATTTTTCAATAATTTTGTTTTTCTTATTTTTCTCCTGAGTGCGTGTGAGTATGAGATAATTTTCATCTCCTAATTTCAATTATGTAAGTGTGTGTGTGTATTTCATTTATGCAAGTGTGTGAATGTGTGGTTTTATTTTCTATTGTGTGCGTGTTTTACTTTCAAGTAAAGTGCGTGAGTGTTAGCATTTATTTCCGCCTGCTAGCCAGAAGTTAAATGGCAGGACTTTATTTGCCGCCTACTCATTTGAGTTAAATGACAGGTCTTTATTTTTCTGTAATTATTTGAGTAGTACTTGTACTAGCATTTATTTCCGCCTACTTGCTTGGAGTTAAATGGCTGGACTTTATATAAGTAGGACTTGTTGTTTTTATCTTCCGCCTACTCGCTAGGAGTTAAATGGCCAGACTTCATTTCCCGCCTACTCGTTTGAGTAGGACTTGAGTAATTTTCAGCTTTTATTTACCGCCTACTCATTTGAGTTAAATGGCAGGTTTCTATCTTCCGCCTACTCGCTAGGAGTTAAATGGCCGAACTTTATTTCCCGCCTACTCATTTGAGTAGGACCTGTACTCGCATTTATTTTCGCCTACTTGTTAAGAGTTAAATGGCGTGTCTTTATTTCCCTCTAAATATTTGAGAAGGACTTGTAATTGCATTTATTTCCGCCTACTCGTTTGAGTAGGACTCGCTTTCATTTCCCGCCTACTCGTTTGAGTAGGACTTGCAAATTTTCAGCTTTTATTTCCCGCCCACTTGTTTGAGTGGGACTTGCAATTTCATTTTTGCAATTTTCTCTTACTAGTAACTTAGTTTTATTTCTGTCACTTTATTATGTGTTTGGATGAGTGCGGGTGTTTTTTTTTGTAGTAACTTTTTTAATATTAGGTTATCTTGCTTTTCTTCTTATTCTCTTTATAAACTTTCAGCGAATAGTTTAGAACGCTCGCCTAACCAAACTCATAAGTTATCCCCATTCTGATGAGTGGCTAATCGCTTTTAGCCCTCGGTATCGAAGAGCTTTGGGATATAAAAATGTTTTAAATAACTAAAGGTCTTATTTTTCTATTTAATTAAAAACTTAAGGTTTACCCCGGGTTAACGACGCGTAGAACCACATATCGATGTGTGGGCTCTATTTTCATTATCCATACGCTAGCTAGCCGAGAGGCCGTGCGTATGGACTGATCACCCCTAGGTAAAGAGAGTTCCGCACTAACCCTCGAGAGAGGAGGCGCGCTAACTCTACCGAATTGGGTTCCCCACCCAATAGCGGGGTTCTTAGCGTACTGCGAGCATTAAGAGGAATCCTTCGTCAGATGAGAGCCCCATTGAATATTCTTAATGTCTAGGTGAGGGATATTCCTAGAGACAGGTGAGCTCATTATTTTGGAACCTCCACGGCCAAGTTTCCACTTTAATTAAATTGAAACTTTAGAACTCTAGTTATTCAAATCTATTTTTAATCCTAACGTAATTCGATACCGAGTGTTATCTCTTCATCGACTTTAATCTTAATCTATTTTCGTCCTATTTTAGTTAAAATCAACAACTTACTATTTCGGTAAAATAATAGTGCTTTCAGAGCAGTAGGGATAATCAACCCGTTCCCGGGAAATTTACGATCTAGATATTCCCCCGAATATTCTGTATTACTTGCGATAGGTGCACTTGAGTCCCTTAGCAAACCTGCATCGTTCGACTCATCGAACCAACCACCCACATAAGAGTCTATTCGCGGGCCATCAAGTATAGTCGAGTGGGCAGGCCGCATGCGACCCGCACTCCCAGACCACACGCGCGAGCTGCCTGCACGTGCCCGCACACATGCTGGGTGCGCCTGCTCGGCCCTTTCGTGCTCAGGTTCTCCTTTGGGGGATCATGAGGTTTGTGGATTTGATGCGCGTAATCGATCTGGTTGAGCCCATGTGTACTCAATCCGAGTCTTGTCGGTTTGACTTGGAGATTTCAAGGGGGAACCCATCAAATGCCTTCAAATTTTCACGAGTCATGATCCACAAAGTGATGAGCGAGAAAATTTCCTACTTATGACGCCCTCCAATTGTTATGAAATTATTTGCCTTGCTTTACGAGATATCAGACAAAAATATATTAATGCTTATTCGCTAACTATTGTGCGATAGGAAAATCTGGCAAGAAATATCTTGCAAATTTGGTGGCATTCCCTTATGAGCCTCTCTTCTAACGCCTATAAATTATAGGGGGTCATTCTGCTTTTTTCTCACGTTGTTGTAGAGATTTTGGAGTTCACAGAGCTACTGTAGTCATCATGTATCCCTCGAAGAAGGTTAGTATTTTTGTTGACTCGTGAATGAGGAGAGAGACGAGCGGGAGAGGTTGATGTCGGTAGTTTCACGTAGAACGGTGCCGATGTGGGGGTGACATAAGAGACATTGTTCGCAGATGTAGCAAACTTGGAAGCGCGCAGAGGGGGCCGCCCACGCGTGAGGTTGGCAGTGCGCGGGGGTGTCCGTGCGTGAGGTAGATCGCATAAAGTAGGCCACACACGCACAAGTCGGCCTGCGGACGAGCGCGGTCACGCGAGCGTGTGCGCGGGGCTGGCAATTTCAGGAAGATAGTGCGGGGGCTACTTGCTCGCTTATGCGATTGCGCGCGGGTTCACCTACACACGTGTTCGGGGCCACTTTCGTGGTCATGTCATTCTCCATGCATGCTGATCCACTTCCTCTGGCTTGCTTTGGTGTTAAGGCTGATTTATTTTGCAGGTGTCGAAAGCCATTGTTCCGCAGCGATCGATGCGCCTTCTATCATCCTTTACCTCTGCCGGTGCATGCAGATGTAGGAAGAGATTTGGGATTTTGGAGAACGTTTAGATTGTGATTATATCCTCATTGGAGTGCGGTCAGCTCCCTACTGTGGGCCATTTTGCGATTACGGAGGGCGCTTGAAGGTGGGGTTTTGAATCCCTCCCACTAAGAAGGCAATCATTGTACTTCGGTGCTCCGACGTTCCGGTGACGCAGTTTTCTCTAGTGGGGCTGCCGAGGGTCATGAGACTACTTTGCTTCTTTTGATTGCATGGTTCTCTTATGTTAGTTCGCCTCTTTCGCGAATGGTGCGAGGTATGTCTTGGATCAGGCGACCGGGTCAAAGTTCAAAGCAACTATAGGTGGTTGTCATTTGAGAACAAGACTGGCTATCGTCATGGAGGGATGTTGTATGGGTTCGTTAAGAACCCGTTAGAGCTTCCCGAGACTTGGTGGGATCCTCCTGATCGTTGTCGCCATCTCACAGGGAAGGAGCGTAACATTACTCCGTTGTTGGGATTTGAGGATCCGCACGAGCTGGGGCTATTCTTTATATGATCAGCGCATTCATTGTGCGGAAGTGGGTAGTTCTTGCGGGCCTTTCGACAAATTCAAAGAGGAGCTGTGTCGTGCCACAGGAGCGTGGAAAAAAAAATAAGCTGAACTTTTTACAGCGACAGGGAGGAGGAGGGTCATCCTCAACTGCCCTCAAGGTCATTATTGACATTGTTGATGATTGTCCAGATGATCTAATTGCTGATCTGCCGCCTACGAAGACCGAGGATGTATAAGATACTCTTGCGATCGCGCCGACTTCTCGAGCAATTCCTGAGTCGTCATTGGTTATGGGGAGGGCGAAGGATCTGGAATGTTCTGCTTGCCAAGCACTTTTTCGGAAGATATGTTGGTTGCCCCCAATATTTTCCTTCTTTTGCCTTGCTTTGCACATGAGAATAATTTGTTTTCCGTGTTTGCAGCTTGATGAAGCTTGAGATATTGCTCTCTCGTGGAACGGTACCTACGTAACCACGAAGGATGACTTTCTTTCCCTATGGGTGAAGCTGGCCACATCTGATAACTCGTCGGTGGAGGCCCATAGGAAGAAGGAGGTCGTTTCTTGGCTGGTTAATGCGGAATCCTAGTTGTCCTCTTCTCAGTCCGAGGTGGAGTCCCTTCTGGACAAGCTGAGCATCACCGAATCCGAGATCGGGGCTCTTTAAGGGAGACTGGATTCTGCTGAGGTGATCCTTGTCGAGTGTTGAAGTATTAGACCGGGCAGCCTTGCGGTCTTGTCCAGCGGTTTATTGACCGAGCGGTCTGGCGGTCTCTCTCAGAAGCCTGGAGACCGGGCGGTCTATCAGTCTCCCATTGCGGTCTGTTCTTATCCTGCTGGAGTTGCCGAGCGGTTAACTCATCTGTCTAACCGCGCGGCCTGTGCGGTCTCCTCTATTTCTAGCCGCTCAGCACTGTACATGTTCAGTCCCACATTGTTTGTTTGTACTCTCTCATCTCTCCTCCACTCTATAAAAGGGTGGTCATACCTTTGTAAATGATATCTTTTTTGGATAATAAAATTTCAATTATTCAAAATTCTATCCGTTTGTTCATGCATGTTCGCTACATTTTACATGGTATCAGAGCACACAGTCTTTTCCTCCTGATTGTGTGCGCTCTCTGATTCTCGCGGCTTATTTTCTGCTTTACGCGACCTGTCTTCGCGGCTTGCCTTCTCTTCTGTCCGCTGCCCTGTTCGCGCGGCTTGTTTCTCCTTGCTTCTCTTCTCCAGCTGCTATTCGTCGTCGCGACTTGTTTCGTTGTCGCCGCACCCTGGTTCCTTCTTGCCTCTCCGGCTTCCTAGTCGTTCCGGCCTGCTTCTGTTCGCTCGGCTTGCGACTTGTTGTTGTCGCTTCTTCTTGCTTACTCTTCTCTTCTGTTCGCTCGGACTTTTCAGTACGCGCGACCTCTTACCCGCTGTGCCTTTGTCTGCTTCCTGGCCGCTTGTGTTCGTGCGACTTCTTCCTTTTAAACCCAATTCGGGACGTCTGTCCCCCCTTCCATGTCTCCTGCTGCGGCTTATCAGCAGGTTCAGGCTCTTGGTGCTGAAATCCTCCAGAATTTCCCCTTCTCCGCGGACTTGGCCGAACATCACAAACACTTCCAGGAACTCCTGGTTGTTTGTTATCTTCTCCGTCTTCCCGATTCCTATGATATGATCCGCCAGCAGATCCTGGGTGAGGCGGAATCTCCTACTTTGGATGCCACAGCGGCTCGCATTGCCGCTGTTACTTCGCTGCTCCAGCGGCCTCTGTTGGCCTCCCCCCTTCCCAGGACTCCTTTTCTCACCAAGCTCAGAAGGGGGGACCTAGTGGCCGCGACCACTCCGACGAATGGGGTTCGTCCAGGTTCCTCTGCTCTCACTGTGGTTGTACCGGCCATTCTGTTGACCGCTGCTGGCAGAAAAATCCTCATCTTCGCCCTTCCGGTGATGCTCCTTCTTCGGCCTCCGCCTCCTCTCAGCCATCTGCCTCTGTGGCTACGACGTCAGGTAGTGCCCACGTCGTTACCCAAGGTAAATGGCTGATTGACTCCGGTGCTACAAATCATATGACTGGCAACCCTCATTGCTTATCCTGTCTTGAGACACATGACCACTTGCCCCCGGTTCGTGTGGCGGATGGTTCACCGTCCCCGGTTCATGGGACGGGCATGGTTCAACTCACCCCATCACTTTGCTTGGAGGACACTCTCTATGTCCCGAAGTTCCCGTGCAATTTATTATCTGTTACTACTTTATGCCGGCAACTTCAGTGCTCTGTCTTATTCACTCCAACTGCTTGTTCTTTTCAGGACTAGAGGACCCAGCGGACGATTGCTACTAGGACTGAGAGCGGCAGCCTCTACTTCCTCGACGATGTTTCCGCTCTGTCCGCCTACTCCTCCTCTACAGATCTCCTTCAATGGCATCTTCGCCTTGGACATCCTCCTCCTCGGATTCTTCGACAACTTCTGCCCCACTTACCTCCTACCAGTTCTCCGCTCAACTGTGATGCGTGTCAGCTTGGCGAACATCATCGCTCCTCCTTCCCACCGAAGCAAGGCCGTGGCTCCTCTCTCCCGTTTGATCTTATTCATTCTGATGTCTGGGTTCCTGCTCCTACCCTCACTGTTGGTCGGGGTAGTTTTATTTTGTCACTTTTATAGATGATTTTTCATGATGTACCTGGGTGTACCTATTAAAAGATCGCTCTGAACTCTTTTCTGTTTGACAATCATTTTATTTTATGATTCAGAATAAGTTTGACATTTCTATTAAAGTTTTACGTTCTGATAATGCCAAGGAATATCTTAATCATGAGTTCTCCTCTTTCTTTCACCAACATGGTCTTCTTCATCAAACTACTTGTGTTTACACATCCCAGCAGAATGGGGTGGCGGAGCGTAAAAACTGTCACCTACTTGATGTTGCTCGTACTCTCATGACGCAGATGCACGTACCTCGCTCCTACTGGGGCTGCGCTGTGCTCCTCGCCTGCTATCTCATCAATCTCCTTCCCTCCACAGTTCTCCACGTCCAGACCCCCTTCTCCATTCTCTACCCCCACAAGGAACCTTTTCCTCTCCCTCTCCGTGTCTTTGGCTGTACGGCCTTTGTTCACGCTCCCTCCGCTACCCGCGACAAGCTTTCCCCCCATTCCACCAAGTGTGTCTTTTTGGGGTACTCCACCACTCAAAAAGGCTATTGTTGTTTTGAACCCCTTCTACGCAAACAATTTGTCTCCGCGGATGTGACATTTTTCGATAATGCTTCCTACTTCTCTCCTATCTCCTCTCTTCATCCTGATATCTCCGTTCCCTCCACGCCTCTCGACGTCTCCCCACCTCCATCTCCTCCTCCACCGTCTCCTTCCCTGTCCGTCTCCCCACCCACCCCTCCTCCCTCTTCTCCGACGACGTCTCTCTCTAGTCCCGGGCCAGCCTTCTCCGCCACGGACGCTCCGGTCGCTGACGCACCCGTCGACCTGGATCTTCCGATTGCTCTTCGCAAAGGGGTGCGGGCGTGTACTCAACACCCGCTTGCGGCAGTTGTTTCCTATGATCGGCTTTCTCCTTCTCGCAGGTGTTTTGCCTTGGCTATCTCCGCTACATCTACTCCCCGTACCTACCAGGAGGCTCTTGCTCTCCCTCATTGGAACTCTGCCATGGATGAAGAGATGGCTACTCTTACTGAAAGGGGTACCTGGACCCTTGTTCCTCCTCCCGTGGGCACTGATGTGGTTGGCTATCGCTGGGTCTTCGTTGTGAAATTTCACCCCGACGGCACTGTGGATCGCTACAAGGCCCGGTTGGTGGCCAAAGGCTTCACTTAGACTTACGTCATTGATTACTTTGACACTTTTTCTCCGGTTGCTCGCCTCAGCACCATCCGGGTTCTTCTCTCGGTGGCTGTTAACCGGGACTGGGCTATTTCCCAGCTTGATATGAAGAATGCCTTTCTCTATGGCGATCTTCAGGAGGATGTCTACATGGAGCAACCTCCTGGTTATGTTGCTCAGGGGGAGACACGCGTATGCCATTTGAAGAAGGCCATTTATGGCCTAAAGTAGAGCCCTCGGGCGTGGTTTGACAAATTCAGTGGCATTGTGGCTACCATCGGCTTTACAAGGAGTTCGGCCGATCACTCCTTATTCATTCGCAAAACGGCCTTGGACTGGTGGTTTTGGCAGTATATATGGATGATATTCTTCTTACTGGCGATGACCGAGATGGGGTGGACTTGACGAAGAAGCACCTCCGTCAACACTTGGTCACGAAGGATATGGGCTCCCCGAAATACTTTTTGGGGATTGAAATCTCTCGGAAACTTGGCTCGTTGGTTCTCTCCCAATGGAAGTATGCCCTTGATCTTCTACAAGAAGCAGGATTGACAGGTGCCAAACCGGCTCGGTTTCCCATGGCTATTGGAGAAGACAAAACGTGGACGGATGACTCGCCTCTTCTATCTGATGTCACAAGGTACAGACGTTTAGTAGGCAAACTCATCTATCTCACGGTGACTAGACCCGACATCGCCTATGCTGTAGGCAAGGTCAGTCAGTTTATGCAAGCTCCCAGGGAGTGCCATCTTCAGTCTGCCTTGAAGATTTTAGAGTATGTCAAAGCAGCACCAGACAAAGGGCTAATCTTTCAGAAGAATGGTCATATGAGGGTTGAGGCCTACTCAGATTCAAGTTACGCGGATGACAAAGGCGATCGTAAGTCCACATCAGGTTTTCTTACTTTTGTTGGAGGAAATCTTGTGAGTTGGAAGAGCAAGAAACAGTATGTTGTCTCCAGATCCAGTACAGAAGCCGAATACCGGAGTATGGCGTCAACCACGTGTGAGTTAAAGTGGTTGCGGGCTCTCATGCTTGACCTAGGGGAGGTCTATGACTATGCTCTTCCTATGTTCTGTGACAACAAGGCCGCAATATACATATCCAGAAATCCGGTCTTCCATGAGAGAACAAAGCATATAGAGGTTGACTGCCACTTCATTCGGGAAGAGATTTTGAAGAAATAGATGTGTACACCGTTTGTCACCTCTGACAAAGAATTAGCAGATATCTTCACAAAGCCGGTCTCTACTTCCCTCTTCCACATTTGTGACAAGCTGGGCATGATTGATATCTATGCTCCAGCTTGAGGGGGAGTGTTGAAGTATTAGACCGGGCGGCCTTGCGGTCTTGTCCAGTGGTTTATTGACCGAGATGTCTGGCGGTCTCTCTCAGAAGCCTGGAGACCGGGCGGTCTATCGGTCTCCCATTGCGGCCTGTTCTTATCCTGCTGGAGTTGCCGAGCGGTTAACTCATCTGTCTAACCGCGCGGCCTGTGCGGTCTGCTCTATTTTTAGCCGCTCAGCACTGTACATGTTTAGTCCCACATTGTTTGTTTGTACTCTCTCATATCTCCTCCATTCTATAAAAGGGAGGTCATACCTTTGTAAATGATATCTTTTTTGGATAATAAAATTTCAATTATTCAAAATTCTATCCGTTTGTTCTTGCATGTTTGCTACTTTTTACATCGAGGTGGTCCGCCATACCAAGGCAATTGATGCTATGATGTACCAGCAGGAGGGAGAGGTTGAGGAGATGAAAAATAGAATGCTGGGTAATTTCAGAGTGGGAGGAGGTCGAGGTCGTGCGTGTGGCTGCGGTGGTCAACTATTAAGCCTCTCACGCCTTTGAGGTGGAGCGGTCTTGCATCGCGGGGAGACGCGCCCTGAGATGATGGAGATGGAGGTTGATCCACTCATAGAGGACGAGCCCGAAGCCGCATACTTCTTGGGATTCGACAAGGGATTTCAAGCGGCTCAGAGGTTTTCGGAGCGTGATGCCCTAGACATAGAGGATGCTTCAGACAACGATGTTGATGCTGTCATGGAGGGATGATCCTTGGGACGTCTTCCTCCCCTAAATTATTTTGATTTGCTATTTTTTGTTTTATAGCTGTACTTTTGCGATGTTTCATGCTTTTGTTTTTTATGATGACGTAGCCCTAGTGACACCTTTTATTTGAGTGGAGACCATTTTTTTGCATTCAAATCTGTTGTACTTTTGTTATGCTTTGGTGGACGTATTCTTTTTGGCAGAGTAGCGTCATGCTAGAGTGTTATTTGTTTAGTCGTGCTTCCGGGAGAGCCATAGACCATTGAGGGTTTGGAGGCGATGTGTCCCCACTTACTCGTGCCTTGAGCAGTGATGGTGAAGAATCTTTGTTTGCACCTTTATGAGAACCGGAGTTTGTCCATATGGAGGTGGAGAGGAACCTTTGTTCGCTCGCACCTTAGGAAGATCGGGGTCCGTTCGGGTGGAGGTGACAAAGAACCTTTGTTCGTTCTCCCCTCAGAAGGACCAAGGTTTTGTTGGTGTTACCATAATGATCTAGAAGTGGTCAAACATGTAGATTCATTGCCAACACAATATGAGCCTACAGGGTCACACATAAGAGTGTTTTGAGAAGTTGGAGGAATGGATTGTGTTGATCTTGCTCATATATGATGTGAGTGGAGGATGAAGCACTTGACTGTATTGGAATTTGAGAGGAAAAGTCAATTCGTCGAGTTATCCCGAGACATCCCAACGAATTCGTCGGATTATCTCATGTCATTTCGATGAATGTGTCAAAGTCATCTCGACGAATTCATCGAATCATCCCGAGTTATTTTGACGAATTTGCCTCGTGTCTTCTCGAGGAATTCGTCGAGTTACCTTGCATCATTTTGACGATTCGTCGAGACATCTAGTGTCATCTCGATGAATATGTTTCGAGCAAACTCCATAAGTTATGGTTCTGACAGTGGTGATTATTTACATCTGTTTATTCCTTTGGGTATAAATAGAAGATGCCTTAGGGTTTTTCCTAAGTGTTGTGCTAAGCCCGAGAACATCCAAAAGGAACCGACAGAAAATGTTTCTGAAAGTCTCGTTCCCGTCACCGTCGCTCAACCCGATTACAGCGCCCGTCGTTGTCTCCTCTTCTGGAGCAGACCAAGCAGTCTGTGAAGACCCAGAGTGCTTTCTGTTCTCCTTCTCAGATTTTGTTTTACGAAGTTCTGGTGTTCTCCCGTTCATGTGGATCACTGTAGAGCCACAAATTATTTATTGCGTAGACTCACTCGCCGGCCGGAGACCTATCTTTTGGAGCATCTTGGTTGAGTGCCGACTCAATCCCGTTAAGGTATACTTTTATCTAAAGTTGTTTTTACTTCTTGATCAATGTTCATCGCAAGATCCATTTCTCTTTGGGTTTTCTTGATTCCTTATTCAACTGCGCACATGTGATGTGTAGCCCACCAAGAAAACCAACAGTGGTATTAGAGACAGGTTGCATGATAATTATTATTTCAAAAGTTACTAAATCTACTATGTGTAGATCTGGAAATTTAGAAGTGTTCTAAATGCCCAAATCTATTCTTGGAATATCAAATGTTGTTGAAAGTTTTTGAGTAATCGGTCAGCGAGGCCACCACAAGGGGCTCTACCCCTTGGTACCCCTCCAGGAACACATGTGGTTTCATTGTGATTTCTTTGTTTCTCCTTAACAGTAACTGTCCTTCTTGTTGGTTTGTGAAACCAAGTGTAACGCCTCGAAACTCAAAAGAGCGACGGGTGGCATTTTGGGCCAAGTTTGGAACTTGGCAGGGGCACACATCCTGGGACACGGGCGTGTCCCCGGGGCATGTCGTGCTCGGGTCGACGATCTGACCGAGTGGTCGACGAATTTGGAGTCGACGATCTTCGAGCAGCGAACACGGCCTGAGACACGGGCGTGTCCCAGGCCGTGTCCTTCACGGGGTGTAGCCGGGCCGTGGCGGGGGTGATACACGGGGTCAGCACATGGGCCGTGTCGGGTAGACACCGACATGTCAAATTACACACGGGCACGTCGAGTACCCATGTCCATTTCGGGCGTTTTCGTTCTTGTGTCGATGGAGTAACACGACACACTACACGGCCGTGTACTGTATGACACGAGCTTGTCAAGTTTGACACGGGCGTGTCAAGTTTGACACGGGCGTATCAAGTTTGACACGGGCGTGTCGGGTGCCCGTGTTCTTTTCAGTACGCATCAGTTTCGACGGCGAATGGGGAATACGGCCCTGGACACGGGCATGTCACAAGCCGTGTTTGGCCCAGATTTTGGATTTCAAGCCCGAATCGTGGCCGTCCGTTTCCTTATTTTGGGATCTAACGGCTTGGGGCTGTTCCTGTCTGGTTTATACCGGGAATAGGGTTTTGAATCCTTCATTTCATCCAAGCATTCTCTTTCTAAGCTTCTAGAGAGAGAGGAGAGCAAGGAAGAAGAAGGGAGTTACATCCGGCCACCGGCAGAGCTTCAGAGCTCCAAATCACGAGCCAACTTCGGATCTACGAAGGCGTGGACATTGCGGTGCTTTTCATCCGCATAGATTTACATGGCGCTAAGGAAAAATTCTAGGGTAACAATTCTCATCCTAGGACATGCGAAGTCCTCTTTTCTTTGCATAGGAAGCCCGCTCTCGTGAGTTTGCGGTGAGTTCGAGGCGTTCCTTTGGGTAGACATGAATAGTCCCTGTTGTTTAGCATGTAGAGTACATAGTTGAGAAATGGACATAGACATGATGTGTGAAGCCTACCCGGACAAGTTGGTCTGAATCGGTGATGTTGCATTGCATGAATGGCTGGAGAAGACTCCGTGTAATTGTTTGTTTTTCTGATTTTCTACGCGGTAGATTGCAACAAGGAGCCTTGGGGACTAACTCCAAGGTGCACCCGAAAAGCTGGGCAGTTGCGTGATTCTGCCATTTTGGTGGCCTGGGAGCCAACTTGCACATAACCGGGTTATGTGAATTGTGTGATCAAATTGGGACTCGGGGAAGTTTGACCCCGACTATGTCTTAAGATGACAGGGTGGTGGGAGCAACGGGTTAGGCGGAACCGTACCTGCTCTTTATCATTCGGTAAAGAGACCTAACAGTACATGGCACTTGCCGTTGGCATAGATGGAGGGTCTTAGGCAGTGGCCAAAAAGACCAAATGCTCACGAGATATTGCCATCCAAGGGACGGTGGTGAGTCAGCGGACTTTGACCGTGTTCATCGAGAATGTGCCCTGAAAGCACGAGGTGTATGGCCGTGTGTGACCACGCCTGTAATGAAGTGTTTATTCACTTTACTGCTTGGTTATGCTAACAAAGTGCAGGGAAGGAGCATCGCAACCCCGAGTATGGGGGCGGTGTCGTTATAATTTGGTCAGCATAGCTGAACGTTGCTTTTGTTTGCCACCGTCGTGGTGGATTGTGCTTGCAGGTGCTGTGGAGCCAAGTGGTAAATATCGGGCAAAAAGCCCTTGTTGTTGAGCCGACCCTCGAAGGCCTAATATGAGTGTTTACTTGTTTTATTCATGTGTGACCATCCTGCGTGCCGAGGTTTGGAAAACACTATAATTTGGGTAAATAATTGGAAGGCCTTAAGGCCATTATACTTGTGTATTGTACGTTCATTCCTATTGGGTTTTGTAGTAGACATTCAGGCTTATGCTGGGTTCTTTGTTTTGCAACCTTTAAATTGCTTACGCTAGAATGTACTTTGTGTAGGACGTTGATTCTTAGTTGGATGGTTTCCATTGAGTAACCTCGCGGTCTGTCTGTGGTATATGGCGTAGGGCCCCGGCCGGACCTACTGCTATATACTATACGACGGATAGGTGGTGTTACACCAAGTGTGTTAGATTTTGAATCTCATATATAGAAACGAACTTGTCTGAATGTGCGAGTTAGATCTGATACACTCTAGAGGGGGGGGGGGTGAATAGAGTATGGTGCTTGCTAAAAACTTTTACAACAGTTGTTGTATTCTAAATGTGAACAGGGAAGCAAATAGTAAATCTAAACACAGGATAATCACAATCTACAAAAGAAACTAATCACAAGCCACATCCAGAAACAAAAGAAACACAAGCAACTAGAAGACACAAGGAGCTATAGTGGTTCCCCAACCAATCTGGGTACATCCACTCTTCTACCACCCTAGGTAGGAATCCACTGCAGGATGAGTTGATCAGGTGTCCTAGACACCAATGAGCTTTTGATAAGGTGCTCAAAAACCAAACCAGATTTTTTGATCAGGTGTCTTGCCACCAATGAGCTTTTGATAAGGTGCTCAAAAACCAAACACAAACTTTTGAAGGGAGTTTGAAAAACCCTTTACAGCAGAGATAGAGAGAGGGATGAGAAGATCTTCTCTGTTAATAGTCAAAGAGAAGATTGTGGATGTTGTCAAAGCTCCCCCTGAGATCTTGAGTTGATCAGGAAATGAAGCTTTGCAGTAGGGTAATAGGCCTTCAGAAGATTGATCTCCAGCAAATGATGATTTCAGCAACAGCTGAAATATGAGGTGTCTGGAGTCTTGAATGATGATGGCCTTGAACACTTGAATCAAAAGAGATCTGAAGATATCAGATGGTTGACCTCTTTTGGTGATGGTGTTCTTGTATGAATCTTGAGACTGAGAAATGTCTGCAGCTCTTTTTCTTTCTCTTGTGTGATTGTTGATGTTGTGAGAGTTGTTGTTGCAGAGAATCTTTTTCTAACTTGTTGTTCTTCTTTTTGTTGTATCAGGAATTGAAAAATCTTATCTTTTATTCTTTTTTTCTGAATAGAAATGATCCACTGTCCAAGATAGCCGTTGGCTTGTCATTAAATGACTTCCTTAATTGCTGTTGTCTTCTATAGGAAAGTCCAATAAAACATTCCTTGATAATTCCTTGAAACTTGCTCCAGATTAAATGAAAAACGGCTACAGGATCTCTGAATTAAATGCTGACAGTAATTCCACAGCTGTCCAAATTTGAATCTTGAAAATCGTTGAACTCTTTAGAAAATCGTCGAACTGAGCTCCACTATTGTCGAACTGAGCTCAGAGATTTGGACTTAGACAGCAACAGAGATCGTCGATCTGAGCTCAACTATCGTCGAACTGAGCTCAGAGATAGCAGAACAAACTGGAGTCAAGATCGTCGAACGGAGTTTGACGATTCGTCGAAGTGAGCTAAACGATCGTCGAATGGAGTTCGACGATTCGTCATACTGAGCTCGACGAAATGACTTGGTCTCCAAACTGAAAAACCTGGTCTTGAGGGCAGCTTCCAAACCTAACTACTTACCCTTAGACTCAATTCTAATTGACCTTTAGATCTATACAATGAGGTCAAAACATGTTTCCTAAGAGACATAGTGATCCTGACACAAATCAGTAATAAGGTGTTCCAACAATCTCCCCCTATTTGGGTTAGGATTACTATTTACAGATATTGGAAAAATTATAAACATACAGAACAACAATATAACAACAAAACATTGCAGAAACACAGATATTATCTCAGGCAGATCATAAAATAACAAATATTGTCACCTTACAGAATTACTCCTTTTTCTTGCTCTTTATAAGTTTTATTTCCCTGTTTGGATTAAGAGCTTCCTTCTTAGATCTCCTGTCATCAGCTGTACCTAAATAAGTTTGTTGTTTTGGCCTTGGCACTATAGCTTCAGGGTGCAGCTTCATGTAGCTTTCAGAATCAAAAAACTTCCTGGAAGCATATCTTTCAAGTTCCTTTTTTCCTTTGATCAAATAATGTAGTAATGCTGGAGGTGTCCTTGCCTTGTTCTATGGCTTTCTTAATTTGATCCAAAGCAGCTAACTCTTTCATCCTAGCTGTCCAGGAAGTTGGATTATTCTCTGGATCCTCAAAAGGAACTGGAGGCTCATATCTGTTAGAGGGATTATCTAGAGGAGCTCTGGATGAGACTAAGTCTTTCAGTTTGTAGGGAAAGGGACCTGAAGTTGTATCAGAGGAGGCTTGTCCTTCCCTTGAATATGGGTGTTGCCTGGAGTAACCTTTTGAATAGACTTGAAATTCCCTATGGTTTCCTCTATAGTTTCCTCTCCTTGATTGATAGCCTCTGGATTGGCTTCCCCTATATTGAGATCTTCCTTGAGGCTGATAAGGGGTTTGGCTTCTGGCAGAGGGTTGAACAGCAGAGCTACCACCTGCACCTGCATCAGGAGGAGGAGGTGGAGGAGGATGATGAAACTGAGAGGAACCTTTCTCATATTTTCTCTTTTTCTTCATAGCTTTCAATTGATTCTTGGAGTATTGCATCCAGTGTTCTGTTATAGAGAAGTCATGCAGAATATAGTATGGAATATCATTAGTATCTTTGACTTTAGCTGGTGGAACTCTTTTCATAGCTTTGCTTCTTGCTTTTCTTTTCCTTGCTATAGTAGCTGAGGAATCATCTGAATCAGTTCTGAACTGATCAATTTTTGAGCTTTGTTCGTCATATAAAGCATCAATCATTTTAAGGTAGTCTGTCTGTTGTTGGGATTGAGTAGAGGTAACAGTAGTGAAAGCAACAGTTGTAACAGCAGGAGGAGGATAAATAGAAGTAGCACTAGCAGAGGAGATTACATCAGCAGATACAAAACTTTCAGGAGCAACACTCTCAAAAGATACAGCAGCAGTAGTAACAGCAGTAACTGGGACAGCAGATTCAGAGATAACAGTTTCAGATACAAGAACATCAGCAAGGGCAACATCAGTAGGGGCAGCAACATAAACTGAATTTACAAAGGAATGTATAATACTGGTGTCACAGCTTGAAAAGGGCACAATGGCCTTGGATAGATCTTCAGATGGCTGGACTGCAGTATGCTTTGGAAGACAGCTGAAATATATTGAATCAAAATCTGATAATAAAGATCTGAGATCCATTGAGAAAACAGCAACTTGTGGTGTTGAGGCTGGAGCTGGAGTTTAAATAACAACAGCAGCAGCAGCAGACAATCTATCCACTTTATGAGGCATATCCCCCTGCCTAGATTCAGTCAGGACTGGATCAAGGAACCCAGAGGAAGGGATTGCCTGAGGAATGAGAGAAGATAGCCTGGTAGACAGGTCTGCAACTGACTTTAGGAGTGGAGCCAAGGAGGTCTCCAACAGAAGTGATAACCTGGGAGCTACCAGCTCATAAAGTCTGTCTGCTAAGGCTGGAAGATCTACATGCTCAATAGGGACTTGAGCAGAGGTAGAGACTGTAGGTGAACAGCTGGAGATGTTGGTGGAGAGCTGGTGGATGGTGGAAAGGAAGGCTAAGATAGGGGGATTGTGGAAATGGAAGATAGTGGAATGGAAATAGAAGGTGTGAAGGAGGGTTGAGCAATGATATCTTGCAGTAACTGCTGATATGATGTGGATGAAGAGGGTAGATCAGGAGGGGATGAAGGGGAATCATACATAAAGGAATCATCCAGAAATGTGAAGGATGGAAGTTGAGATGAGGAATCAATTTCCTGATGTGGGTAGTGATGTAAAGGATGGAAAAGTTCTTCTATTTGAGATGGAACTGAAGTTGGAGATGGGGTTGAAATTATGATGGTGGATGAAATTTGAGTGGTCGAGGTGACTGGTGGAGATGAAATAAGAGGTGGTGGATGTAACGCCCCGAAACTCAAAGGAGCTAAGGGGGATGTTTTGGGCCAGTTTAAGTTCTGGCTGCAGGCACACGGCCTGGGACACGGGCGTGTCCCAGGGCGTGTCAAGCCTGTGTCGACACTAAGGCGCGAAGTCGACACTTTGGTCTCGACATTGTGTCGAGACTGGGCACACGGCCTGCGACACGGGCGTGTCGCAGGGCGTGTCGACCCGTGTCGACACTTAGCCGTGAAGTCGACACAGTGCTTCGACGTTGTGTCGAGACATAGCACACGGCCTGCGACACGGGCGTGTCGCAGGGCGTGTCAGCCCGTGTCGACACTCGTCCTGCGAAGTCGACACTTTGGTGTCGACAATGTGTCGAGACATGGCACACGGCTTGCGACACGGGCGTGTCGCAGGGCGTGTCGACCCGTGTCGACACTTAGCCGCGAAGTGTCGAGACCGTGTACACGGCCTGGAGCCCAGGCGTGTCAAGGTGACACGGGCAAGGACACGGGCGTGTCCTAGAACCCGTGCAGTGCTCGGGTTGAAAGCGGGGAAAAATCATGGGGTACACGGCCGGCTACACGGCCGTGTCAGGTGGAACACGGGCGTGTCAGCTCGAACACGGGCGTGTTCGATACCCGTGTGAGGTTCCAGGTGATTCGATTTTGACGGCGAATGAGGCACACGGCCCTGGACACGGGCGTGTGCCAGGCCGTGTTCGGTCCAGATTGGGCATTTCAGCCCCGAATCAAAGCCGTTCGTTTTCTTAGGTTGAGATCCAACGGCTGGGGGTTGTTCCTGAAGGGATATACCCGTGAGTTAACTTAGAAATCCTCACTTTTCTTCACTTGTTCTCTTTCTAAATCCTTGGAGAGAGGAGAGCTAAGGCAAGGAGAAGAAGAGCTAGATCCGCTATTGGAGGAGCTTCGGAGCTCCGAATCGCAAGCCGACTCCGGATCCACGGAGGCAACGCAAGTGCGGTGATTTCCATCCGGATACTTTTCAATGGCGCCAAAGAGGAACTCAAGGGTAACGATCCTCATCTTGAGCATGAATAGCTCTCTTTCTTAGCATAGGAAGCCCGCTCTCGCGAGTTTGCGGAGAGTTAGAGGCGTTCCTTCGGGTAGATATGTGAAGTCCCCGTTGTTTAGAGTCCGTATGCGAGAACGGACATAGGCATGATGTGTGAAGCCTACCCGGACATGTTGGTCTGGATCGGTGATGTTGCATTGCATAAGGCCGGAGAAGACTCCATGCTATTGGTTGTTTTCGGGTTTTCTACGCGGTAGATTGCAGCAGGGAGCCTTGGGGACTAACCCAAAGGTGCACCTGGAAAACTGGGCGGACACGAGGTCTTGCCAACTTGGTGGCCTGAGAGCCATCTTGAACATAACGGGGTTATGTGACTTGTGTTAGAATGGGACTCGGTGAAATTTTGACCCGCCCATATGGCTTAAATTGTCGTTGCGATGTGAGCACGGGTTAGATGGAGCCGTACCCGCTCTATGTCGTTCGGGTTAGAGAGACCTAAAGTTACATGGCACTCGCCGTTGGCATAGATGTGAGTCTTCGGCGGTCAATGGCTTAAATTGACGTGACCCATGCCAGGAAGACAAATTGCTCATAGGAATGGCCGTCAGTTGGCGGTGGTGAGTCCGGAATGTTGGTGGCTTAAATTGACGTGACATAGACCGGTTCACCGAGAATGTGCCCTGAGTGCACGGGGCGTGTGGCCGTGCGAGCCAACGCCTGTGATGAAATGGCTATGGTTATATACTTTGCTCGCTTATGCTAATGAAATGCAGGGAAGGAGCATCGCCGCCCCGAGTTGGGGGCGGGATCGTTATAATTTGGTCAGCATTGCTGACCGTTGCCTTGTTTTGCCACCGTGCGGTGGTTTGTTGTTTGCAGGTGCAGCTGGACCAAGCGGTCAATAGCGGGCTAAAGCCCTTTTTGCGAAGCCGGCCCTCGAAGGCCCGAATGGAAATGTTTTTTGCTTTATTCATGTATGACCGGCCTGCGTGCCGTGGTTTGTAAATCATATAACAGACAAGTGAAACTTTTTGTAAGGCCTTAAGGCTTGTTTTGAGTATTTTTGTAATAACATTCCTATTTTCGTATTAGTGGACATTCATGCTCTTATGCTGGGTTCTTGTTTTACAACTCTTTTAAACTGCTTCCGCTACAATGCTCTGTGTAGGATGTTGAGATTGGTTGGATGGTTTCCATACGTAACCACCCGGTCTGTCTGTGGTATATGGCGTCGGGCCCCGGCCGGACCTACTGCTATATGCTATGCGACGGATAGGGGATGTTACAATTTGGTATCAGACTACTGGTTTTGGTCGGGCTTAAACTGAATTCGTGGGCGAATTCTTTTTAAGGGGTGGTGAGCACATTGTGTGCGTCATCGTAATAACAATAAAAAGAACCCATGAATGTCCACTTAGGAATGAAAATACTCGTGTTTGAGGAACCTGCGTGTTCCTATAATTGCTGTTTGCAATTTATTTGGTCGCTAAACGGTGTTTTGTACCACTATAGGTGACCAGAAGTGGTGTTGGGCCATCAGAACGCCGAGTTTCTGAGGCTAGTAGTGCACCGGATGTTGCTCCTGCAACACCTCTGTCGGCTGAAAATATACGATTGGTGGCTGAAGCGGTGTTGGCCGTGATCAATGCGCACCCTGGAAGGCAAGCGAAGCAGCCCACTCCTGTGATGGAGCAAGTACCTCTGCAAGAGGCTGAGCCGAGGAGGGTGGAGCAAGTGATTGTGGAACCAATAGTGCTAAGGAGGGCAACTGAGAGGCAGCTAAAGCATGTAATGAGCTTTAACCCTCCGTTATTCTCGGGGTTGGGAACCCCATCTCAGGCTGAAGACTGGCTCTCCAGGGTGAAGAGAGTCATGACAGCGACGGAGACGGAGGAGTGGCAAATGACCACCATCGCTACGTTCCTTCTGGACGGGGAAGCGAGGATGTGGTGGGAAGGATTGGAGCTGCACTTACTGAGAGGTAGGCAACTTTGTGATGTCTCGATGGAGGAGTTCTCGAGATTATTCTTGGCACGATACCTCCCTTCTACTTAGAGGATTTCAATGGAGAATGAGTTTCTGAAGTTAGTGCAGGGTGAGAGGAGCGTGGATGAATATCTCCACGAGTTTACGCGTTTGAGTCGTTATGCTAGCTCCACCATCATGGATGAGGAGCGCAAGACTAATCGCTTTTATGAAGGCCTGAGGGATGAGTTGAGATTATTACTTTCAGGGCCGATGATGCAGGGTTTCTTAACCTTGGTCAATACTGCCCGGTCCTTGGAGAAGGACATGAAGAGAGTGCAAGCGAAGAAAAGCTTGGGTGAGAAGAAATCTGAGTTCAGAGTGCCGACTGCTTTAAAGTCCGGCTATCGGAGGTCTTTCAAGAAGCATAGGACTTCGGGTCCAACTCCTTCTGGCGCTTCTGGGGCGACTACGGGTCGGACCCCGGGTGCGTGTTTTACATGTGGAAAGACGGGGCATTTCGCCCGTGATTGTTGGAGCGGACGTCCTAAGTCCGAGAGGAGGCCGGGAGCTACTTATGAAGAGAAGGGAAAGGCGGTGGAATCGACCGCATCCCACTATGCTCCGGCCCAACCAAGGGTCTACAATCTTGGCCAACAGGAGGCCATTAAACAAGCTGATGTGGTGACAGGTACGGTTTAATTTATAGCAAGTCAACTTCTTTATATGCTTGTTATGCACATGTTACCTTACCACTACTTGTTTAGGATTTGTATTGATTTGTGAAAATCCGGCACAAGCACTCTTTGATACGGGAGCTTCACACTCCTTCTTGTCTGAAGGATTTATATTACGCATCGGAGTCCCTTCTTCGATGGCGAGGGATAAGTTGGATGTGTTGTTGCCAAATGGGTGTTCGATGCGAGCGGATAGGATCTGCGATGTTAAGGTTCGTATTGGAGAGCAGGAGTTTGACCTGCGGGCGTCTTTACTTCCGTTGGTGGAGTTTGACGTCATATTTGGCATGGACTGGCTCTCGGAGCAGCAGGCCCATATAGATTGCGGTAGCAAGGAAGTCAAGCTGGGAGCAAGTCGTGAGACGACTTTTACGGGCTTAAAGGGGTCGAGCAAGACGTTGATGTCTGCTCTTCAGGTGGTGAAGGCAGTTCGTGCCGGAGCAGAACTGTTCTTTACACTAGTGGAGGTTGCAAAGCCGAAGCCAGCGTTGGATTGTATTTCAGTGGTATCGGAATACCCTGATGTGTTCCCCGCAGATCTTCCTGGAGCCCCGCCTCAATGGGAGATAGATTTTACGATAGAGCTAGTGCCAGGTGCAAAGCCTGTGTCACGATCTCCGTATCGTCTAGCGCCTAAGGAAATGGCGGAGCTGAAAGTTCAAATACAAGAGTTGTTGGAGCAAGGGTATGTGCGCCCGAGTTCTTCGCCTTGGAGCGCACCGGTCCTCTTTGTTAAGAAGAAGGACGGAAGCTTGAGGTTATGTATTTATTATCGAGAGCTGAACAAGATGACTGAGAAGAACAAGTACCCGATCCCCCGGATTGATGATCTCTTCGATCAGTTAGTCGGGTCGACGGTGTACTCGAAGTTAGATCTCAAGTCTGGGTACTATCAGCTGCGAATAAGGGAGAGTGATATCCCGAAGACAGCGTTTAGTACGAGGTACGGGCAATATGAGTTTACGGTCATGCCGTTTGGGCTGACTAATGCGCTGTCAGTATTCATGGATTTGATGAACAGGACGTTCAGGGAGTACTTGGACCATTTCGTGATCGTCTTCATCGACGATATTTTGGTGTACTCGCAAAGTGAGGAGGATCACTTCAAGCATCTCCATTTGGTGTTGGAGACACTCAGGAGAAATCAGTTGTATGCCAAGTTCTCGAAGTGCGAGTTTTGGCTGTCCTCAGTGGCGTTCCTCGGGCATATAGTGAGTGGAGAGGGTATTGCTGTGGATCCGGCGAAGATTGTTGCGATACGGGAGTGGCCTGAGCTTGCTACGGTAGCAGAAGTCCGGAGCTTTTCGGGGCTTGCCGGCTATTATAGGCGCTTCGTAGAGAACTTCTCGCGGATAGCGTTACCTCTGACTACTTTGACGAGGAAGGAGCATAAGTTCGTTTGGACGCCGGAGTGCGCGCGAGCTTTTGAGGAGTTGAAGTGTCGGTTGACCACGGCGCCTGTGTTGAGTTCACCATGTGGAACCGAAGGCTATGAGATATATAGCGATGCTTCGGGCAGCGGTTTAGGTTGTGTGCTACTGCAGCACGGAAGTGTGATAGCTTATGGCTCGAGACAGCTAAAAGTGCACGAGAGAAATTATCCGGTACACGACTTGGAGTTGGCGGCCGTGATTTTTGCCTTGAAGCTGTGGAGACACTATTTGTACGGTGTGAAGATTGATATCTACACCGATCACAAGAGCCTAAAGTATCTAATTGACTAGAAGGATCTGAATATGCGGCAGCGTAGATGGATGGAGTTCCTGGGGGACTATACATTCAAGATCCACTACGTGCCTGGCAAAGGGAATGCGGTTGCAGACGCGTTGAGTCGCCGAGCCCCAGCTCAAGCAAATTGGCTATCAGTGCATGATGAGCGGTTGGTGCAGGAGTTGGAGGCGTTGGAGATTATTTGTGTGGACAGACAATCTAGTGCTGAAGCAGTGCTGAATTGGACTGAAGTCCAATATGACATGGCTGATCGGATTCAGCAGGCTTTGGATTTGGATGCTCATATGAAGCAGTTCATGATAGAGGCTCTGGATGGGTCAAATTCCCAATTCGTCGTGGAGGACGGATTGCTGTGGAAAGACGGTCGTTTGTGCGTCCCAAGTGTGGGCAATTTACGGGTTGAGTTGTTGTACGAGGCGCACCATACCAAGTACTCGATTCACCCGGGGAGCACAAAGATGTACCGTGATGTGAAGAAACTGTTTTGGTGGCCGGGTTTGAAGAAGGATGTGGCGCTATACGTAGCGAAGTGCCAAACTTGCGCCTTGGTAAAGGCGGAGTGCCAAAAGCCGGGAGGATTTCTTAAGTCCTTGCCTATTCCCGAGTGGAAATTCGACGACATCTCTATGGACTTTGTGCATGGTTTGCCAAGGTCGCAAAAGGGGAACAACGCCATTTGGGTGGTTGTTGATCGATTAACAAAGGTGTCGCATTTTATTCCGCATAGGAAGGATGATCCGGTGGAGAAGTTGGCAAAGCTTTATGTGGATAATATAGTGCGGCTTCATGGTGTGCCCCGCAGCATCGTGAGTGACCGAGATGGGCGGTTCACGTCCAATGATTGGAGGCTTGTGCAGCAAATGTTGGGAACAAAGCTGAAATTCAGCACAGCCTTCCATCCGCAAATGGATGGGCAGACCGAGAGGGTCAATAGAATGATGGAAGACATGCTTCGCATGTGTGTCTTGGATTTTGGAAAGCAATGGGAGGAACATCTTTATTTGGTGGAGTTCGCATACAACAACAGCTACCAAGCGAGTATTCAGATGGCACCCTTCGAGGCCCTATATGGTAGAAGATGTCGCACGCCATTGTCTTGGTTAGAAACGGGCGAGTCAAAGTTGTATAAGCGATCGGAAGTGGATGATGCTACTTCTTTGGTGGGGACCATCCGGGAGAGGTTGCTTACCGCTCAGGACCGGCAAGCAAAGTACTATAATGCCAAGCACAGAAACGTGGAGTTCGCTGTGGGCGATTATGTATACTTGAAGATCAAGCCGTTCAAGGGTGTCTCGCGGGTGCGGCGATTGAAAAAGCTAAGCCCGAGGTACCTTGGACCGTTTGAGGTTCTGGAGCGAGTAGGAGAAGCGGCCTATCGGCTGAAGCTTTCAGTGGAGCTAAATGGTTTACATGATGTATTCCATATTTCGGTGCTTCGGAAGGCGGTGCAAGAGCCTACTCAAGTGATCGTTGTTGATCAAGTGCCGGTGGATAGTGGGCTAACGATAAAGGTCAAGCCCGTGCGGATTGAGGACTCGGAGGTCAAGCGACTACGCAATAAAGAGATCAGGATGGTCAAAGTCTGGTGGGACAATTGCGGTCGTGAGGAGCTCTCTTGGGAGCGAGAGCAGACGATGCTTGATGAATATCCGGAGTTGTTCCGCTCAGGTACAAATTTTGTTTTTGTACATGTTTTTCCCTTTATGTAATTTCGTGGGCGAAATTCTTTTAAGAGGGGTAGAGTTGTAATGCCCCGAAACTCAAAGGAGCTAAGGGGGATGTTTTGGGCCAGTTTAAGTTCTGGCTGCAGGCACACGGCCTGGGACACGGGCGTGTCCCAGGGCGTGTCAAGCCTGTGTCGACACTAAGGCGCGAAGTCGACACTTTGGTCTCGACATTGTGTCGAGACTGGGCACACGGCCTGCGACACGGGCGTGTCGCAGGGCGTGTCGACCCATGTCGACACTTAGCCGTGAAGTCGACACAGTGCTTCGACGTTGTGTCGAGACATGGCACACGGCCTGCGACACGGGCGTGTCGCAGGGCGTGTCAGCCCGTGTCGACACTCGTCCCGCGAAGTCGACACTTTGGTGTCGACAATGTGTCGAGACATGGCACACGGCCTGCGACACGGGCGTGTCGCAGGGCATGTCGACCCGTGTCGACACTTAGCCGCGAAGTGTCGAGACCGTGTACACGGCCTGGAGCCCAGGCATGTCAAGGTGACACTGGCAAGGACATGGGCGTGTCCTAGAACCCGTGCAGTGCTCGGGTTGAAAGCGGGGAAAAATCATGGGGTACACGGCCGGCTATACGGCCGTGTCAGGTGGAACACGGGCGTGTCAGCTCGAACACGGGCGTGTTCAATACCCGTGTGAGGTTCCAGGTGATTCGATTTTGACGGAGAATGAGGCACACGGCCCTGGACACGGGCGTGTGCCAGGCCGTGTTCGGTCCAGATTGGGCATTTCAGCCCCGAATCAAAGCCGTTCGTTTTCTTAGGTTGAGATCCAACGGCTGGGGGTTGTTCCTGAAGGGATATACCCGTGAGTTGACTTAGAAATCCTCACTTTTCTTCACTTATTCTCTTTCTAAATCCTTGGAGAGAGGAGAGCTAAGACAAGGAGAAGAAGAGCTAGATCCACCATTGGAGGAGCTTCGGAGCTCCGAATCGCAAGCCGACTCCGGATCCACGGAGGCAATGCAAGTGCGGTGATTTCCATCCGGATACTTTTCAATGGCGCCAAAGAGGAACTCAAGGGTAACGATCCTCATCTTGAGCATGAATAGCTCTCTTTCTTAGCATAGGAAGCCCGCTCTCGCGAGTTTGCGAAGAGTTGGAGGCGTTCCTTCGGGTAGATATGTGAAGTCCCCGTTGTTTAGAGTCCGTATGCGAGAACGGACATAGGCATGATGTGTGAAGCCTACCCGGACATGTTGGTCTGGATCGGTGATGTTGCATTGCATAAGGCCGGAGAAGACTCCGTGCTATTGGTTGTTTTCGGGTTTTCTACGCGGTAGATTGCAGCAGGGAGCCTTGGGGACTAACCCAAAGGTGCACCCGGAAAACTGGGCGGACACGAGGTCTTGCCAACTTGGTGGCCTGAGAGCCATCTTGAACATAACGGGGTTATGTGACTTGTGTTAGAATGGGACTCGGTGAAAGTTTGACCCGCACATATGGCTTAAATTGTCGTTGCGATGTGAGCACGGGTTAGATGGAGCCGTACCCGCTCTATGTCGTTCGGGTTAGAGAGACCTAAAGTTACATGGCACTCGCCGTTGGCATAGATGTGAGTCTTCGGCGGTCAATGGCTTAAATTGACGTGACCCATGCCAGGAAGACAAATTGCTCATAGGAATGGCCGTCAGTTGGCGGTGGTGAGTCCGGAATGTTGGTGGCTTAAATTGACGCGACATAGACCGGTTCACCGAGAATGTGCCCTGAGTGCACGGGGCGTGTGGCCGTGCGAGCCAACGCCTGTGATGAAATGGCTATGGTTATATACTTTGCTCGCTTATGCTAATGAAATGCAGGGAAGGAGCATCGCCGCCCCGAGTTGGGGGCGGGATCGTTATAATTTGGTCAGCATTGCTGACCGTTGCCTTGTTTTGCCACCGTGCGGTGGTTTGTTGTTTGCAGGTGCAGCTGGACCAAGCGGTCAATAGCGGGCTAAAGCCCTTTTTGCGAAGCCGGCCCTCGAAGGCCCAAATGGAAATGTTTATTGCTTTATTCATGTATGACCGGCCTGCGTGCCGTGGTTTGTAAATCATGTAACAGACAAGTGAAACTTTTTGTAAGGCCTTAAGGCTTGTTTTGAGTATTTTTGTAATAACATTCCTATTTTCGTATTAGTGGACATTCATGCTCTTATGCTGGGTTCTTGTTTTACAACTCTTTTAAACTACTTCCGCTAGAATGCTCTGTGTAGGACGTTGAGATTGGTTGGATGGTTTCCATACGTAACCACCCGGTCTATCTGTGGTATATGGCGTCGGGCCCCGGCCGGACCTACTGCTATATGCTATGCGACGGATAGGGGGTGTTACAGTGGAGGAGGAGAAGCACCAGGCAAGTCTTCTGCAGGGGCAGAGACTTGAGGGGAAGAGACTGCAAGAGTCCTTGTGCCTGAAGTGGTAGATGCAGAGGGCCTGCTGGGCTTCACTATCTGCCTGTCCCATTTGCCAAACAGGGCACAAGAGAGCCTCTTAGAGGCATTGATGTGCATCCCATTTGAGACTAGCAGTGCAGGGCATCTATTTTGAAGAAATAGCCCTAGTATCCTCCCATAATTCACAAAATTTTTGTTGATTTTCTTCTTGATCAGATCAAAGAAGACTTCTCCCCAGTTTAACTATTTCTTATCCACAATAGCACCCATCAAACACAGCTGATACCTGGAAATGGTATCATGGGCTGAGTGTTTGGCCAATAAGACCTTTCCTACAACATCAGCCAAGAATCTGTACTCAACAGCCAAATTCGTTTTCAGCAGCTTGCTAGGGTTTGCATCAGAATGACCTATTCTATCAAGCATGGTAGAAAATTCTTCTCCAGACATTTCAGCAGAATCTCTTCCAGAATTTAATCCAAAAACCTCTGTCAGAATAGTAGGTGTCAGAGGTACCTGAGTTCCAGAAATTGAGCCAACAACTGTATTTTGGTCCTAGTTATAGGCAGTATAGACCCATTCCTTGATTTCATCAGCAACCAATTTGATTCTGGTGGACATTATAGTAACTAGCTTTTGCTGCTTGAAGAGTTCTAGAATGTCTTAGAAAATCTGATCACTGTTATCGAAAGAGTCCATATCTATATCAAATCCTGCATCAAATTTCATGACGTCCAAGACTGCAACTGAAACGACCATTGCTTCCTGCAAAACTCAACAAACAAACGACCAAGTGTAGAGAAACTTGGAGGGAAAGAGAATTTTTTGCAGAAAGTTTGAAAGCACACGGGAGAACGACAGTCGAAAAAAGAGTTTTATATTAGGGTTCGACGCAGAAAAGGAAAGATCGTTGAATTCAATTCGACGATCGGGGCTTCTAAAGGAAACTGAAAGGTCATCAACATCGTCGATCTCCGTTCGACGATATTGGAGAGCATCGAGCTCCGTTCGACGATCACTGACCTGGAAGATAGTTAAGCACTATTTGAGAAGCGCTGAACTCTGGTCGACGATTTCGGAAAGCGTCGATCTCTGTTCGACGATCTGGGGGAAAATCGTCGAGCGCAATTCAAAGACCTGAATACACTCTAGACAATAGAAAAAATCAAGATGTTTGCCTAGTCTTGGTCAATTTTTAGAGTTTTTAAAATCTTGGATATTATTTTAAACTTCATCCATCTAACATTCCTAACTGATTTAGGAAGAAGGTGTGTTTCTTTTCATCCAAGGGTTTGGTGAAAATATCTCCCCTTTGCAAATCAGTTGGGATATATTGAAGTTCAATTTTATTTTTCTCAACATTATCTCTTAAGAAGTGATGCCTAATTTCTATATGTTTTGTCCTACTATGGAGGACTGGATTTTGAGCTATATAAATAGCACTGGTGTTATCACAAATGATTTTAGACTTCTCTAAGTTGTAGCCATAGTCTAGGAGTTGGTTTTGAATCCACAAGATTTGTGAACGACAACTACCTGCAACCATATATTCAGCTTCAGCAGTTGAAGTTGACACAGATGTTTGTTTCTTGCAAAACCAAGAGACAAGTCTGTCACCAAGAAACTGACAAGTTCCACTGGTGCTTTTCCTATCAATTCTGCATCCAACATAATCAACATCAGAAAATCCAGTTAAGTCAAATGCTGAGTCTTTTGGATACCAGAGACCTAGATTTGGACAACTTTTAACATACCTGAGAATCCTTTTTACTAATGTTAGGTGTGACTCTCTAGGGCTCACTTGGAATCTAGCACATATGCATGTAGCAAACATTATGTCAGGTCTACTAGCTGTAGGTACAGTAAGGAGCCAATCATTGCTCTATATGTTGTCTGATCAACAGGTTTCCCATGTTCATCAGCATCCAATACATCATTAGTAGGCATAGGTGTTTTCATACAAGATGCTTCAGACATACCAAATTTCTTAACCAATTCTATTGCATACTTGGTTTGAGAAATAAAGATGCCTTCAGCATGTTGTTTGACTTGCAATCCTAGAAAGAAGGATAGCTCACCCATGCTACTCATTTCAAATTTAGAATGCATTAGATTGGAGAATCTTCTGCACAAATTTGAATCAGTAGAACCAAAAATAATATCATCTACATAGATCTGTACTAGTAGGGTATGGGACTTATGGGTTCTAATAAAAAGAGTTTGGTCTACTCTACCCCTTATAAACTCATTTTTCAGGAGAAAGCATGCTAGGGTCTCATACCATGCTCTAGGAGCTTGCTTGAGACCATATAATGCTTTATTCAATTTAAAAACATAATCAGGATAAGTTGGAGAGATAAAACCTGGAGGTTGTCTGACATAGACTTCTTCTTTGATGTCTCCATTGAGAAAAGCACTCTTTACATCCATCTGGTATACTTTGAAGCCTTTGTGTGAAACATATGCTAAGAAGATTCTTATGGCCTCCAGCCTTGCAACTGGTGCAAAAGTCTGGTCATAATCTATGTCTTCTTCTTGAGAGCACCCTTGAGCAACTAGCCTTGCCTTGTTCCTTACAATTACTCCTTGATCATCCAATTTGTTTCTGAACACCCACTTTGTTCGAACAATGGAGTGATCCTTAGGCCTTGGTACTAGTTCCCAAACTTTGTTCCTTTTAAATTGATGCAACTCTTCTTGCATTGCAATGATCCAGTGTGGATCTTGCTCTGCATCTTGAATGGATTGAGGTTTAATTTGAGATAGGAAGCAAGTGTGCAACAGGTTTTGGTTGACCTGATTTCTGGTTTGCACACCAGCTGAGATGTCTCCAATCACTTGGGAGATTGGATGGTCTCTTGATTTTACTAAATCAACAGGGGTGTTGATTGTTCACCAACCTGTGTTGTTGTTTCCTCTTGTGGTACAACAACTAGATCTTCAAGAGGTTTCTCTTCATGATGTTGAATGTCTTCTTCATCTTCACTGCTTTCCTCTTTTTGAATGATTTGTAATCTGTCCAAGTCTTCAGTAAGAGAATGAACCTGCAAAGGTTCTATGGTAGAAGTGTTCTTCTCCTTGAAAGACATGTTAGTTTCATCAAAAGATATGTGAATAGATTCTTCAATTTTAAGAGTTGATTTATTATATACCCTATAAGCCTTACTGATCATGGAGTATCCCAGAAACACTTCTTCATCAGCTTTAGCTTGAAATTTTGTTAATACTTCTTGTCATTATTGTGAATATAACAAATACAACCAAAAATTCTAAAATAATCTACTTTAGGTTTCTTCCCTTTGAGTAATTCATAGGGAGTCTTGCCCTTCAGGTTATGTATTAAACTTCTCTTCAGCACATAGTTGAAGGTGTTCACTGCCTCTGCCCAAAAGGATAGAGGAAGGTGAGCACCTGACAACAATGTAGTGGCAGTTTCAATAAGGGTTCTATTTTTCCTTTCAGCTACCCCATTTTGTTGAGGAGTTCTAGAAGCTGAGAAAGTATGCTTGATCCCTTCACTCTGACAGAACTCTTGCATAAGAAGAGAATCAAACTCTGTCCCATGATCACTTCTGATCAGGGCAATGTGAGTATTGAACTCAGTCTGTATGCATTTGAGAAACTCTGTCAAACACTTAAAGTTATCACACTTCTTCCTCAAAAAGAACACCCATGTTAATCTAGAGAAGTCATCTACAATTACTAAAGTGTAAGATTTCTCTCCTAAGCTTTGTACTGTAATGGGTCCAAAAAGATCCATGTGCAACAGATACAAAATCCTAGGTGAATCACTCTTATTAAGTGACTTGAAACTATTTTTAGTTTGCTTGCCTAATTGACAAGCCCTGCAGAGTCCTTCCTTCTTATAGGGGCCAGAAGGTAGTCCTCTAACAAGGTTGTACTTGGATAGCCTAGTAATGGTTCTAAGGTTTAAATGTCCTAGTCTCTTATGCCATAAAACATTAGGTCTACAAACAGAATTAAATAGGCAAATATCTACTTCAGTTGAAAGAAAATCTACTAAATAGATGTTACCTTTGCTTTTACCTGTCAACACAGTTGTGTTGTCCTCTGACTTGATCTTGCATAAGGCTTTGCTGAAGGTCACCTGGTAGCCTTCATCACATAGCTGACTGATCCTGATCAAATTGTGCTTCAGTCCTTCCACATAGGCTACCTTCTTGAATGTGATTGTGCCAATCTGGACTGCACCATATCCTTTAGTTTGTCCAAAGTTTGAATCACCAAATATGACTTTGGGTCCAAGTTTGGCTTTGAAGGATGTGAGGTTGTCCCTATTTCCTGTCATGTGCTTGGAGCACCCACTATCCAAATACCATTGTTGGTTTGATGTTGGATAGGTCTTCACCTTCACATAAAGCAATTTACTTGTTTTTGACCCAGTTTACCTTGGGCCTAGGTTGATAACCTTTAAATTCAGAAATAAATGACATCCCTGGTTGACTCTTATAACCTTCAGGATGATATCTCCTTGGAGGTATTATCCATTCAGTATAAGGGTTAAAGCTTTGGGATGAGGGACCCCTAGGATTGGATTTTGATTTACCCTTGAAAGAATTTCCAAAGCTCTGATCTCTGTTCGACGATCGTTGAGCTGCGTTCGACGATCTTGGGTCAGATCATCCAGCTCCGTTCGACGGTCGACTGTGGCAGAGTTCAGGAATTAGAGATCGTCGACCTGAGTTCGACGATTTTTCCTGAGATCGTCGATCTGCGTTCGGCGATCGTCTAGCTTCGTTCGACGATTTCTGCTGGATCTTGGTTTTCTTAGGTAGATCAGAATTTTTCCTAGCTACCTCTACAACTCCCTTCCCTTTATCAGAAATAAACTTAATTGGGGTTGTTAGTACTATAGGTTGGCTAGATGAAGCACCCAAGCCCAGTGTACTATTGAATCTAGAGTTCACTGTTCTTGTGATGTCCATTAGCTTGATGCTTCTCCCATTAAGGAATTCTTCAAGCTTTTTGGCCTCTGATAGCTCACTTTTCAGTGAAGCTATCTGCTCCCTACAACACTCCAACTCCTCAGAGAGTTTGAGGTTTTCTGATTTTAAGGAACTGTGTTCAGATAATTGATTTCTAAGGGAGATAATCTCCTTCTCAGATTTTAATAAATCTAAACATAGTGCTTTAAACTTAGACTTAAAGTCCTCAGAATTGAAATCAAAAGAACTAATTACCTGGTCTTCTTCAAATTGAGTTTCTGAGTCTGACTCTGACTCTTCTGCATCAGAATTGTGTTGAGAGGCATTGATTTCCATCATGCAGAACTCCTTCTCTTCAGCATCATCTTCATCATCACTGGAGCTGGATGAAGCTACTGATTCTTCTTCTGTTTCACTCCAAGATTTAGCAGCAAATCCCTTCCTTGTGTGTTTGTTCTTGCTGGAGGAGGGTGTTTCATTGCCATTCTTCTTGAAGTCTTTTTCTGTTCTCCTTTCTTTCCTGTCCTTTCTGTCCTTGTTTTTATTTTCTGGACAGTCAGACACAATGTGGCCTGGTTTCCTGCAATCAAAGCAAATAATATCTTTATTATTTGATCTATCATACCTTGGCTTGTCATGCTCGTTGTATGATCTCTTCCTGAAGTCCTTCCTGGCCATCTTGTAAAATCTTTTAGCCAGTAGACTAAGCATCTCATCATTACCTGTGACTTTATCTTCAGGCTGATCTTCAGTGGCTTTGAAAGCTATTGTCTTTTCCTTTCTTGTGGCTGGTGAAGCAGCCTTCTGCTCTTCTTCTCTATTTTTGATGAGCAGCTCATAAGACTTGAGCTTGCCCAAGAGAGCTTCTGTTGTGATCTCATTCAGACTTCTGGCATCCTTGATTGGCCAGATCCTTGAATCCTAAGTGCTTGAGAATCACATTAGGATTTCATCATTTAGCTCAGTCAATGATATCTCCTTATCCAAAGTCTTAAGTTCATTGACTATCAGGCTGAGTCTGTTGTACATTTCAGCTACTGACTCAGCTTCTCCTTTCTTGAAATTCTCATATTGGGATATGAGGTGAGATCTTCTGTCTTTTCTTTCATCAGCAGATCCTGAGACTATTTCAGAGAGCTTATCCCAGATTTCCTTTGCTGAGTTGCATTTAGCTACCTTTTGGAATATGTCATCAGACATAGTCTGGGCTAAGATGTTCATAGCCTTTGCATCTTGAAGGATCAAGCGCATAACCAACTGTTCCAAAAGCCCGGACTGTTGGAAAGGGTGCTACTTAATTTCTTAAATAAGTAGAAGAGCGCCACGGGTCAAGTGAAGGAACGCCGGACCCAACAATCCCCCCCGGCGTCCAGCACAACCCGTCGGCTCAGAGGTGGAGTTACCACATGGCCCACATGGCTCAGAGGTGGGGTTACCACATGGCCCATACGGCTCAGAGGTGGGGTTACCACATGTCCACGGTTGCACGGCTCAGAGGTGGGGTTACCACATGTCCACGGTTGCCTGACCCGCCGGACCCACACAGGTAGAAGGGAAAAATTAGGATTTAATAGCGCCCCCCCGGTCTTGAACCCGTGACCTGCTCTGATACAAATTGAAGGATCAAGCGCATAACCAACTGTTCCAAAAGCCCGGACTGTTGGAAAGGGTGCTACTTAATTTCTTAAATAAGTAGAAGAGCGCAACAGGTCAAGTGAAGGAACGCCGGACCCAACACATCTGCTACCTTCCACTTCTTGATCTATGTATCTGTTCCTGAAGGAGGTGGAACAGCATTTGTACTTATGTTCTCTGGAGGTCTTGGACAAACTGTCAAAACAGAATTAAAAATGTCCTCATCAATAGAATTCATGTAGAGTCTAATCCTTGCCTTCCAAAGTGCAAACTTGGATAGATTGCACACTGGAGGTGTAACATCCTATTTCCAACTAGACCCCTAGAAGTGGTTTTGTCTATGACTAGGTCATGACAAACCCTAGGAAGCCAGAAATGGGCCAAGGGATAGGAGACAAAGTGTGGAAATCATAATGGTCTGCAAATAGTAGAACTCTGAACAATTGTTTAGGATGACCATGGGGCTACACCTTGACCCAAAGACCCTACCATAACACCCCCTAATACCTTGGGAGGCCCATTAGAGCCATAAGGACCCATTGGGGTCAATCAAAGAGACTCAGTTGACCAAGGTCAACTCTAACCTAAAATAGGTCAAACTAGCCTACTTAGGGTCAATTGACCTACTCCTAGCCTAGAGGACCACACCTATGCCCCCCTGACCCTAAGTGAAGTCAAGGGTTCACTAAGGACACATTGGGGTCAGCCCTAGAGGCCAAGTTGACCCAAGTCAACTCAAGCCCCTAATCTGGTCAAAGTGCCCTTACTAAGGGTAGGTGACCTCTAAAGTGTAAGGTAACCCTACATATCCCCCACATAGGCCTTAGGGGAGGCCAATGGGTCACCAAGTACCCAATGGGGTCAACCTAAATGGTCAAATTGACCAAAGTCAACTCAACCCTAAAATAGGTCAAACTAGCCTAAATGACCTAACCAAGCCCAAGCCACTTGGGCTAAGCCCAACTTGAGTGGCCCATTAACTTTAGAAGGCTGATATTTATGAGGGATGCCACCTAAATTTCGGAGGGGTGACTAGGAGAGAGAAAATGAGAGTTTTCTCCTTAATGGAGGAGAGAGAAAGAGGAAAAGAGAGAGAGAGGAGTTATGGAGGGAGGCCATGGGCCACTCCATTTATCTCTCCATTGTCCCCATTCCTCTCCCTTGCCTCTTGGGATGATGATGCTATCAATTCCAGCCAGCCAACACTAATGGGGGGAGCCCAACCACCTTGGCCAACCAACCCTTCACCTCCCTTCCCATGAAAAATATAAATCCCCTTATGCAGCCCCCATTCCAATTTCTGATCTTCCCATCACCTTCAGAACGTCCTTGACAGTCAAAATAACGTATTGGATCAAAGGTTTTGGTGGAGGATCGAGGATTCGGGCAAGCTCGCCGGAGAGGAAAAACGCCATGGCCGACCACCGCCGCCGCCGTCATCGAACCACAAACAAGGTCCTCCTCTACTCCTCTCTTCGTGGGCTAGATCCTTAGATCGTTTAGGAGAGAAATCAGGCTCAATTGAGCCCGATTGGGAGAGCAAATTTCAGCTTTTTCCATGGATTTTCTACCTATCGGGTTCGCCAAAAACCGCCCCTCCGGCGGCCATGCCGCCGCCCGACCATAGCCCCCACCTCAATGAAGGTGGTGGCGGTGGTGGCCGGCCAGGGAGGTGGCTGGGTGGCCGGAAAATGGCTTTGTAATGGCCTCCAGGTCGGTGAAATCACAGCCAATGGCTGGAGGTAGAAGACAATGCGTGAGCCGTTGGATTGATCTGGATACTAGGATATATTATTAGTTATTATGAATAGTATAATTTATCACTTCACTATACACATTTTTACATCAGGAAAACAAGGCCCTTAGGTGCTAAAGCATAAAGAGTGTCCAACATGAATATAGTAGCCCTTGACATCCACTTTAATTTAAAATTAATTTCAACCCATTTGGGTAAGTGGTTAGACCACAGCACCCATTTTGGTGGGCCCTATACCTAGGGCTAACCTGAGATTCAAATGGATGCCCACCCTTAATCCCTTGTCCAAATAACCTGAGATTTTGGCAGGGCGTCTACCCTAGCTATACCTAGGGCCTGTCAAAAAAGGGGAATTTTTGGAGAAAATATTTCTAAAGTTTTTATAAACAATTAATAATCCATAAATAAATTAAATAGGTGTCCTAAACATCTCCAAACCCTCCCAAATTTTGGTGAGTGATCCCTGGCATCAAGACCTAGTTCTGTACAAATTTTCGACTCATTTGGATATGTTTTGGTTAGGGAATCACCAAACCCTAGTTTGGCTTTAAGGTGGTATTTTTGATTACAAGTGCACTATGGACCTAGGGTGGTCCCCTCCCCTCAACAGAGGCTGAGGTTTTGGACACTAACTTGGCATGGCCAATGTCACCCTCTTAAGGAAAATGTGATGATTTAGGCTTGATTTACCCTAGGGTTCAACCTCAAACCCTAAGGAAGGACTTTTGTGGGTTGTGAAGGACATGGGGGCAAATGTCCTTGTATGACCTTGAAAACTCAGTAGAATTGAAGGTAGTGTAACCTAAGTTCTCTGGTAGGAACCTTAGAGGACTTGGAGGAAGGTAGGAACCTCAAAACACTAACCCTAGTTTTAGGGTAGGAGCACAAATTTGAAGATTCAGCCACTAAACCTTCCCCAAAAGTTATGAAACTTGGGTAGAGTAGGTTTTAGGCCATCTAGAACACCTGGTAATATCTATAGAATTTTATGGATTTTATTCCTGGTATTTCATTTGTTAATTACCAAAAGGCCCAAAATGATGTTTGATTTTCTTATGGTTATTTCTCTGCTTTTGAATCTAATGAAATTTGGTCAGAATATCGTAAAGGCCTAAGTGAATATCCCTGAATTTTATTATAATTTTTACTTGAGTTTATCTAGTACTTCCTTCACAAGTTTTGGAAAGGGGCTTGGTAGAATAAAATTAATTATTGATGATTTATCAGTTGAAAAATCATGAGACTTAGGTTTTGATGTTTCCAGGCCAAAAAGTACTTGTAGTAATTTATTCATAATTTTTAGAGGCCTGTTTACAGAACTTCCTTCACAAGACCTTAATTTTGAGAATTGGACATTTAGTTAATTCAGGGAATAATTCTTTCAAATAAATTATGAAACTTTACTTGGAGGTTTTATGTGCCCTTATACTCATCCTGAAATTGTCTCTGAATTTTTGGAAGTATTTTTGTTGTACATCCCCTTTAAATGATTTATTATGAAATAAATTTGAAATAAAATTTAAGGGCTTAAACCTTGCTAAAAAATTGGGAGATTCTGGATTTTTAGATGATTATTCATTTTACATTTATGATAAATTTAGTGGAATTTTATCTTGCCTAAATCTTGTACTTCATGTTCAACCTTGGAACTTTTAGCTTTTAGAATAAATAAATAAATTATCGGTTAAATTTTGAAAATTAGGAAATTATGGATTCAGGCTACAAATGCCAATATAGTCCTCCAATAATTATTATATGAGCAATGGATGATCATTTGGTATACTTCCCTTTTTACGGGTCATATAGCTTAAGTGGTCTGCATTTAGCAAAACTACAGGAAATCATTTGTGATATGAATTAGAGCACATGTGTTGGGTTTTGTTGGGTTGCTGGAAAGGATAAATAGAGTTAGATGCATCATTGGAAGATAAAGTGAGTAGGGTGTGTTTTGGCTAGGGTTTAGAGGCGCTCGGGTCCGACGAAAGATCGTCCTCCCCGAGGTGAGGTGGAGTCAAATCACCTTAGGATTAGCCTATTGTAACATGGGAAAGTTATGGGAAGGGGATCAACCGATAATAATAATAAGTACCCTGCGAAAGGGAACGCTGGGCGTAATCCCAACATAGTTCCTAGTGCCCCTTGAGAGCCCTTCACAGGGAACCGGGGGCAGTCCTGGGTAAACGTAAACTGTTTTAACAAGATGAAAAGAGTAACTTAGTAATTAGTGCTGCACCTTTCATAAACACTGATAGCACCAGAAGATAGCTGGGAGTTTCGGCTCGGATGGTTAAAAGACGGACTTTGGGTCCGGGGAGCTTCAGCTCGATTGTTTGAGATGGACGTTTTGGTACGGGGAGATTCGGCTCGGTTTTTGATTACGCTAAATTTGCATGTGCATAAAAGAAAGGAAAAATTAAGGTGGTGGGTCTTCGGTATTGGATGGTCGATGCACCGACGCCAATACGTTGACTCGGCAAGTGTGGTTAGCACTTCGCCAACAGAAGTCCGGTGCGCCAGCCGGCAAGAGTACGCAGGAGTCCGCTTCGTGCACCAAGCGTTGAGGCGTATGATAGGTCTGACCGGTAGTGCTTTACTGGTTTAGAGGTGGGCGAGGCCCAACCCACCGCTTCCGTCTGCCACTACGGAGGTATCCTGGGACGTTACGGCTCCAGAAAGGGGGAACTAAAGGTCTGTGTGCACAGAGTTGGGTGTGTGTGTTGCACTTGCATGTTCCATCATACCCACTTGCATGTCATAGCATAATCGGTTCATTTAACCCCTGACACCTAATGTATAAGTGGAATGAGACGCTTATACATTAGGACCTGCTAAACGATCCCTTGGTCTATAAGCTTGTGTGGGCAAGTTTATAAATTAAGGTTAATTTCGATATATATTTATATATTGCTGTGTGATAACCGACACCCCAACGTATAAATTGGTATGAGACTCTTTATACGATGGGAGCCTTGCAGAAGACCCCTTGGCTTATGTGTTCTCACATAAGTGAAGGTTACTTTTTATATTTCATCTTATTGTCAATATCTATTATAGAATTGCTAGTATAGGTCCGCTGCCACCTGTTTTGATTATTCTCCACCTTCAAGTCCTCCCCTTTATTCCTCTTCGCTCGGTGCCTAGGAGCCATGGGGTAAGGGGTGGGGGATGATAGGAGTTAGTCTTTTAGACTAACGGTTTTCCAACCGCATCATTTAGGGGATCGTGGAGTCCAGCATGGAGGAGCAGCCCCAGAGACCGGTGCGCTTGGAGGTGGGGCAGTCTAGCTCTGGAGTTCATACAGCCGGGACCGTGAGTCTCGACCTTGAGTAGTTTTTCTGCTTTCGCTTCCGCATGAGTGATTTTGTAGTAAGGATATGATGTACCGGGCATAAGCCCATATTTTTAGTACTCTGATGTATTATTCTGTGGACACTCCCTTCGTGGAGATTTATTACTATGATATGTGATTTTCTGTGGACTGCAATTTTGCATTTACTTCTTTATGCTACTTTTCTGGGATCGAATTGGCCGGCAGAATCGGCGCCTTGTGGTGATGATCCTTCAGGACGTGAAGGAGTCACCGCAAAACGGCGGTTCTGGGCCTAAGACCTCAGTGTTGAAAAAGGGGGGGGGGGGTCTTACAAGTGGTATCAGAGCAGACCTCGATCGAAAAGTAGCAGTCCACAACCCTGGGTCACCCCCGCGCGAGTTTAGTTTGGGGACAAACTAAGCAGCGGAAGCAGTGGTGTGCCCATATGAGGGATCACATGTAAATTATCCACTTTTTATTAGGTATTGATTCGATTACCTACTAATGTAGTTCGTTTTGCAGCCCCCATCTCAGCCCACCCCGCAAGGCGGAGCTTAGCAGACTCCGAACATTGCACCACCTCCCCTGGTCCCCACTCCTTTCCTTCAGTCAGACATGGGCCAAACTCTTACAGCTATCCTTGAGGCCTTCCGGGCTCAACAAGCTCCGGCCTCGCAGCCAAACCCGGGGGCCAACTAGATGAGCACCTTCCGAGGACTCTCTCCCCCGTCCTACTTGGGGACAGAGTCGGTAGTGCGGACAGAGGAGTGGCTGGATATTATGTACGAGATGTTGACCGGGATACAGTTCCCCTGGGAGGAGAGGGTGACTTTGGTGGTATCTTGCCTGCAGTCCCATGCCAAGAGGTGGTGGAAGACGCTGCTGGACACGACATTTGCCGATAGGGAGGTTGTAGAAATTACTTGGGAGGAATTCAGGGCCACGCTGCTGGAGCATTTTGTTCCGCAGTCGGCCAGGAACGAGTTGGAAGAGCGGTTCTTACAGCTGAAGCAGGGCACCAGGACGGTGGTAGAGTACCATCGAGAGTTCAACCATTTGGCTAGATATGCAGGTTCGTACCAGCTGGACGAAGCAGGATACATCAAGAGGTTCTATAAGGGTCTGAAAGAGGAGTTGAGGGAGGCCTTGTTGTTTGTATCTGACGGGCCTATCTCCCGGATTTTGGAGATGACAAAGAGGATTGAGGCTGATTGGCACACCACTCGGGGCCGGAAGCGGCAAGCGGAGGATCAGGGCCGGAGGGCCAGAAATGATCAACGGCGAGGTGCTATACCAGATGAGAGAAGGACAGAGGACCAGCCTCGTCAGGAGGTGAGGCAGGAGCCGAGAGAGCAGGTGGTTTTGTCCCCTCAACCTCTTCGGATACAGGAGATGCCGAGACCCGGGGGTATGACGTATCCCCCACCGGAGTGCTTCCATTGTCATTAGGTGAGACACCTTCGGAGAAACTGCCCCATGAGGGGGGCACCACCTCCAGCACCACAGGGTGGCCCACTTGCCCAGCTTTTCAGAGGCCGAGGACGCGGCCGAGGACGTGGTTACCAGGGAGGAGATCGAAGACAGGAAAGGGAGCAGACATATGCCTTGGACCTGGCACAGCCTCGAAATCCAGAGCGGGTCATCACAGGTAAATCAAGATTTTTAAATTGTTTAAATAAAATTCCCGTTCTCAGTTACCCAACAAGTAGAACTACCCTAAGTAGAATAAATAGGAAAGAAAACGCGTTATAAAATACTAAGACATTTAATCGTCCCAAGTATAGTCTTCATCAGCGGCAAGCCCGCCTATACTCTGTTCGACACGGGTGCCTCGCATTCGTTTGTGTCGGAGGCCTTTCTGGAAGGGCTGGAAGGAGTGGAACGGTTCACAGGACGGATGAGGAGGGTGCGTCTACCCGACGGATCAGAGATACTCACCTCAGCCCACTGCAGCATGGAGGCAGAGATTGGAGGAAAGTCGTTCGAAGTTCCGGCAACGGTCCTGAGGATGCCCGTCTTCGCGCTGATCCTGGGCATGACTTGGTTACAGTGGAATCATGCCCAGATTGATTGTCAAGCGAAGAGGATCACCGTGAGGCATGGGGACTCCATCATCATCATCGAAGGTGTAAGACCTGCCTCACGTATACCCGTATCTTCAGTACAGGCCGTTAAGGCCTATTTACAGGGGGAGGAAGTCTACGAGGTGCTGTTTGAGATGGCAGAGGCCACGAATTCTATATCGAATATCCCGGTGGTGCGGGAGTTTGAGGATGTCTTTCCAGAAAAATTACCCGGATTACCCCCGCGCAGGGAGCAGGACTTTCAGATACAGCTTGTGCCGGGGGCCAAGCCGGCATCTAAGGTCCCTTACCGGATGGCCCCAAGGGAATTGACAGAGTTTCAGAGCCAGCTTCAGGAGTTAGTGGAAGCCAGATTTGTCCGGCCAAGCTCTTCACCATGGGGAGCCCCGGTATTGTTTGTTAAAAAGAAAGACGGGACACTCAGATTGTGCATCGACTACCGAGCACTAAATCGGCTGACAATCCAGAACACCTATCCACTGCCAAGGATAGACGAGCTGTTCGACCAGCTGCAGGGAGAGTATTTCTTTTTGAAATTAGATTTGAGGTCGGGATACTACCAGCTTCGGATTCGAGAGGAGGACATTCAGAAGACTGCTTTTAGTAGCAGATATGGTTTATTTGAGTTTACGGTGATGCCCTTCGGGCTGACCAATGCCCCATCAACATTCATGACTCTCATGAACCAGGTTTTCAAGGAGTATCTAGATGTGTTTGTCATTGTGTTTATCGATGACATCCTCATCTACTCGAGAACGGAGGAGGAGCACACTCGCCATCTGGCACTGACACTACAGAGACTGCGGGAGAATCATTTATATGCAAAGTTTAGCAAATGTCAGTTCTGTCTGAAGGAGGTGGGCTTCTTAGGCCATATTATCAGTGGAGCCGGGTTGGCAGTGGATCCGGCAAAGATTCAGGCAATTCGAGATTTGCGGCAGCTGAAGACAGCCACCGACGTACGAAGTTTCCTAGGACTTGCCGGTTACTACCGGAAGTTCGTGGAGGGATTCTCTCGAATCGCGCTCCCGGTCACATCTTTGACGAAGAAGGAGGTACCTTTCGTGTGGACCCTGCAGTGCCAGGCAGCTTTCCAGGAGCTTAAGGAGCAGCTTACCTCTGCTCCCATACTTGCTCTTCCCTCGGGGAGAGAAGGATTTCAGGTCTACACTGATGCATCCTACCAGGGTATGGGAGCTGTACTGATGCAGAAGGGTCATGCGATTGCATATGCGTCTCGCCAGTTAAAGAAGCACGAACAGAACTATCCGGTGCACGACCTTGAGATGGGGGCGGTCGTTTTTGCTTTGAAGGTCTGGCGCCATTATCTTTATGGAGTCCACTGCGACATCTACTCCGACATCAAGAACCTAAAATACGTGGACACGCAGAAGGAACTGAACATCAGGCAGAGGCGCTGGGTGGAGTTCCTAGCAGATTATCAGTATGAGATGCACTACCATCCAGGGAAGACAAACGTGGTGGCTGATGCGTTGAGTCGGAGAGCTGCCACTTCCGATGCCGAACCCCGCTCTCTTGGATTCAGGACTAGGATCCGAAGGTATTGGGATCGGATTTTTTCGAAGACACCGAGGCTCAGGTGAGGCTGATCAGAGACAGGATGCTAGAGGCACAGAGCAGACAGGCTAAGTACTATGATGCCCGGCATCGGCAAGTGGAGTTCCAGGTCAGGGACCAAGTGTTTTTGAAGATCCGGCCCATGCATGGAGTCTCGCGGGTGTGTGGTCGGAGGAAGAAGCTCAGCCCTAGGTACATGGGCCCTTACTGGATCCTGGAGCGGATCGGGCCCCTAGCCTACAGGCTGGAGTTGCCGCTAGAGCTGGCAGATCTGCACGACGTCTTCCACATTTCCTCCCTGAGGAGGGCTCTGCTACGCCCGGAGCAGCAGATTTTGACCACCGAAGGGCCGGTAGCTTCAGATCGGTCAGTTCGTTTGGAGCTGGTTAGGATCGATGACCGAGGAGTACGGGTCTTGCGTCGCAAGAAGGTCCCATTAGTCAAGGTCCTGTGGAGGAACCACGGCCAGGAGGAGCATACCTGGGAGCCGCAGGACCTGATGCGATAAAGATACCTAGAGCTGTTCAGTCAGGTATACCTCACAAACCCCTCAAGATGTTTAATTATTTTCCTGCTTTAAACTAGTAAGGGCTACTCTAGGCAGGTAGAGGCTTATCTTTTGTTTATTGGGGGCTTATCTTTTGTTTATTGGGATCTTGGCTCACCGATTAGGCGAAATGGGTATAGACTTAAGGTTCCCTCAAAACATAATTTAGCAAACATGGCGTCGTGATGAGATGTTACAAGTTTCTTTTCTTCAGTAGAAATTCCCGTAGTCTTAACCTTGATTTCGGGGACGAAATCTTTGTTTTGTTTATTGGGATTTGTAACATCCCATTTCCAACTAGACCCCTAGGAGTGGTTTTGTCTATGACTAGGTCATGACAAACCCTAGGAAGCCAGAAATGGGCCAAGGGATGGGAGACAAAGTGTGGAAATCATAATGGTCTGCAAATATTAGAACTCTGAACAATGGTTTAGGATGACCATGGGGCTACACCTTGACCCCAAGACCCTACCACAACACCCCCTAATACCTTGGGAGGCCCATTAGAGCCATAAGGACCCATTGGGGTCAATCAAAGAGACTTAGTTGACCACGGTCAACCCTAACCCAAAATGGGTCAAACTAGCCTACTTAGGGTCAATTGACCTACTCCTAGCCTAGAGGACCACACCTATGCCCCCCTGACCCTAAGTGAAGTCAAGGGGTCACTAAGGACACATTGGGGTCAGCCCTAGAGGCCAAGTTGACCCAAGTCAACTCAAGCCCCTAATCTGGTCAAAGTGCCCTACTAAGGGTAGGTGACCTCTAAAGTGTAAGGTAACCCTACATAACCCCCACATAGGCCTTAGGGGAGGCCAATGGGTCACCAAGTACCCAATGGGGTCAACTGAAATGGTCAAATTGACCAAAGTCAACTCAACCCTAAAATAGGTCAAACTAGCCTAAATGACCTAACCAAGCCCAAGCCACTTGGGCTAAGCCCAACTTGAGTGTCCCATTAACTTTAGAAGGCTGATATTTATGAGGGATGCCACCTAAATTTCGGAGGGGTGACTAGGAGAGAGAAAATGAGAGTTTTCTCCTTAATGGAGGAGAGAGAAAGAGGAAAAGAGAGAGAGAGGAGTTATGGAGGGAGGCCATGGGCCACTCCATTTATCTCTCCATTGTCCCCATTCCTCTCCCTTGCCTCTTGGGATGATGATGCTATCAATTCCAGCCAGCCAACACTAATGGGGGGAGCCCAACCACCATGGCCAACCAACCCTTCACCTCCCTTCCTATGAAAAATATAAATCCCCTTATGCAGCCCCGCATTCCAATTTCTGATCTTCCCATCACCTTCAGAACATCCTTGGCAGTCAAAATAACGTATTGGATCAAAGGTTTTTGTGGAGGATCGAGGATTCGGGCAAGCTCGCCGGAGAGGAAAAACGCCATGGCCGACCACCGCCGCCGCCGTCATCGAACCACAAACAAGGTCCTCCTCTACTCCTCTCTTCGTAGGCTAGATCCTTAGATCGTTTAGGAGAGAAATCGGGCTCAATTGAGCCCGATTGGGAGAGCAAATTTCAGCTTTTTCCATGGATTTTCTACCTATCGGGTTTGCCGGAAACCGCCCCTCCGGCGGCCATGCCGCCCCCCGGCCATAGCCCCCACCTCAATGAAGGTGGTGGCGGTGGTGGCCGGCCAGGGAGGTGGCTGGGTGGCTGGAAAATGGCTTTGTAATGGCCTCCAGGTCGGTGAAATCACAACCAACGGCTGGAGGTAGAAGACAATGCGTGAGCCGTTGGATTGATCTGGATAGTAGGATATATTATTAGTTATTATGAATAGTATAATTTATCCCTTCACTATACACATTTTTACATCAGGGAAACAAGGCCCTTAGGTGCTAAAGCATAAAACGTGTCCAACATGAATATTGTAGCCCTTGACGTCCACTTTAATTTAAAATTGATTTCAACCCATTTGGGTAAGTGGTTAGACCATAGCACCCATTTTGGTTGGCCCTATACCTAGGGAAAACCTGAGATTCAAATGGATGCCCACCCTTCATCCCTTGTCCAAATGAACTGAACTTTTGGCAGGGAGTCTACCCTAGCTATACCTAGGGCCTGTCCAAAACTGGAAATTTTTGGAGAAACTATTTCTATAGGTTTTATAAAAATTTAATAATCCATAAATAAATTAAATAAGTGGCCTAAACATCTCCAAACCCTCCCAAAGTTTGGTGAAGTGTCCCTATCATCAAGACCTAGTTCTGTACAAAATTTCGACTCATTTGGATATGTTTTGGTTAGGGAATCACCAAACCCTTGTTTGGCTTTAAGGAGGTATTTTTGATTACAAGTGCACTATGGACTTATGGTGGTCCCCTCCCCTCAACAGAGGCTAAGGTTTTGGACACTGACTTGGAATGGCCAATGTCACCCTCTTAAGGAAAATGGGATGATTTAGGCTTGATTTACCCTAGGGTTCAACCTCAAACCCTAAGGAAGGACTTTTGTGGGTTGTGAAGGACATGGGGGAAAATGCCCTTGTATGGCCTTGAAAACTCAGTAGAATTGAAGGTAGTGTAACCTAAGTTCTCTGGTAGGAACCTTAGAGGACTTGAAGGAAGGTAGGAACCTCAAAACCCTAACCCTAGTTTTAGGGTAGGAGCACAAATTTGAAGATTCAGCCACTAAACCTTCCCCAAAAGTTATGAAACTTGGGTAGAGTAGTTTTAGGCCATCTAGAACACCTGGTAATTTCTATATAATTTTATAGATTTTATTCCTGGTATTTCATTTGTTAATTACCAAAAGTCCCAAAATGATGTTTGATTTTCTTATGGTTATTTCTCTGCTTTTGAATCTAATGAAATTTGGTTAGAATATCTTAAAGGCCTAAGTTAATATCCCTGAATTTTATTATAATTTTTACTTGAGTTTATCTAGTACTTCTTTCACAAGTTTTGGAAAGGGGCTTGGTAGAATAAAATTAATTATTGATGATTTATCTATTCAAAAATCATGAGACTTAGGTTTTGATGTTTTCAGGCCAAAACATACTTGTAGTAATTTATTCATAATTTTTAGAGGCATGTTTACAGAACTTCTTTCACAAGACCTTAATTTTGAGAATTGGACATTTAGTTAATTCAGGGAATAATTCTTTCAAATAAATTATGAAACTTTACTTGGAGATTGTATTTGCCCTTATACTCATCCTGGAATTTTCTCTGAATTTTTGGAAGTATTTTTGTTGTACATCCCCTTTAAATGATTTATTATGGAATAAATTTGAAATAAAATTTAAGGGCATAAACCTTGCTGAAAAATTGGGAGATTCTGGATTTTTAGATAATTATTCATTTTGCATTTATCATAAATTTAGTGGAATTTTATCTTGCCTAAATCTTGTACTTCATGTTCAACCTTGGAACTTTTGGCTTTTAGAATAAATAAATAAATTATCGGTTAAATTATGAAAATTAGGAAATTATGGATTCAGGCTACAAATGCCAATATAGTCCTCCAATAATTTATTATATGAGCACTGGATGATTATTTGGTATACTTCCCTTTTTACGGGTCATATAGCTTAAGTGGTCTGCATTTAGCAAAACTGCAGGAAATCATTTGGGATATGAATTAGAACACATGTGTTGGGTTTTGTTGGGTTGCTGGAAAGGATAAATAGAGTTGGATGCATCATTGGAAGATAAAGCGAGTAGGGTGTGTTTTGGCTAGGGTTTAGAGGCGCTCGGGTCCGACGAAAGATCGTCCTCCCCGAGGTGAGGTGGAGTCAAATCACCTTAGGATTAGCCTATTGTAACATGAGAAAGTAATGGGAAGGGGATCAACCAATAATAATAATAAGTACCCTGCGAAAGGGAACGCTGGGCGTAATCCCAACATAGTTCCTAGTGCCCCTTGAGAGCCCTTCACTGGGAATACCGGGGGTAGTCCTGGGTTAACGTAAACTGTTTTAACAAGCTGAAAAGAGTAACTGAGTAATTAGGGTTGCACCTTTCACAAACACTGATAGCACCGGAAGATAGCTGGGAGTTTCGGCTCGGATGGTTAAAAGACGGACACTGGGTTCGGGGAGCTTCGACTCGATTATTTGAGACGGACGTTTTGGTCCGGGGAGATTCGGCTCGGTTTTTGATTACGCTAAATTTGCATGTGCATAAAAGAAAGGAAAAATTAAGGTGGTGGGTCTTCGGTATTGGATGGTCGATTCACCGACGCCAATACGTTGACTCGGCAAGTGTGGTTAGCACTTCGCCAACAGAAGTCCGGTGCGCCAGCCGGCAAGAGTACGCAGGAGTCCGCTTCGTGCACCAAGCGTTGAGGCGTATGATAGGTCTGACTGGTAGTGCTTTACTGGTTTAGAGGTGGGCGAGACCCAACCCACCGCTTCCGTCTGCCACTACGGAGGTATCCTGGGAGGTTACGACTCCAGAAAGGGGGAACTAAAGGTCTGTGTACACAGAGTCGGGTGTGTGTTGCACTTGCATGTTCCATCATACCCACTTGCATGTCATAACATAATCGATTCATTTAACCCCTGACACCTAATGTATAAGTGGAATGAGACGCTTATACATTAGGACCTACTAAATGACCCCTTGGTCTATAAGCTTGTGTGGGCAAGTTTATAAATTAAGGTCAATTTCGATATATATTTATATATTGCTGTGTGATAACCGACACCCCAACGTATAAATTGGTATGGGACTCTTTATAGGATGGGAGCCTTGCAGAAGAACCCTTGGCTTATGTGTTCTCACATAAGTGAAGGTTACTTTTTATATTTCATCTTATTGTCAATATTTATTATAGAATTGCTAGTATAGGTCCGCTGCCACCTGTTTTGATTATTCTCCACCTTCAAGTCCTCCCCTTTCTTCCTCTCCGCTCGGTGCCTAGGAGCCATGGGGGAAGGGGTGGGGGATGATAGGACTTAGTCTTTTAGACTAACGGTTTTCGAACCGCATCATTTAGGGGATCGTGGAGTCCAACATGGAGGATTAGCCCCAGAGACCGGTGCGCCTGGAGGTGGGGCAGTCTAGCTCTGGAGTTCATACAACCGGGACCGTGAGTCTCGACCTTGAGTAGTTTTTCTGCTTTCGCTTCCGCATGAGTGATTTTGTAGTGAGGATATGATGTACCGGGCATAAGCCCATATTTTTAGTACTCTGATGTATTATTTTGTGGACACTCCATTCGTGGAGATTTATTACTATGATATATGATTTTCTGTGGACTGCAATTTTGCATTTACATTATTGTGCTACTTTTATGCGATCGATTTGGCCGACAGAATCGGCGCTTTGTGGTGATGACCCTTCAGGGCGTGAAGGAATCACCGCAAAACGGAGGTTCTAGGCCTAAGACCCCGGTGTTGCAAAGAAAAAAAAGGGGGGGTCTTACAGGAGGACTGGTGCTAGCATAATCTTTGTTTTAGGCCATGTTTTGTGAAGAAATAATTCTAATAACAAAATCAAAACAAGCAGATCTAACTATAAGAATCTTTGGGTTCAGGTGTTAGCCTGTGCAACCACCAAGGTGTGGTATGTTTAACCAACCTGGCTTTGAAACCAATTGAAAGTGCGAGTTAGATCTGATATACTCTAGAGGGGGGTGAATAGAGTATGGTGCTTGCTAAAAACTTTTACAACAGTTGTTGTATTCTAAATGTGAACAGGGAAGCAAATAGTAAATCTAAACACAGGATAATCACAATCTACAAAAGAAACTAATCACAAGCCATAGCCAGAAATAAAAGAAACACAAGCAACCAGAAGACACAAGGAGCTATAGTGGTTCCCCAACCAATCTGGGTACATCCACTCTTCTACCACCCTAGGTAGGAATACACTGCAGGATGAGTTGATCAGGTGTCCTGGGCACCAATGAGCTTTTGATAATGTGCTCAAAAACCAAACCAGATTTTTTGATCAGGTGTCTTGCCACCAATGAGCTTTTGATAAGGTGCTCAAAAACCAAACACAAACTTTTGAAGGGAGTTTGAAAAACCCTTTACAGCAGAGATAGAGAGAGGGATGAGAAGATCTTCTCTGTCAACAGTCAAAGAGAATATTGTGGATGTTGTCAAAGCTCCCCCTGAGATCTTGAGTTGATCAGGAAATGAAGCTTTGTAGTAGGGTGATAGGCCTTTAGAAGATTGATCTCCAACAAATGATGATTTCAGCAACAGCTGAAATATAAGGTGTCTGGAGTCTTGAATGATGATGGCCTTGAACACTTGAATCAAAAGAGATCTGAAGATATCAGATGGTTGATCTCTTTTGGTGATGGTGTTCTTGTATGAATCTTGAGACTGAGAAATGTCTGCAGCTCTTTTTCTTTCTCTTGTGTGATTGTTGATGTTGTGAGAGTTGTTGTTGCAGAGAATCTTTTTCTAACTTGTTATTTTTCTTTTTGTTGTATCAGGAATTGAAAAATCTTATCTTTTATTCCTTTTTCTGAATAGAAATGATCCACTGTCCAAGATAGCAGTTGGCCTGTCATTAAATGACTTTCTTAATTACTGTTGTCTTCTGGAGGAAAGTCCAATAAAACATTCCTTGATAATTCCTTGAAACTTGCTCCAGATTAAATGAAAAATGGCTACAGGATCTCTGAATTAAATGCTGACAGTAATTCCACAGCTGTCGAAATTTGAATCTTGAAAATCGTTGAACTCTTCAGAAAATCGTCGAACTGAGCTCCACTATTGTCGAACTGAGCTCAGAGATTTGGACTTAGACAGCAACAGAGATCGTCGATCTGAGCTCAACTATCGTCGAACTGAGCTCAGAGATAGCGGAACAAACTGGAGTCAAGATCGTCGAACTGAGCTCGAAGATCGTCGAATGGAGTTCGACGACTTGTTGAAGTTAAGCTCAGCGATCGTCGAATGGAGTTCGACGATTCGTCGAAGTGAGCTAAATGATCGTCGAATGGAGTTCGACGATTCATCGTACTGAGCTCGACGAAATGACTTGGTCTCCAAACTGAAAACCTGGTCTTGAGGGCAGCTTCCAAACCTAACTACTAACCCTTAGACACAATTCTAATTAACCTTTAGATCTATACAATGAGGTCAAAACAGGTTTCCTAAGAGACATAGTGATCCTGACCCAAATTAGTAATAGGGTGTTCCAACATTGTCTATTGTGTAAGTGTAAGACCCCATTTCTTTTTATTTTTTCAAACCCGGGGTCTTATGCCCAGAACCGCCGTTTTGCGGTGGCCCCGACACTCGGGAAGGTCGCCACTACAAAACGCCGATTCTGCCGGCCTTTTCGATCAACAAGGAGAGAGTAGTAATCATAAAATGAAATAAAACTGAGTCCATAAACATCACATATAATGAGAAACCACAACAAGTCCATAAATAGAAAAGAGAAAAAGTACTGCCAGAACAATACAAAAGTAATATAAACGGGCTTAAGCCCGGTACATCAGATCCTCACTACAATCTCTCGCAGAAGCTATAAGAAAGACTTATCACTCACGTAGCTGATCACCGGTGCTCCGGTACTAGACTGGCCACCGTACTCCGCTGGTGCTGTCCCTGAGCTACTGGTCCCTGTCTCCCATCCGGAGCCCCTGTAATGTTGTGGTCTGAAAACCATTAGTCATAAAGACTAAGTCCTATCATCTCCTACCCCTCCCCCTATGGATCCTAGGCACCGAGCGGGGAGGAGGAAAGGGAAGCTATAATGGTGGAGAGTAAGCAAAGTAGGTGACAGTGGAACTAGTCTAGCAGTTATTCATATAGTAAGCAGGAAAGTAAGCAAGTAGAATAAGCAGCATATGTAAGGAAGTCAAGGTAAGAAGTAAGTAACCTTAACTTATATGAATGCCTATACAAACTTATAAGTTAAGGGGTCTTCTGCAAATCTCCCATCGTATAAAAAGTCTCATACCAATTTATACGTTGGGGTGTCAGTTGTATGCAAGTACGAGTATAGTGATATGCTATGTCATGATTCATATAAGTGCAACTCACGCACACGATTCTATGCACACAGACCTTTAGTTCCCCCCTATTTGGGCAGCTAGCTTCACTCCAAGGAACCTCCGTAGTGGCAAACAGAGACAGTGGGTCGGCCCCCGCATTCCTATGTGGGTATCCACACTACCAGGCCTAGCCCCTACGTACGCCTCTAGAAGAACACAACCTAGAGTCTTCACGTACTAATGCTGGCCATATCCACCAGACTTTCTTTGGCTAAGTGTCCCACACCTGTCGAGTCAACGTATCGACGTCGGTGTGAACTAGCGTCCAATACCGAAGACCATGACCTTATTTGTATCCAAATCCTTCCGAGCCACCGGCTCCTCGGACTATCCCGTTCGTTACACTTACCTTCCGAACCTACCGTCCGGATGGCTAATCAAACTAACCTAACCCACATCCCGAGCTACCATGGTGTGTGAATGTGAAACCCTGGTTATACTAGATGCTCTTGTAGTTTATTATTCCTACGGTTTAGTTTAGCCCAGGACTGACCAAGGTATTCCCCGTGAAGGTCTCTCGAGGGCACTAGGAACTACGATGGGCTGAAGCCCAAAGCTCCCTTTCGCAAGGCACTTATTATTATTGGTTGTTACCCAAATCCCAATCCCTTTAATGTTGTACTGGATCTAACCCTAGTGTATTTTGACTCTTTCTCTCCCCACAGGGAAGACGATGTTTCGTCGACCCCGATCACCTCTTAACACTAGTCAAACCTCCCACTTCTCATCACGACTCCCGATGATAATCTCATTTCACTTCCAGTTCAATACACAAATATTCCAACTTCCTAGGTTCATTTTGCACCATATTATGATTTCTGCAGGTTTTACTAAACGCAGACCATCCTAAGCTATATGATGTATACAATGAGAGGTACTCCAAGTTATCATCCAAAATCACGATAATATTTATTGGAGGTCTATCATGGCATGATTAGCCTAAATCCAGAAGTTTATAATTTTCCTAATTTATTTGATAATTTATTTAATTTCCAACGAGATACAAATGCCTTAGTTTGAACATGAAGTACTATTTTCAGGCATGCAAAGTGTTCCACAAAATTATGGTAAATTAAAAGACAATTATTTATCAGTAAATTCAAGGTCCCCAAATTTTCATTAAGATTTAAACCTCAAAACATAATTTTTTGAACATAACATACATTAACCAAATTAAAGAGACAAGTACTGCCAATATACTTCTAAAATTTCTAAGAAAAATTCAAGGATGCATATAAAGACATAAAAACACTCCAGGTCAGGTTTCACAATTTATCAGTGAATAATGAACTCTAAACTTGATTTTCTCATAATATTCTAAACTAACAGGTTAATGAACTAAGTACAACAAATATTCATCTAAAAATTGCAATAAAATTCCTATATGAGCATATTGACGAAACAATACTGATCAAGTTTCATAATTTTCCAATAAAAAGGAAGCTCTATATCTATTATTGATCATATTCCCTTATTTATACACTTGTGAAGTAAGTACTGGAAATTTACATCTGAAAATTACAATAAAATTCATGTATGACCATAATGATCTAAAACCCACTCTGCCCCAAATTCATAATCATCTAATGGATATTAAGTTAAAAAAACATAATTAATTAGGGCTAATGCTGGTATTACAAAGGTGATACTAAAATTATTAATCTAAACTTCCCAATAAAATTATCCAAGGCTTATAATGACATTATGAATACACTACCCAAGTTTCACAAGTTTTCAGAGAGTTCTAAATACCTACCCTTCAAATTTAAGGCTTGTGACCTAAACTAGGGTTATGGTCCTGAGGGATTTATCCATCTCCAAATCCTCTAATATTTTTACCAGAGGACCTTAGCTACCCTAGAGTCCTCTCTACCAAATTTCAAATCCATACAATGGCATTTGACCACATGTCCTTCACAAACCCCCAAAGTCCAAACTTAGGGTTTGAACTTGGGTCCTAGGGCAATCCTACCCCACACCACCCCAAAACCCATATGAGGGTGTAAAAAGTCATGAAAAACTGGTGCACCAAGTTTCAGCCTATGTTGAGGTGATTTGGCCACTTTAACCTCAAAGTGCACTTTTGACCTAAATACCCCTCATTAGGGCAAGGCTAGGGTTTGCCCAATACCCAACCAAATCAATTCAAAATGAGGTGAAAATGTATGCAGAACCTCCTGATGACCCTAAGGACTACTCACCAAAATTTGGGAGGGTTTGGAGGTACTTAGGTCCCTAAATTAGTTTACCCTAGGATTTTTAAATGATTTCAAAAACTATACAAAAATTGTCACCAAAAATTCTCATTTTTGGCCAAGACCTGGGTACAGATTAGGGTGACTCACTGTCCAAATTTCAGGTCATTTGGACAAGGGATGAAGTGGGGAAACCCATTTTAATTTCTGTCTAACCCTAAGTATAGACCCCACCAAAATGAGTGCCCTGGTCAAACCAGGCACCCAAATTGGTTCAAACAAATTTTAAAATAGATTAGACCCATATGGATACAAATTATATGTTGACCACTTTCTTTGAATTAGCCTCTAAGTATTTTTAGTAATTAAAAACATTAAATATAAATAGTGCGACAGAATAATATAAAGGCTATAGTTTGATTTAATTAAATCCCGCACGAATCTTGGCGCAGGATCGGACGACACTGGGTTATCTTCTACCTCCAGCCGATGACCCCGATTGCTTCTTCCTGGAGAAAATTCCAAGCGCTGTCGCCGACCACCCAGCCACCTCCCCGGCCAGCCACCGCCACCACCACCTCCGTCGAGGTGGTGGCTATTGCCAGGCGGCGACATAGCCGCCGGAGGGGCCTATTCCTGCGAACCCAAGAGTTTGATTTTTCATGAAAAACCAGGAAAATTCCTTTCCCGATCGGGCTCAATTGAGCCCGATTTTATCCCTAGTGATTGCTACGATCATCCCATAGAGAGAGAAGGAGGGGATGACCTTGCTTGCGGCCTGGAGACGCGTCGATCGCCGGGATACCATTGGTGGTGGAGGAGTCGCCGGTGTTTTGCAACTTCATAGTGAGGTTGCTCATCTCCTTTGGGTAAGGTGTGGAAAAGCTTGCCCTGGATCTAGGGATGCTTTTAAAATAATAAAATGGGGGGGGGGGGAGGGGTCTAGCTGGTGGTGGCCATTAATGGCCCCTTAATGCCAAATTTTGGCCATGGTATGGGGGGGGGGGGGGGGGGAATTTGGGATCAATCCAACCAGGAAATGGCTGGAAACTACTCCTCTTCCTCAGAGGAGTTGAATCCAGCCATAAAGAGTGGAAGGAAGAGGCCAAGGCTTCAATAGCCATTAATGGCCATTAAAGGTGCAATTCAGCCATGGTGGGGTAGCACCATTCCGGCCATGACAACCACCAAAATGGCCCCCTAGTTTTCCTGGGTTGAATGGGGAGTTGGATCAGCCAATGAAGAATGGCCCTTGGCCTCCTTGGCCATGAATGGCTCTCTTTCACCATTTCTCTCTCCTCCATTAAAGAAGAGTTGGAGCTTTCTCTCTCCTAGTCATCTAGGTTGACCTTGCTGACCACTCTAGCCTATTGACAACCCTCTTACTCATATGTTTCATGGAAATGAGGTTAACCCAAGTGGAAAGAGGGCTTGAGCTTAGGTTACCCCATTTGAGCTAGTTTGACCTAACCTTAACTAGGGTTGACCTAGATCAATTTGACCTTTTGATTTGCCATCAATGGGTCCTTGGTGACCCGTTGAACTCCCCTAAGGTCTAGGTAGGGTTGGGTAGGGTTGACTTGGCACCTTGGAGGTCACATGACCCTTAGTAAGGGCACTTTAACCACTTTGGGGCTAGAGTTGACTTGGGTCAACTTAGCCACTAGGGTTGACCCTAATGGATCCTCGGTGACCCATTGACCTCACGTTAGGGTTAGGAGGGCATGAGTGGGGTCCACTTGGCTAGGGGAGGGTCAATTGACCCTAAGTAGGCTAGTTTGACCTATTTAGGATTAGAGTTGACTTAGATCAACTTAACCACTTTGACTGCCCACAGTGGGTCCTTAGTGGACCTATAGAGTGCCCACAGTGTTAGGGGTGTTGTGGTAGGGTCATGGGATCAAGGTGTAGCCCTAAAGTCAAACCTTAGGTCTAAATGTTGAGGCTGAGCTATATGCAGACAAAGGTGATTTTCACCTTGGCCCTTGTTCACTTGATCCTTTGAGCTTCTGGTGGTTTTGTCATGACCTAGTCAAGAAAAAATAAAATCCTAGGGGTCTAGTTGTTTGAGGGATGTTACAAATCCCAATATACAAAAAATAATTTCTTCCCCAAAATTAAGGTTAAGCCTACGGGGGTTTCTACTGAAATAAAAGAAACTTGTAACATTCCTAAGGTTAAAGGTATACCTGACTCGAAGAGCTCCGGGTACTTTTGCTGCATCAAGTCCTATGGCTCCCATGTATGCTCCTCCTGCCCATAGTTTCTCCACAGAACCTTGACTAGCGGAACCTTCTTGCGTCGCACGAGTCGCACTGCCGTGTCGTCGATCCTGATTGGCTCCAAGCTGACTGATCGATCTGAGGCCACCAGACCGTCGACTATGGAAATCTGCTGCTCAGGACATAGTAGAGCCCTTCGTATGAGGAGACATAAAAGACGTCATGTAATCCCGCTAACTCTAGCGGTAGCTCCAGTCTATAAGCCAAGGGGCCGATCCGCTCCAGGATTCTGTAAGGCCCCATATATCTCGGACTGAGCTTCTTCCGCCCGCGAACCCGCGAGACTCCTTGCATCGGCCGTATCTTCAAGAAAACTCGGTCTCCCACCTGGAATTCCACCTGACGATGCCTCGCATTGTAATATTTGGCCTACCTGCTCTGGGATTCCAACATCCTGTCTCGGATCAATCTAACCTGAGCATCAGTATCCTCCACAAACTCCGAGACGAGTGCCTGCGGATCTTCATCCTGAATCCATGATAGTGGGGTCCTGCACCTCCGTCCATATAATGCCTCATAAGGGGCCATGCCTATACTGGAGTGATGGCTGTTGTTGTACGAAAACTCGATCAGCTGTAGCAACCTCTCCCAAGGCTCGCCGCGGTCCAAAATACAAAGGCGCGGAAGATCTTCCAATGTACGGTTGGTGCGCTCCGTCTGTCCATCGGTCTGAGGGTGAAAAGTCGTGCTGAATGTCAACCGAGAACCCAGATGGGCTTGCACTGACCTCCACTCCTTAAATGTAAATCGCCCATCCCGATCTGAAATGATAGTCCTGGGTACTCCATGATAGCGCACAAACTGCTCGATGAATCTCCGTACTAATACACTGACCGGAGAGTTCTTCTCCATTGGAATAAATCTGGCCACCTTCGTTAGTTTGTCCACTATCACCCAGATTGAGTCATTCCCGGCACGAGATCGGGGTAGCCCATGTATGAAATCCATGGCTATATCCTCAAACTTCCATTCTGGCACCGGAAGTGGCTGTAGTAAATCGGCTGGATTCTTGCACTCTGCCTTTACGAGTTGGCAAGCCTCATAGTGCATCACAAATACTTAAGGTCCTTCTTCATACCTGGCCAATACATCGTCTTCTTCAGTTCCGCTGACATCTTAGTGATTCCCGGGTGCACTTAGTATCTACTACAGAGTGCCCCTGACATGATATCCTCCCGAATCTGGCCTCCTGCCGGTATATAGACCCTGCCTCTAAAACATAGCAGTCCATCCGTCAGGGAGTAGTCCCCAGCCGTGCCTCCTCCAAGGCTCTGAATATCAGCTCTGCCCTCGCATCCTGCCTCTGCCCGTCTCTGATTCGATCCTGAATGTCATCGGTGGCAGTCATCGATGCCAGGTACTCCGTATATAGCTCCGGATCATCCTCTGACACTAGTGATATCTGCATCTTCTTAAATGACTGTACCAACTCTAAGGCCATCAGCTGCGGGCCTACTCCTAACATACTCGCTCTCTGGCTCAGAGCGTCTGCCACCACGTTTGCTTTCCCAGGATGGTAGTGCATGGTGTACTAGTAGTCCGACAGAAACTCCACCCAGCGTCTCTGCCTGATGTTCAGCTCCTTCTGTGTGTATATGTACTTAAAGTTCTTGTGGTCCGAGAAAATGTCGCAGTGAACCCCGTAGAGGTAGTGTCGCCAGATCTTTAGAGCAAATATAACTGTCACCATCTCCAAGTCGTGTACCGGGTAATTCTGCTCATGTTTCTTCAGCTGACGGGAGGCAAAAGCTATCACATGCCCGTTCTGCATCAGAACGACACCCATCCCCTGATAAGAAGCATCCGTGTATACCTGAAATCCTTCCTTACCTGATGGAAGAGCAAGGATAGGGTCCCAGGTAAGCCGACCCTTTAGCTCCAGAAAGGCAGACTCGCATTATGGCGTCCAAATAAAAGGAGACTCCTTCTTTGTCAGGGACGTATGCGGGAGGGCAATCTGAGAGAACCCCTCTACGAACTTCCGGTAATAACTAGCAGGTCTTAAGAAACTTCAAACAGCCGTGGCCGTCTTCAGCGGTGGCCAATCTCGTACTGCCTGGACCTTCGCCAGATCTACTGCCAAACCTGCTCCACTGATGACATGGCCCAAAAGGCCACCTCCTTTAGACAAAATTGGCACTTGATGAACTTAGCATACATCTTATGCTCTCGGAGCTTCTCTAAAGTCAAACCCAGATGCCTCACGTGCTCCTCTTCAGTCCTCGAATAAATAAGGATGTCGTCAATGAATACAATGACGAAAACATCCAGATATTCTTCGAAAACCCGCTATAACGCCCCCATTCGTCACATGGAATATAACGGTGGATACGGCCGGGGCCCCACGCCATATTTCACAAACAAACGGCAGAATTATGTGTGAATATCAAATCATGTTCTACTCGAATCCTAACTCAAAGCATTCTAGTGCAGCATTTTAAGTTGTAAGAACTCAATCACATGAATGTCCACTAAATATATAAACTCCACATTTATATATAAACTAGGAATATATACAACACAAACACACACGCTCACGGCCTTAAGGCCTTACAAGTTGCTCTTTACAAATATAAAGCTTCATACATCGGCACGCAGGCCGGCCACACATGAAATCCAAGAAATTTTTTCACTTCCTTCAAGGGCCTTTAAGCAGCAAGGCTTCATTCCACTCAATTCAATCCAACTCATCAGCACCTGCAAGTAGACATCAACCCCAAGAGCGGTAAACAAAGCAACGGTCAGCATTAGCTGACCAATTATAACGACCCTACCCCTTATCCGGGGCAGTGGTTCCTTCCCTGTATGCATTGCCAAATATCTAGCTATCACAATAAGTATCATAATAGTATCACAAACGCCGTGTAACGCCTCCACTCATCTCATGGAATATAATGGTGGGTCCGGCCGGGGCCCCACACCATATTTCACAGACAAACGACAAAATTACGTGTGAATATCAAATCTCATTCTACTCGCTTCCTAACTCAGAGCAATCTAGCGCAGCATTTTATGTTATAAGAACTCAACATACCGAATGCCCACGACTATAGATAACTGCCACATTTATACATAACTCAGGAATGTATACAACACACACACGCTCACGGCCTTAAGGCCTTACAGGTTGCTCTTTACAAATATATACAATTTCATACATCGGCACGCAGGCCGGCCATACATGAAATCCAAGAATTCTTCACACGACCTTCAAGGGCCTTAAACAGCACGACTTCATTCCGCTCAATTCAAGTCAACCACCAGCACCTGCAAATAGACATCCACCCCAAGAGCGGTAAACAAGGCAACGATCAACATTAGCTGATAAATTATAATGACCCTACCTCTTGCCCGGGCCAGTGGTTCCTTCCCTATATGCATTTCCATCATAATATCTATCAATCACAACAATTGCTCTTGGGCACAACAATGTCACAAACGTCGGGATCCACCAGACGCTCCGTGCACTCAGGGCACCTTCTACCAAACATGAGCATTACCATAATAGATCGACCCACCCTAGTGGTATGGAAAGCTGGGTTTATCTACGTTCCCTAGGAATTGCCAGCAATCGACCTCCCAACCTAATTCAGATCGACCCACCCTAGTGGTGTAGCAAGCCGGGTTTATCTCGCGCTCCCCAGGCATTGCCACCAATCGACCTCCCAGCCTCATTCAAATCGACCCACCCTAGTGGTGTTGCAAGCCGGGTTTATCTCGCGCTCCCCAGACATTTCCACCAATCGACCTCCCATCCTCATTCAGATCGACCCACCCTAGTGGTGTAGCAAGCCGGGTTTATCTCGCGCTCCCCAAGCATTGCCACCAATCAACCTCTCAAACAACCAGGGGAAGGTCAACCTTTCCCGTGCTCAAACCGTCAGTGGCGCACCACTCGATGCGGGTTGGCCTTCCCTCCTAATTAGCCGCAGCTTTATGCTCTCACAGAGCAACTAGCGCTCACAGCACTCACACCACAAGGAGCTTACACAAAGCATCCAAGATAAGCATCCATACACCCATACAACAGAGCCTACACTCAAAAATCATATGCATCCATAAAATACACAGAGTCTTCTCTGGTTTACCCATAAGCATCACCAATCCAGACTAATCATCCAGATGGGCTTCACACAACATGCCTATACCATACTCCACACTTCCGGCTCTAGATGCAGACTCAACTGGGAATCACTTGCGCTTTCCACCTCTTGGTGGAGGATTCCATGCCATGCATACAGAAAGGACTTCGATTTTCCAAGAAGGAGATCGTTACCCTTGACAATTGCTTTGGAGCCATGAACTAGCCAGATAGAAATCACTGCCACTGCCTTGCCTTCACGAATCTGATCTCGGATCTTGATTCCACACTCTATAGCTCCTCCAGTAGCTGGCTTCCTCCTCCCTTTCCTTCCTCCCTTACTCTCCCCCTCTCTCTCTCTTTGAGAAGAAGAAGAAATGGCTCATGAATGAGCTTACCCCCCATTCTCGTCCATTTATCAACAGGGAAGGGGCCTAGACCCTTCGATCCAGGATAAGGGAAAGGAACGACCTTGATTTGCCTAGAAAAAGGCTGAACACGGCCTGACATGCCCTGTGACACGCCCGTGTCACAGGCCGGGTCCCTTAAGTGACACACAATCAACTCAAACCCAAACAGTACACGGTCGTATGACACGTCTGTGTCATATCCTACATGCCCGTGTCATAGCCGACACGCCCGTGTCCAGAAGCCGTGTACCGCACACATCATAACATCAACTTAACGCTAGCGGGACACGGCATGGAATACGGCCGTGTCCCAGGCCGTGTACCCCAAGACACACCCGTGTCCACTAGCACACGCATTCCCTAGGCTGATTCCGAGAATGACAACGCCAGTGACACGCCCTTGTCCCCTGCCGTGTACCCTTACACGGCTGCAAAAATGCCCCGCTGTATCTTTGTCGAGTGGAGTTCGACGACCCCAAGGAGGACACGCCCCCTGACACGCCGGTGTCGCCGGGCGTGTGCCCTCTTCTCGAGTGCTTCTCGAGTACATTTTGTCGAGCACTCGAGAGGCCACTCAACCCGAGCATGACACGCCCTCGGACACGCCCGTGTCCCAGGCCGTATCACCAAATCTGAACCCAAATTGGGATTTGGGGGTGTTACAACCCTCCCCTCCTTCAAAAATTTCGTCCCGAAATTTAGCTCAGCTATAGATATTCACCTGAGCACTTCTCGTTACACCATAAGCAACCGATCACCCAAAGAAAGCGAGCCGGGTTAGAGCTCAGAGGCCGTAGCTTGTCTCGCCCCACGACATCACACAAAACAAACATAACATATCATCACATACATACATACATATCTCTAACATATGTACATCCAGTATATGTCCATCCATATATTCATATAGGTATATATCCAAACATCATATACAACCACCTTGATTGATCGATCACCGAAATAAATGAAGGTGTGCAGAAACAGTTCATTGTCCGATACGACATACAAGCTAGATTTTCATCAAAACAAATCACATAGCTCATTCATTTCCGGTAATCAACATCATCTTTCATCAGTCATTTAATAGCCTCTCGAAGTTCCAAATTAAACACACGAGGCTGAACTTCACCGATTGAGCTTTGCGGCTCTTGCACATCAAGATTATGTAGTCGAGGTTACGTCCGGGATGCAGATGACTCGGCCACGGCTTTACCCTTTTCTTCATAAGACACACATATCTCTTTCTCACCCCTTGGAGGGCCATTCCAACAATAGTGGGCTATATGTCCATGCTTCCTGCAGTTAAAACATGTGCGTGTCTCAACACGTTCTTACCTATAGGTTGCCCCCGAAGAGACAGTCGGCAAAGTGGATTCAGCAGGCCTGAACCTTTTCTTATCTCGTCTTCGAAACTCCGATGGTTCCGACTGTGGAACTTTAAATTCCGTCTTCGGCACCGCTAGGCTCTTCTTATCTTGTACCCATTTCAAATCTTTCTCAAGCGCACGGGCCGTATCTACTAACGCATGGAAGCCTTGGTTCACCGAACTCGGGAGCGCCAACCTCAACTCATCACACAGTCCTTCATAAACACGATTTGTCTTCCGAGCCTCTTCAACGAAAGTAGACCCCGCATAGCGCCCCAGTCTGGTAAACTCATGTAGGTACGTTTCAATATTAGTCTCACCCTGCACCAGACGTTGAAATTCGTTTTCCATCGCAATCCGTTGCGACAATGGCAAATACTTGGCTAGAAATAATCCGGAGAATTCTTCTTTCGAGATCTCCTCTAATCCTCGACCTGCCAAGTGATGCACTTCCATATCATTCCACCAAAGTCTCGCATCTCCTTCCAGCAGAAAAGTGGCTAAGGTCACTTTCTGCTCCTCCGCAGTACTGATTGCGATCAGGATCCTCTTTACTCTTGCAGCCAATCTTCCTCCTGCGTTGGGGAACCTGTTCCACCAAAAGTAGGTGGATGAAATTTCATAAACCTTTTCAACAGCTCATCCACTACTTGCTCATCCACCACAACTTCAACGCGCTCTTGCCTTGCACCAGGCCGTACTGGCACCCCTGCAGACCTTGCCTACGCAGTAGGCTGTGCTTGTAACACTGCAAGAACCGTCTCAGTTACCACACGTATGGTCTCCGCCGAGGGAGGTGTAGGCGCTTCAACCGGTGTCGCACTCTCATCAGACCGCTGACGCTCAGACTGCCCAGCACCACTCCTCATCACCTAACAATGTACAAAACACCATTAATCATCCATTTCATAATGACAAATATACAGTGACGTCACATTCACGCTCCTCACATGCATCTATAACATTCCCAGTGGACATTCGTGAGTTCAATTATGTTCTCCCTCCCATAAATCTCAAACCTGGCTCTGATATGACTTTGTAACGCCTCCACTCGTCCCATGGAATATAACGGTGGGTCCGGCCGGGGCCCCACGCCATATTTCACAGAGAAACGGCGGAATTACGTTTGAATATCAAATCTTATTCTACTCGCTTCCTAACTCAGAGCATTCCAGCGCAGCATTTTATGTTTTAAGAACTCAACATACCGAATGCCCACGACTATATATAAATGCCACATTTATACATAACCCAGGAATGTATAGAACACACACACACACTCTCACGGCCTTAAGGCCTTACAGGTTGCTCTTTACAAATATATACAATTTCATACATCGGCACGCACGCCGACCACACATGAAATCCAAGAATTCTTCACACGGCCTTCAAGGGCCTTAAGCAGCACGGCTTCATTCCGCTCAATTCAAGTCAACCACCAGCACCTGCAATTAGACATCCACCCCAAGAGTGGTAAACAAGGAAACTGCCAGCATTACCTGACCAATTATAACAACCCTACCCCTTGCCCGGTGCAGTGGTTCCTTCCCTGTATGCATTGCCATCATAATATCTATCAATCACAACAAGTGCTCTCGGACACAACAATGTCACAAACGCCAGTATCCACCAGACGCTCCATGCACTCAGGGAACCTTCTACCAAACATGAGCATTACCACAGCAGATCGACCCACCATACTGGTGTGGCAAGCCGGGTTTATCTACACTCCCCAGGCATTGCCACGAATCGACCTCCCAACATAATTCAGATCAACCCACCCTAGTGGTGTAGCAAGCCAGGTTTATCTCGCGCTCCCCTGACATTGCCACCAATTGACCCCCCAGCCTCATTCAGATCGACCCACCCTAGTGGTGTAGCAAGCCAGGTTTATCTCGCGCTTCCCAGGCATTGCCACCAATCAACCTCCCAACCTCATTCAGATCGACCCGCCCTAGTGGTGTAGCAAGCCGGGTTTATCTCGTGCTCCCCAGGCATTGCCACCAATCGACCTCCCAAACAACTAGGGGCAGGTTAGCCTTTCCCGTGCTCAAACCTTCAGTGGCGCACCACTCGACGCGAGTTGGCCTTCCCTCTTGATTAGCCACAGCTTTCTGCTCTCCCAGAGCAACTAGCGCTCACACCACAAGGAGCTTATGCAAAGCATCCAAGATCAGCATCCATACACCCATAAAATAGAGCCTACACTCATAAATCATATGCATCCATAAAATACACGGAGTCTTCTCCGGTTTACCCATTAGCATCACCAATCCAGACTAACCATCCAGATGAGCTTAATACAGCATGCCTATGCTGTACTCCACACTTCCGGCTCTAGATACAGACCCAACTGGGAATCACTTGCGCTTTCCACCTCTTGGTGGAGGATTCCATGCCATGCATAAAGAAAGGACTTAGATTGTCCAAGAAGGAGATCGTTACCCTTGACGATCGCTTTGGAGCCATGAACTAGCATGATGGAAATCACCGCCACGGCCTTGCCTCCATGAATCCGATCTCGGATCTTGATTTCGCACTCTGCAGCTCCTCCAGCAGCTGCCTTCCTCCTCCCTTTCCTTCCTCCCTTACTCTACCTCTCTCTCTCTCTCTTTGAGAAGAAGAAGAAATGGCTCATGAATGAGCTTACCCCTCATTCTCAGCCATTTATCAACAGGGAAGAGGCCTGGACCCTTGGATCCAGGATAAGGGAAATGAACGGCCTAGATTTGCCCTGAAAAAGGATGAAAACGGCCTGACACGCCCTGTGACACTCCCGTGTCACAGGCCATGTCCCTTAAGCGGCACACAACCGACTCAAACCCAAATAGTACATGGCCGTATGACATGCCCGTTTCATATCCTACATGCCCGTGTCATGGCCGACAGGCCCGTGTATAGAAGGCGTGTACCCCAAGACACACCTGTGTCAACCAGCACACGTATTCCCCAGGCAGATCCCGAGAATGACACGGCCAGTGACACGCCTGTATCCCCGGCCGTGTACCCTTTTACGGCTGCAGACACGCCCCGCCGTGTCTTCGTTGAGTGGAGTTCGACGACCCCGAGGAGGACACGCCCCCTAACACGCCCGTGTCACCGGGAGTGTTCCCTCTTCTCGAGTGCTTCTCGAGTACATTTCGTCAAGCACTCGAGAGGCCACTCAACCCGAGCACAACATGTCCCAGACCGTATCACCCAATCTAAACCCAAATTGGGATTTGGGGGTGTTACACGCCGGCCTCCGCCAGACGCTCCGTGCACTCAGGGCACCTTACGGTGTACCGAAATCCATGGCAACACCACCGATTAGAGGTTATTAACTTGTTGGCTGGCCGGTCCTAGTCCACCAATCACGCATGCTGGCAACATTCCGCCCAAACCACACAGAGGTGAGAACCTCACGACAAACTTGAGCATTACCAATTCAGATCGACCCACCACTATTGTGCAGCAAGCCGGGTCTGTCTCGCATCCCCCAGGCAATGCCACCCATCGATCTCCCAAAACAACCAGGGGCAGGTAAGCCTTTTCCGTGCTCAATCCGTCAGTAGCGCACCACTATACGCGGGTCGGCTTTCCCTCCTGATTAGCCGCAGCTTTTTCACTCTCTCAAAGCAAATAGCGCTCACCGCACTCACACCACAAGGAGCTTACCCGAAGCATCCAAGATCAACATACAGTTCACGCAGAGCTTCCAACAAAAGAACTACAGGCACCACAATTCATAGGCAGCACATACTACACAGAGTCTTCTCCGGTTCACAATATAACCATCACCAATCCAGAATAACCGTCCGGATGGGCTTCACACAGCATGCCTATGCCGTACTACACACTTCCGGCTCTAGATGCAGACTCAACTTGGAATCACTTACACTTTCCACCTCTTGGTGGAGGATTCCATGCATATGCATAAAAAAGGACTTCGATTGTCCAAGAAGGAGATCATTACCCTTGACGATCGCTTTGGCTCCATGATTCAGTCGGATGGAAATCACCGCCACGGCTTTGCCTCCACGAATCCGCACTCGGCTCATGAATCAGAACCCCGCAGCTCCTCTGGCAGCCGATTTCCTTCTCCCCTTCCTTCCTTTCCCTCTCTCTCTTCTCCCCACCGCTTTGAGAAAGAGAAAGGTGAAGATGAATGGACGTTATCCATTCATTCTCGACCTTATATCAGCAGGGAAGTGTCTGTGCCCTTGGATCCAGGAAGAAGGAAATGAATGGCCTTGATTTGCCGAGAAATAAGCTGAACACGGCATGACACGCCCTGTGACACGCCCGTGTCACAGGCCATGTCCCTTAAGCGGCACACAACCGAATCAAATCCATAATAGTACACGGCCATGTGACACGCCCGTGTCACATCCTACACGCCCGTGCCTAGGAGCCGTATACCTCAAACAGCACGCCACCAACTCAACCCGAGCGGGACACGGCCTGTGACACGCTCGTGTCACAGGCCGTGTGTCCCAGGACACACTCGTGTCCACCAGCACATGCATCCCTGATCCCGAGAAGAACACGGCCCTGTGACATGCCCGTGTCACAAGCCGTGTCTCAACTCAACTGGCCGCTCGACGATCGTCAAGCGCAGTTCATCGACTAGAGGGGGACACGCCCCCTGACATGCCCGTGTCGCCAGGCATGTTACCTCTCGAGAATTTCTCGAGTGCATTTCGTCGAGCACTCGAGAAGCTGCTCAACCCGAGCACGACACTCCCTGGGACACGCCCGTGTCCCAGGCCTTGTAACCTAACCTGAACCCAAATTGGTATTTGGGGTGTTACAACCCTCCCCTCCTTCAAAAGAATTTATACCGAAATTTAGCTCAACTATAGACATCAACATAACCATGCCATTCCTTAGCAAAATGATCCGGGTTAGAGCTCAGAGGCCGCATCTTGTCTCACCCCACGACATCGCACAGAACAATCAAGAACATACATACATACATAACAAACATAAAAGCCATATATCCACCATAGTCATCTATTTTCTCCCAGATATACATACATCAACAAACTTATGCCTTCATTACACCTTGATCAAGTGATTGCCTGGATACAAGAAGGTGTACATAAACCTCTCATTATTCATTCCTTATATACAACATTTAGTTTACGCTTCCATTCTTATTTCCGCTCACCCGCATCATCTTTCATAAGTCGTTTGATAGCCTCTTGGAGTTCCAAACTAAACACGTGAGGTTGTACTTCACCGATTGAGCTTTGCGGCTCTTGCACTTCAAGATTGTACACTTGAGGTTGCGCCCGGGATGCAGATAACACTGCTACTGCCTTACCTTTTTCTTCATAAGACACACCTGTCTTTTTCTCACTCTTTGGAGAGCCACTCCAATAATTGTTGGCTAAATGTCCTTACTTTCCACATTTAAAACATGTATGTGTCTCCACACGTCATTGAAACTCATACTCCATAGCAATCCACTGCGACATTGGCAAATACTTGGCTAGAACAAATCCTAAGAATTCTTCGATCGACATCTCTTCCAATCCTTGACCTGCCAAGTAGTGCAATTCCACTTCATACCACCAAAGCCTTGCATCCCATTCCAACAGAAAAGTGGCTAAGATCATTTTCTGCGCCTCCGTAGTCTGGATTGCTGCTAAGATCCTCTTTACTCTTGCAAGACAATCTTCTTCCTCCGTTGGGGAACCCGTTCCTCCAAATGTAGGTGGATGAAATTCCATAAACCACTTCAGTTGCTCATCAGCTGCTTACTCATCCATCACAGCTTCAACACGCTCTTGCCTTGCACCAGGCCGTACTGGCACCCCTGCCGGCCTTGCATTCCCAGTAGGCTGTGCATGTAACACTGCGAGCACCGTCTCAGTCACCACACGTATGGTCTCCACCGAGGGAGGTGTAGGTGCTTTACTAGTGCCGCACTCTCACCGGAACGCTGGGGCTCAGACTGCCCAACACCACTTCTCGTCACCTATCAATGTAAAAAGCACCAGTTACATCCAGTCCATAACAACAAACATACATTAACTACACGCTCACGCTCCTCACGTGTGTGTATTACATTCCTAGTGGACATTCTTGAGTTCAATTATGTTCTCCCTCCCACAAATCTCAAACCTTGCTCTGATACCACTTTGTAATTCCCCCATTCGTCACATGGAATATAATGGTGGGTCCGGCCGGGGCCCCTCGCCATATTTCACAGACAAACGACAGAATTACAGGTGAATATCAAATCACATTCTACTCGAATCCTAACTCAGAGCATTCTAGCGAAGAATTTTATGTTGTAAGAACTCAATCACATGAATGTTCACTAAATATATAAACTCCACATTTATATATAAACCAGGAATGTATACAACACACACACACACGCTCACGGCCTTAAGGCCTTACAAGTTGCTATTTACAAATATACAGCTTCATAAATCGGCACGCAGGCCAGCCACACATGAAATCCAAGAATTCTTCGCACGACCTTCAAGGGCCTTTAAGAAGCAAGGCTTCATTCTGCTCAATTCAATCCAACTCATCAGCACCTGCAAGTAGACATCCACCCCAAGAGCGATAAACAAAGCAACGGTCAGCATTAGCTGACCAATTATAACAACCTTACCCCTTACCCGGGGAAGTGGTTCCTTCCCTCTATGCATTTCAAAATATCTAGCTATCACAACAAGTATCACAACAGTATCACAAACACCGGCCTCCGTCAGACGCTTCGTGCACTCAGGGTACCTTACGGTGTACCAGACTCCATGGCAACACCACCGATTAGAGGTTATTAAGTTGTTGGCTGGCCGGTCCTAGTCCACCAATCACGCATGCTGACGACATTCCGCCCAAACCAGTAAGAGGTGAGAACCTCACGACAAACTTGAGCATTACCAATTCAGATCGAACCACCACTGTGTTGCAGCAAGGTGGGTCTGTCTCGCATCCCCCAGGAATTGCCACCCATCGATCTCCCAAAACAACCCGGGGAAGGTCAGCCTTTCTCGTGCTCAATCCGTTAGTAGCGCACCACTAGACGCTGGTCTGCTTTCCCTCCTGAGTAGCTGCAGCTTTTCCGCACTCTAAGAGCAAATAACGCTCACCGCGCTCACACCACAAGGAGCTTACCCGAAGTATCCAAGATCAACATACAGTTCACGCAGAGCTTACAACAAAAGAACTACATGCACCACAATTCGTAGGCAGTACATATGACACGGAGTCTTCTTCGGTTCATAATATATCCATCACCAATCCAGACTAACCGTCCGGATGGGCTTCACATAACATGCCTATGCCGTACAACACACTTCCGGCTCTAGATGCAGACTCAACTTGGAATCATTTACGCTTTCCACCTCTTGGTGGAGGATTCCATGTGTAACGGCCCGGCCCCTACCCCGCAGGGACTTACCAGGACAACATGGCACCGCTACACATATCGTCCCGGCCCCTACCCCGAAGGGACTTACCAGGACAACATGACACCGATATCGGGCTGTAACCCAAGCACCCCAACCCCTCTCCCTCCACGGGCGGGTTATTGGTGGCCACAGCCTCCCTTTGATGAGTGAAATTCTCCCGTTAAGCGGACAACACAGGGACTTCCCAGGAGGTCACCCATCCCAGGACTTCTCCAGCCCGAGCACGGTTAACTATGGAGTTATTTCAACTCTCATCACCAATTGTGCTCCATAGTTAAGTGTGCTCGGGCTGGAGAAGTCCTGGGATGGGTGACCTCCTGTGAAGTCCCCGTGCTGTCTGCTTAACGGGAGAATTTCACTCATCAAAGGGAGGCTGTGGCCACCAACAACACGCCCGTGGAGGGAGAGGGGTTGGGGTGCTTGGGCTGCAGCCCGGTATCGGTGCCATGGTGTCCTGGTAAGTCCCTTCGGGGCAGGGGCCGGGCCGATATGTGTAGCGGTGCCATGGTGTCCTGTTAAGTCCCTGCGGGGCAGGGGCCGGGCCGTTACAAAAAAGTGCACTTTTATTATAACGCCCCCTGGGCCCTCCGTGGGCCTCAGCCCACTAGGCCTCCGTTAGACCATTACCGGGCTACAGCCCAAGCACTCCAACCCCTCTCCCTCCATGGGCGGGTTGTTGGTGGCCGCAGCCTCCCTTTGATGAGTGAAATTCTCCCGTTAAGCGGACATCACAGGGACTTCCCAGGAGGTCACCCATCCGAGTACTACTCCAGCCCGAGCACGCTTAACTATGGAGTTCTCTCAACTCTCATCACCAATGGAGCTGCATCACCAATTGAGCTGCAGCTCCATTGGTGATGAGAGTTGAGAGAACTCCATAGTTAAGCGTGCTCGGGCTGGAGTAGTACTGGGATGGGTGTCCTCCTGGGAAGTCCCCGTGCTGCCCGCTTAACGGGAGAATTTCATACATCAAAGGGAGGTTGCGGCCACCAACAACCTGCCCGTGGAGGGAGAGGGGTTGGAGTGCTTGGGCTGCGACCCAGTAACGGTCTAATGGAGGCCTAGTGGGCTGAGGCCCACGGAGGTCCCAGGGGGAGTTACAATAAAAGTGCACTTTTTTGTAACGGCCCGGCCCTTGCCCCACAGGGACTTACTAGGACACCATAGCACTGCTACACATATCGGCCCGGACCCTGCCCCTAAGGGACTTACCAAGACACCATGACACCGATACCAGGCTGCAGCCCAAGCACCCCAACCCCTCTCCCTCCACGGGCGGGTTGTTGGTGGCCAAAGCCTCCCTTTAATGAGTGAAATTCTCCCATTAAGCAGACAACATGGGGACTTCCCAGGAGGTCACCCATCCCAGGACTTCTCGAGCCCGAACACGCTTAACTATGGAGTTCTTTAAACTTTCATCACCAATTGAGCTGTGTAACGCCCCCACTCGTCTCATGACATATAATGGTGGGTCCGGCCGGGGCCCCACGCCATATGTCACAGACAAGAGGTAGAATTACTCGTCGAAATCAAAATCTACTTGCATCCTATCTCAAAACATTCTAGCGCAGCATTTTACGTTAACATGAACTCAACGCAAAGAATGTCCACTACTATATAAACTCCACATTTATATATCAAAACCAGGAATGTATACAACTCACACACACTGGCCTTAAGGCCTTACAGATTTCTCTTTGCACAAATACATTTTCATACATTGGCACATAGGCCGGCCACACATGAAATCCAACCACGTTTTCTGCGCACAGCCTTCAAGGGCCTTTAGCAGCAATCTTTCCATTCCACTCAAGTAAATCCATTCAAGCATCAACACCTGCAATTAGCTATCCAATCCAAAGCGGAAAACAAAGTAACGGTCAGCAAATTAGCTGACCACTTATAACGACCCTACCTCTTACCCGGGGCAGTGGTTCCTTCCCTGTATGCATTACCATTCATATAATTATCAAGCTACCAATCACAATCACATCACAAACGCTGGTATCCATCAGACGTTCCGTGCACTCAGGGCACCTTGTGGTGTACTATACTCCATGGCAACACCACCGATTAGAGGTTATTAACGTGTTGGCTGGCCGGTCCTAGTCCACCAGCGCGCAGACCGGCGATATTCCGCCCAGACCACTCAGAGGTGAGAACCTCACGACAAACTTGAGCATTAACAAATCGATCCACCATGATGGTGCAGCAAGTAGGGTCTGCCTCACTTCCTCCCACACCTTGCCATATCGACCTCCCGTAACCAGGGCAGGTTAGCCTTTCCCGTTACCCAAATCGTCAATAGCGCAGTACTTGACGCGTGTCGGCCTTCCCTCCCGATTACTACAACTTTTCGCTCTCTCAGAGCCATTAGCTCTCATAGTGCTCACACCACCAGGAGCTTACACAAAGCACCCTAAATCCATCAAACCATTCATTCACACATTCATACATACCATCCAGAATTATAAAGCATGCACAGTTATCAAATCCACGGAGTCTTCTCCGGTTTACCCATAATCATCACCAATACAGACTATCCGTCCAGATGGGCTTCACACAGCATGCCTATGCCGTACTCCACACTTCCGTCTCTAGATGCAAACTCAACCAAGGAATCACTTCCGCGATCCACCTCTTGGTGGAGGATTCCATGAACATGCATAAAGAGAGGACTTCGATGTCCAAGAAGGAGATCGTTACCCTTGAAGATCGCTTCAGAGCCATGAATCAGCCGGATGGAAATCACCGTCTCAGCCTTGCCTCCACGAATCCGAACTCGGATCTTCAATCCACACTCCGCAGCTCCTCCAGCAGCGGCATTACTCCTTCCTCCTTTCCTTCCCTTTGGCTTTCTCTCTCTTGGAATGAGAAGGAGAAGAAGAAGATGAAAATGAGGGGATAATCCTTATTTCTCGGCCATATAACAGCAAGGAGCAATCTGAGCCATCAGATCCCATAGGAAGAAAAGGAATGACCAGAAAATTTCCTGAAAATAGCTCTCTTGGGTCTGACACGCCCTGTGACACACCCGTGTCACAGGCCGTGTCCCCTAAGCGGTGTACGAACCACCTTATCCAACCTTATCCACACCAAGATGACACGCCCATGACACACCCGTGTCAGCCTAGTCACGCCCGTGACACGGGGCGTGTAACCCACTCGAGACCTACTCGAGAGGACCTACTCGAGAGAAAACCAACTACTCGAGTACCCAAAAAGGACACGCCTGTGTCACAGGGTGACACGCCCGTGTCATCCCCTCTTACTCGAGTACTTTTCCACCTACTCGAGTACATTTCGACCTATACGAGAGCTACTCGAGTATGAGCGGGACACGCCATGTGACACGCCCGTGTCACAGGCCGTGTACCCTCTACCTGACGATCGTCGAGCGCAGTTCGTCGACCTAAAGAGTGTCGTCGACTAGGGGAGGACACGCCCTGGGTCACGCCCCCGACATGCCCGTGTCACGGGAATGTACCTCCCAAAAATTCGTCGAACAAACTTCGTTGACCGAAATTTGTCGAACGCACTCAACCCGAGCAGGACATGCCCTGGGACACGCCCGTGTCCCAGGCCGTGTCAACCAATCTTTTTCCGTTTCTCGAATTTGGGCTGTTACGACCCTCCCCTCCTTCAAAGAAATTTCATAATCAAAATTTGGCTCACTCCAATCAGCCACATAATCACACAATATTGCACCCACTGCAATCGAGCACTCAAAGAGGCGAGCCGGGTTTGATCTCAGTGGTCGTGACTTGTCTCACCCCAAGGCATCACACAAACAAACCAAAATACAACACATCCTTAACTTCCATCTATGCACATGCAGCGACAAAATTTATAAAGTGATCGAAAACAAACAAACAAACACATCATCGAACTATATCACAATCGAGCAATCACTTCCATATCACAAGGGTGCACCAACATTTCAACATATAACGTGACATAGAACATGTATAACATTATTCACATCCCCAAAATGGTACAAGTCACTATCCTTACTTCCGCTCAGCCTCTCGATTTTGCATTTCTCGCGTAAGAGCCAAATTAAACACACGAGGCTGAATTTCACCAAATGAGCTTTGCGGCTCTTGTACTTCCAAATTGTGCAATCGAGGTTGCGTCCGGGCTGCAGATGATTCGGCCACTGCTTTACCCTTGTCTTCATAAGATGCACCTGTCTCTTTCTCACTTCTGGAAGGGCCACTCCAACAATCATGGGCGATATGTCCCAACTTTTCGCACTTAAAACATGTGCGTATTTCACTTTTCCTTGCCCATAGGTTGCCCCAGACGAAATAATAGATGGAGTCTGTATTGTCCTGAATTTTTCTTCTCTTGTCTCTTAAACTCCAACTGTTCTGCTTGCGGAACTTTAAATTCCTGTTTTTCCACCACCAAGCTCCTCTTCTCTTGTACCCGCTTTAGATCTTTCTCCAACGCCCGGGCTGTATCTACCAACGCTTGGAAGCCTTGGCTCACCGAACTCGGGAGTGCCAACCGCAACTCGTCGCGCAATCCCTCATAAAACTGATTCGTCTTTCGTGCTTCCTTAGCGAAAGTAAACCCCGCATAACGCCCCAGTCTGGTGAACTCATGCAGGTAAGTATCAATATCCCGCTCACCCTGCACCAAACGTAGAAACTCATTCTCCATGGCAATCCGCTGCGCTACTAGCACATACTTTGCCAGAAATAACTGTGAGAATTCTTCGGTCAATACTTCTTCCAATCTTCGTCCTACCAAGTGATGCACTTCCACTTCATCCAACCACAGCCGTGCATCACCTTCCAATAGAAACGTGGCTAAAGTCACTTTCTGTGCCTCCGCAGTCCTGACGGCAGTCAGGATCCGCTTCACTCTTGCCAGCCAATCCTCCGCCTGCGTTGGGGAGATCGCCCCACCAAACGTAGGTGGATGAAAGTCCATAAACTTCTTCAACTGCTCATCTGTCCCTTGTTCTGCCATTACAACTTCAGCACACCCTTGCCTTGTACTAGGCCATACTGGCACCCTTGCAGGCCTTGCCTGTCCAGTAGGTTGTGCCTGTAACACTGCCAGCACCGTCTCAGTCACCACACATATAGTATCCGCCGAAGGAGGCATAGGTGCTTCAACTGGTGCCGCAATCTCATCGGACCGCTGGGGCTCCGACTGCCCAGCACCACTCCTCGCCACCTATCAATATACAAAACACCATTAAGCAGTCATATCATAACGGTCCTTATACATTGACTACACACTCACGCACTTCCCGTGCATGAAATACATTCCTAGTGGACATTCGTGAGTTCAATTATGTTCTCTCCTCCCAAACAATCTCAACCTAGCTCTGATACCACTTTATAACGCCCCCACTCGTCTCATGGCATATAACAGTGGGTCCGGCCGGGGCCCCACGCCATATGTCACAGACAAGTGGCGGAATTACTTGTGGAAATAAAAATCTACTCGCATCCTATCTCAAAACATTGTAGCGCAGCATTTTACGTTAACATGAACTCAGCCCAGAGAATGTCCACTACTATATAAACTCCACATTTATATATCAAAACCAGGAATGTATACAACTCACACACTGGCCTTAAGGCCTTACATATTTCTCTTTGCACAAATACATTTTCGTACATCGGCATGCAGGCCGGCCACACATGAAATACAACCACATTTTCTGCGCATGGCTTTCAAGGGCCTTTAGCAACAATCTTTCCATTCCGCTCAAGTAAATCCATTCAAGCATCAACACCTACAATTAGCCATCCAATCCAGAGCGGAAAACAAAGTAACGGTCAAAAAATTAGCTGACCATTTATAACGACCCTACCCCTTACCCGGGGCAGTAGTTCCTTCCCTATATGCATTGCCATTCATATAATTATCAAGCTACCAATCACAATCACATCACAAATGCTGGTATCCACCAGACGTTTCGTGCACTCAGGGCACCTTACGGTGTACCGGACTCCGTGGTAATACCACCAATTAGAGGTTATTAACGTGTTGGCTGGCCGGTCCTAGTTCACTGATGAATTGTAAATATACCTATTTTTCCGTACATTAATTTAGTTGTTTTCATTTATTTTTGTCATTTTTACTTATTTTTATTCAATAAAATGCTCCTATTTTTGTAAATATTATACTAACTTGTTTTATTTTATTTTTCAGAAAAAATCAAAAATCTGCCAAAAATTAACATGTCACGCCCGTGACAAATTGGTCACGCCCATGACCATGGCGTGACACGTCAAACTCCAGTGAAATCAGCAATTTTGAAGAGCAAAGCTTGACACGCCCGGCGTCACGCCCGTGTCACCCGACACGGGGCGTGACCCAAGCCCGTGTTCACTCCACTCGACGAATTCCTCTCGACGATCGTCGAGTGTCGACACCAACAGTCACGCCCAGCGTCACGCCCGTGACCGGGGGCGTGACTTAATTTCCGCTCGACGATTTTCAACTCGACACTTTCCGCTCGACATTCGTCGAGTGTCGACACCTATCGACACGCCCCGCGTCACGCCCGTGACCTGGGGCGTGACCTTTCCAGCTAGCCCGACAAGACCTGCCCGAAGACTTTCGGCGCAACCCGCGCCTAGATCCACCTGCTTGACACGCCCAGCGTCACGCCCGTGACCTAGGGCGTGACCTCTGCGAGACCGACACGTGTCCAGCCCGAAGTCCACTTTCCCGTCAAATCGCCGGCCGCCTTCGCAAATAGTACTGTCACGCCCCCTGTCACGCCCGTGACCAAGGGCGTGACCCATGTAAATTGTTTCTATAAATTCAGAGCTTCTGCTTAGGATTCCTGTTCCCTTTTTGAACCACTTTGCTAAGGGTAGGTGCTGCCGAATTGCCTTCTCATGCTATGTAAGGGATTTTCTTCCCCCTCTCTTAGTGTTTGTTTTTAGCTTTCTTGTAATCACTTTTTCATTAATAAAATGTGTTAGTTTTTTCTCTCTTTGCATAGCTTGGAATCCATTCATGCGCCCTACTCGAAGTGATTTTTAATGTTTGTTCTTATTTTGTTTTTCTTTTATGTCTTCTAAAATCTTTTTAGCTTTTAACTTTTGTCCAATTTCTAGCCGTTATAATCGCAATTTTATTTTCATGCAAATACTTGTTTAGGTTTACTTTATTATTTTTACTTTGTTTTCATTCCTATAAGTTTATAAAACAATGTTTTAAAAGGTGATTTTTAATTTTCTTTTAACTTAGGCTCTTTAGGATTGTAAAACTTTTCGTTCTCTTTTAGTCTTATTTCCACTTTTTAGGCTTTTCTATAAAATTATAAGAATGAAAACATAATCGTTTTAATTTTTCAAGCATTTTCATTTTTGTTTTTATTTCAAAAAACTTTTTCCTTATTTAATTTTTTCGTTCTCTTTTTATGCATTTCTACCGCATTCTAGCGGTAGAAATGTATTCGTTTTAATTTTTCGTGCACTTTGATTTTTCGTTTAAACTTTTGCCCCTTTTATTTTTATTTCAGCTTTTTATGCATTTCTCCCACATTCTAGCGGTAGAAATGCAGTTGTTTTCATTTTTAGACAACTTAGTTTTTTTACATTTTTCTGTACTTGTGCGCATTTATTTCCGCCTACTCGTTAAGAGTTAAATGACGCTCGCTTATTTTACTTTCTGTAGAGTGCATGAGTTTGTAATTTTCTTTCTTTCCGCCTACTCACTTGAGTTAAATGACTGGATTTTATTTCGGTAGAGTGTGTTTACTTTCTTGTACAGTGTGTGTGTTTTCATTTATGTCGAGAGAGCGTGTGCGTGAGTTTTACTTTCTGTCGAGTGTGTGCGTGTGTTGCATTTATTTAGTCCTACTCGTTTGAGTAGGACCCGCTTTCTTTCTCCCGCCCACGCATTTGCGCCGGGACTCGCAATTTACAGCTTTCTTCAGTCCTACTCGTTTGGGTAGGACTTGTAATTTTCAGCTTTCCTTTACTGCTTTATTTTTCTGCTTCCATTTCCTGCTTTCCATTTTCTGCTTTATTTACTGTTTTCCTCGCAAGCCGTCCCCATTCCGATGAGTGGCTAACTGTTCTTAGCCCTCGGTATCGAAGAGCATTGGGACAGATAAAATAGCTTAAAATAACTAAAGGTCTATTTTTTCTAATTAATTAAAAGTACTTAAGGTTTGCCCGGAGTTAACGATGCATAGGACCACATATCGATGTGTGGGCCCTATTTCCATTTTCCATACGCTCGTCGAGAGGCCGTGCGTATGGACAGATCACCCCTTGGCAAAGAGAGTTCCGCACTAACCCTCGAGAGAGGAGGCGCGCCAACTCTACCGGATTGGGTTCCCCACCCAATAACGGGGTTCTTAGCGTAATGCGGGCGTTAAGAGGAATCCTTCGTCGGACTAACGTTTGGTCGAATAGTCTTAGCGTTCAGGTGAGCGATAGCCCTATAGCTAGGTGAGCTCATTTTTGTGGAACCTCCACGGCCAAGTCTCCGCCTTAATTAATTAGAAACTTAGGAGCTCTTTTTATTTAAAGTTTATTTTAGTTCAATTATTTTTTCGGTGCCATCGAGCTAAGCTCTTCATCGGCACCACCTTCAAGCTTTCTTTTTATGCTTTCATTCTGCCATTTTTTTTTTATTATATATAAAATATAACTCGACAAGTTAATTATCGGTAAAATAATAGTCCCCTCCAGGGAAGAGTAGAAATAATCGAACCAACCCCGAGAACAATACGACCTCGATATTCCACCCGGAATATCCTGTACTACTCACGATAGGTGCACTTGCCTCCTTTCGTTAAAACTCGATCTAACCCGTTTTATATCCAAATAAATAAATGCGCGCGCCCCGTTTTTTAAATAAAAATCACATCCGCCTTTTTCTCAAATAAAACCGCCGGGTCGCCGCGTGACCGTAAATAATTTTGGAGTTTTAACCATCAAGTTTTTGGCGCCGTTGCCGGGGAAATCGTCGTTTCGTTATTTTGAACCCTGGAGTTTGAAAGATATGGTACCTAAACACCTAGAGGGGGGGGGGGGGGGTGAATAGGTGACCTAATCCTTTTCTAACTTTGTTGGCAGCCAAACAGTTATATCACAGATTTCTAACTAGTCTATTACAGCAATCAGCAATAATCAAACATACACAGCACATTCACAGCACAGCACACAGTGATTTATAGTGGTTCCCCAGGATATGGGTACATCCACTTTCCCCCTTCGCCTATCTAGCAGTGTACTAGATTCGGCCAAACTTCTCCACTGTCTCAGAACCCAAATTGGTTCCTACCTCAGGCCCAAAGCCTTACAACTCAGCTTTATCCCAAAGCCTACACTCAGCCAATCAAAGGCCTACACTCAGCCAACAAGGCCTACACTCAGAGATCACAATCTCCTACACTCAGGCAAACAAGCCCTACCCTCAGCCTTTATAAATATAGGCTTACAATCACTCAGATCCAATGGATCCTACAAGTTATAAATGTAATACAGATAATAACTCTACAACTCAGAATTAAAGGAGGGGAGTTGAGAGATTCTTGATGAGTTCTTGGAAGAACTCAGCTGGATTCACCCTGACTTAGCTTTCTTCAAAGCTTCTTGAGTAGAACTGAATAAGGCTGAATCCTCTGCAGTTGTTCCTTGACCTCTGCCACTTAAGATCCAGAATTGATTCTGAATCCTTCTTCTCAGCCTAGTTCCAGAGACTGATTTCTTGGAAGGAGCCCTCTCTCTCCAACTTCTTAGATCTGCAGTTGGACTGCAAGATCTTCTTGTGTTGATACTCAGTTTACCACTTTTATGATTACTTCAACAATAATCTGAACTCTGTTAACAATTTGATCAACAACCTCAACCACAGTTTCTGTAAACTGTAGGTGCCTATTTATAAGCATCCTTCATGGTAACCGGCTGGTCCGGTTCATAACTGAGTTCTGACGTCTCTGACAGTTGCTGTAGACCGGCTGGATCGGCAGCTGTCATGTCAACCAGTCACTTCTTGAAAATCTCTATCTGTCTGATAGTGTCGAGACTTTCTGTCTTTAAGTGTCGACACTTATAGACCAAGTGTCGACACATGCTTTGTAAGTGTCGACACAAGTCTACAAGGTGTCGACACATATCCTTATATGTCTCGACATAGATTCTTCTTCATGTGTCGACACTGAAATTGAGTGTCGACACAAGTACTTGTTCTTCTAGCTTTTGCTGAATTCTTCTATGTATCGACACATCTCCTTTGTGTCGACACAACTTCTTGTGTTGAATCTGTCTAGTGTCGACACTGCTTCTTGGTGTCGACACATAGTCTTCTATGTTGAGACTTGCTGAGTGTCGACACAGCTCCTTGTGTCGACACACCTTCTTGTTGTTGAGACTTCAGATGAGTGTCGACACATTCCTTTAGTGTCGACACTTGTACTTAGAATAATTTGCTGTTCTTTCTGTTCTTTGCTAAGTGTTGACACAGCTCCTTGTGTCGACACTTTCTTCAGGTGTTGAGTCTTTAGCTAAGTGTCGACACATTGTGCTAGGTGTCGACACTTACTTCCAGTGTTGACTCTTCTGGTAGTGTGTCGACACATTGTGCTGAGTGTCGACACATTCTTCAAATGCTGACTCTTCTGCATAGTGTCGACACATTGTATTGAGTGTCGACACTTTTACTTAGACTCTGCAGACTTTTGCTGAGTGTCGACACAGCTCCAAGTGTCGACACTTTCTGGTGTAGACACAGCTTCACGGGGTGTCGACACAGCTCCTTGTGTCGACACTTTCTGTCTGCACTTTTCTTCACTGAGTGTCAACACAGCTCCAAGTGTCGACACTTTCTGTCTGGTGTCGACTTTGCATCCAGGTGTCGACACAATGACTCCAAGTGTCGACACGGCTTGTCTGGGTGTCGACATAAGCTTTCTTAAGTGTCGACACTTTCCCTCTGGGTTCGACACATGGACTTAGAAACTTTTTGCTTCAGTCCAGTACTTTCTTAACCTGCACAAGTAACTCAAACATACATCAAATACATTATGATGTATATCATTGAGTTGGGTGAGGCTTCTTCAAATCAGGTACATTTGACTAATGTACCCAACAATCTCCCCCTATTTGGAGAAGTCATAACCCTTAGTCAATGATATACACCATTCATAATTAAGAATTACAAAATGATGTACAACAGATTATATAAACAGGGTAAACATAAACATGTAATAAATTCTCACATGTATACACATTCATTATTCCAGAACAAATAAAAAATAGACACTTCTCAGAACAATCATAATATATTTATCATATATTGTTTTAACATTGTTCCTTATACATTTTCAATGGTGTACAAAAATGTTTTCCATTCAACAGATTACAACAAGCTTCAAGTTTAATTCCTAATCTATTTCTGATCAGGTTCTTTGATAACTATTCCCTTTCCAGCTTGAACTTGAGCTTTGACAGGGGCTTCAGTAGGTTCAGCAACAGCAGGCTTCTTTCCTTTTAAGTCCTTCTTTTTCAGCTCTTCTGCTTTTATTTTCTGCCTCTCAAAGTAGTGGTATGGTTTGGGGAAGTACTTGCTAGGCTCCACAGCAGTTGGAGGTAGCTTTCCCATCTTAGCCTTCCTTCTGAATTGTACTATAGCCTCCTGCCTAATCTCATGCTTTCTCCATTCTGCCTCAGAGAACCATTTATTCCTTTCATGAGCATTGTCCTTTGCAGCTTTCCAGGCAGTAAGAATTATATTTCTAGAGGTAGGGCTCCATTGTTCAAAATCTGGCTTTTGTTCAGCTTGTTCCCTAAACCTCTTCTTTGACAACCTTGTCTCTTCCTCTTTGTTTATAGCCTCCTGCAGAGTTTCAGAAATAGGTTGAATAACCTTCTCAATATGAACTTTGACCTTGCCCTCAGTTGGGCTATACATAGTGCTGACATCTGCTTGAACCATATCAAAATCTAGAGGTGGATATATTACTTGAGCTACTTCTGCTTGCTCACCTCCAAGATATTCAGTTTGAACTCCTGATTCAGCAACATTGTCATCATCACAAAGTGGAGGATAGCCCAGTGTAGCTCTGATGGTGTTAGATATCCATTTGGCATGGTCAGAGCCAGCTTTAACTAATACTCTCTCCCCCTTTATGACTTCTCTGGCCATATGGTCTCTGACATCATCCTTTTGGAACCTTATCTGGCTGTCCAAATATCTGATCCCCTCTTTAAAGAATGGTTTTAGCTTTGTAAGTTGTTCAGAGATGGCCTTCTGGGAATCTTGAATTGCAGTCTTGACATCAGTAATCTCAGCTTGAAATACTTTGTCAAAGTCAGCCTTTGCAGCAGCAGCAGATGTAGAAGGTTCAGCAGACTTATTCTTCAATTCAGTGACTATAGCATTATGGGAGGCAGTCAAATTATCATTCATTCTTAACTGATTCTCCAGCACATACCCTTGCTTTAATGCTATATCATCTACCTGAGCCTTGATCTTCTCCTGGTGAGTTGCCAAATAGACTACTGCATTCCCACCCTTGTGGAAGCAGTCAGTCATCTCCTTTTTATTAAGGTTCATCTCAAACCTTATAGACTTTATGTCCTGTGCAAGATCAAACTGTAGGGACTTGTGCCCTTCATCCACATAAGCCTCTATTGCCTTCCTTTGCTCATCCAACTTGATCTGCATGGCAATCATCAAAGCACTATAATCAACTGTTGGAGCTTGTTGAACTATAGGCTGTGGGGCAATGGATTGCAAAGCTTTCTTATAACTCTTGCTTCTCCTCTTGAAGACAAAGAGTTTCTTCTTCTTGGCCCTTGCACTCTCCTCATCCTCAGAGGCAGAAGTGCTGGCAATATCAACCCTGTCCTTAGGGCTTTGAGGTTTGTCAGCTGGCACAGCAGTTGCTTGCTCAGTTTCCAGCCTAATAGGCTCTTCCAGAACTTCCATGTTCTCCCCCTCAGCAGTAGCACTCTTATCTTCAGCAGCAGCATCCTTGTCCATATCAAAATCCTCTTGATCTAGATTTAAGAATAAATCCTCCATTGTATATTCAGGTGGAGATGGAGATGGAGACAGTCTTTGCTCTTCAACCACTGATTCAGGTACCACTTCTTGTTCAGCAGATTTGTCTTCTAAAACAACATCTGGTACTTGACTGTCTAGCTGAGTTTGCTGATGGACATCAGACAAATTAGCATCTTCTATAATATAGTCTAAAGTTTTTAAGTCAGTGAGTACCTCTTGGATAATGACTGTGGCTTGCTCGCTGTCCAGAGTAGATGGTTCTTCTACTACTGGAAGCTCCCCCTGGCTGTGATCCCTATGGATGGGGCTAGCTTGAGGCAGCTCCCCCTGGATCTCAGCTACATCTTGAGGAGCAGGAGACTTGACTACTGTCTCTTCCTCCTGATCATCAGGTGTGAACACCACCTGTTCTTCACTCTCAGAACTGCTTGAGGACTCTTGTGCCACAACAGCAGTTTTCCTTTTCTTCCTGGGAGGAGAATCTTTCTTAGTAACTGGCTTCTCTGGAGTGGGCAGTTCCTTTGATAGCACCCTTTCCCACCTAGAAAATATCCTGGAATCCATCTTCCTCATGTGGTTAATCTTGCTTCCAGCAGCATTGCTCATTACCTCTGGTATTGTACCAGCTAGGTAGAGACTTAGTATTCTGCCCAGGTTGGGCTTCTTCAAGCTCTCCTTGATTTTCTCATAGATTACCATTGACCAATCTGTTCTTAGGGTGAAGATAATTCTTGTCATGACATTGAACATTGAGGCTGACACCATGTCATGCCCTCCAGGCTTACTGAGAATGACCTTTCCCACAATTTCAGACAGGAATTTTCCTTGACTGTTCATGCCTTTTCTGTTAAAGACAGAACCTATCTTCAGCTTTGAATCAAGTCCACACCAGGTAAGAGCTTCCCTGGTCTTGGATGTAGAAACTTCTTCTTCATCTTGAGTCTTAGGTAGCTGGAGTACCTTCCTCAGACTTTTTGGTGAGACCTTGACTTTGGATCCATGCACTCTGGATTTGATTCTATATCCAGAGTCATCAACTGCAGCTCCAGTAAGGAATTCAAGAACTTCCTTTTTCCAAATCTTGGTTGGTTCTAAAACCAAATATTCTAGTCCAGAATCGCTGACTAGGGTTACCACCGATTGGATTTCTTGATCTCCATCATCGAACGCGCCGCGCACAAGTTCATAGCCTTCGTTAACGTTCTCCTCGAGCTTGGGAGCCATTAGGATTTGGAGAATTAGTCTTGAGAAGAGAGAAATGTCGACACAGGAGTTTTGGTCTCGAAACTTTGAAAGCGTGTCGACAAACAGAGACAGAACCCTATTTATACCTTTCTAATTTTGAAGATGAACAGGCGGGACAGCAAGCTAAACATGTGTCGACACTGGCAATAAGTGTCGACACTGACTTATAATGTCTCGACACACATGTGTCGACACAAGTTTAGTCAACAGATATTATGTGTCGACACTTGATTATGTGTCGACACAACATAACTCGACACATCGTCGAGACTTTACTTAGAAAATTCTGAGTAAAACATATGTGTCGACACCATATTGGATGTGTCGACACCTACTTGACATGTGTCGACACTAACATTCTGAAGTGTCGACATCACATTCCTAGATGTGTCGACACGTTTTTCCTGAAGTGTCGACACCACTATTCTGTGTCGACATAGACTTGTCTATGTGTCGACACCTTTTTACTTAGCCAAATTTCTATTCTGTAAACTTAGTTTAAGTTTATCATACCTAGTTCAATTTTGAATCTATTGAACTTAGCTTCTTCTAATGGCTTAGTAAACATATCAGCTACTTGTTCATCTGTTTTAACATATTCAAGTGAAATATCTTCTCTTTCTACATGTTCTCTAAGAAAGTGATATTTAATCTCAATATGTTTTGTTCTACTATGTGATACAGGGTTATTAGCTATTGAAATAGCACTTGTAGAATCACAGAAAAGTGGAGTTCTACTTACATGAAATCCATAGTCTTCTAGCTGATGTTGAATCCACAGAAGTTGAGCACAGCAACTTCCTGCAGCCACATACTCTGACTCAGCTGTGGAGATAGCCACACTAGTCTGCTTTTTGCTGCTCCATGAAATTAGTCTTCCACCTAGGAATTGACAGGTTCCAGTAGTGCTCTTTCTATCCTCTTTGCATCCTGCAAAGTCTGCATCTGAATAACCTGTTAGATCAAAGTCTCCATTCCTAGGGTACCAGAGGCCTAGATAGGGAGTGCCCTTTAGATATCTCAAAATTCTCTTGACAACAGTCAAGTGAGACTCTTTAGGGCAGGCTTGATACCTTGCACAAACACATGTAGCATACATGATGTCTGGTCTACTAGCAGTCAAGTATAATAGGGAGCCAACTATCCCTCTATACAAGGTTTCATCTACAGGTTTCCCTGCATCATCCTTGCTAAGAGACATACTTGACCCCATAGGAGTCTTCATGGTACTGGATGAATCCATACCATACTTCCTTATGAGTTCTAGGGTGAACTTTGACTGACAAATGGACAAACCACTCTCAGTCTGTTTAACTTGGAGACCCAAGAAAAACTTCAGCTCTCTCATACTACTCATTTCAAACTGACCTTGCATAAGTTTTGCAAATTTTTTGCAAAGGCTGCTTTCAGTAGACCCAAATATAATGTCATCTACATATATTTGGACTAGTATGACATTGCCTCTAGATTCCCTAAGGAATAGAGTCTTATCTATTTTCCCCCTTGAGAACTTGTTCTCAATGAGGAAACTAGATAGGGTTTCATACCAAGCTCTAGGGGCCTGTTTTAACCCATATAATGCTTTCCTAAGTTTATAGACATAATGAGGTTGAGTTGGATCAACAAAACCTGAAGGCTGCTCCACATAGACTTCTTCTTTCAAATTACCATTTAAGAATGCTGACTTGACATCCATCTGGTAAACCTTGAATCCTTGATAGGTTACATAGGCCAAGAACATCCTTATGGCTTCCAGTCTGGCTACTGAAGCAAAGGTTTGATCAAAATCAATACCTTCTTCTTGCCTATATCCTTTTGCAACCAGTCTTGCTTTGTTCTTTATGATGACCCCTTGTTCATCCATCTTATTTCTGTAGATCCACTTAACTCCTATTACATTGTGGTCTTTAGGTTTTGGAACCAGTTCCCAAACCTTGCACCTCTTGAACTGATTAAGCTCTTCTTGCATAGCTTCAGTCCATTGTGGATCTTGTATTGCTTCTTCAAATCTTTTAGGTTCAACTTGAGACAAAAAGCTGGAATAGATTGCAGCATTCATGTTTCTACTCCTGGTTTGTACTCCTTGTCTTGGATCTCCAATAATCTGCTCTACTGGATGATCTCTAAGATTCCTGTGGGCTGGAGGCATCCTCACTTCTGGTTGAACCACTTCAGCATCTGCATCATGCTGTATACCTTGGAATTCTTCAGCAACTGGCACATGTAGTTCTCCCCCTAGACAGCAGCTACTCTCCTCTCCTTGCTGTCTTGCAGCAGGCACTTCTTCTATAATCAACTTGTCCATTGTCTTTGTCACACCTGTGAGGCTGCATACATTGCTAGACAACTCATTGTTAATAAGTTTTGTCTCATCAAAAACTACATGCACTGATTCTTCTACAACTTGTGTAGTCAAGTTGTAGACTCTATAAGCCTTACTATTATTGCTGTACCCAACAAAGATTCCCTCTTGGGACTTGGCAGCAAACTTAGTTAAGTAAGACTTCCCATTGTTAAGTATGAAGCATTTACAACCAAAGATCCTAAAATAGGATAGGTTTGGTTTCCTGCCTTTCACAACTTCATAGGGGGTCTTGTTTAGCCTTTTAGTGATGGTAGCCCTATTTATAACATGGCATGCAGTGTTAACTGCTTCAGCCCAGAAATATTCTGGTAGTGATGTGTCACTTAATAGGGTTCTACCAGCCTCTATCAAGGTTCTATTTTTCCTCTCAGCAATGCCATTTTGCTGAGGTGTTCTTGGTGAAGAGAATTCTTGAAATATCCCAAAGTCTTCACATAGTTTTGTCATGCTTTCAGATTGAAACTCAGTACCATGGTCACTTCTAATTTTGACCACAGTACTATTTAGTTCATTCTGAATTTGCTTGACAAAGCTGTAGAAGACATTAGGTGTTTCAGATTTCTGTCTCAAGAAGAACACCCAGGAAAACCTTGAGTAGTCATCAACAACTACAAAGGTATAGACCTTCCTACCTAAGCTGTGAACTGGCATTGGACCAAAGAGATCCATATGCAAGAGGTATAAACACCTCACAGCATCTTTGTTATCTATGCTTCTAAAGGTGGATTTAGTCTGCTTGCCCTTTTGACAAGATGAGCAAATACCATCTTTGACACACTTAACCTGAGGACTATTCCTCACTAACTTTTTGCTAAAGAGTTTGCTAATTGTCTTGTAGTTAAGATGAGCTAGCCTCTTGTGCCATTTGACACAATGAGAGACTGTCTCATCAACTACAAGACAAACTGGATAACCATTGTTCTCAATCATAATGTCTAGGCAATAGACATTTCTCTTCCTATAACCTGTCAAGATGATCTCTTGATCACTTGACCTCTTGATATGACAACCATTTTTAACAAATGAGATGTCATACCCTACATCACTTAACTGACTTATACTTATTAGGTTGTGTTTCAACCCTTTAACATAAGCCACTTGAGTAATGGTAACAAGGTTTGAAGAAATGTTACCAAACCCTTTGATGATTCCTTTCTCAGAACCACCAAAGGTCACTTTAGGACCATTTTTGATTGGAATGTAGTCCTTCAGTAGTCCCCTAGTTCCAGTCATATATCTGGAACATCCACTGTCCAAGTACCATGTAGGGGTATGGCCACTTGGACTCACCTGCAAAACAGATTAATGGACCTTAGAACCCAAAGCAATCTTGGGTCCTTGGTACTTGTTAGTCTGTAACTTGACAAAGCTACCTACTGGCTTTCCACCAGGTAGCTTGCTACTTACTTTGGTACTGGAATTGTACCAACAGTCAATTGCAAAATGGCCAATCTTGCCACAGCACCAGCATTCAAACTTGTTGTATCTTTGCTTAGGTACAACCTTTGCTGTTTTATCTACAGCAGACCTGTTGAATGTTGGGGCTTTGACCTTGGACTTAAACTTGGACTGCTCAGTCCCTGCAGGTCTAACAAAGCCCAGTCCAGCCTTGCCTTTATGATGAACAAATTCATCAATTAAAGGTAGCACTGATTTAGGTTTTGAAAACCTAGCAACAAGCTCTCTTTCTTTCTGAAGATTGATCTCCAGTCTCTTAATTTGATCATTCTTATAGGTGATAGTTCCCATCTGAATCACAGTAATGTGTTTCAGCCTGGCTACCTTATTCAGTTTTTGATCAAATTGTTTCTCAAAATCTGTTGCAACAGTCTTGAGATCAGCAATCTCCTTTGCCTGACTTTTGGCTAGGGTCTTGCATTTCTTGTAGGCTTGCAATAGCACCTTATATTCATCTATAAGCTGATGAATATCTTCCTCAGACTCAGATACATTCTCATCACTTGATGAAGAAGAATCTGATTCTGAACTAGAACAAGAATCTGAATTTAAACTTGAACTTTGTACCTGACTGGGTCCTGGCTTCTCCAGGATTTTGGCACTGTCTGTCAAAGCCATTAGCCCTTGGCAATGACTGTCTTCTTGTTTATAAATTGACTCCAAGATCTGCATGAATTCTTCCTCTTCTTCTTCTGCATACAGCCCTATGTAGGCTTCAGCCTCAGACTCAGTTTCTGAAGAAGATATATCTGATAGAGTCTTCTCCTTCTTAGCAACAAAAGACTTTTCTTTCTTCCCTTTGAAGTAAGTCTTTTTCCTGTCACCAGATTCCTTTCTCTTCTCTGGACAATCTGCAATAACATGGCCCTGTCTATTGCAGCAATAGCAAACAATTTTTGAACCAGCTGCCTTGCTTGACTTTGTCCTCTTCCTGTCTTTCTTTGAAGACTTTTTCTCCTGATTAAAGGCTTCCTTTCCCTTTGAAGAAGAGGGTCTTGACCTCCACTATTTCTTCCTCAGGAATTTCTGAAAATGTCTAGTGAAGGCAGCAAAGTCTTCATCACTTTCACTGCTCTCACTCTTTGTGCTGATAGACTCATCAGATTCTGATTCAACTACCTCTAGAGGTGGAGTTGAAGACTTATTCCTGCACTTCCTGGGAACTTCTGTCTTGAAAGCAACAGTTCTTTCTTTGTGCTCAGTCCTTGTTGATTTCTCCTCCTCTTTTCTCACTGTTAACTGCATCTCATATGACAATAGCTTGCCAAACAGTGTGGGAGGTGGAATTTCCCCCAACTTAGCCATTTCTCTTATGGCACAGATCTTGGTGTCCCAATCTTTGGTTAGGGACCTTAAGAACTTGTCATTTAGTTCATAGTTAGTGAACTCTCTTCCATAAGACATGAGTTCATTAACTATTCTGTAAAATTTCTTATAGCACTCAGTGATGCTATCACTCTTTCCTTGCCTAAAGCTCTCATATTCCTGATTTAGCAAGGACTTCCTATCTTGCCTAACTTCTTCTGAACCTTCCATATAGACAATGAGAGTATCCCACATCTCTTTTGCTGTCTTACAGTGAATTAAGTTCTGAAAAGTGGCATCATCAATGGCACTCACTATTATGTTCTGTGCCCTCTTGTCCATGGTGGCTAGGACAATTTCATCCTTAGTCATCTCAGAGAAATCCTTTGGAGTCCTCTGATTTGCATCCAATACTGAAATCTTCATTGGCACATAAGGCCCTTCCTTTACTGTGATGTATATTCTAGGGTCAGAGGCTTCCATAAATAGCCTTACCCTCTCTTTCCAGATCCCAAAGATCTCCTTTCTGCATATGGGTAATTTCATGGAACCCAATTCCTTGTGATTCTCATAAGAACCCATGTTTCTTGATGTTCTTGATTTTCTTGAAACTGTGTAATACCTTACTCTGAATCTGCCAAACAGGATTTCCTCAGGCTGTTAGTCCTTGTTTTGAGTAACCTCCCTCTGATACCACTTGAAAGATATGGTACCTAAACACCTAGAGGGGGGGGGGTGAATAGGTGACCTAATCCTTTTCTAACTTTGTTGGCAGCCAAACAGTTATATCACAGATTTCTAACTAGTCTATTACAGCAATCAGCAATAATCAAACATACACAGCACATTCACAGCACAGCACACAGTGATTTATAGTGGTTCCCCAGGATATGGGTACATCCACTTTCCCCCTTCGCCTATCTAGCAGTGTACTAGATTCGGCCAAACTTCTCCACTGTCTCAGAACCCAAATTGGTTCCTACCTCAGGCCCAAAGCCTTACAACTCAGCTTTATCCCAAAGCCTACACTCAGCCAATCAAAGGCCTACACTCAGCCAACAAGGCCTACACTTAGAGATCACAATCTCCTACACTCAGGCAAACAAGCCCTACCCTCAGCCTTTATAAATATAGGCTTACAATCACTCAGATCCAATGGATCCTACAAGTTATAAATATAATACAGATAATAACTCTACAACTCAGAATTAAAGGAGGGGAGTTGAGAGATTCTTGATGAGTTCTTGGAAGAACTCAGCTGGATTCACCCTGACTTAGCTTTCTTCAAAGCTTCTTGAGTAGAACTGAATAAGGCTGAATCCTCTGCAGTTGTTCCTTGACCTCTGCCACTTAAGATCCAGAATTGATTCTGAATCCTTCTTCTCAGCCTAGTTCCAAAGACTGATTTCTTGGAAGGAGCCCTCTCTCTCCAACTTCTTAGATCTGCAGTTGGACTGCAAGATCTTCTTGTGTTGATACTCAGTTTACCACTTTTATGATTACTTCAACAATAATCTGAACTCTGTTAACAATTTGATCAACAACCTCAACCACAGTTTCTGTAAACTGTAGGTGCCTATTTATAGGCATCCTTCATGGTAACCGGCTGGTCCGGTTCATAACTGACTTCTGACGTCTCTGACAGTTGCTGTAGACCGGCTGGATCGGCAGCTGTCATGTCAACCAGTCACTTCTTGAAAATCTCTATCTGTCTGATAGTGTCGAGACTTTCTGTCTTTAAGTGTCGACACTTATAGACCAAGTGTCGACACATGCTTTGTAAGTGTCGACACAAGTCTACAAGGTGTCGACACATATCCTTATATGTCTCGACACAGATTCTTCTTCATGTGTCGACACTGAAATTTAGTGTCGACACAAGTACTTGTTCTTCTAGCTTTTGCTGAATTCTTCTATGTATCGACACATCTCCTTTGTGTCGACACAACTTCTTGTGTTGAATCTGTCTAGTGTCGACACTGCTTCTTGGTGTCGACACATAGTCTTCTATGTTAAGACTTGCTGAGTGTCGACACAGCTCCTTGTGTCGACACACCTTCTTGTTGTTGAGACTTCAGCTGAGTGTCGACACATTCCTTTAGTGTCGACACTTGTACTTAGAATAATTTGCTGTTCTTTCTGTTCTTTGCTAAGTGTTGACACAGCTCCTTGTGTCGACACTTTCTTCAGGTGTTGAGTCTTTAGCTAAGTGTCGACACATTGTGCTAGGTGTCGACACTTACTTCCAGTGTTGACTCTTCTGGTAGTGTGTCGACACATTGTGCTGAGTGTCGACACATTCTTCAAATGCTGACTCTTCTGCATAGTGTCGACACATTGTGTTGAGTGTCGACACTTTTACTTAGACTCTGCAGACTTTTGCTGAGTGTCGACACAGCTCCAAGTGTCGACACTTTCTGGTGTAGACACAGCTTCACGGGGTGTCGACACAGCTCCTTGTGTCGACACTTTCTGTCTGCACTTTTCTTCACTGAGTGTCGACACAGCTCCAAGTGTCGACACTTTCTGTCTGGTGTCGACTTTGCATCCAGGTGTCGACACAATGACTCCAAGTGTCGACACGGCTTGTCTGGGTGTCGACACAAGCTTTCTTAAGTGTCGACACTTTCCCTCTGGGTGTCGACACATGGACTTAGAAACTTTTTGCTTCAGTCCAGTACTTTCTTAACATGCACAAGTAACTCAAACATACATCAAATACATTATGATGTATATCATTGAGTTGGGTGAGGCTTCTTCAAATCAGGTACATTTGACTAATGTACCCAACAATCTCCCCCTATTTGGAGAAGTCATAACCCTTAGTCAATGATATACACCATTCATAATTAAGAATTACAAAATGATGTACAACAGATTATATAAACATGGTAAACATAAACATGTAATAAATTCTCACATGTATACACATTCATTATTCCAGAACAAATAAAAAATAGACACTTCTCAGAACAATCATAATATATTTATCATATATTGTTTTAACATTGTTTCTTATACATTTTCAATGGTGTACAAAAATGTTTTCCATTCAACAGATTACAACAAGCTTCAAGTTTAATTCCTAATCTATTTCTGATCAGATTCTTTGATAACTATTCCCTTTCCAGCTTGAACTTGAGCTTTGACAAGGGCTTCAGCAGGTTCAGCAACAGCATGCTTCTTTCCTTTTAAGTCCTTCTTTTTCAGCTCTTCTGCTTTTATTTTCTGCCTCTCAAAGTAGTGGTATGGCTTGGGGAAGTACTTGCTAGGCTCCACAGCAGTTGGAGGTAGCTTTCCCATCTTAGCCTTCCTTCTGAATTGTACTATAGCCTCCTGCCTAATCTCATGCTTTCTCCATTCTGCCTCAGAGAACCATTTATTCCTTTCATGAGCATTGTCCTTTGCAGCTTTCCAGGCAGTAAGAATTATATTTCTAGAGGTAGGGCTCCATTGTTCAAAATCTGGCTTTTGTTCAGCTTGTTCCCTAAACCTCTTCTTTGACAACCTTGTCTCTTCCTCTTTGTTTATAGCCTCCTGCAGAGTTTCAGAAATAGGTTGAATAACCTTCTCAATATGAACTTTGACCTTGCCCTCAGTTGGGCTATACATAGTGCTGACATCTGCTTGAACCATATCAAAATCTGGAGGTGGATATATTACTTGAGCTACTTCTGCTTGCTCACCTCCAAGATATGCAGTTTGAACTCCTGATTCAGCAACATTGTCATCATCACAAAGTGGAGGATAGCCCAGTGTAGCTCTGATGGAGTTAGATATCCATTTGGCATGGTTAGAGCTAGCTTTGACTAATACTCTCTCCCCCTTTATGACTTCTCTGGCCATATGGTCTCTGACATCATCCTTTTGGAACCTTATCTGGCTGTCCAAATATCTGATCCCCTCTTTAAAGAATGGTTTTAGCTTTGTAAGTTGTTCAGAGATGGCCTTCTGGGAATCTTGAATTGCAGTCTTGACAACAGTAATCTCAGCTTGAAATACTTTGTCAAAGTCAGCCTTTGCAGCAGCAGCAGATGTAGAAGGTTCAGCAGACTTATTCTTCAATTCAGTGACTATAGCATTATGGGAGGCAGTCAAATTATCATTCATTCTTAACTGATTCTCCAGCACATACCCTTGCTTTAATGCTATATCATCTACCTGAGCCTTGATCTTCTCCTAGTGAGTTGCCAAATAGACTACTGCATTCCCACCCTTGTGGAAGCAGTCAGTCATCTCCTTTTTATTAAGGTTCATCTCAAACCTTATAGACTTTATGTCCTGTGCAAGATCAAACTGTAGGGACTTGTGCCCTTCATCCACATAAGCCTCTATTGCCTTCCTTTGCTCATCCAACTTGATCTGCATGGCAATCATCAAAGCACTATAATCAACTGTTGGAGCTTGTTGAACTATAGGCTGTGGGGCAATGGATTGCAAAGCTTTCTTATAACTCTTGCTTCTCCTCTTGAAGAGAAAGAGTTTCTTCTTCTTGGCCCTTGCACTCTCCTCATCCTCAGAGGCAGAAGTGCAGGCAATATCAACCCTGTCCTTAGGGCTTTGAGGTTTGTCAGCTGGCACAGCAGTTGCTTGCTCATTTTCCAGCCTAATAGGCTCTTCCAGAACTTCCATGTTCTCCCACTCAGCAGCAGCACTCTTATCTTCAGCAGCAGCATCCTTATCCATATCAAAATCCTCTTGATCTAGATTTAAGAATAAATCCTCCATTGTATATTCAGGTGGAGATGGAGCTGGAGACAGTCTTTGCTCTTCAACCACTGATTCAGGTACCACTTCTTGTTCAGCAGATTTGTCTTCTAAAACAACATCTGGTACTTGACTGTCTAGCTGAGTTTGCTGATGGACATCAGACAAATTAGCATCTTCTATAATATAGTCTAAAGTTTTTAAGTCAGTGAGTACCTCTTGGATAATGACTGTGGCTTGCTCGCTGTCCAGAGTAGATGGTTCTTCTACTACTGGAAGCTCCCCCTGGCTGTGATCCCTATGGATGGGGCTAGCTTGAGGCAGCTCCCCCTGGATCTCAGCTACATCTTGAGGAGCAGGAGACTTGACTACTGTCTCTTCCTCCTGATCATCAGGTGTGAACACCACCTGTTCTTCACTCTTAGAACTGCTTGAGGACTCTTGTGCCACAACAGCAGTTTTCCTTTTCTTCCTGGGAGGAGAATCTTTCTTAGTAACTGGCTTCTCTGGAGTGGGCAGTTCCTTTGACAGCACCCTTTCCCACCTAGAAAATATCCTGGAATCCATCTTCCTCATGTGGTTAATCTTGCTTCCAGCAGCATTGCTCATTACCTCTGGTATTGTACCAGCTAGGTAGAGACTTAGTATTCTGCCCAGGTTGGGCTTCTTCAAGCTCTCCTTGATTTTCTCGTAGATTACCATTGACCAATCTGTTCTTAGGGTGAAGATAATTCTTGTCATGACATTGAACATTGAGGCTGACACCCTGTCATGCCCTCTAGGCTTACTGAGAATGACCTTTCCCACAATTTCAGACAGGAATTTTCCTTGACTGTTCATGCCTTTTCTGTTAAAGACAGAACCTATCTTCAGCTTTGAATCAAGTCCACACCAGGTAAGAGCTTCCCTGGTCTTGGATGTAGAAACTTCTTCTTCATCTTGAGTCTTAGGTAGCTGGAGTACCTTCCTCAGACTTTTTGGTGAGACCTTGACTTTGGATCCATGCACTCTGGATTTGATTCTATATCCAGAGTCATCAACTGCAGCTCCAGTAAGGAATTCAAGAACTTCCTTTTTCCAAATCTTGGTTGGTTCTGAAACCAAATATTCTAGTCTAGAATCGCTGACTAGGGTTACCACCGATTGGATTTCTTAATCTCCATCATCGAACGCACCGCGCACAAGTTCATAGCCTTCGTTAACGTTCTCCTCGAGCTTGGGAGCCATTAGGGTTTGGAGAATTAGTCTTGAGAAGAGAGAAATGTCGACACAGGAGTTTTGGTCTCGAAACTTTGAAAGCGTGTCGACAAACAGAGACAGAACCCTATTTATACCTTTCTAATTTTGAAGATGAACAGGCGGGACAGCAAGCTAAACATGTGTCGACACTGGCAATAAGTGTCGACACTGACTTATAATGTCTCGACACACATGTGTCGACACAAGTTTAGTCAACAGATATTATGTGTCGACACTTGGTTATGTGTCGACACAACATAACTCGACACATCATCGAGACTTTACTTAGAAAATTCTGAGTAAAACATATGTGTCGACACCATATTGGATGTGTCGACACCTACTTGACATGTGTCGACACTAACATTCTGAAGTGTCGACATCACATTCCTAGATGTGTCGACACGTTTTTCCTGAAGTGTCGACACCACTATTCTGTGTCGACATAGACTTGTCTATGTGTCGACACCTTTTTACTTAGCCAAATTTCTATTCTGTAAACTTAGTTTAAGTTTATCATACCTAGTTCAATTTTGAATCTATTGAACTTAGCTTCTTCTAATGGCTTAGTAAACATATCAGCTACTTGTTCATCTGTTTTAACATATTCAAGTGAAATATCTTCTCTTTCTACATGTTCTCTAAGAAAGTGATATTTAATCTCAATATGTTTTGTTATACTATGTGATACAGGGTTATTAGCTATTGAAATAGCACTTGTAGAATCACAGAAAAGTGGAGTTCTACCTACCTGAAATCCATAGTCTTCTAGCTGATGTTGAATCCACAGAAGTTGAGCACAACAACTTCCTGCAGCCACATACTCTGACTCAGCTGTGGAGATAGCCACACTAGTCTGCTTTTTGCTGCTCCATGAAATTAGTCTTCCACCTAGGAATTGACAGGTTCCAGTAGTGCTCTTTCTATCCTCTTTGCATCCTGCAAAGTCTGCATCTGAATAACCTGTTAGATCAAAGTCTCCATTCCTAGGGTACCAGAGGCCTAGATAGGGAGTGCCCTTTAGATATCTCAAAATTCTCTTGACAGCAGTCAAGTTAGACTCTTTAGGGCAGGCTTGATACCTTGCACAAACACATGTAGCATACATGATGTCTGGTCTACTAGCAGTCAAGTATAATAGGGAGCCAACTATCCCTCTATACAAGGTTTCATCTACAGGTTTCCCTGCATCATCCTTGCTAAGAGACATACTTGACCCCATAGGAGTCTTCATGGTACTGGATGAATCCATACCATACTTCCTTATGAGTTATAGGGTGAACTTTGACTGACAAATGGACAAACCACTCTCAGTCTGTTTAACTTGGAGACCCAAGAAAAACTTTAGCTCTCCCATACTACTCATTTCAAACTGACCTTGCATAAGTTTTGCAAATTTTTTGCAAAGGCTGCTTTCAGTAGACCCAAATATAATGTCATCTACATATATTTGGACTAGTATGACATTGCCTCTAGATTCCCTAAGGAATAGAGTCTTATCTATTTTCCCCCTTGAGAACTTGTTCTCAATGAGGAAACTAGATAGGGTTTCATACCAAGCTCTAGGGGCCTGTTTTAACCCATATAATGCTTTCCTAAGTTTATAGACATAATGAGGTTGAGTTGGATCAACAAAACCTGAAGGCTGCTCCACATAGACTTCTTCTTTAAAATTACCATTTAAGAATGCTGACTTGACATCCATCTGGTAAACCTTGAATCCTTGATAGGTTGCATAGGCCAAGAACATCCTTATGGCTTCCAGTCTGGCTACTGGAGCAAAGGTTTGATCAAAATCAATACCTTCTTCTTGCCTATATCCTTTTGCAAAAGTCTTGCTTTGTTCTTTATGATGACCCCTTGTTCATCCATCTTATTTCTGTAGATCCACTTAACTCCTATTACATTATGGTCTTTAGGTTTTGGAACCAGTTCCCAAACCTTGCACCTCTTGAACTGATTAAGCTCTTCTTGCATAGCTTCAGTCCATTGTGGATCTTGTATTGCTTCTTCAAATCTTTTAGGTTCAACTTGAGACAAAAAGCTGGAATAGATTGCAGCATTCATGTTTCTACTCCTGGTTTGTACTCCTTGTCTTGGATCTCCAATAATCTGCTCTACTGGATGATCTCTAAGATGCCTGTGGGCTGGAGGCATCCTCACTTCTGGTTGAACCACTTCAGCATCTGCATCATGCTGTATACCTTGGAATTCTTCAGCAACTGGCACATGTAGTTCTCCCCCTGGACAGCAGCTACTCTCCTCTCCTTGCTGTCTTGCAGCAGGCACTTATTCTATAGTCAACTTGTCCATTGTCTTTGTCACACCTGTGGGGCTGCATACATTGCTAGACAACTCATTGTTAATAAGTTTTGTCTCATCAAAAACTACATGCACTGATTCTTCTACAACTTGTGTAGTCAAGTTGTAGACTCTATAAGCCTTACTATTATTGCTGTACCCAACAAAGATTCCCTCTTGGGACTTGGCAGCAAACTTAGTTAAGTAAGACTTCCCATTGTTAAGTATGAAGCATTTACAACCAAAGATCCTAAAATAGGATAGGTTTGGTTTCCTGCCTTTCACAACTTCATAGGGGGTCTTGTTTAGCCTTTTAGTGATGGTAGCCCTATTTATAACATGACATGCAGTGTTAACTGCTTCAGCCCAGAAATATTCTGGTAGTGATGTGTCACTTAATAGGGTTCTACCAGCCTCTATCAAGGTTCTATTTTTCCTCTCAGCAATGCCATTTTGCTGAGGTGTTCTTGGTGAAGAGAATTCTTGAAATATCCCAAAGTCTTCACATAGTTTTGTCATGCTTTCAGATTGAAACTCAGTACCATGGTCACTTCTAATTTTGACCACAGTACTATTTAGTTCATTCTGAATTTGCTTGACAAAGCTGTAGAAGATATTAGGTGTTTCAGATTTCTGTCTCAAGAAGAACACCCAGGAAAACCTTGAGTAGTCATCAACAACTACAAAGGTATAGACCTTCCTACCTAAGCTGTGAACTGGCATTGGACCAAAGAGATCCATATGCAAGAGGTATAAACACCTCACAGCATCTTTGTTATCTATGCTTCTAAAGGTGGATTTAGTCTGCTTGCCCTTTTGACAAGCTGAGCAAATACCATCTTTGACACACTTAACCTGAGGACCATTCCTCACTAACTCTTTGCTAAAGAGTTTGCTAATTGTCTTGTAGTTAAGATGGGCTAGCCTCTTGTGCCATTTGACACAATGAGAGACTGTCTCATCAGCTACAAGACAAACTGGAGAACCATTGTTCTCAATCATAATGTCTAGGCAATAGACATTTCTCTTCCTATAACCTGTCAAGATGATCTCTTGATCACTTGACCTCTTGATATGACAACCAATTTTAACAAATGAGATGTCATACCCTACATCACTCAACTGACTTATACTTATTAGGTTGTGTTTCAACCCTTTAACATAAGCCACTTGAGTAATGGTAACAAGGTTTGAAGAAATGTTACCAAACCCTTTGATGATTCCTTTCTCAGAACCACCAAAGATCACTTTAGGACCATTTTGATTGGAATGTAGTCCTTCAGTAGTCCCCTAGTTCCAGTCATATGTCTGGAACATCCACTGTCCAAGTACCATGTAGGGGTATGGCCACTTGGACTCACCTGCAAAACAGATTAATGGACCTTAGAACCCAAAGCAATCTTGGGTCCTTGGTACTTGTTAGTCTGTAACTTGACAAAGCTACCTACTGGCTTTCCACCAGGTAGCTTGCTACTTACTTTGGTACTGGAATTGTACCAACAGTCCATTGCAAAATGGCCAATCTTGACACAGCACCAACATTCAAACTTGTTGTATCTTTGCTTAGGTACAACCTTTGCTGTTTTATCTACAGCAGACCTGTTGAATGTTGGGGCTTTGCCCTTGGACTTAAACTTGGACTGCTCAGTCCCTGCAGGTCTAACAAAGCCCAGTCCAGCCTTGCCTTTATGATGAAAAAATTCATCAATTAAAGGTAGCACTAATTTAGGTTTTGAAAACCTAGCAACAAGCTCTCTTTCTTTCTGAAGATTGATCTCCAGTCTCTTAATTTGATCATTCTTATAGGTGATAGTTCCCATCTGAATCACAGTAATGTGTTTCAGCCTGGCTACCTCATTCAGTTTTTGATCAAATTGTTTCTCAAAATCTGTTGCAACAGCCTTGAGATCAGCAATCTCCTTTGCCTGACTTTTGGCTAGGGTCTTGCATTTCTTGTAGGCTTGCAACAACACCTTATATTCATCTATAAGCTGATGAATATCTTCCTCAGACTCAGATACATTCTCATCACTTGATGAAGAAGAATCTGATTCTGAACTAGAACAAGAATCTGAATTTAAACTTGAACTTTGTACCTGACTGGGTCCTGGCTTCTCCAGGATTTTGGCACTGTTTGTCAAAGCCATTAGCCCTTGGCAATGACTGTCTTCTTGTTCATAAATTGACTCCAAGATCTGCATGAATTCTTCCTCTTCTTCTTCTACATACAGCCCTATGTAGGCTTCAGCCTCAGACTCAGTTTCTGAAGAAGATATATCTGATAGAGTCTTCTCCTTCTTAGCAACAAAAGACTTTTCTTTCTTCCCTTTGAAGTAAGTCTTTTTCCTGTCACCAGAATCCTTTCTCTTCTCTGGACAATCTGCAATAACATGGCCCTGTCTATTGCAGCAATAACAAACAATTTTTGAACCAGTTGCCTTGCTTGACTTTGTCCTCTTCCTGTCTTTCTTTGAAGACTTTTTCTCCTGATGAAAGGATTCCTTTCCCTTTGAAGAAGAGGGTCTTGACCTCCACTGTTTCTTCCTCAGGAATTTCTGAAAATGTCTAGTGAAGGCAGCAAAGTCTTCATCACTTTCACTGCTCTCACTCTTTGTGCTGATAGACTCATCAGATTCTGATTCAACTACCTCTGGAGGTGGAGTTGAAGACTTATTCCTGCACTTCCTGGGAACTTCTGTCTTGAAAGCAACAGTTCTTTCTTTGTGCTCAGTCCTTGTTGATTTCTCCTCCTCTTTTCTCACTGTTAACTGCATCTCATATGACAATAGCTTGCCAAACAGTGTGGGAGGTGGAATTTCCCCCAACTTAGCCATTTCTCTTATGGCATAGATCTTGGTGTCCCAATCTTTGGTTAGGGACCTTAAGAACTTGTCATTTAGTTCATAGTTAGTGAACTCTCTTCCATAAGACATGAGTTCATTAACTATTCTGTAAAATTTCTTATAGCACTCAGTGATGCTATCACTCTTTCCTTGCCTAAAGCTCTCATATTCCTGATTTAGCAAGGACTTCCTATCTTGCCTAACTTCTTCTGAACCTTCCATATAGACAATGACAATATCCCACATCTCTTTTGCTGTCTTACAGTGAATTAAGTTCTGAAAAGTGGCATCATCAATGGCACTCACTATTATGTTCTGTGCCCTCTTGTCCATGGTGGCTAGGACAATTTCATCCTTAGTCATCTCAGAGAAATCCTTTGGAGTCCTCTGATTTGCATCCAATACTGATATCTTCATTGACACATAAGGCCCTTCCTTTACTGTGATGTATATTCTAGGGTCAGAGGCTTCCATAAATAGCCTTACCCTCTCTTTCCAGATCCCAAAGATCTCCTTTCTGCATATGGGTAATTTCATGGAACCCAATTCCTTGTGATTCTCATAAGAACCCATGTTTCTTGATGTTCTTGATTTTCTTGAAACTGTGTAATACCTTACTCTGAATCTGCCAAACAGGATTTCCTCAGGCTGTTAGTCCTTGTTTTGAGTAACCTCCCTCTGATACCACTTGAAAGATATGGTACCTAAACACCTAGAGGGGGGGGGGGTGAATAGGTGACCTAATCCTTTTCTAACTTTGTTGGCAGCCAAACAGTTATATCACAGATTTCTAACTAGTCTATTACAGCAATCAGCAATAATCAAACATACACAGCACATTCACAGCACAGCACACAGTGATTTATAGTGGTTCCCCAGGATATGGGTACATCCACTTTCCCCCTTCGCCTATCTAGCAGTGTACTAGATTCGGCCAAACTTCTCCACTGTCTCAGAACCCAAATTGGTTCCTACCTCAGGCCCAAAGCCTTACAACTCAGCTTTATCCCAAAGCCTACACTCAGCCAATCAAAGGCCTACACTCAGCCAACAAGGCCTACACTCAGAGATCACAATCTCCTACACTCAGGCAAACAAGCCCTACCCTCAGCCTTTATAAATATAGGCTTACAATCACTCAGATCCAATGGATCCTACAAGTTATAAATGTAATACAGATAATAACTCTACAACTCAGAATTAAAGGAGGGGAGTTGAGAGATTCTTGATGAGTTCTTGGAAGAACTCAGCTGGATTCACCCTGACTTAGCTTTCTTCAAAGCTTCTTGAGTAGAACTGAATAAGGCTGAATCCTCTGCAGTTGTTCCTTGACCTCTGCCACTTAAGATCCAGAATTGATTCTGAATCCTTCTTCTCAGCCTAGTTCCAGAGAATGATTTCTTGGAAGGAGCCCTCTCTCTCCAACTTCTTAGATCTGCAGTTGGACTGCAAGATCTTCTTGTGTTGATACTCAGTTTACCACTTTTATGATTACTTCAACAATAATCTGAACTCTGTTAACAATTTGATCAACAACCTCAACCACAGTTTCTGTAAACTGTAGGTGCCTATTTATAGGCATCCTTCATGGTAACCGGCTGGTCCGATTCATAACTGACTTCTGACGTCTCTGACAGTTGCTGTAGACCGGCTGGATCGGCAGCTGTCATGTCAACCAGTCACTTCTTGAAAATCTCTATCTGTTTGATAGTGTCGAGACTTTCTGTCTTTAAGTGTCGACACTTATAGACCAAGTGTCCACACATGCTTTGTAAGTATCGACACAAGTCTACAAGGTGTCGACACATATCCTTATATGTCTCGACACAGATTCTTCTTCATGTGTCGACACTGAAATTGAGTGTCGACACAAGTACTTGTTCTTCTAGCTTTTGCTGAATTCTTCTATGTATCGACACATCTCCTTTGTGTCGACACAACTTCTTGTGTTGAATCTGTCTAGTGTCGACACTGCTTCTTGGTGTCGACACATAGTCTTCTATGTTGAGACTTGCTGAGTGTCGACACAGCTCCTTGTGTCGACACACCTTCTTGTTGTTGAGACTTCAGCTGAGTGTCGACACATTCCTTTAGTGTCGACACTTGTACTTAGAATAATTTGCTGTTCTTTCTGTTCTTTGCTAAGTGTTGACACAGCTCCTTGTGTCGACACTTTCTTCAGGTGTTGAGTCTTTAGCTAAGTGTCGACACATTGTGCTAGGTGTCGACACTTACTTCCAGTGTTGACTCTTCTGGTAGTGTGTCGACACATTGTGCTGAGTGTCGACACATTCTTCGAATGCTGACTCTTCTGCATAGTGTCGACACATTGTGTTGAGTGTCGACACTTTTACTTAGACTTTGCAGACTTTTGCTGAGTGTCGATACAGCTCCAAGTGTCGACACTTTCTGGTGTAGACACAGCTTCACGGGGTGTCGACACAGCTCCTTGTGTCGACACTTTCTGTCTGCACTTTTCTTCACTGAGTGTCGACACAGCTCCAAGTGTCGACACTTTCTGTCTGGTGTCGACTTTGCATCCAGGTGTCGACACAATGACTCCAAGTGTCAACACGGCTTGTCTGGGTGTCGACACAAGCTTTCTTAAGTGTCGACACTTTCCCTCTGGGTGTCGACACATGGACTTAGAAACTTTTTGCTTCAGTCTAGTACTTTCTTAACCTGCACAAGTAACTCAAACATACATCAAATACATTATGATGTATATCATTGAGTTGTGTGAGGATTCTTCAAATCAGGTACATTTGACTAATGTACCCAACAGAGTTCTATTAATTTTACCTATATCTATATTTATAAAAATATATGGTTAACCAACAAAAAATAAAAAAATTACTACTAATAATAATACTAATAATAACTTAAAAAAAAACTTACAAAACTTATAAACTAAAAATTTGAAAACCTTATAAAACTAAAAAATTTGAAAAACCTATCAAACTACAAATTTGAAAAAAAAAAAAACAAAAACTATAAACCTAAAAAAAAAACTAAACTCAAAAAAAAAAAACTAAAAATCCAAAAAATGAAAAAAAATTTAACAAAAAAAATATTTTTATTTTCATTATTGTTTTTGAAAAAAAAATAAAAAAACAAAAAAAACACAATAAAACAAACCAAACTAAAAAAATTCGAAAAAATGAAAACACTTAACAAAAAAAATAAAAATAAAAATAAAAACACTATATTTTCATGAAAAAAATAATAATAATAATAATAAAAACTAAAACACCTACCTAAAAACAACAAAAAAAATAATAAAACATCCTTAAAAACAAAAAAATTACATGTGTATATATTTTGTCTTTTTATTTTCTTTTAATTTGTTTTATTTTATTTTGTTTCGCTTCGGCGCACTTCCATTCTTGTGCACGCTAGGGATGCGCATTTCCATCACACTCACGTAGCTAAGGCCTTAGCTACCTTCGAGTCGCCCACGCACTCGCTCCCTACCGCCCGCACACTTTAGGCCGAGTTTATCCTTTTTTTTTGTTTTTTCTGTTATCTTTTTGCTTTTTCTTCTAAATAATGCAGGGTTTCAACCTGCGGCTTCCCGGACTCGTCTAAGGGAAGCTCCTACCCTCCCTTTTTCTTTTTATACTTATTATATTTTGTATCTTATCTGTTCCGCATACTTAGATTGCAACATTGGGGACAATGTTGGGTTTAAGTATGAGGGTGTTTTCCTATACTGCATTTTTTATTCTGTGCTCATCAAAAATACAAAAATTTTGCAAAACATAAAACGTAAAAATTTTTTTCACTTGTTTTTATTTTCATAAAACTTCAAAAAAAAAATTCTCTTTCCCCCCATCTTCTTATTTATAAAAGCTTGCATTCTGCCTGCCCGCGACGGTCGACTCATCGAACCAACCATCCAAATAGAGTCTGTTCGCGGGCTGCATTCGAGTTTTTTACTTTGTACTTTTTTTTTGTAAAAATCTCTCTTTCCCCCCTATCTTCTTTAAATAACACTTCTTTCTCTCCTCTCTCTTGTAAATAACGTATCTACAAAAACTAAAAAATACAAAAAAAATTAGAAAAACCAAAAAAACCTAAAAAGATAAAAATCTAAAAATCCTAAAAAGATAATAATTAAAACACAAAAAATGATAAAAACTCTAAAAATTCCAAAAAAATGTTTTGTTAAATTATGTAACAAAATAATTCGAATATACCATATCTTAACCCTTTTTGCTTTCCAAAAATCTAGTTTCGAGTTAATTTATATGCGAATTTTAGTTATTCTTTGCTTATTATTCGTTTATTAATTAAAGTTCGATAGATTTAAGTGTCTGGGGTTAAGATTTAAAGAATCTTTTATGTCTTTTCCTTATAATAGGGAACTTGTTTTTCACCACCACTTCTAATTTTATAAATAGAAGCTCGTTTTTTATGTTAGAAAATAACATCCATAGATTTCAATTATTTCTACTCTTTGCTTTTAGAAACATTGGAACGTTCCTTTTAAAAAGGTTGCTCTCAAAACTTTTTTATTAAAATCTAGTTTTCTTTTTGAAAAAACTAAACCCACTTCCTTTTTTTCATGTCTTACTTGACATGTTTACCCCTATCCCTTAAAAGATCTTATGTCAATGAGAATAAGATTTCATTCCGTAAACATAGGCACCCAATATTTAAAAAAAGATTATATGTATGGAGTAAGAGGATAAAATTCATTACTGCTACACATATACATTGAGTTAGTTATTTATTATGAAGAAAGAAAAAATTTATGTGTTAGGAAAATAAGATTTCATTTTCCTAACTATCCAAAAAGAAAAAAATTGGAGGTTCGAGAAAAAATTGCCTCGCCTCAATATTCAAGCCTTCTTCATAAACCATCAAACCACTTAGCCTATTTTCAATGATTCTAGACTTAATTTAAAATTTTTTTGAGAGCATAATTTTTAAATTGCATTATTTCCTTTAACTCTTTTTAAGCTAAGGTTTTTTATATAAATCCAATCCATATTTGTTAAACTAACAAAAATGAATTTTTGCTTTCTATTTTATTTTATCTAGAAGTCTTTTTGAAACTCTTCCTTTATTTATAACATTTCATAAATTAAGATTTAATTCTTTAACCCCGGATATTTATTTTGATCTTACTTTTAATTAATTCAAGCGGTAGCTAAACTTAGGATTTCTTTTATTCCTTATGAGTTCATCTCCAACTTTTGCTCTGGAATAGCAAGAGCTTAAGTATGGGGGTATTTGATGAATTGTAAATATACCTATTTTTCCGTACATTAATTTAGTTGTTTTCATTTATTTTTGTCATTTTTACTTATTTTTATTCAATAAAATGCTCCTATTTTTGTAAATATTATACTAACTTGTTTTATTTTATTTTTCAGAAAAAAATCAAAAATCTGCCAAAAATTGATATGTCACGCCCGTGACAAATTGGTCACGCCCGTGACCATGGCGTGACACGTCAAACTCCAGTGAAATCAACAATTTTGAAGAGCAAAGCTTGACACGCCCGGCGTCACGCCCGTGTCACCCGACACGGGGCGTGACCCAAGCCCGTGTTCACTCCACTCGACGAATTCCTCTCGACGATCGTCGAGTGTCGACACCAACAGTCATGCCCAGCGTCACGCCCGTAACCGGGGGCGTGACTCAATTTCCGCTCGACGATTTTCAACTCGACACTTTCCGCTCGACATTCGTCGAGTGTCGACACCTGCCGACACGCCCCGCGTCACGCCCGTGACCTGCGGCGTGACCTTTCCAGCTAGCCCGACAAGACCTGCCCGAAGACTTTCGGCGCAACCCGCGCCCAGATCCACCTGCTTGACACGCCCAGCGTCACGCCCGTGACCTAGGGCATGACCTCTGCGAGACCGACACGTGTCCAGCCCGAAGTCCACTTTCCCGTCAAATCGCCGGCCGCCTTCGCAAATAGTACTGTCACGCCCCCTGTCACGCCCGTGACCAAGGGCGTGACCCATGTAAATTTTTTCTATAAATTCAGAGCTTCTGCTTAGGATTCCTGTTCCCTTTTTGAACCACTTTGCTAAGGGTAGGTGCTGCCGAATTCCCTTCTCATGCTATGTAAGGGATTTTCTTCCCCCTCTCTTAGTGTTTGTTTTTAGCTTTCTTGTAATCACTTTTTCATTAATAAAATATGTTAGTTTTTTCTCTCTTTGCATAGCTTGGAATCCATTCATGCGCCCTACTCGAAGTGATTTTTAATGTTTGTTCTTATTTTGTTTTTCTTTTATGTCTTCTAAAATCTTTTTAGCTTTTAACTTTTGTCTAATTTCTAGCCGTTATAATCGCAATTTTATTTTCATGCAAATACTTGTTTAGGTTTACTTTATTATTTTTACTTTGTTTTCATTCCTATAAGTTTATAAAACAATGTTTTAAAAGGTGATTTTTAATTTTCTTTTAACTTAGGCTCTTTAGGATTGTAAAACTTTTCGTTCTCTTTTAGTCTTATTTCCACTTTTTAGGTTTTTCTATAAAATTATAAGAATGAAAACATAATCGTTTTAATTTTTCAAGCATTTTCATTTTTGTTTTTATTTCAAAAAACTTTTTCCTTATTTAATTTTTTCGTTCTCTTTTTATGCATTTCTACCGCATTCTAGCGGTAGAAATGTATTCGTTTTAATTTTTCATGCACTTTGATTTTTCGTTTAAACTTTTGCCCCTTTTATTTTTATTTCAGCTTTTTATGCATTTCTCCCGCATTCTAGCGGTAGAAATGCAGTTGTTTTCATTTTTAGACAACTTAGTTTTTTTACATTTTTCTGTACTTGTGCGCATTTATTTCCGCCTACTCGTTAAGAGTTAAATGGCGCTCGCTTATTTTACTTTCTGTAGAGTGCGTGAGTTTGTAATTTTCTTTCTTTCTGCCTACTCACTTGAGTTAAATGGCTAGATTTTATTTCGGTAGAGTGTGTTTACTTTCTTGTAGAGTGTGTGTATTTTCATTTATGTCGAGAGAGCATGTGCGTGAGTTTTACTTTCTGTCGAGTGTGTGCGTGTGTTGCATTTATTTAGTCCTACTCGTTTGAGTAGGACCCGCTTTCTTTCTCCCGCCCACGCATTTGCGCCGGGACTCACAATTTACAGCTTTCTTCAGTCCTACTCGTTTGGGTAGGACTTGCAATTTTCAGCTTTCCTTTACTGCTTTATTTTACTGCTTTCATTTCCTGCTTTCCATTTTCTGCTTTATTTACTGTTTTCCTCGCAAGCCGTCCCCATTCCGATGAGTGGCTAACTGTTTTTAGCCCTCGGTATCGAAGAGCATTGGGACAGATAAAATAGCTTAAAATAACTAAAGGTCTATTTTTTCTAATTAATTAAAAGTACTTAAGGGTTACCCGGGGTTAACGACGCGTAGGACCACATATCGATGTGTGGGCCCTATTTCCATTTTCCATACGCTTGCCGAGAGGCCGTGCGTATGGACAGATCACCCCTTGGCAAAGAGAGTTCCGCACTAACCCTCGAGAGAGGAGGCGCGCCAACTCTACCGGATTGGGTTCCCCACCCAATAGCGGGGTTCTTAGCGTAATGCGGGCGTTAAGAGGAATCCTTCGTCGGACTAACGTTCGGTCGAATAGTCTTAGCGTTCAGGTGAGAGATAGCCCTATAGCTAGGTGAGCTCATTTTTGTGGAACCTCCACGGCCAAGTCTCCGCCTTAATTAATTAGAAACTTAGGAGCTCTTTTTATTTAAAGTCTATTTTAGTTCAATTGTTTTTTCGGTGCCATCAAGTTAAGCTCCTGATCGGCACCACCTTCAAGCTTTCTTTTTATTCTTTCATTCTGCCATTTTCTTTTTTTTATTATATATAAAATATAACCCGACAAGTTAATTATCGGTAAAATAATAGTCCCCTGCAGGGAAGAGTAGAAATAATCGAACCAACCCCGGGAACAATACGACCTCGATATTCCACCCGGAATATCCTGTACTACTCACGATAGGTGCACTAGCCTCCTTTCGTTAAAACTCGATCTAACCCGTTTTATATCCAAATAAATAAATACGCGCGCCCCGTTTTTTAAATAAAAATCACATCCGCCTTTTTCTCAAATAAAACCGCCGGGTCGCCGCGTGACCGTAAATAATTTTGGAGTTTTAACCATCATCCACCAGCGCGCAGACCGGCGACATTCCGCCCAGACCACTCAGAGGTGACAACCTCATGACAAACTTGAGCATTAATAAATCAATCCACCATGATGGTGCAGCAAGTAGGGTCTCCATCACTTCCTCCCATACCTTGCCATATCGACCTCCCGTAACCAGGGCAGGTCAGCCTTTCCCATTGCCCAAACTGTCAGTAGCGCAGTACTAGACGCGGGTCGGCCTTCCCTCCTGATTACTACAGCTTTTCGCTCTCTCAGAGCCATTAGCGCTCATAGCGCTCACACCACAAGGAGCTTACACAAAGCACCCCAAATCCATCCAACAATTCATTCACACATTCATACACACCATCCAGAATTATGCAGCATGCACAGTTATCAAATCCACGGAGTCTTCTCCGGTTTACCCATAATCATCACCAATCCGTACTATCCGTCCAGATGGGTTTCACACAGCATGCCTATGCCATACTCCACACTTCCGGCTCTAGATGCAAACTCAACCAAGGAATCACTTCCGTGATCCACCTCTTGGTGGAGGATTCCATGCACATGCGTAAAGAGAGGATTTTGATGTCCAAGAAGGAGATCGTTACCCTTGAAGATCACTTCGGAGCCATGAATCAGCCAAATGGAAATCACCGTCTCATCCTTGCCTCCACGAATCCGAACTCGGATCTTCAATCCACACTCCGCAGCTCCTCCAGCAGTGACTTTCCTCCTTCCTCCTTTCCTTCCCTTGGCCTTTCTCTCTCTTGGAATGAGAAGGAGAAGAAAAAGATGAAAATGAGGGGATAATCCTCATTTCTCGGCCATATAACAGCAAGGAGCAATCTGTGCCATCAGATCCCATAGGAAGAAAAGGAACGGCCAGAAAATTTCCTGAAAATAGCTCTCTCAGGTCTGACACGCCCTGTGACACGCCTGTATCACAGGTCGTATCCCCTAAGCGGTGCACGAACTGTCTTATCCAACCTTATCCACACCAAGATGACACGCCCATGACACGCCCCTGTCAGCCTAGTCATGCCCGTGACACGGGGCGTGTAACCCACTCGAGACCTACTCGAGAGGACCTACTCGAGAGAAAACCAACTACTCGAGTACCCAAAAAGGATATGCCCGTGTCACAGGGTTATACGCCCGTGTCACCCCTCTTACTCGAGTACTTTTCCACCTACTCGAGTACATTTCGTCCTACATAAGAGCTACTCGAGTATGAGCGGGACATGCCCTGTGACACGCCCGTGTCACAGGCAGTGTACCCTCTACCCGACGATCGTCGAGCGCAGTACTTCGACCTAAAGAGAGTCGTCGACTAGGGGAGGACACGCCCTGGGTCACGCCCCCGACACGCCCGTGTCACGGGCGTGTACCTCCCGAAAATTCGTCGACCGAACTACGTCGACCGAAATTCATCGAACGCACTCAACCCGAGCAGGACACGCCCTGGGACACGCCCGTGTCCCACGCCGTGTCAACCAATCATTTTCTGTTTCTCGAATTTGGGCTGTTACACCATGCATATGCATAAAGAAAGGACTTCAATTGTCCAAGAAGGAGATTGTTACCCTTGACGATCGCTTTGGCGCCATGATTCAGTAGGATGGAAATCACCGCCACGACTTTGCCTCCACGAATCCGCACTCGGCTCACGAATCAGAACCCCACAGCTCCTCTGGCAGCCGTTTTCCTTCTCCCCTTCCTTCCTTTCCCTCTCTCTCTTCTCCCCACCACTTTGAGAAAGAGAAAAGTGAAGATGAATGGAGGTTATCCATTCATTCTCAACCTTATATCAGCAGGGAAGTTTCTGGGCCCTTGGATCCAGGAAGAAGCAAATGAATGGCCTTGATTTGCCCAGAAATAAGCTGAATAAGGCCTGACATGCCCAGTGACACACCCGTGTCACAGGCCGTGTCCCTTAAGCGGCGCACAACCGAATCAAATCCAGAACAGTACCCGGCCATGTGACACGCCCGTGTCACATCCTACACGCTCGTGTCTAGGAGCAGTGTACCTCAAACAGCACACCACCAACTCAACCCGAGCGGGACACGGCCTGTGACACGACCATGTCACAGGCCGTGTATCCCAGGACACACCCGTGTCCACCAGAACACGCATCCCCGACTGATCCCGAGAAGAACACAGCCCTGTGACATGACCGTATCACAAATTGTGTCTAAACTCAACTAGCCGCTCGACGATCATCGAGCGCAGTTTGTCGACTAGAGGGGGACACGCCCCCTGACACACCCGTGTCACCGGGCGTGTTCCCTCTCGAGAACTTCTCAAGTGCATTTCATCGAGCACTCAAGAAGCTGCTCAACCCGAGCATGACACTCCCTGGGACACGCCCGTGTCCCAGGCCTTATCACCCAACCTGAACCCAAATTGGGATTTGGGGTGTTACAACCCTCCCCTCCTTCAAAAGAATTTCAACCTGAAATTTAGCTCAACTATAAACATCAACATAACCATGCCATTCCTTAGCAAAATGATCCGGGTTAGAGCTCAGAGGCCGTAGCTTGTCTCACCCCATGACATCGCACAGAACAATCAAGAACATACATACATACATAAAAAACATAACAGCCATATATCCACCATAGTCATCTCTTTTCTCCCAGATATACATACATCAACAAACTTATTCCTTCATTACAACTTGATCAGGTGATTGCCTGGATACAAGAAGGTGTACACAAATGTCTCATTATTCATTCCTTATATACAACATTTAGTTTCCGCTTCCATTCTTATTTCCGCTCACCCGCATCATCTTTCATAAATCGTTTGATAGCCTCTTGGAGTTCCAAACTAAACACTCGAGGCTGTACTTCACCAATTGAGCTTTGCAGCTCTTGCACTTCAAGATTGTACACTCGAGGTTGCGCTCGGGATGCAAATGACACTGCCACTGCCTTACCCTTTTCTTCATAAGACGCACCTGTCTTTTTCTCAATCCTTGGAGAGCCACTCCAATAATTGTTGGCTAAATGTCCTTGCTTTCCACATTTAAAACATGTACATGTCTCCACACGTCGTTGAAAATCATTCTCCATAGCAATCCGCTGCGACATTGGCAAATACTTGGCTAGAACCAATCGTAAGAATTCTTCGATCGACATCTCTTCCAATCCTCGACCTGCCAAGTAGTGCAATTCCACTTCGTCTCACCAAAGCCTTGCATCCCCTTCTAACAGAAAAGTGGCTAAGATGACTTTCTGCGCCTCCGCAGTCTGGATTTCTGCCAAGATCCTCTTTACTCTTGCAAGCCAATCTTCCTCCTACGTTGGGGAACCCATTCCTCCAAACGTAGGTGGATGAAATTCCATAAACCGCTTTAGTTGCTCATTAGCTGCTTACTCATCCATCACAGCTTCAACACGCTCTTGCCTTGCACCAGACCGTACTGGCACCCCTGTAGGCCTTGCCTGCCTAGTATGCTGTGCATGTAACACTGCGAGCACTGTTTCAGTCACCACAGTATGGTCTCCACCGAGAGAGGTGTAGGCACTTCTACTTGTGCCGCACTCTCATCGGAACGCTGAGGCTCAGACTGCCCGGCACCACTTCTCGTCACCTATCAATGTAGAAAGCACCAGTTACGTCCAGTCCATAACAATAAACATACATTAACTACACGCTCACGCTCCTCACGTGCGTGTATTACATTCCTAGTGGACATTCTTGAGTTCAATTATATTCTCCCTCCCACAAATCTCAAACCTGGCTCTGATACCACTTTGTAACACCCCCATTCGTCACATGCAATATAACGGTGGGTCCAGCCGGGGCCCCACGCCATATTTCACAGAGAAATAACAAAAATACGTGTGAATATCAAATCAACTGGCCGCTTGACGATTGTCGAGCGCAGTTCGTCGACTAGAGGGGTACACGCCCCTTGACACGCTCGTGTCATCGAGCGTGTTCCCTCTCGAGAACTTCTCGAGTGAATTTCGTCGAGCACTCAAGAAGCTACTCAACTCGAGCACGACACCCCCTGGGACACGCCCGTATCCCAGGCCATGTCACCCAACCTGAACCCAAATTGGGATTTGGGGTGTTACACCCAGTTCATCAAGGCCACGAACATGGAGGGTGCATTCGTGAGCCCGAAGGTCATCACGGTAAACTCTTACAGTCCATATGTACTACTGAAGGCCGTCTTCGGGATGTCCTCCTCCAGAATGCGTAGCTGGTAGTACCCCGATCTCAGGTCCAGCTTTGGGAACTAATGAGCTCCCTCCAGCTGGTCAAATAGCTCGTCTATCCTTGGCAAGGGATACGTATTCCGGACCGTCAGCCTGTTCAGGGCCCGGTAATCAATACACAACCGAAGTGTCCTGTCCTTCTTTTTGACGAATAGCACCGGAGCTCCCCTTGGTGAAGAGCTAGGACAGACGAACCCGACTTCCACTAACTCTTGAAGATACCTTTGAAATTCCATCAACTCCTTTGGGGACAATCGCAAGGAGCTCTGGATACCGGCTTAACCACCGACACAAGTTGAATCTGGAAGTCCTTCTCCTGGTGCGGGGGTAGCCCTGGTATCTTCTCCGGAAATACATCGGCAAAGTCCCGAACCACTGGAATATCTGAAATAGAATCCTTCGCCATAACCATCTCAAAAAGGACCTGATAAACTTGGTCTCCCTACAGGCGGGCCTTGACGACATGCACAGACGATAATAATATGTGGGGGGCTGGTATAATACCTTCGATAATAATAAAGGAGTCCCCGTGCCTCACGGTGATTCTCTTCGCCAAGCAGTCAATCTGGGCATGGTTCCAGTGCAACCATGTCATGCCTAAGATCAGATCATAGTCTGGCATCCTCAGGATTGTCACTGGTGCCTGAAACGCCGTCCCGCCGATCTCCGCCTCCATCTTGCAATGAGAAGAGGTCATTAGCTCTGATCAATCGGGTAGACGCACCCTCATCATCCTTCCTGTGAATTGCTTCATGCCTGCTAGTCCTTTCACGAAGTATTCTGACACAAACGAGTGTGAAGCACCGGTGTCGAAGAGTGTATGAGCGGGCTTGCCGCTAATGAAAACCACGCATGAGGTAATTAAGTGTCTTAGTATTCTAGTTATAGTTTTTTTCTTGATTTCTAACTAATCTATGTCTATGAAAACTAGTTCTTGGGAAGGAAGGAATTTAAATGTACTGGCATACCTGCTATAACCTTCTCCCGGCTCCGCGGTTATGCCAGATCTAAAGCATACACTTTCTCCCTTTCTGGCCTGTGGCCTCTACCCTGACATCCCTGTCCTCGATCATGTCTTCTGCCACCAAACTACCGAGGAGGTGGGGCATCCTGAAGTTCTGGTGGGGGTGCTTGCCTCATGGGACAATTCCTCTTGAAATGTCCCGGCTGATTGCACTGGAAGCATACCGGTGCCTGCTCTACTGTCCTCGGTATCTCCAACATCTGTAAGGGCTGGGGAGCCAATCCCCCTGGTTCCTCTGCTCCTGTCCAATCTCTTGACGGGGTTGATCCCCGTTCCTTCTTTCCCCAATTACCTGGCCTCGAGGACGGTCTCTACGGCCTCCAATCACTGCATCATCAGCCGGTCTATTCCGGCTCTTGACTGTAAGTTGATCTGCTTCCCTTTTCTTGGCCATTTCCAGAATCCTGGCCAATCTTCCCTAGGAGACGAATAGGAGGGTCTGTCTCATGTCATCATGCAACCCCTTGTAGAACCTCCTCGCATAGCTAGCATCATCCAAATGTTAAGAGTCCACATAACGGGCTAGGTGAGTAAACTCCTGGTAATACTCCAGCACTGTCCTGTTGCCCTGCCTCAACTGCAGGAACCTATCCTTGAACTCGTCCCTTGCCGACTGAGGTACAAAATGTCCTAGAAGTGCTGCTCTGAACTCTCCCCAAGAGATATCTGTGCAATCCATATCCACAAAAGTGGTGTCCAGCTGTGACTTCCACCACCTCTTTCCATGTAACTCCAGACAGGAGACTGCCAAAGCAACTGCCTCCTCAGTGGGGCATCGAATCCCCGCAAGCGTATCATAGATGGTATCTAACCATTCCTCCGTGTGAACTGCCGACTCCGTCCCCAGGTAGGATGGAGGGGAAAGTGCCCAGAAGGAACTCATCCAGTTGGCCCCGGGATTTGCCCGTGGAGCCGGGGCTTGCTGAGCTCTGAAGGACTCCAAGATGGTCGTCATTGTTTGCCCCATCTCCGTCTGCTGAAACGGAGCTGGAGCCGGCGGAGGTGGAACTATATTCGGAGTCTGAGGTGTCCCCTACTGTGGAGTGGGGTTCGTCGCAGGCTACATGGAAAAATTCCAATTGTTAGATAGCGTACGAATGGAATAAAAGGAGAAAGATGGACTTCTACATGTGATTTCCCTTATGGGCACACCACTGCTTCCACTACTAGTTTGTCTGCAAACTAAGCTCGTGCGGGGGTGGCCTAAGGGTTTTGTGGACTACTTCTCTTTCGATCGAGGTTTGGCTCTAATACAACCTGTAAGACTCCATTTTTTTTCCTTTTCTCAAACCCAGGGTCTTATGCCCAGAATCGCCATTTTGCGGTGGCCCAGGGCGTGTCGTGGTTGGGTTGCATGGTTGGTCGAGTGGTCGACAAAGTTCGGTCGACGATGTTTTGGGAGGGAACACGCCCGGCGACATGGGCGTGTCAGAGGGCGTGTCCCCCCTCCCCGCTCGACGAAATGTGCTCGGCGATTGTCGAGTGTCGAGTGTCGAGTGTCGAGTGTAGAGGACACGGCCTGTGACACAGACATGTCACAGGGCGTGTCCCTTGTGGGTTTCCGTCAGGAATCCGTGTGTTAGAGGACACAGGTGTGTTCAGGTGCACACGGCCTGGGACACAGGCGTGTCCCAGGGCTGTGTGACTCTCGGGTGAATTTGAGATGTTGTCGAGTGAAGTACACGGGTGGTCAACACAGGCATGTCAGGCCTGACACGGGCGTGTAGGGTGTGATACAGGCATGTCACACGATCATGTACTGGCTGGATTGAGTCGGTTCACTGCCGCTTACGGGACACGGCCTGTGACACGGGCGTGTCGGGCCATGTTCATGATTTTTTAGACAATTCTGAGCTGTTCGATTCCCTTATCCCGGATCCAAAGGCTAGGCTGCTTCCATGTGAGTGAAGGCCGAGGATATGGGGATATAAGCCCTTCCTTTTCATCTCCTTCTTCTCCATCTCATTTCAAGAGAGAGAAAGAGAAAAGGGAGAGTAAGGGAAGGAGAGAAAGAAGGAAAAAGCCAGCTGCTGGAGGAGCTGCGAAGTGCAGAGCGAAGATCTGAGAGCGGATTCGTGAAGGCAAAGCTGAGGCGGTGATTTCCATCCGGCTACTTCATGGCGCCGAAGCGATCTTCGAGGGTAACGATCTCCTCCTTGGACATCGAAGTCCTTTCTTTATGCATATGCGTGGGATCCTCCACCAAGAGGTGGACTTTGTAAACGATTTCGTGGTTGAGTTTGCATTTAGAGCCGGAAGTGTGGAGTACGACATAGGCATGCTGTGTGAAGCCCATCTGGACGGGTAGTCTGGATTGGTGATGATCATGGGTAAACCGGAGAAGCCTCCGTGGATTTGATGATATGATATATATGCTTTGTGTATTGGATGAATGAATGCTATGTGATGATGCGTATGGATGTATGGAGGCTTTGGTTAAGCTCCTGGTTATGTTGAGAGAACAATGGGTAGCATGGCTAGGGGAAACATGGAATGAACCTGGCATTTTACACCACATGGTGTGGGTTGATCTGGATTAGTGAGGATCGATGGGTGGCAATGTTCGGGAGGAAGCGAGGTGGACCCAACTTGCTGCACCACATAGTGTGGGTCGATCGAATATAGGTGAAGGGTCGATGGGTGGCAATGCCAGGGGACCCTTGATATACCTGGCTGCCACACCACATGGTGTGGGTCGATCTGCTCTGGTTGTTTGTGAATGCTGCTAGGTAGTACCTCTGAGTGGTATGGACGAGATGTCGCCAATAATGAGATTGGTGGACTAGGCTTGAACCGCCCAACCAACAAGTGAAGAGCCTCGATCGGCAGTGTATGACTGGTATATCCGGTACACCCAAAAGGTGCCCTGAGTGCACGGAGAGTCCGATGGATACCAACGTTTGCGAATGCTGACTGTTACTTTGTTTTCTGTTTGGATTGGATGGTGAATTATAGGTGTTGCTGCTTGAAATGAAATGAGCAGAATGGATGGATTGCTGTGGAAGGCCCTCGAAGGCCAGCGTGTTTGGATTTCATGTGTGGCCGGCCTGCGTGCCGATGTACGAAAATGTATTTGTGTAAATAGAAACTTGTAAGGCCTTAAGGCCAGTGTGTGTGAGTTGTATACATTCCTGGTGTTGATATATAAATGTGGAATTTATATAGGAGTAGACATTCTCTGAGTTGAGTTCATGGTAAATGAAAATACTGCGCTAGAATGTTCTGAGATAGGATGCGAGTAGATTTTGATTTCCACAAGTAATTCCGCCGCTTGTCTGTGATATATGGCATGGGGCCCCGACCGGACCCACCGTTATATGCCATGTGACGAGTGGGGGCATTATAAAGTGGTATCAGAGCCAGGTTTAGATTGTTTAGGAGGAGAGAACATAATTGAACTCACGAATGTCCACTAGGAATGTATTTCATGCACATGAAGTGCGTGCGTGTGTAGTCAATGTATAAGTACCGTTATGATATGAATGATTAATGGTGTTTTGTACATTACTAGGTGGCGAGGAGTGGTGCTGGGCAGTCGGAGCCCCAACGCTCGGATGGGAGTGCAGCACCCGTTGAAGCGCCTACGCCTCCTTCGGCGGAGACCATACGGGTGGTGACGGAGACAGTGCTTGCGGTGTTATAGGCACAGCCTATTGAACAGGCAAGGCCTGCAGGAGTACCAGTACAGACTGGTGCACGACAAGAGCATTCTGCAGCTGTGGTGGAGGTGCAAGCAATATACGAGTCATTGAAAAGCTTTATGGAGTTTCATCCACCTACGTTTGGTGGAGCACGTTCTCCAGCGCAGACGAAAGATTGGTTGGCTCGAGTAAAGAGGATCCTGACTGCAATCAGGACGGCAGAGGAGCAGAAAGTGACGTTAGCCACTTTTTTGTTGGAAGGAGATGCGAGACTGTGGTGGGATGAGATGGAGGTGCATCACTTAGCAGGTCGTGGATTAGCGGAGGTTTCAATGGATGAATTCTCCCGATTATTTTTAGCCAAGTATGTGCCAGTGTCGCAGCGGATTGAGATGGAAAATGAGTTTCAATGCCTGGTGCAGGGTGAGGCAGATATTGATACATACCTTCATGAGTTTACCAGAATGGGGAGATATGCAGGGTCTACCTTCGTGGACGAAGCACGAAAGACGAACCGATTTTATGAGGGACTACGGGATGAGTTACGGTTGGTCCTCCCGAGTTCGGTGAACCAAGGCTTCCAAGAGTTGGTTGATACGACCCGTGCTTTGGAGAAAGATTTGAAGCGGGTACAAGAGAAGAAGAGATTGGCAGTGGAAAAGCCAGAGTTGAAAGTACTGCAATGGGAGCAGTCAACGTTTTGAAGACGAGAAAAGAAAAAGTTTAGGCCTACGGAATCAGCTCCGTCGACTGTTTCTTCAGGGGCGACTTATGGGCCAGGACGTCTTGATACACGTATATGCTATAAATGCTGGAATCAAGGACACATAGCGAAATTTTGTTGGAATTCCCCGTCAGAAATGAGAAAAAGACAGGTGCATCTTATGAAGAAAAAGGTAAAGCAGTGGCCGAATCATTTGCATCTCGAACGCAACCTCGATTGCATAGTTTGGATGTCCAAGAGCCGCAAGGCTCACTTGGTGAAATTCAGCCTTGAGTGTTTAATTTGGCTCTTTCGCGAGAAATGCAAAATCGAGAGGCTGAGCGGAAGTAAGGATAGTGACTTGTATCATTTTGGGGATGTAAATAATGTTGGATATGTTATATGTCACGTTATATGTTGAAATGTTGTGATATGGAAGTGATCGTTCGATTGTGATATAGTTCAAATGATGTGTTTGTTTTTCGATCAATTTAGTTGTGGCTGATTGGAGTGAGCCAAATTTCGAGGATGAAATTTCTTTGAAGGAGGGGAGGATTGTAAAACCCCAAAAATAGTTTTGGGTTTCAGGTCGGTTGACACGGCCTGGGACACGGGCGTGCCCCAGGGAGTGTCGTGGTTGGCTTGCATGGTTGGTCGAGTGGTCGACGAAGTTTGTTCGATGAAGTTTTGGGAGGGAACACGCCCGGCGACACGGGCGTGTCAGAGGGCGTGTCCCCCTCCCCGTTCGACGAAATGTGCTCGGCGATTGTCGAGTGTCGAGTGTCGAGTGTAGAGGACACGGCCTGTGACACGGGCATGTCACAGGGCGTGTCCCTTATGGGTTTCCGGCAGGAATCCGTGTGTTGGAGGATACAGGTGTGTTCAGGTGCACACAGCCTGGGACACGGGTGTTTCCCAGGGCCGTGTGACTCTCGGGTGAATTTGAGATGTTCCGAGTGAAGTACACGGGTGGTCAACACGGGCGTGTCAGGCCTGACATGGGCATGTAGGGTGTGACACGAGCGTGTCACACGGCCGTGTACTGGTTGGATTGAGTCGGTTGACTGCCGCTTACGGGACACAGCCTGTGACACGGGCGTGTCACAGGGCGTGTCGGGCCGTGTTCAGGCTTTTCTGGACAATTCTGAGCTGCTCGATTTCCTTATCCTGGATCCAAAGGCTAGGCTGCTTCCAGGTGGGTCAAGGCCGAGGATATGGGGATATAAGCCCTTCCTTTTCATCTCCTTCTTCTCCATCTCATTTCAAGATAGAGAAAGAGAAAGGGGAGAGCAAGGGAAAAGGAGAAGGAAGGAAAAAAGCCAGCTATTGGAGGAGCTGCGGAATGCGGAGCAAAGATCCGAGAGCGGATTCGTGAAGGCAAAGCCGAGGCGGTGATTTCCATCCGACTACTTCATGGCTCCGAAGCGATCTTTGAGGGTAACGATCTCCTCCTTGGACATCGAAGTCCTTTCTTTATGCATGTGCGTGGGATCCTCCACCAAGAGGTGGATTTCGTAAGCAATTCCGTGGTTGAGTTTGCATTTAGAGCCGGAAGTGTGGAGTACAGCATATGCATGTTGTGTGAAGCCCATCTGGACGTGTAGTCTGGATTGGTGATGATCATGGGTAAACCGGAGAAGACTTCGTGGATTTGATGATATGATATATATGCTTTGTGTATTGGATAAATGAATGCTGTGTGATGATGCGTATGGATGTATGGAGGCTTTGGTTAAGCTCCTAGTTATATTGAGAGTGCAATGGGTAGCATGGCTGGGGGAAACGTGGAATGAACCTGGCATGTTACAGCACATGGTGTGGGTTGATCTGGATTAGTGAGGATCGATGGGTGGCAATGTTCGGGAGGAAGTGAGGTGGACCCAACTTGCTGCACCACATAGTGTGGGTCGATCAGATATAGGTGAGGGGTCGATGGGTGGCAATGCCAGGGGACCCTTGATATACCTTGCTGCCACACCACATGGTGTGGGTTGATCTGCTCTGGTGGTTTGTGAATGCTGCGAGGTAGTACCTATGAGTGGTATGGACGGGATGTCTCGAATAGTGAGATTGGCGGACTAGGCTTGAAGGCTAGCGTGTTTGGATTGCTGCGGAAGGCCCTTGAAGGCTAGCGTGTTTGGATTTCATGTGTGGCCAGCCTGCGTGCCGATGTATGAAAATATATTTGTGTAAATAGAAACTTGTAAGGCCTTAAGGCCAGTGTGTGTGAGTTGTATACATTCCTGGTGTTGATATATAAATGTGGAATTTATATAGGAGTGGACATTCTCTGAGTTGAGTTCATGGTAACTGAAAATGCTGCGCTAGAATGTTTTGAGATAGGATGCGAGTAGATTTTGATTTCCACAAATAATTCCGCCGCTTGTCTGTGACATATGGAGTGGGACCCCAGCCGGACCCACCGTTATATGCCATGTGACGAGTGGGGGCGTTACAGCCCCGACACTCGGGAAGGCCGCCACTACAAAACGCCGATTCTGCCGGCCTTTTCGATCAACTAGGAGAGAGCAGTAATCATAAAATAAAATAAAACTGAGTCCACAAACATCACATATAACGAGAAACCACAACAAGTCCATAAATAGAAAAGAGAAAGAGTACTACAAGAACAATACAAAAGTAATATAAACGGGCTTAAGCCTAGTACATCAGATCCTCACTACAATCTCTCGGAGAAGCTATAAGAAAGACTAATCACTCACGGAGCTGGTCACTGGTTCTCCGGTACTAGACTGGCCCACCTCCATGCGTACCGTACTCCGCTACTGCTGGTCCGTGAGCTGCTGGTCCCTGTCTCCCATCCGGAGCCCCTGTAATGTTTTGGTCCGAAAACCATTAGTCATAAAGACTAAGTCCTATCATCCCCTACCCCTCCCCCCATGGCTCCTAGGCACAAAGCGGGGAGGAGGAAAGGGAAGCTACAATGGTGGAGAGTAAGCAAAGCAGGTGACAGTGGAACTAGTATATCAGTTATTCATATAGTAAGCAGGAAAGTAAGCAAGTAGAATAAACAACATATGTAAGGAAGGCAAGGTAAGAAGTAAGTAACCTTAACTTATATGAATGCCCATACAAACTTATAAGTTAAGGGGTCTTCTGCAAGGCTCCCATCGTATAAAAAGTCCCATACCAATTTATACGTTGGGGTGTCGGTTGTATGCAAGTATGAGTGTAGTGATATGCTATGCCATGATTCATGCAAGTGCAACTCACACACACGACTCTATGCGCACAGACCTTTAGTTCCCCCCTTTTTGGGCAGCTAGCTTCACTCCCAGGAACCTCCGTAGTGGCAAATGAAGATAGTGGGTCGGGCCCCCCACTCCTAGGCGGGTATCCACACTACCAGGCCTAAACCCTACGTACGCATCTAGAAGAACACAACCTAGAGTCTCCACTTACTAATGCTGGCCATATCCACCAGACTTTCTTTGGCTAAGTGTCCCACACCTGCCGAGTCAGCGTATCGACGTCGGTGTGAACGAGCGTCCAATACCAAAGACCCACCACCCTATTTGTATCCAAATTCTTCTGAGTCACCGGCTCCCCGGACTATCCCGTCCGTTACACCTACCTTCCGAACCTACCGTCCAGATTGCTAATCAAACTAACCTAACCCACCTCCCGAACTACCGGGGTGTGTGAACGTGAAACCCTAGTTATACTAGATGCTCTTGTAGTTTATTATTCCTACGGTTTAGGTTAGCCCAGGACTGCCCAAGGTATTCCCCGTGAAGGGCTCTCGAGGGCACTAGGAACTACGATGAGCTGAAACACAAAGCTCCCTTTCACAAGGCACTTATTATTATTGGTTGTTACCCAACTCCCAATCCCTTTAATGTTATACTGGATCTAACCCTAGTCTATTTTGACTCTTTCTCTCGCCACGGGGAAGACGATGTTTCGTCGACCCTGATCACCTCTTAGCACTAGTTAAACTTCCCACTTCTCATCACGACTCCTGATGATAATCTCATTTCTCTTCCAGCTCAATACACAAATATTTCAACTCCTTAGGTTCATTTTGCAACATATTATGATTTCTGCAGTTTTTACTAAACGCAGACCATCCTAAGTTATATGATGTATAAAATGGGAGGTACTCCAATTTATCATCCAAAATCACTATAATATTTATTGGAGGTCTATCATGGAATGATTAGCCTAAATCCAGAAGTTTATAATTTTCCTAATTTATTTGATAATTTATTTAATTTCCAAAGTGATCCAAATGCCTTACTTTGAACATGAAGTACTATTTTCAGGCATGCAAAGTGTTCCACAAAATTATGGTAAATTAAAAGACAATTATTTATCAGTAAATTCAAGATCCCGAAATTTTTAGTAAGATTTAAACCTCTAAACATAATTTTTTTAACATATCCTACATTAACAAAATTAAAGAGACAAGTACTGCCAATATAATTCTAAAAACTCTGAGAAAAATTCAAGGATACATATAAAGACATAAAAACACTCCAGGTCAGGTTTCACAATTTATCAGTGAATAATGAACTCTAAACTTGATTTTCTCATAATATTCCAAGCTAACAGGTTAATGAACAAAGTACAACAAATATTCATCTAAAAATTTCAATAAAATTCCCATATGAGCATATTGACCTAAAACACTACTGATCAAGTTTCATAATTTTCCAATAAAAAGGGAGCGTATAATGTGAAGTAAGTATCCAAGGCTTATAATTGATATTAAGATCAAAATAAAAACATAATTAATTAGGGCTAATGCTGGTATTATAAAGGTGATACTAAAATTATTAATCTAAACTTCCCTATAAAATTATCCAAGGCTTATAATGACATTATGAATACACTACCCAAGTTTCACAAGTTTTCAGAGAGTTCTAAATACGTACCCTTCAAATTTAAGGCTTGTGACCTAAACTACGGTTAGGGTCCTGAGGGGTTTGTCCATCTCCAAATCCTCTAATATTTTTACCAGAGGACCTTAGCTACCCTAGAGTCCTCTCTACCAAAGTTCAAATCCATACAAGGGCATTTGACCACATGTCCTTCACAAACCCCCAAAGTCCAAACTTAGGGTTTGAACTTGGGTCCTAGGGAAATCCTACCCCACACCACCCCATAACGCATATGAGGGTGTAAAAAGTCTTGAAAAACCAGTGGACCAAGTTTCAGCCCCTGTTGAGGTGATTTGGCCACTTAAACCTCAAAGTGCACTTTTGATCTAAATACCCCTCATTAGGGCAAGGCTAGGGTTTGCCCAATACCCAACCAAATTAACTCAAAATGAGGTGAACCTTTATACAGAACCTCCTGATGACCCTAGGGACCACTCACCAAAATTTGGTAGGGTTTGGAGGTCTTTAGGTCCCAAAATTAATTTACCCTAGGATATTTAAATGATTCCAAAAACTATAGAAATATTGTCCCCCAAAATTCTAATTTCTGGGCAGGACTGGGTACAGATTAGTGTGACTCCCTATCCAAATTTCAGGTCATTTGGACGAGGGATGAAGTGGGGGCACCCATTTTAATTTCTGTCTAACCCTAAGTATAAACCCCACCAAAATGAGTGCCCTGGTCAAACCATGCAACCAAATTGGTTCAAACCAATTTTAAAATAAAGTAGACCCATAGGGCTACAAATTATATGTTGACCACTTTCTCTGACTTAACATCTAAGTATTTTTAGTATTTAAAAATAATAAATACAAATAATGTGACAGAATAATACAAAGGCTATAGTTTGATTTAATTAAATCCCACACGAATCTTGGCGTAGGATCGGACGACACTGGGTTATCTTCTACCTCCAGCCGACAGCCCCGATTGCTTCTTCCTGGAGCAACTTCCAAGCATTGTCGCCAGCCACCCAGCCACCTCCCCGGCTGGCCACTGCTACCACCACCTCCGTCGAGATGGTGGCTATCGCCAGGCGGCGGCACAGCCGCTGGAGGGGCCTATTCTGGCGAACCCGAGAGTTTGATTTTTCATGAAAAACCAGGAAAATTACTTTACCGATCGGGCTCAATTGAGCCCGATTTTTATCCCTAGTGATTTATACGATCTACCCATAGAGAGAGAAGGAGGGTAGGACCTAGCTTGCGGCCTGGAGACGCGTTGATCACCGGGATGCCATTGGTGGTGGAGGAGTCACCGGTGTTTTGCAACTGCACAGTGAGTTTGATTGTCTCCTTTGGGTAAGGTGTGGAAAAGCTTGCCCTGGATTCAGGGATGCTTTTAAAATAATAAAATGGGGGGGGGGGAGGGGTCTACCTGGTGGTGGCCATTAATGGCCCCTTAATGCTAATTTTTGGCCATGGTATAGGGGGGGGGGGATTCTGGGCTCAATCTAGCTAGGAAATGGTTGGAAACTCCTCATCTTCCCCAGAGGAGTTGAATCCAGCCATAAAGAGTGGAAGGAAGAGGCCAAGGCTTCAATGGCCATTAATGGCCATTGAAGATGCAATTTGGCCATTGTGGGGTTGCACCATTCCGGCCATGACAGCCACCAAAATGGCCCCCTGGTCTTCCTGGGTTGAATGGGGAGTTGGATCAGCCAATGAAGAATGGCTCTTGGCCTCCATGGCCATGAATGGCTCTCTTTCACCATTTCTCTCTCCTCCATTAAAGAGGAGTTGGAGCTTTCTCTCTCCTAGTGATCTAGGTTGACCTTGCAGACCACTCAAGCCTATTGGCAGCCCTCTTACTCATATTTTTCATGGAAATGAGGTTAGCCCAAGTGGAAAGAGGGCTTGAGCTTAGGTTAGCCCATTTGAGCTAGATTTGACCTAACATTGACTAGGGTTGACCTAGGTCAATTTGACCTTTTGAGTTGACATCAATGGGTCCTTGGTGAGCCATTGAACTCCCCTTAGGTCTAGTTAGGGTTGACTTGGCACCTTGGAGGTCACATGACCCTTAGTTAGGGCACTTTGACCACTTTGGGGCTAGAGTTGACTTGGGTCAACATAGCCACTAGGGATGACCCCAATGGGTCCTTGGTGACCCATTGACCTCAAGTTAGGGTTAGGAGGGCATGGGTGCGGTCCACTTTGTAATGCCCCCGATTTTTCTGTGATTATTTAATTCTCGTTTGGCGTTACGTTGACTCGTTTCCGGCAGGTGCCGTTTGTTAGAGCTTGGTCTTAGCTCTTTAGGTTCCTTGTGTGGTTGTTGGTAGCCTTTTTGGCAAGATCCCCTAGCAAGCCGGGTCTGTTTTGGTGACCGGTGAGGCCTCTCGGGGGATGCTTGTGTTTTGTCTTCGGGTAGTGATAACCCGAGTTTTGTTCGTCAAAAGTTGATTTCGACTTCACTGTTGCGTTCGTAGCATGGGTATTTAGCTACGATGTGAATTTCGTCGAATTTCGAGGATGTTCGGGTTCGCGTCGTTTTGTATTTTATTTATAATAATGAGATATTATGTATTCAATATAGGTTCTTTTTTTTAGAAGTAGCAGTTATGGTGAAAGGGTGGCTGGAAGCTTTTGGGTTGGCTAGGGAGAGAAAGTATTTGGGATTTAGCCGCTGCTTATATATTTATAGCCTCAGGTTTAGAAATTAGGACTGTTCATTATCTCTTGAGAAACCGTCGCCTGTTCGAGAGGAAGAAAAACCGCCAACCCTGCTACCCTGCAGACGTCAATTTTGGGAGCGTTAGTGGACGAAATTCGATTCCGAAAGCGGATTTGGATTACTCTCGCCTAGACCTTCATTCCTACGGTAAGAGATTCAATTTTCGTGGTGTTTCTAGGGGTCTTGAAATTTTTGGTTTGATCCTTTTCTGCCATTAATGAAAGTCCACCTAGTGTCAACTATCTTCACCTATGGGGGGGGGGGAATAGGTGACGTGCGGCGTTTTTGCGGAATTTAAAATTGTACCTGCACAAGAAAACAAAGCAGCACAGCAAAGAAAGTACACAAGCAATTTATAGTGGTTCCCCGATTTGGGTACATCCACTTTCCCCCTTCGACCTATCTCCCAACAAGGGACGACTCGGTCTCTTCACCAATAGGATTGAAATCCAATCCTTGCACTATCGGAAGGAACCCTTCCACACGTAGGAGTCAACACTCCCACAACACGGGTTGCACCCAACCCTTACAACTCGGAACCAACGTTCCTTTATAACAAAAATGAACTAGAATGTACAAGAAATACAAACTACTTTTGGAGACTAAGGTGTCCCTCTTCGTTGATGACGTGTTCTTGGAGTCCACGAAGAGTCCACAACCCTAGATCTCTCTTGGAGAGAATCTCCCCGGAACCGGCGGCGGCAAGATGGGCGGCGACTTGGTTCACGGGATCGGCGGCGACAACGGTGTGCGGCTGTTGTACTTTGGAGATCCAAACTTCGTAGCAAAGCTAGCTAGGTCTTCCAACGGTCACACTAGGATCGATCGTCTCAATCGATTCGGACGGGGAAGGTTTTCCCGATCAACAAATCAAGAGACAAAAGATCTCCGGTTAGACACGTGAGACTCTAAGCTTGGCTAAGCTTCTGTCGACGGGAGATCTGGAAGAAACCACGATCAAGACCGGCGATCAACTTGCTCGAGCGGCGACGACGGCGGCGGCGGAGCGGAACTCGCGATCTAGGTCACGTCGCGGCTCGTCTTTTTCAAAACTTCTTCGCTGCTTTACTGTTCAAAAATACGCGTGTATTTAAACAGTAAAATACTCTTTTATGACCGTTATGGGTCCCACCAGAAGAAACCCTAATTCCGGTTCAAAACAGTTCCAGCGGCAGAATCCGGTCCAGCAGTTTCCAGAAAATTGCCCAAGTCAAAATCGGCGAGAATCGAAGGTGATTCTCGTCGAATCGGCGAGAATCAAAGGTGATTCTCGTCGATTCGGCGAGAATCAAAGATGATTCTCGTCGATGTTGACTTGATTGCACACTCTGATTAAGCCGGTTCGAGTCGGCGAGAATCAGCCAGTGATTCTCGACGATTCGGCGAGAATCACTTGGTGATTCTCGTCGATTATTACTTAGCATCAGAGTTGCTCTCTTTGAAGTAGCTGGATCGAGTCGGCGAGAATCAGCCAATGATTCTCGACGATTCGGGGAGAATCACTAGTGATTCTCGCCGAATCGGCGAGAATCACTTGGTGATTCTCGTCGATTTACACTTAGACGATTTTTCGTCTTTCCACCCATGAGGTGCTCCTTGACCCATCCTTGCTCCTTGTCTGCTCTTGCCTTAACACAGCTTTGTACTTGAAAGTAAGTACACTCCAATAGAGAGAGTACACGTAGGCCAACACACTAATCTGCTCAACGAGGGATTACGTCGTGCAGACCCGTGTATATTGACCTACTGCACCTTGACATTGGTGTGTACTTAGTGTGGAATAACTGCAAGCACAACTTGAAAGATTTTATCAAATACATTGTGAATTTATCTTAGCTTGACAGGTGGCTTTCCTCAAATCCAGGTAATTGTGGATACAATACCCAACAATCTCCCCCTATTTGACGAAGCCAAAATCCTACTAGCTAAGATGAATACCACCAACCAGATAACATATACAACATAGAGAATATAAAGATGCGGCACAAGAAAATATAGGCAAACAGATCAAGGCTTGAGTCAATCATAAATTCATATACATATATATATAAATATAATCAGGATTGTTCATATATCAATAAGACAAGATAAAAGTGTTCAAGAGATAATGAAAATCTATGAATTTCTGTCTATGGATTTTTGGCTAGGTCATCCTTATGCTTCTGAGCCAAAAACTTCTTTCTTTGCCTTTCAACATACTCCTTGGGCTTTGGATAGTATCTGGGTGGAGGAGCTTTATCTGCCGCAGTGTTGGTCCTGAAAAAGATGTTCCGTTTAGCTTCATACGTCTTGTGCAGCTCCCACTCATGCTGGCTGTATACGTCGTTTCGATTGATTTCTCCTTTTTCTTGTAGCCAGAATGTGTCCAAGATGATACTCTTTGAAACCGGACTCCACTTTTCGTTTCTTACTTCCTCCTCCTTCAATCTGATTCTCTTTTCAGCTTGTGTTTCCTTGGATGTCCCTTCTTGAGATTTTCTCTTGTCTCTGGCTTTTGCTAGGGCTCCTTGGTCAAACATTGCCATCAGTTTTGCCTTGGAGGTGGCCCTAGTAGCCTCAGCTTCACTTAAGGGAACTTCTGCAGCACTTACTCCCTCAGCAACCGTAGTATTCTCAGGAGCATGAATACCCGCAGGATTTTCAGGCAAATCGACGCCTAACGCTTGTTAGAGCATCCACCAGCAACTGTCATAGACATATTAGTTTGACTGTTCAAAGTTTTGGATCATGATTTCCCGAAGCTCAGCCATCTTAGCTATATATTCTTTCTCCCCCTTTTTGGCTTCGACTGCAATGGAGTTTGCATAAGAATGCAGTGACTCATCAATATGCTTTGTAGTCCTGGAGAATTCAGTGACCAAGGCTTGTTGATTGGTGTTGAGAGTTACCATATTGCCATCAAACTTTTGAATGTTATTTGCTACGACATGAGCATTCTGATTTACGATTGTGAGAGTATCAGTGCTCCTTTTTAATCCGTCCATAAGAAGAGTGACAGCTTGGCCGACCGCTGTATATTTATCTTCAAACTTCTTTTCCATCACGTCTAGTTTGTGATTGATCTCCACTATGTTCTTGAGCATGAGATTCTCCGATTTCTTAATTCTTTTCAACAGTTTATTTTGAGCTTTCTCAAAAGATGCTTTGAGCTCATCCACTATACCCTGAATGACATTCACGGTGTGATTGGCTAGATCATCTCGTAGTGGATGATCCAGAGGCACTCCTTGACCTTGCTCTTCAGCAGATGCACCTGTAGAGCTGGACACGAGCACAGTCTCTAAGGGGGGAATGCTTGCGGCCTCTGTAGATTTCTCGGACTCCCCCTCCACTGTTGCACCAATTATCTTAGGAACGATCTCAGAAGCGTGCTTGTTAGATGGAACTTCAGTGATATCCTAAGTCTCCAATGCTTCCTGTCCCTCATTTCCTTCTTCCTCACCTTCATCATCCATGAGATTATTCGCATCAGCATCATCTTCCAACCCTTCGTCAGCAGTCTCCTCTACAGCACCTCCGGTACCTAGATCGTTCAGGTTCAGGGCCTCCTCATCCTCCAGCACAGCTTCACTTGCTTCTTGTATATCCGCCACTGTATCTCTGGCTATCTGGGAGATGTTAGATACGATATTAGCATAAGTGGGTAGAGGCTCCCCCTCAATTCCTGCAGTCAAAGCATCAGGAATTTCACTGGGGATTACTAAGGAGTCAGCTACAGTTCCGTCCTCGGCTGGAGATACTTCCTGTTGTTCTACCATGACAGCCTGCCCAATGCGCCTCTCCCATCTGTCAAAAACACTCGAGTCCATTTTCTTCAAGTAATGTAGAGGAACACCTTTACTCATGTCATACTTATCTCCGTTTAACTGATTGAGATACAGACTGATGATTCGGCCAAAGCTAGGAGATCTGAGGGTGTCCTTTATCTTCTCAAAAAGCAATGCCCCCCAGTTGAATCTTTTTTGGCAGATAATTGCCACAAGGATCTTGAACATGTCCGCAGAGATGTGGTCATGTGAACCCAGTTTGCATATGAGTACCTTCCCAATGATGACTGACAGAAGCTTCCCCTCCTCATTCATTTCCTTTCGCTTTATTGATCTGGTGCCTCGAGCGAGTCCACAGAATAATAATGTCTTAGTTTTATCCTCTTCCTCAAGATAATCCTCGTGCTCCGAACTAGTGAGCTGCAAGTATTGGGTTAGCTTGCTTGCAGACATCTTGATCGTTGCCCCTGCAACCTTGCTCTTGATGAGAGAGTCTTCATTTCGGAGTTTGGCGGTAGCGAAGAACTCCAACACTTCCTTGTCAGAGATTTTTACACGGGTGCTCCAGTACGAATGAGAGTCCAGCCTCTTCTAGCATGATAATGATGTTTCTGAATTCGTCAGAAGCATGTGAGAACCCTGTTCGAGCCAGCTCATATCCAGTGATCAGTCCAGCGGTTGTCCTTGGAGCCATTGCAAACCTAGGGAGAGAATCCCTACTCTACGCTTAATCAAAAGTCAAAAGGGAAGCGACACTAGTAATAAAGTTCTTGTAAGGATGAGGATGTGGTTACCCAAGAGCGTAGACAGTGAGTTAGTTTGACAAGGACGACGGACACCCGGGAGGTGCACGCGACTGTGATTGATCGAAACTGCGGAGAAATCCCTGGACGAGAGAGAGGAGAGATCCACGGAAGGCAATCGGCGAGATCGACGGGATTCTTCACGAGTTGTGGGATTCTTGCACATCAAGATCGACGGAAGGGGAAGAATCACGGGTCCTTCGGTGAGAGTCCTTCGGTGAGAGTCCTTCGGGAAGAAGCTTGCGGGAATCTTGCAGGAATGCTTCACGAATCGGCGAGAATACTTCGGTGAGCTTCCTGCGGAATGTGAAGGGTCGGCGGGAACTGTGCGATATCGATGGGTCTAAAGGGATTTTAACGGATTTTAACGGGTCTTCTGATATCAAGATAATTAAAATTTTTTTTTTCTAAATATATATATATTTCTCAAAGCCAATATATTTACGGTTTGAACCGGGCTTTTCCATACATTTCTTGATGTCAAGATTTCCAATGACGTATCTTCGTTGTCGATATTTCCAATGACGTATCTTCGTTAGTTTTCAGTGAACTGATTTACGCTTGTAGATGTTAGTTCTCGAATCTACCAGTGGAATTTCCGATAAATCTTCATTGATGTGTCTAAGGTTTATGTTTACCGTGTTAACCTATCCTTAGGTGTACACACATATATATGTATATAAATATATATATATATGGAAATGTCGATACAATATGACTCAAGTCTTGGAGCTGATTAAGAGTACCTGGGATTATGAGAGTTATCTTTTAGCCCCTCTGGTTAAAACATACCAGGTGCTCAATGTGAGTATGCCCAGGTAGATATCACTTCTGTTATTCCATATATTTGTTCCAATATAGTCTTGAAACATCTACTGTCTAGTTTCCATTATATTTACGGGAACCTAGACTACCCTGCAAAAGAGAGTTACTTTACCTTAGGAACCCAATACATATTGGGTCCTAGGTTCTTGTTAGCATAAACACTCGACTGCCTTCCTTCAGAAATCCTAACAGGAAGACTACCTCTGCCCTGGAGATGTGGATAGGCCCTTGCCCTTGACACAGAGGGGTTGTGCCAACAGTCTACGGCAAAGTGTCCCACCTTGCCACAGCACCAACATGCGTGAATGTTGTATCTCCGTTTCTGACCTGATCTAGTGACTGAGGTAGTCATGAGCCTAGGTCCAAACGGGATAGATCTGGATCTGCTCCCAGAACTGCCTCTTCCACCGTGACACGTGGAAGGGTGGACTGAATGCATGCAGCGAGCGTCACGAGGCCTGGGAGGAGGTGCCTTCCTTTCAGTCAGCCCCCTTCCTGAGGCCCCATGAGAACTTACAACATGACTTCTAACCCCCCCTTTCCTGTGTCCTTGGGTGGAGAGAAGGGTTCCGAGAGCTGATACCAGCTAATTCATGCCGAGTAGGGGCAGTGGCTGAGAATACAAAGGGCTCAGAATGAGCCTTAGGTATTCTCTCATGGGTGGCCATGACGGCCCTTGCACTATGGGTGTCTCCACATGAGGACAGATCACCCTTGCAGTGACCACGATTATTCCTGTGATCATACCTGAAGGCATGATGAGTAGCCTTCCTGCTTGGAGTGGGTGGTCGGAATACCGTTTCCCCATTTCTCCACGAATTGATAATTCGGGAGATCCACCCATTTTTACCTTTCTCTTCATAGCATCAACCTTGGAAAAGTTAGATACTATCCTTTTCTCATTCTCTAGACTACTCTCTAGATCTGAGATTTTAGAGTCCTTGACCTTGTTGGATGCCAATTGGAGAACCAACAAGATCTTCAGCCGAGCAATCTCCTACGCTTGCTCCTCAACAAGTAGGTTGCTTGTCTGAAGTGCTCTCTTCAGGGAATCAGGATTTTCTGATGGGAAACAGTTCCTGTCTTCAGGAACTTCAAGAGAGACGGGGCAAGATGAAGAAGTTACCTGCTCATCAGAGTCATTGTCACTAGCGCCAGTGACCGTTGTTTCATCCTCATCAGAACTGCTTTCCTCACTGGCTTCTTCAGTCTCTGACACGGACACTGTAGCTCTGATGCTGTCCGATTGATCCTTGCCTTCATCTTCAGAGGCAAGGACCCCCACATAGGATTCATCCTCTAGTTGACAGCATATTCCAGCTTTCTTTGATCCCCCCATCAGCTCTGAGATCATCACCCACATAGATTTAGTCGTCCCACATTTTTCCAATCTAGAGCGAGAAGGTCCAGACCAGATATCCATGATAATCTGACGAATCATCTTGTCCAGATTAAATAATGAGAGTTCCGTCTCCGACATCTCAACAATACACTTGGGCACTTGGATATTCTTTCCAGAGCCGGAGGACTTCATAGGAATAAAAGGACCCTCTTCCAGGATGAAAGATGCTCGAGGATCGATAGCCTCCAAGTGATACGACACTCTCATCTTCCAGATGGGATAATACTCCTTTGTGCATGTGGGAAGTCTTAGTGGTGATATCTCATGATCTAGCTCCATGCTTCTGACACTGGTGGCAGGATTCTACTTAAGGTGTAAACCTTTTTGATGAGGAACCTCCCTCTGATACCACTTGAAAGTCCACCTAGTGTCAACTATCTTCACCTATGGGGGGGGGGGGGGGAATAGGTGACGTGCAGCGTTTTTGCGGAATTTAAAATTGTACCTGCACAAGAAAACAAAGCAGCACAGCAAAGAAAGTACACAAGCAATTTATAGTGGTTCCCCGATTTGGGTACATCCACTTTCCCCCTTCGACGTATCTCCCAACAAGGGACGACTCGGTCTCTTCACCAACAGGATTGAAATCCAATCCTTGCACTATCGGAAGGAACCCTTCCACACGTAGGAGTCAACACTCCCACAACACGGGTTGCACCCAACCCTTATAACTCGGAACCAACGTTCCTTTACAACAAAAATGAACTAGAATGTACAAGAAATACAAACTACTTTTGGAGACTAAGGTGTCCCTCTTCGTTGACGACGTGTTCTTGGAGTCCACGAAGAGTCCACAACCCTAGATCTCTCTTGGAGAGAATCTCCCCGGAACCGGCGGCGGCAAGATGGGCGGCGACTTGGTTCACAGGATCGGCGGTGACAACGGTGTGCGGCTGCTGTACTTTGGAGATCCAAACTTCGTAGCAAAGCTAGCTAGGTCTTCCAACGGTCACACTAGGATCGATCGTCTCAATCGATTCAGACGGGGAAGGTTTTCCCGATCAACAAATCAAGAGACAAAAGATCTCCGGTTAGACACATGAGACTCTAAGCTTGGCTAAGCTTCTGTCGATGGGAGATCTGGAAGAAACCATGATCAAGACCGGCGATCAACTTGCTCGAGCGGCGACGACGGCGGCGGCGGAGCGGAACTCGCGATCTAGGTCACGTCGCGGCTCGTCTTTTTCAAAACTTCTTCGCTTCTTTACTGTTCAAAAATACGCGTGTATTTAAACAGTAAAATACTCTTTTATGACCGTTATGGGTCCCACCAGAAGAAACCCTAATTCCGGTTCAAAACAGTGCCAGCGGCAGAATCCGGTCCAGCAGTTTCCAGAAAATTGCCCAAGTCAAAATCGGCGAGAATCGAAGGTGATTCTCGTCGAATCGGCGAGAACCAAAGGTGATTCTCGTCGATTCGGCGAGAATCAAAGATGATTCTCGTCGATGTTGACTTGATTGCACACTCTGATTAAGCCGGGTCGAATCGGCGAGAATCAGCCAGTGATTCTCGACGATTCGGCGAGAATCACTAGTGATTCTCGCCGAATCGGCGAGAATCACTTGGTGATTCTCGTCGATTATTACTTAGCATCAGAGTTGCTCGCTTTGAAGTAGCTGAATCGAGTCGGCGAGAATCAGCCAATGATTCTCGACGATTCGACGAGAATCACTAGTGATTCTCGCCGAATCGGCGAGAATCACTTGGTGATTCACGTCGATTTACACTTAGACGATTTTTCGTCTTTCCACCCATGAGGTGCTCCTTAACCCATCCTTGCTCCTTCTCTGCTCTTGCCTTAACACAGCTCTGTACTTGAAAGTAAGTACACTCCAATAGAGAGAGTACACGTAGGCCAACACACTGATCTGCTCAACGAGGGATTACGTCGTGCAGACCCGTGTATATTGACCTACTACATCCTGACATTGGTGTGTACTTAGTGTGGAATAACTGCAAGCACAACTTGAAAGATTTTATCAAATACATTGTGAATTCATCTTAGCTTGATAGGTGGCTTCCTCAAATCCAGGTAATTGTGGATACAATACCCAACAATTAAAACTTTAGAATCCTATTTAGGTGCTGTTGCGGCTGGAGCCGAGAGAGAGAGGAAGGGCTGTGCAAGATAAATCGCTGGAATTTGAGGCAAGTGGTGCTCCTACCCTTGCTAAGTTTTTCTTCTTCTTTTCATGTCATATTTGTTGCTATCATTCATGTTTCCTAAGATTATTATTTTGCTCTGATTTTCCTTCAAAATCAAGTGGGCCTTGAACCATGAATGCTCCTTTATGTGTTTTTTCATTTTTCTCAAGTTCTGAAACTCCAAGTCTTCGGCCGGATTGCTGTAGTCTTGTCTTTTATCAAATTGTTCCCTGTTGATCTCGGATTGGGTAGTATTTAGCCTTTCAGCTTTAGAACTAGTAGCAGTGGGTTTTCATACTTATATTACGAGTAATAGGATCGAATTAGGCTAAGAAGATTGGTCAGAAACGAAGTTGGAGGTACAAGATTGTTGTGCACTCAATGCAGCTAGTTCGACGAAGATCGTCGATCTGGGTTCGACGAAGATCGCCGAACTGAGATTGACGACCTCTGGTTGCATGGGATCGACGAAGATCGTTGATCTGAGTTCGACGATAATCGTCGAACTGAGATCGACGATTTACGGTTGCCTGTGGTCGGTGAAGATCGTCGAGATTAATCGACGATTTTTCCTGGACCTGTGTTCGACGAAAATCGTCGAGCTACGTTCGACGATTTTCCTGCGTTCAACGATTTTCCCGCGCTCGATGAAAATCATCGAGCTGCATTCGACGATTTTCCTGCGTTAGACGATTTTCCTGCGCTCGATGAAAATCGTCGAGCTGCGTTCGACGATTTTTTTCTGCGTTCGGTGTTCGACGAAAATCGTCGAACTGAGTTCGACGATTCCTGTAACTGTTATCGTTTATTCCTGTAAGCTGGGATCGACGTTATTCCTTTTTAGTTTCTTTTCTTCCCGAGCGATTATCTCCTAGGTGGGAATGTCTTGTCGGTCATTCGTTCTTCCTTTGTTTTAAGGGCCGAATCGTGGGCTATGGAAGGTAGTGTTTTTTTTCTTGACACTCTAAAGGAGCGGGATGTTTTGTGTGCGAGCCGTGGCCACCACGTTTTAGTTCCAGGTACGGGCTGGGTATTGCTGTGGCTGCCACCTTTTAATCCCAGGTACGGGCTGGGTTTGTGGTGGTCTGGTGCTATCATAGTGAAATTTTTGTTGGAACTATTTTGTTTGGGGGCTGTTTTTGGTCACCAACTCAGGTCCATGATGTTTTACTACTGCCATTACTCACAAAATAGGATTGTTAGGTGTTTCTTCCTTGCTGAATGCAACATATGGTGGCAGGTTATCTTGTCATTTGCCTTGTAGCCTCTGCAGGATTTGAGCAGGGCTTGGTGTTGTTACCTGGTACTTGGTGTACTTTGGCTTACTTGGGACAGTGTTTGCTTTTACTGTCATGTTTACTTACTCTCTTTTGTCCCATTTTAATTTAACACTCTAATTCTGATTTCCTTGTTTTACTTGCTGAGGTGTTCTTTTCCTCTCTGAATGCCTCAGGTTCTGACTAGTAGCCGAGTAGACGGCTAGTTCTGCTGTGCTGTTGCTTGTGATTTCTTGTACTGTAGAGATCAGTTTCTTGATCTTGTGAGGTAGTTTTCTGTTCTTATTATAGACATACATACTTGCTAGTGGGTTTATGTCACTTTGTTGGCGCCCACTGGTAGTTTTACTTTATGATACTGGATATGTTTTCTTAACTGCTACCTTTTTGAAGATAGTCTACTTGCTCTTGGGAAGATTTATGCTAGGTTGCTAGTTACTTTTAAACCAAAAAACACTATTACTATTATATTTCATGACCAGCATGTTTATAAAACTCATACATTACTTTCCAAGCAACGTAAAAAGATCGTTTTCCTACTTATAATATAATATAAATCTAGAGTCTTGCATAATGTAAGTTAACCTCGGGGGTCACTTATGAACTCTCATAGGATGTCAAATATAAATAAAGTATTTTCCGCCACGTATAAGTATAGTTTTAAACTGTGGACTAGGTGATCCACTGAGCCGAGGGATACGACCTTTAAAAAAATATAACTGATATTTTTTTTTCTAATCTTTAAACTTATGAATTTTCATAGTCTAGTTAGATGGTGTTCGCCCGAGCGTCGACAGTTATCCCCTGCTCGACGTGGCATCACGACGCGTGTTTTCTCATACTCTGATACTTCTTAATTTCGGAGAAAATGCGGGATGTGACAGTTGGTATCAGAGGGAGGTTACTTGACAATTTGTCGGGCAACCTTTCCTTGTAGGTATTAGATGTTCAGCATCATATCATACACACACCGATATGTCATCAGCCCGTCTTAGTTGAAGCACGAACACTACACTCATAGCATAACATGAAGTATAAGGGGCATATTATGTAGTATGAGATGCATAACCTCACCAAATGAATGCGACTAGCACGTTTCTTTTTCATTGCATGAGAATGTTATGTAGTATGAGATGCATAACATTTTCATGCGTACGCCACTCATAACATACATTAGGGCCTTTTTTTAGAATGCATAGCACAATCATTCATAGCATAACATTGCATAAGCACAACGTGCGACGCTAAAGATTTGCAGGATCACATATGTACACACATGGTTTTAAATCAGAAAAAGAATATAAATTCATGCATTCCCGATCTAGGCACAAGAGTTAGTTGATGGTGGTTAACCATCTTAGTTTAGTCATAGTATCACTTTTGTTAAATAAATAAAATCCCAGAGCAAGTATATCAGTTAAAAGTTCATATTTATGTATGTATTGTCTGTACTGGTAGTTTGTTCCAACTGTTCTACTAGGTTTTGACCTCAGTTTTTATGGTTTTAGGATGGCAAGACGTCCTCCGACTAGGTCGAATCCCCTGTCTGAGGGTGAGTCCTCAAGAGCGCAGAGTGATGCGGTGATCGAGAGCCTGTGATAGAGCAACGATTCCTTGACCAGGCAGTTGGTGGAGATGTAGGCCCAGATCCAATCTCTGGCGGCAGTTGTGGTAGGACAGACTCAGGGGCTGCAAGACCCTGCAAGGGGGTCAGCTGCTCCTCCCCTCCTGCTCCCCTGAGACCTCCAGTGGTTGTGCTAGTAGAGATGGACTTTATTTCTCAGTTTCAGAGACTTAGCCCTCCTACATACGATGGGAAGGCAGATTTCATGGTCATAGATGTTTGGGTGATGTCCATGGAGGAGATGTTCTCGTACTCCGGTGTTGCAGATGATCAGAGAGTGATGATAGCTGCCAATCAGCTAAAGTGTTTGGCTAAGAGCTGGTGGCTTAGGGAAAAGGAGAGCTTGGTGGCTGGTTGCTCTTGGAGATTATTCAAGGAGATGCTGTTGAGGAAGTTCCTGCCTTCGGTCGAGCGTGACCAACTAATGAACGACTTCCTTCACCTGAAGCAGAGATAACTCACGGTCAGTGAGTACGAGATAGAGTTCAGCAAGTTGGGCTGGTTTGCTCCTAGGTTGGTGAGTGTTGAAGCTGATCGAGTCAAGCGGTTCCTTGGTGGCTTGAGGAGCGAGGTTCAACAGTTGGCCAGTGCTTATGGATCAGAGACTTATGCAGGGGTAGTGGAGGCTGCTCTGAAAGTGGAGGCAATTGAGACCGCAAAGAATAGAGGCCGGCAAATGAGGAAGGACAAGAGGAAGTCTGCTGAAGAGAAGAACCCCCAGGTACCCAAAGCTGCTTCGGGAAAGAAGAGCAAGGTAGTGTGTAGCTTCTACGCCCGGTCAGGCCACCCTGTTGAGAGGTGTTTCAAGAAGGCGGAAGCTCAGAAGAAGGAGCAAGTTCATGCTATTCAAGGTGCTCCTAGGTAGGATGTTTCCTATTCTGTTTGCAAGCGACCCGGGCATGATGATGCCCAGTGCTGGTCTAAAGATAAAGTCTGCTATCAGTGTGGCCAAAAGGGCCATATCAAGACAAGGTGTCCTCAGGTCCAGCCTATTCTTCAGGCAGTTCCACTTCAGGCTTTACCTCCGCCTCAGCGTGTGGACAAGGGCAAAGGAAAGCTGAACGTGATCTCTTCAGAGGAGGCTCAAGCTTCGACTCAGGTCATCTCAGGTTAGTCATTTACCTAGCCTGAAAGTTTTATTTGCTAGAATGGTTATAGTTTTTGTTTTGGTGGTTCCTTAGTTGCTTATGTACACTTATAGGGAAATTTAAGGTGAAGAACTGCTGGGCGCGTGTTCTGTTCGACTCCATCGCTACACACTCGTTTGCGGTTATTCAGTGCAAAGGGAAGCACTTGGACTTCATCAAGGACAACACTCAGCCTGGAAGTGTGTATGCTGATCCGTGTCAGGATTCTCCTATCATTTCTGCGGTATGTGCTCAGAAGCTGTTTCATTCTGATTATTTTGCTTGTTTAGTCTCGGTGGTTGGGACTGCTGTCAGTGTACCGCGCTTGGAGGAGATTCCTGTTGTACATGGTTTCTCTGATGTTTTTCCTGATGACCTTCCTGGTCTTCCCCCCGAGCGGGATGTTGAGTTTGTGATTGATTTGGAACCAGGTACGTGTCCCATTGCTAAGGCACCGTATCGAATGGCCCCTCGTGTGTTGGAGGAGTTGCGAGTCCAGTTGGACGAGTTGTTTGCAAAAGGTTTTATCAGGCCGAGTTCGTCACCTTGGGGTGCTCCTGTTCTATTTGCGAAGAAGAAAGATGGGTCGATGAGGCTGTGCATTGATTATAGGGAGCTGAACAAAGTCGCCATTAAGAACAGGTACCCTCTGCCGAGGATCGATGACTTATTTGATCAGTTGCATGGTAGCACGGTGTTATCCAAGATTGATCTTCGTTCTGGCTATCATCAGCTCAGGATCCGTGCGGCAGATATTCCACGGACTGCGTTTAGTTTAAGTCATGGACACTTCGAGTTTCTAGTGATGTCGTTTGGTTTGACCAACGCACCATCAGCTTTCATGGATATGATGAATCAGTTGTTCAAGGACTTTCTAGACAAGTTCGTGGTGGTATTCATCGATGATGTGTTGATCTACTCTTGCAGTGCTGAGGAGCATGAGCAGCATCTGCGCTTGGTTCTATCGGAGTTGAGGAACTACAAGTTATTCGCCAAGCTAAGCAAGTGTGAATTTTGGTTGCCTAAGGTCTCATTTCTGGGCCACGTGGTGAATAAGGATGGGATCTCGGTCGTTCCAGAAAAGATTGCAGCAGTGATGGATTGGAGTAGGCCGGGCACGCCCAAGGAGATTAGGAGCTTCCGGGTTGGCCGGCTACTACAGGAGGTTCGTGGAGGGTTTCTTTACCCTGGCTGCACCTTTGACCAGATTGACTCAGAAGAACACGACCTTTGTTTGGAGCGAGTGCGAAGAAGACTTCCTGGAACTAAAGAACAGATTGTGCACTGCACCCGTTCTGACCCTGCCTACTAAGGGCATGGAGTATGATGTGTACGTGGATGCATCACATGTTGGTCTGGGTTGCGTTTTGATGTAGGCTGGGAAAGTGATTGCATATGGGTCAAGGCAACTAAAGACTCATGAGAGAAATTACCCAACGTATGACCTTGAGTTTGCAGCGGTGATTTATGCGCTAAAGTTGTGGAGGCATCTACTTTATGGTGCTCAGTGCAAGATCTTCACAGATCATAAAAGTCTAAAGTACGTGTTCACGCAGAAGGAGTTGAATCTGCGCCAGCGGCGCTAGCTAGAGTATGTGGCCGATTATGATGTGGATATACAGTATCACCCGGGCAAGGCCAATGTGGTGGCCGACGCCCTGAGCCGGAATACGGGGAAGTTCTTTAATCTCACCGCCGATCGTTTAGTGGAAGAGTTCCTCCTGATGGATATCTCTGTGGGATGCTGTGACATGCAGAGCAGTTTGGCAGCGGCATAGCCGTCTTGGATTTCACTTACCAGGTTGCACCAGAAGGATGGTCCGTATCTTCTACACTTATACCTCAGGACTGAGAGAGGGGAGTTGCCGGATTTTTCTATCGATGATGCGGGTACCTTGAAGTACCGCGGCAGGTTTTTCATCCCCGCTATTGGAGACATCAGGGTTATGATTTGTAGAGAGGCTCATGGATCCAATGTTGCCTACCATCCAGGATCTACAAAAATGTATCATGAATTGAAGCCGATTGCCTGGTGGTATGGGATGAATGGTGATATAGCCCGATTTGTTGCTGAGTTCCACACTTGCAAGCGTGTGAAGTCCGATCATGGAAGGCCTGGTGGCAAGTTGACTCTGTTGGAGATCCCTACTTGGAAGTGGGAAAGTATTTCTATGGACTTCATTACGGGCTTACCGAGATCTCCAAGGGGATTTGATTCTATTTGGGTTATAGTGGACAGACTGACGAAGTGTGCTCACTTTGTGCCGTATCAGATTGATTATCTGATGAAAAAGATAGCGGAGCTGTACTTGAACAAGGTCATCAGATTGCATGGTGTGCCAGTTAGCATCATTTCAGATCGAGACTCCCGTTTTACATCTCGCTTCTGAAGGAGTCTGCAAGAGGGTTTGGGTACAGATTTGAGGTATTCTACAGCTTACCACCCACAGAACAATCACCAGACTGAGCGGGTGAACCAGATAGTTGAGGATATGATCAGGTGCTACATCTTGGACCACGGTGGAGCATGGGATGAGCGTTTACAGCTTATGGAATTTGCATACAATAACAGTTACCAGGAGAGCTTGCAAATGGCTCCGTTTGAAGCTTTGTATGGGTGGCGCTGCAGAACTCCCTTATTTTGGACCGAGGTCGGTGAGAGGCCTGTGTTGGGTCCGGATGCGCTGGAGGAAATGGAAGTCGCAGTGAAGCTTATTCGTGAAAAGCTTCGTATAGCTCAGGAGAGATATGAGAAGAACGCCAACCGGCGTAGGTCTGACCTGGAGTTTTCTATAGGGGACCTTGTGTTTATTAAGGTTTCCCCGATGGTTGGTGTTAAGAGGTTCGGTAAGCACCAGAAATTGGATCAGAGGTATGTGGGCCCGTTTAAGATTGTTGAGCGGATTGGCGTGTCAGTATATAGGCTGGATTTGCCAACAAACTTCCCAGATATTCATAATGTATTTTATGTAAGCCAATTAAGGAAGTGTGTGCGAAGCAGTGGGCAAGTATTGGATGTTGTGCCCCAGTTGGAGCCTAATCTTTCATATGTTGAGGTGCCGGTCCGCATCTTGGATACTCAAGATCGGGTGCTGCAGACGAAGTCTATCCCGATGGTGAAAGTTCAATGGAAGAATCAGGATTTGGAAAGCGCGACTTGGGAGCTCGAGTCGGCTTTGAGGGAGGCTCACCCTCATTCGTTCCCTTGATTTGATTGATACATTTTCTTTCTAGTAGCTCTTGTTTTGTTACTTTCCTTCTATAGTAGAAGTAGCGTATATAAAGTTTCGGGACGAAACTTTCTTTTAGGGGGAGCGACTGTAACGCTCCCGATTTTTCTGCGATTATTTAATTCTCGTTTGGCGTTACGTTGACGCGTTTCCAGCAGGTGCCATTTGTTAGAGCATGGTCTTAGCTCTTTTGGTTACTTGTGTGGTTGTTGGTAGCCTTTTTGGCAATATCCCATAGCAAGCCGGGTCTGTTTTGGTGACCGGTGAGGCATCTCGGGGGATACTTGTGTTTAGGATTCGGGTAGTGATAACCCGAATTTTGTTCGTCAAAAGTTGATTTCGACTTCGCCGTTGTGTTCGTAGCATGAGTATTTAGCTACGGTGTGAATTTCATCGAATTCCGAGGATGTTCGGGTTTGCGTCGTTTTGTATTTTATTTATAATAATGAGATATTATGTATTCTATATAGGTTCTTTTTTTTAGAAGTAGCAGTATGGTGAAAGGGTGGCTGGCAGCTTTTGGGTTGGCTAGGGAGAGAAAGTATTTGGGATTTAGCCGCTGCTTATATATTTATAGCCTCAGGTTTAGAAATTAGGACTGTTCATTGTCTCTTGAGAAACCGTCGCTTGTTCGAGAGGAAGAAAAACCGCCAACCCTGCTACCCTTCAGACATCGATTCTGGGAGCGTTAGTGGACGGAATTCGATTCCGAAAGAGGATTTGGATTACTCTCGCCTAGACCTTCATTCCTACGGTAAGAGATTCAATTTTCGTGGTGTTTCTAGGGGTCTCGGAATTTTTGGTTTGATCCTTTTCCGCCATTAAAACTTTAGAATCCTGTTTAGGTGCTGTTGCGGCTAGAGCCGAGAGAGAGAGGAAGGGCTGTGCAAGATAAATTGCTGGAATTTGAGGCAAGTGGTGCTCCTACCCTTGCCAAGCTTTTCTTCTCCTTTTCATGTCATATTTGTTGCTATCATTCATGTTTCCTAAGATTATTATTTTGCTCTGATTTTCTGTCAAAATCATGTGGGCCTTGAACAATGAATGCTCCTTTATGTTTTTTTTTTCATTTTTCTCAAGTTCTGAAACTCTAAGTCTTCGGCCGAATTGCTGTAGTCTTGTCTTTTATCAAATTATTCCCTGTTGATCTCGGATTGGGTAGTATTTAGCCTTTCAGCCTTAGAACTAGTAGCAGTTGGTTTTCATACTTATATTACGAGTAATATGATCAAATTAGGCTAAGAAGATTGGTCGGAAACGAAGTTGGAGGTACAGGATTGCTGTGCACTCAATACAGCTAGTTCAACGAAGATCATCGATCTGGGTTCGATGAAGATCGTCGAACTGAGATCGACGACCTCTGGTTGCATGGGATCGACGAAGATCGTCGATCTGAGTTCGACGATAATCGTCGAACTGAGATCGACGATCTCCGGTTGCCTGTGGTCGACGAAGATCGTCGAGCTGAATCGACGATTTTTCCTGGACCTGTGTTCGACGAAAATCGTCGAGCTGTGTTTGACAATTTTCCTGTGTTCGACGATTTTCCTGCGCTCGACGAAAATCGCCGAGCCGCGCTCGACGATTTTCCTATGTTAGACGATTTTCCTGCGCTCCATGAAAATCGTCGAGCTGCGTTCAACGATTTTTTTCCTGCGTTCGGTGTTCGACGAAAATCGTCGAACTGAGTTCGACGATTCCTGTAACTGTGATCGTTTATTACTGTAAGCTGTGATCGACGTTATTCCTTTTCAGTTTCTTTTCTTCCCGAGCGATTATCTCCTAGGTGAGGATGTCTTGTCGGCCATTTGTTCTTCCTTTGTTTTGAGGTCTGAATCGTGGGCTATGGCAGGTAGTGTTTTTTTCTTGACGCTCTAAAGGAGCGGGATGTTTTGTGTGCGAGCCGTAGCCGCCATATTTTAGTCCCAGGTACGGGCTGGGTATTGCTGTGGCTGCCACCTTTTAATCCCAGGTACGGGCTGGGTTTGTAGTGGTCTGGGGCTGTCGCAGTGAAATTTTTGTTGGAACTGTTTTGTTTGGGGGGATGTTTTTGGTCACCAACTCAGGTCCATGATGTTTTACTACTGCCATTACTCATAAATTAGGATTGTTAGGTGTTTCTTTCTTACTGAATGCAACATATGGTGGCAGGTTATCTTCTGTTTTGCCTTGTAGCCTCTGTAGGATTTGAGCAGGGCTTGGTGTTGTTACCTGGTACTTGGTGTACTTTGGCTTACTTGGGACAGTGTTTGCTTTTACTGTCATGTTTACTTACTCTTTTTTGTCCCATTTTGATTTAACACTCTAATTCTGATTTCCCTGTTTTACTTGTTGATGTGTTCTTTTCCTCTCTGAATGCCTCAGGTTCTGACTAGTAGCCGAGTAGACGGCTAGTTCTGCTGTGCTGTTGCTGGTGATCTCTTGTACTGTAGAGATCAGTTTCTTGATCTTGTGAGGTAGTTTTCTGTTCTTCTTATAGACATACATACTTGCCAGCGGGTTTGTGTCAGTTTGTTGGCGCCCACTGGTAGTTTTACCTTATGATACTGGATATGTTTTCTTAACTGCTACCTTTCTGTAGATAGTCTACTTACTCTTGGGAAGATTTATGCTAGGTTGCTAGTTACTTTTAAACCTAAAAACACTATTACTATTATATTTCATGACTAGCATGTCTATAAAACTCATACATGAAAGAACTAGTGCCTAAACACCTAGAGGGGGGTGAATAGGTGCACTTAATTTTTTTAATTCTTAAGGCAGAAACACAGAATTATATGCAATTCTTTTCAGCAATTCAGCACAGAAAATACAGCAATCACACAAGCATACAATCACAGATAGCACACAAGATTTATAGTGGTTCCCCAAGGTCTGGGTACATCCACTTTCCCCCTTCGCCTATCTAGTAGTGTACTAGATTCGGCCTAACTTCTCCACTACTCCTCAGATCCACAGATCTTACAGCTCAGAACCCCAAATAGGTTCCTACAACTCAGAGTGATCCCACTCCTACAACTCAGGCACAAAGCCCTACCACTCAGTCTTCACCAAGACCTACACTCAGCCTTCAACAAGGCCTACACTCAGCCTTCAACAAGGCCTACACTCAGAGAAATGTATCTCCTACACTCAGGCACACAGACCCTACCACACAGCCTTTATAGATATAGGCTTACAACTCAGATCCCTAAGGATCCTACAAAAAATAAAAGTACAAGGATTAATAACCACAACTCTGATTGAGAAAGTTGAGTTGACTGGCTTCTTGATGAGTTCTTGAAAGAACTTTGCTGAGATCAACCTCCCTTGGCTTTCTTCAAAGCTTCTTGAATTAGAACACAGTAGGGTTGTATCTCTATGCAGATGATCTTCAATCAACTACAGACTTGTGATTCTGATATCAATCTGAATCTTCTTTATCAGCCTGGTTCAATAGTTGTCTTCTTAGAAGGAGCTTCCTCTCTCTAACTACTTAGATCTTCACTTGAAGGTCTTCTTCTGGTTTGTTGTTTATCACTTCATTGATTGCTGTCTCGATTCAATTGAATGCCCCTTCTGTTGAAGGAATAAGCCTTCATATAGGCTTTCTTTATGTTGATCCGGTTTCTAACAAACTTCTGACAGCTCTGACAGTAGCAGTTGACCGGTTGAAATGCCAGCTGTCAAGTCATCCAGTCACTTCTTGAAAACTCTATCACTGTCTGAAAGTGTCGAGACAGATAGTCTTTATGTGTCGACACAAATAGACCAAGTGTCGACACAAGTAGACTAAGTGTCGACACTAGCCTTCATGGTGTCGACACAACTCCTTGTGTTGTAGAAACTGCTTCTCGACACTGCTTCTTCAACATATGTCGACACTGATCATGTGTGTCGACACAAGTCCTTCTTCTTCAATACTTAGTTGATTTCTGCTAAGTGTCGACACAACTCCTTTGTGTCGACACATCTTCTTGTGTTGAAACTTGCCAAGTGTCGACACATCTTCTTTGTGTCGACACATGCCTTCTGTGTTGAAACTTTTGCTGTGTATCGACACATCTCCTTTGTGTTGAGACTTTTGCTGAGTGTCGACACATCTCCTTTGTGTCGATACATTCTTCATGTGTTGAGACTTTTGCTGAGTGTCGACACATCTCCTTTGTGTCGTCACATTCTTCATGTGTTGAGACTTTGCTGAGTGTCGACACATCTCCTATGTGTCGACACTTGTACTTAAACTCTGTTGAAGTTTGCTGTGTGTCGACATAGCCTCCTAGTGTCGACACTTTTGATGTCAACAAAGTTCCTCTGGGGGTCGACACTGCTTCTAAGTGTTGACACTTGTACTTTAGACATTTCTTCATTGTGTGTCGACACTGCCTGTATGTGTCGACACTTTCCTTCTGGTGTCGACTCTGCATTCCTGGTGTCGACCCAATTACTCCAAGTGTCGACACTGCTTCTCTGGGTGTCGACACAAGCCTTCTTAAGTGTCGACACTTTTCTTCTGGGTGTCGACACATGGACTTAGAAACTTTTCTGCTTTCCCTGCAATTACTTAACCTGCACTAATAAACTCAAAACAAATCAAATACACCTTGATGTATATCATTGAGTAGGGTGAGGCTTCTTCAAATCAGGTATATATATTTCAATGTACCCAACAATCTCCCCCTATTTGGAGAAGTCATAACCCTTAGTCAATGATATACACCATATATAACAAATTCTCAGTATGATGTAAAACAGTGATATTTGACAGGGAAAATACTTAAACATGCATGAACAAAACATGTATATACCATTAGCTCAGAACAACTAATGTAATAGATGAACATATAATATTGTTCTAACATTTTCATTAGTCAAAAGTTTACATAGAATTTTAATACAAATGATTACAATTTGTAAACTAAAGAAAATGCTATCCTAAGGCTGCTCTGGTTCCTTGATTACAATCCCTTTTCCAGATTGAATCTTTGCTTGAACTTGAGCTTCAGTGTCATCAGCAGCAGCAGGCTTCTTCCCTTTAAGATCTTTCTTTTTCTGCTCTTCAGCCTTTATCTTCTGCCTTTCAAAATAATGATAAGGCTTGGGAAAATACTTGCTAGGCTCCTGTGCATTAGGAGGTAGCTTTCCCAGTTTGGCCTTTCTTCTATATTGTACAATGACCTCTTGCCTATTCCCATGCTTCCTCCACTCCAGATCAAAATACCACTTGCCTCTATCCAGGACATTGTCCTTAGCAGTCTTCCATGCAGTCAAGATGATATTCCTGGAAGTGGGGCTCCATTGTTCAAAATCAGGCCTCAATTCAGCTTGCTCTCTGAATTTTTTCTTAGACAATTGAGTCTCTTGTTCCTTTAATAAGGCCTCTTGGTCTTTGAGTATTGCCTCTGGCACAGGCTGTACAACTTTCTCTATGATGACATTCTGAGTTCCCTCAGGAGGACTATACATTGACTGTATCTCTTGATGTATCATGTCGAAGTCTGGTGGAGGATATATCACTTGAGCCACTTCAGCTTGCTCTGCTCCAAGGTATGCAGGATTAATTCCAGACTCTGCAACATTGTCATCATCACATAAGGGTGGATATCCAAGGGTGGCTCTGATGGAATTTGAAATCCATTTGGCATGATCAGAGCCTGCCTTGACTAATACCCTCTCCCCCTTTATGACTTCTCTCTCTATATGATCCCTCAGATCATCTTTCTGAAATCTAATCTGTGCATTCAGATAGTTAACTCCATCCTTATAAAAAGGTTCCAACCTTTGGAGCTTTTTAGTTATAGCCTTTTGAGAGTCTTCAATAGCAGTTTTAACAGTAGTTAGGCTCTCTTGCAATTGCTTGTCAAATTCAGACTTGGCAGTAGCACTTGCTGTAGTCTGAGCAGCAGCCATATTCTTCATTTCAGTTACTATGACATTATGAGAGGCTGTCAAATTATCATTCATCCTGATCTGGTTTTCCAGGACATAGCCTTGCTTCACTTCTAGCTCATCAAGTTTTGTCTTTAGTTTCTCTTGATGTGTGGCCAGATAGACTACTGCATTGCCTCCCTTATGGAAACAATCAGTCATTTCCTTTTTGTTAAGATTCACTTCAAATCTGATTGACTTGATGTCTTGGGCCAGATCAAACTGCAGTGACTTATGCCCTTCATCCACATATTTTTCTAGAGCTTGTCTTTGCTCATCCAGCTTAATTTGTAAAGCCACCATCAGTGAACTGTAATCAGTAGATGGGGCAGGCTGTGGAGCAATTGTCTGTTGGGCTTTCTTATAGTTCTGGCTCCTTCTTTTGAAGACCTGGAACTTTCTCTTTTTGGCTCTAACAACCTCTTCATCCTCTGAAGCAGATGTGCTGACTATGTCTACTCTGTCTTTAGGACTAGGAGGTAACTCCTTCTCAGTCCTTTGTAGCCCTTCAGCATCTTTTGGCTTATCAGTCTCTTGTGTAGCAGTTACCTCTACATTCTCCATATGCTCCCCCTCAATATTGATCTCCTCCCCCTCAGCAGCAGCTTTCTCTTTCTCAAAATCAGTTTGTAGAAGATCAGGGAATAGCTCTTCTAATGTAAATTCCTGTTGAGAAAGGGCTGGTGAATCTCTTATCTCATCAACCACTTTATCAACAACAGATGTGTCCTCCATGACAACATCTTGGGGTTGAGGGAGTATCTGTGTTTGCTGATGAACATTAGGTAATGAATCAGACAAAACATCATCCTCTATAGGGAAATCTAATTGATTAATGTCAGTTATTACCTCTAGTATGGTTTGAGTAGCTTGTTCACTCTCTAGTGGAGTTGGCTCTTCCACAAGTAGAGGCTCCCCCTGGAATATATCCAGGTGAATTGGGCTAGATGAGGGTAGCTCCCCCTGCCTCTGTGCATTCTCATGTCTTGCTGGAGACTATCCTGCATTTCCAGTCTCTTCTTCATCAGGAGTAAAAACTACTTGCTCTTCAGAGCTGCTGGAGGACTCTTGAGCCACTAAGGCTGTCTTCTTCTTCTTCTTCTAGGGTGTGTCCTTTACTGGAGTTGGCATTTCTTTGGTCAATACTCTATCCCACCTAGAGAAAATTCTCATATCCATCTTCCTCATATGGTTAATCTTTGAACCTGCAGCTTGGTTCATTACCTCAGGTATACTACCAGCTAAGTAAAGACTTAGTATTCTACCCAGATTGGGCTTCTTCATACTTTCTTTTATCTTATCAAACATAACTGTAGACCAATCAGTATTTAGTTTGAAGATAATCCTTGTCATCAAATTGAACATCTGAGCTGAAATTCTGTCATGTCCTCCAGGCTTGCTCAGGATGACCTTGCCAACTATTTCAGATAAAAATTTTCCTTGTATATTCATTCCTTTCTTGTTGAACACTAATCCAATTTTCAGATTCGAATCCAGTCCACACCATCTCAATGCTTCTCTAATCTTAGAAGCAGATACATCTTCTTCCTCCTTTGTTCTTGGTAGTTGAAGTATCTTCCTCAGACTTTTTGGTGTGATCTTAACTTTGGTTCCATGAACTCTGGATTTAATCTTAAGTCCAGTATCATCAACTGAAGCTGCACTCAAAAATCCCAGGACCTCCTTCTTCCAGATCTTGATGGGTTCTGAAACAAGGTATTCCAGTCCAGTTTCGGCAATTAGGGTTACCACACCTTTGATTTAAGGTTCCGCGTCATCAAAGGCTTGTCGCACGAGTTCATATCCTTCATTAACATTATCTTCTAGCTTGGGCGCCATTAGGGTTTGAAGAAATTTGAATTAGAGAAGAGAGATGCCGACACACAAGTTTGGTCTCGAAACTTTGGTGAGCGTGTCGACAAACAATAGCAAAAACTTATTTATACCTTTCTAGAATCGAAGATGAAAGGGCGCGTCAAAATACTGAAATTGTGTCGACACTGTTGAAAAGTGTCGACACTTACTTATAATGTCTCGACAACTATGTGTCGACACAAGTATAGTCGACAGAATATATGTGTCAACACTTGTATATGTGTCGACACCACTTAGCTCGACGCTTAGTCGAGACTCTTCTAGACTAAATCTGTGTAAAGCCTAAGTGTCGACACCATCTTGGATGTGTCGACACCTATACTGCATGTGTCGACACCAATTCTCTGAAGTGTCGACACAGACTTCCTAGATGTGTCGACACCATTTCTCTGAAATGTCGACACCACTTCTATGTGTCGACACAGACAACTCTGTGTGTCGACACTATTTTACTTAGCCAATTTTTGTAAACTACTCTAAGTTTATCATCCCTAATTCAATTTTAAATTTATTGAATTTGGTTTCATCTAAGGGCTTAGTATACATGTCAACTAGCTGATTATCTGTATTAATATACTCTAGTGAAATATCTCCTTTTTCCACATGTTCTCTTAGAAAATGGTATTTTATTTCTATGTGCTTAGTCCTACTATGGGAGACATGATTATTTGCAATAGAAATAACACTAGTAGAATCACAAAATAAAGGTGTTCTACTTACTTGAATACCATAATCTTCTAGCTGACGTTGAATCCATAGAAGTGGAGCACAGCAACTTCCTGCAGCAACATACTCTGATTCTGCTGTGGAGATAACCACACTGGTCTGCTTCTTGCTACTCCATGATATCAGCCTTCCACCTAGAAATTGACAGGTACCTATTGTACTTTTCCTATCTTCCTTGCAGCCTGCAAAATCTGCATTTGAATAACCTGTCAGTTCAAACTCTCCATTCCTAGGGTACCAAAGGCCTAGATAAGGAGTGCCTTTAAGATATCTCAAAATTCTTTTGACTGCTGTCAAGTGAGATTCTTTAGGGCAAGCTTGGTACCTAGCATAGACACATGTATCATACATGATATCTGGTCTACTTGCAGTCAAATATAATAGGGAGCCAACTATCCCTCTATACAAAGTTTCATCTACAGGTTTCCCTGCATCATCTTTTCTTAGAGACATGCTTGACCCCATAGGAGTTTTCATGGTAGTGGATGATTCCATACCATACTTCCTTATCAATTCTAGGGTGAACTTAGACTGGCATATGGATAAACCATCCTCAGTCTGTCTAACTTGGAGACCCAAGAAGAACTTAAGTTCCCCCATACTGCTCATTTCAAATTGTCCTTGCATTAGTTTTGCAAACTTCCTGCAAAGACTACTTTCTGTAGACCCAAATATGATGTCATCTACATATATTTGGACTAAGATGATCTTACCTCTGGATTCCCTAAGGAATAGAGTCTTGTATATTTTCCCCCTTGTGAATTTATTCTCAATGAGGAAACTAGACATGGTTTCATACCAAGCCCTAGGGGCTTGTTTTAACCCATACAAAGCCTTCCTAAGTCTATAAACATAATTAGATTTAGTAGAATCAACAAAAACTAATGGCTGTTTTACATAGACTTCTTCCTTCAGATTTCCATTCAGAAAAGCTGACTTAACATCCATTTGGTATACCTTAAATCTTTGGAATGTTGCATAGGCAAGAAACATCCTTATTGCTTCCAGTCTGGCTACTGGAGCAAAGGTTTGATCAAAATCAATACCTTCTTCCTGCCTATATCCTTTAGCAACTAGTCTAGCTTTGTTCTTTATAATTACTCCATTTTCATCCAACTTGTTCCTAAAGATCCACTTAGTTCCTATAATGTTGTTGCTCTTTGGTTTAGGAACAAGCTCCCATACTTTGCATCTTTTGAACTGGTTCAGCTCCTCTTACATTGCCTCAATCCAATGAGGGTCTAGGATAGCTTCTTCAAATTTCTTTGGCTCTACTTGGGATAGAAAACTGGAGTAGAGAACTGAACTTAGATTCCTGCTCCTTGTTTGTACCCCTTGTTTGAGATGTCCAATGATTTGATTAGCTGGATGATCTTTTAAATGCCTATTTGCTGGAGGCAACCTGTCTTCTGGTTGTACACCTTCAGCTTCTTCATTCAGCTGCTCCTCTTGGTCTTCTTCAGCAACAGGAATATCTTGTACTCCCCCTGGACAACAGCCACTATCATCCACTTGCTGACTTGTAGTAGAACCTTCTTCAATAGTAAGCTTGTCCATCTTCTTAGTCACACCTGTGGAGCTGCAAACACTTCTAGACAATTCATTGTTAATGAGTCTAGCTTCATCAAACACTACATGTACTGACTCTTCTACAACTTGAGTAGTCAAGTTGTAGACCCTATAAGCCTTACTGTTGTTGTTGTACCCAACAAAGATCCCCTCTTGGGATTTGGCAGCAAACTTGGTTAAATAAGACTTACCATTGTTAAGTATATAGTATTTACAACCAAAGATCCTGAAATAGGATAGATTTGGTTTTCTGCCCTTCCTAGACCCTTATTGGATTGAGGCAATGCAAGAGGAGCTGAACCAGTTCAAAAGATGCAAAGTCTGGGAGCTTGTTCCTAAACCAAAGAGCCACAACATTATAGGAACTAAGTGGATCTTTAGGAACAAGTTGGATGAAAATGGAGTAATTATAAAGAACAAAGCTAGACTAGTTCCTAAAGGATATAGGCAGGAAGATCCATATGCAAGAGGTATAAACACCTCACAACATCTTTGTTCTCAATGCTATTAAAGGTGGATCTGGTCTGCTTGCCTTTCTAACAAGCTGAGCATATCCCATCCTTTATACACTTAACCTGAGGACCATTCCTCACTAACTCTTTGCTAAAGAGTTGGCCAATTGTCTTATAGTTGAGATGAGCCAGCCTCTTGTGCCATTTGACACAATGTGAGACTCTTTCATCAGCTACAAGACAAATAGGAGAAGCATTGTTCTCACACATAATGTCTAGACAATAGACATTTCTCTTCCTATATCCTGTCAGAATGATCTTTTGATCACTTGACCTACTGATATGACCACCATCTTTGACAAATGAGATGTCATATCCTAAATCACTCAGCTGACTTATGCTAATGAGGTTATGTTTCAAACCCTTTACATAATCCACTTGAGTAATTGTAATAAGGTTGCTAGAAATATTACCAAAATCTTTGATGATTCCTTTTTCTGAACCACCAAAGGTGACTTTAGGACCATCCTTGATTGGTGTATAGTCCTTCAGCAATCCCCTAGTTCCAGTCATGTGCCTGGAACATCCACTGTCCAAGTACCATATTGGGGCATGGCCACTTGGACTCACCTGCAAAATAGATTACTTAACCTTAAAACCCAAATAATTCTTGGGCCCTTGGTGCAAGTTAGTCTGGATCTTAACAAAATTACCTGTAGCTTTTCTAACAGGCAGTTTACTACACTCCTTGACACTTGAATTGTGCCAACAGTCTATGACAAAGTGGCCTATCTTGTCACAACACCAACACTCAAATCTGTTGCACCTTTGTTTAGGTACAACCCTGGCTGTTTTATCTACAACAGGCTTCTTGTTTAGTACTGGGGCTTTTCCCTTAGACTTGGACTTTACTGTCCAGGCAGCTTTTGTAAACCCTAATCCAGTTTTACCCTTGTGAGGTACAAACTCATCTATCAAAGGTAAGACAGATTTTGGTTTAGAAAACCTTGCTACAATATCTCTCTCCTTTTGAAGACAATTCTCCAGATTTCTAATTTGATCATTTTTAAATGTAATAGTCCCCATCTGAATAACTGTAATATTCTTCAGTCTGGCTATTTCATTTAATTTCTAATCTAATAACTTGTCAAAATCTGTTGCAGCCACTTTAAGACTAGCAATCTCCTTAGCCTGAGTCTTGGCCAAGAGTTTGCTTTTCTTCAAAGCCCGCAACAATACTCTATATCCATTTATCAACTGATGAATGTCTCCTTCAGATTCAGATCCACTCACATCACTTGATGCTGATGAATCTGATTCTGATCCAGCACTAGAAATTGAACTTGAAGAACAATTTTGTACCTGACTAGGTCCAGGCTGATCCTGGATTTTTTCTCCTTCTGATAAGGCCATCAGTCCCTTGCACTGAATGTCCTCCTGCTCATAAATTGAGTTCATTAGCTGCATGAACTCATTTTCTTCTTCTTCAGCAAACAAGCCAATATATGGTTCAGCTTCTGAATCTGTTTCTGAAGATGACATATCAGTCAGACTTTTATCCTTCTTGGCAACAAAGGACCTTTCCTTTTTGCCCTTGAACTGTGTCTTCTTCTTGTCAGTGGACTCTTTTCTCTTTTCTGGACAATCAGCTATTACATGTCCTTGTCTATTATAGCAATAGCAAACTATTTTTGAGGATGTAGGTTTACTAGACTTGGACTTTCTCCTGTCATTCCTTAATGACTTCCTTTTCTGGTAGTAGTCATCTTTGGGCTATGAAGTGGATGGCTTGGACCTCCACTGCTTCTTCTTTAGAAACTTTTGAAAATGCCTAGTAAATGCAGCAAAGTCTTCATCACTTTCACTGCTTTCTATCTTCTTGCTATCTGAAGTATCTGATACTGTTTCAGCAACTCTTTGTGGTGGAGATGGAGACTTGCTTCTATATTTCTTAGTGGCTTCAGTCTTGAAGGCCACAGCTCTTTCTTTGTGCTTCACCCTAGTAGTCGTTTCTTCCTCCTTCCTTACCATTAACTGCATCTCATAAGATAACAGTTTTCCAAACAATATTGGAGGAGGTATGTCTGCTAATTTGGCCATTTCCCTTATGGCACAAATCTTAGTATCCCAGTCCTTTGTCAGTGATCTCAAGAACTTATCATTCAATTCATAATTGCTGAACTCTCTTCCATAGGACATCAATTCATTGACTATCCTATAGAATTTCTTGTAGCATTCAGTTATGCTATCAGACCTGCCTTGTCTGAAGCTTTCATACTCTTGGTTTAACAAAGACTTCATGTCTTGTCTTACCTCTTCTGATCCTTCCATATAGACTATCAGTGTGTCCAACATTTCTTTTGATGTTTTGCAATGAATCAGATTCTGAAATGTGGCATCATCAATTGCACTTACAATTATATTCTGGGCCCTCTTGTCCATAGTGGCCAGAATTATTTCATCCTTGGTCATTTCTGAATAGTCTTTGGGTGTTCTCTGATTGGAATCTAGAACAGATACTTTCATTGGCACATATGGCCCTTCTTTAACAGTAATATATATTCTTGGGTCTGAGGCTTCCATAAAAAGTCTAACCCTTTCTTTCCAAATGCCAAAGATCTCCTTTCTGCAGATTGGCAACTTCATGGATCCTACCTCTTTGTGCTTCTCAGTGGAACCCATTTTCTTGATTCTTGATTACACTGATTCTTCCTACAGGATCTTTACTCAGACTGTTATGTCCTTTTTGAGTAACCTCCCTCTGATACCACTTGAAAGAACTAGTGCCTAAACACCTAGAGGGGGGGGGGGTGAATAGGTGCACTTAATCTTTTTAATTCTTAAGGCAGAAACACAGAATTATATGCAATTCTTTTCAGCAATTCAGCACAGAAAACACAGCAATCACACAAGCATACAATCACAGAGAGCACACAAGATTTATAGTGGTTCCCCAACGTCTGGGTACATCCACTTTCCCCCTTCGCCTATCTAGTAGTGTACTAGATTCAGCCTAACTTCTCCACTACTCCTCAGATCCACAGATCTTACAGCTCAGAACCCCAAATAGGTTCCTACAACTCAGAGTGATCCCACTCCTACAAGCACAAAGCCCTACCACTCAGTCTTCACCAAGACCTACACTCAGCCTTCAACAAGGCATACACTCAGAGAAATGTATCTTCTACACTCAGGCACACAGGCCCTACCACTCAGCCTTTACAGATATAGGCTTACAACTCAGATCCCTAAGGATCCTATAGAAAATAAAAAGTACAAGGATTAATAACCACAACTCTGATTGAGAAAGTTGAGTTGACTGGCTTCTTGATGAGTTCTTGAAAGAACTTTGCTGAGATCAACCTCCCTTGGCTTTCTTCAAAGCTTCTTGAATTAGAACATAGTAGGGTTGTATCTCTATGCAGATGATCTTCAATCAACTGCAGACTTGTGATTCTGATATCAATCTGAATCTTCTTTATCAGCCTGGTTCAATAGATGTCTTCTTAGAAGGATCTTACTCTCTCCAACTACTTAGATCTTCACTTGAAGGTCTTCTTCTGGTTTGTTGTTTCTCACTTCATTGATTGATGTCTCGATTCAATTGAATGCCCCTTCTGTTGAAGGAATAAGCCTTTATATAGGCTTTCTTCATGGTGACCGGCTGATCCGGTTTCTAACAAACTTTTGACAGCTCTGACAGTAGCAGTTGACCGGTTGAAATGGCAGCTGTCAAGTCATCCAGTCACTTCTTGAAAACTCTGTCACTGTCTGAAAGTGTCGAGACAGATAGTCTTTATGTGTCGACACAAATAGACCAAGTGTCGACATAATTAGACTAAGTGTCGACACTAGCCTTCATGGTGTCGACACAACTCCTTGTGTTGTAGAAACTGCTTCTCGACACTGCTTCTTCAACATGTATCGACACTGATCATGTGTGTCGACACAAGTCCTTCTTCTTCAATACTTAGTTGATTTCTGCTAAGTGTCGACACAACTCCTTTGTGTCGACACATCTTCTTGTGTTGAAACTTGCCAAGTGTCGACACATCTTCTTTGTGTCGACACATGCCTTCTGTGTTGAAACTTTTGCTGTGTGTCCACACATCTTCTTTGTGTTGAGACTTTTGCTGAATGTCGACACATCTCCTTTGTGTCGACACATTCTTCATGTGTTGAGACTTTTGATGAGTGTCGACACATCTCCTTTGTGTCGACACATTCTTCATGTGTTGAGACTTTGCTGAGTGTCGACACATCTCCTTTGTGTCGACAATTGTACTTAAACTCTGTTGAAGTTTGCTGAGTGTCGACACAGCCTCCTAGTGTCGACACTTTTGATGTCGACAAAGTTCCTCTGGGTGTCGACACTGCTTCTAAGTGTCGACACTTGTACTTTAGACATTTCTTCATTGTGTGTCGACACTTTCCTTCTGGTGTCGACTCTGCATTCCTGGTGTCGACACAATTACTCCAAGTGTCGACATAACTTGTCTGGGTGTCGACACAAGCCTTCTTAAGTGTCGACACTTTTCTTCTGCGTGTCGACACATGGACTTAGAAACTTTTCTGCTTTCCCTGCAATTACTTAACCTGCACCAATAAACTCAAAACACATCAAATACACCTTGATGTATATCATTGAGTAGGGTGAAGCTTCTTCAAATCAGGTACATATATTTCAATGTACCCAACAATACATTACTTTCCAAGTAATGTAAAAAGATCGTTTTCCAACTTATAATATAATATAAATCTAGAGTCTTGCATAGTATAAGTTGACCTCGGGGGTCACTTATGCACTCTCATAGGATGTCAAATATAAATAAAGTATTTTCCGCCGCGTATAAGTATAGTTTTAAACTGTGGAATAGGTGATCCACTGAGCCGAGGGATACGACCTTAAAAAAAATATAACTGATATTTTTTTTTCTAATCTTTAAACTTATGAATTTTCATAGTCTAGGTAGATGGTGTTCGCCTGAGCATCGACAGTTATCCCTTGCTCGACGTGGCATCACGACGCGTGTTTTCTCATACTCTGATACTTCTTAATTTCGGAGAAAATGCGGGTTGTGACACACTTGGCTAGGGGAGGTTCAATTGACCCTAACTAGGCTAGTTTGACTCATTTAGGGTTAGGGTTGACTTAGGTCAACTTAACCACTTTGACTGCCCACAGTGGGTCCTTAGTGGCCCTATGGACTACCCAAGGTGTTAGGGGTGTTGTCGTAGGGTCATGGGATCAAGGTGTAGCCATAAAGTCAAACCTTAGGTCTAAATGTTGAGGATGAGCTATAGGCAGACCAAGGTGATATTCACCTTGGCCCTTGTTCAATTGGTCATTTGAGCTTCTGGTGGTTTTATCATGACCTAGTCATGACAAAAGAAAATCCTAGGGGTCTAGTTATTTGAGGGATGTTACAGTAAGTGGAGTTGGTGTTGCTCATATCCAATGCATGTAAATTTAAGGATTTATAAGGGTCTTAGATGTTTAGATTAGCCCAGTTCATCAAGTGTTGATGATTTTTCTTTGTGCACATCTGAGATGTATTTGGATTATGAGTGTTATAAGTATTTTTGTGAATGTGCGCATTGGTTAATTGTTAACCATGATTAAGTGTTAATCAATTATCTTAAAATCACTTATCCAATATTCAGTATTCAGATGCCTTCTGATGGATGACACTCTTCCTGCCTCAATCAATGAAGTGTGGGCTTTCCAAAGTTAGGTGTATTAATCTATCTTGGTAAGGGTGCAAGCGGATAATTGTGATATCACACTATCGACATCGGGTCAAACTTAACTGGGTGACCTCAAAAGTTGAGTCCCCAGAGGCATAGGGTTGACATGCACAATATGATGAATGCGAATACAAAGTTATTCACCAACCATATAAGAGTTGCATGATGATGCAATCGACAAGCGTTTCCTACCTAAATAACTATATTATGAGAGACAAACCAAAGCTGACTTATGGTGTTGGTGAAATACGGATCTTACCTACTAAGAGAGTAGCACGCATAACCTCACCGAGTTGATATCGAGGGTTATCAGTTTGATTAAAATTGTGAGTGTATTTTAATTAAAGCCCTAATTGAAATAAAAATGTATTTTGAAATGTAGTACTGAGTTTTCTTTGCATAAATGTTTGCAGAATTTCCATGGCAAGTGGACCTCACTCCACCCCGTCCTTGAGAAGGAGAAATAGGCGGGACAAATTATCTAGACTGGTACAGAAATCTGAGAATTGTTCTCTGGCAAGAGCATAAGCTCTATGTCTTAGAAGAGGATTCCCTTGAAGATCCAGTCAGGAATGTGTCCCGAGCTGATAAATATGCTTATAAGAAGTATTAAGACGACTCCTTGGATGTTGAATGCCTCATGCTCGCCACCATGAATACTGAGCTTCAGAAGCAACATGAGAACATGAGTTGTAAGGTGATTGACGAGAACCTTAAGAAAATTTTTCAGGGGCAAGCTCACCAAGAGAGGTTTGATGTCACCAAGGCATTATTTCAGTGTAAGATGGGAGCTCGGGACCTAGTAGAGACTCACATAGTCAAGATGATTGGGTATAGAGAACCTGGAAAGACTAGGTTTTCCTCTAAGCCAAGAGTTGGCTACTTACCTGATCCTGCAATCGTTGTTGGAATGTTACGAGCAGTTTGTCTTGAATTATAATATGAATGAAATTGACAAGAAATTGCCCGAGCTCCTAGGCATGTTAGGAACTGCCGAGTTCAACATGAAAAAAATCCAAGCATGCTATCCTCATGCTGATGGTGTATAAAGGCAAGGACAAGATCAAGGGTTTCAAGAAGTCTAAAGTTGGACCTAAGTCATATCTTGAGCCCAAGTCTTCAGTACTAAAGAAGAAAGGCTTGGTGAAGGAAGTGAAATGTCACCATTGTGGCAAGGCTGGTCATTGGAGGACGAACTATCCTTTTTATATTGAAGGTCTGTAGAAAATGAATGGAGGTATGACTTCTGCTTCAAATATTTATGTTATAGAGATAAACCTTTTTGCTCCTTCATCCTGGGTATTGCATAGCGGATGCGGTTCTCATATTTATATAAATGTGCAAGAACTGGAAAAGAGACGAATGCTAAGTAAAAGGGAGGTGGACCTGCGTGTTGGCAATGGAGAAAGAGTTGCTGCTGTCGTCGTAGGAGTTTACTGTCTTTCTTTGCCCAGTAGACTTGTATTGGAACTAAATAATTATTATTTTATTCCTGCGATAACTAGAAACATCATTTTTATTTCATAATTGGACATGATTGAATTCTCTTTTATTATTAAGAACAATAGTTGTTCCATATCTAAGAATGATGTTTGTTATGCTGTAGATCAAATGTTTAATGGTTTGTATGTTTTGAACTTAGAACATCTGATCTATAATATAGAAAATATTAAAAGACTAAAAACGAATGACTCAAATCCTACGTACCTTTGGCATTGTTGTTTGGGCCATATAAATGAGAAACACATATCCAAGCTTCATAAAGATGGACTACTGGACTCATTTGATTATGAATCATTTGAGAGATGTGAATTATGTTTATTAGGTAAGATGACTAAAGTCCCTTCCATTGATTTTAATAAAAGGGATAATGATCTCTTGGGTATAATATATAGTGATGTATGTGGACCCATGAGTTCTATGGCTAGAGGTTTGTACTTCTACTTTGTTACATTTACTAATGATTTCAGTAGATACAAATATGTGTATCTTATGAAGTGTAAATCTAAAACCTTTGAAAACTTCAAAGATTTTAAGAATGAAGTAGAGAACTAACAGGGTGAGAGGGTTAAAGCACTGTGATCTGATCGAGGTGGCAAATACCTAAGTCATGAGTTTCGTGATCATCTAAAGGAGTGTGGTATTATATCACAACTCACTCCACCCAGGATGCCATAACATAATGGTGTGTCTGAGCGGAGGAATCATACATTATTATACATGTTACGGTCGATGATGAGTCATATAGATTTGTCTGTTTCCGTTTGGGGATTTTCTCTAGAGACTGCTTCTTTTACACTAAATTGTGCTCCAACGAAAACGATTCTAAAGACAACATATGAGATATGGAATGAGAAGCATCCTAGTATGTCTTTCATTAAGATTTATGGCTGTGAGGCATACATGAGACGTCAAATGCCTGACAAGATAGAACCCAAGTCAGATAAATGTTATCTTGTGGGGTATCCTAAGGAAAGTAAATGGTACTACTTTTACCTACCGTTTGAGGGCAAAGTGTTTGTCGCGAGGAGTGGTGTCTTTTTGGAGAAAGAGTTCTTATCCAGAAAGACTACAAATGTTGAACTTGAAAAAGTTCAAAAACAACAAACCATGAATGAACTAGAATTAGAACCTGAATAAGGACTACAAGTTGTTGTAGCTGGAAAGCCTGCTCAAGAAAGACAAGCCCTTTGTATATCTGGTAGATCAAGGTTTGAGCCTGAGAGATATGAATCTCTTATGTATCAAATGGGTAATCTGTTGCTTATGGATCATAATGATGAGCGTGCAACTTACCAAGATGCTATGAATGGACTGGACTCTGAGAAATGGCTTGTTACCATAAAATCTGAAATAGACTCCATGTATACAAACCAAGTTTGGACCTTTGTGGAACCACCTGAAGGGGTACAACCATAGGGTGCAAGTGGGTTTTCAAGAATAAGGCTGGTCTGGATGGGAATGTACAGACACTTAAAGGATGACTAGTGGCTAAAGGTTACAAGCAAATTCATGATAATGACTATAATGAAATGTTTTCCATGTTGCTATGGTAAAGTCCATTAGAATTGTACTTGATATTACTATGTATTATGTTGGAACACCTTATTACTGATTAGGGCTACGATTACTTTTAGGACTTTTATTTTGACCCAACTTGTATAGACTAGGATCATACTTTTATTTCCAGAGTTGTTTCAATAGGAATTCTAGAGATGCTTAGTTCAACAAACTCTGAACTCTGTTCGACGAACTCAGAACTCAGCTCGACTAACTTAGATCTCAAACTCTGATCTTAGTTCGACGAACTCTGAGATCAGTTCGACGAACGTAGAGCTCAGCTCGACGAAAGTGATAGCTTAGTTTGTTGAATATCAGTTCGACGAAGGCCAAGCTCAGTTCGATGAAAGCCTTGTTGAGTTCGATGAATCCGACGGTTTCTATATTTACCGAAGGCAGAATGATCTCAAATATTTGGTAACTGAAACTCTAATATTTAATGCTAATTATTCTAACGAATATAGCCGTTTAAGGCAACATTAAATATGGATTTATCACATAGTTTAAAATCTAATTAATTCAAGGCAGTTACAAATTCTCAAGGGATTCAGACATTTCAGAATCATTTTATTTTCAAATATTAAAATCTTCCCTGACAGTATATACAGAAAAAAATGGTTGCTGCTTCACGAGATAGGCAGAGATATACTTTCATTTTGCTTCAGACTCTCTTTGAGACATCAAAATACATATCTGTCTCAAACATCTGCTGGAGAGGAACAACATACAAGAAGGACTATACCTTGAAGAAAAGTATCCTCCCTTGATCACAATCTCTATTCAAATCAGGGGGAGATTTTTGCAACATGATCCACTAAGTCTTCTCAGAGATACTTGAAAGAGAAGACAACATCTAACTCTTTAGTTTAATTTTTAAACTGTATACAGGGTTCTAACTCCCTTTAAAAGTTAACACTTGATTCATAAGCCACCTAATCGAAAGACTTAGGTTTGGTTTTTGGGTACCTGATCAAAAGCCTAAAGGGTTGCTAGATATCCCTGTGTCGTCTGTGATTGTTTATTTTTATTTTTGTACTATGCATACTATATATACATATACATATATCACTATCTTTACAACTATTAAAAGATAAATTAGAGTTTTTAAAATACACTATTCATCCCCCTCTAGTATAAAGTTAGATATATCCTTCACTTTTAATTGGTATCAGAGGGAGGTTGGTTGTTTTACAGGCTAAAACTTGAACCAACATATCCTAATAGATCTTGTTTTACCTAGAAGTTTGAATTTATCATGGCACAAAATAAAGTGTATGCAAGCACTAGACCTCCTATTTGCAATCTTAATAAGTTTGCACTATGAAAAGCAAGGATTAGATTATATATGAATTCTATTTATGAGGATATCTACAATTCCATTTTGACAGATCCACCTCTACCACTAGCAACACCAAGTACCAGTGCTACACCTCCACCATAATGGGCAGAGGCTCAGAGAAAAGCAAAGACTGTTGATGCAAAAGCTATGAATATACTAGCCCAAGCAATGTCAGATGACATTTTCCAGAAGGTTGCTGAATGCACCTCAGCAAAAGATATCCGGTACTGTTTCACTGCAATGGTAGCTGGATCAATAGATGAAAGAAAAGACAGATGATCTCACCTGAATTCAATTTCAAAAAGGGAGAAACTGAATCTATTGCTGATATGTACACAAGACTCAGTATCATAATCAATGAACTGAAAATCTTAGAGAAAGATATTACACTGACAGAAGTTAATGATAAAATTCTCATGTGTTTCCCTAGCATATGGGATTCAAGAATTTGGCCAATTAGAGAAGCGAGAAGTGTAAATGAGATTTCAATAGGAACTTTATTGGGCAAGCTCAAATCCTTTGAGCAGCTCATCAAAACACGGGAAGCAGAACAATTGACCATATCTTTAGTAAAGAAGGACAAGAGTATTACCTTCCAAGCAACTGAAGAGGAAGAACAACTTCCAGAGAATGAAGAACTCATGAGCCTTTTGGCTAAAAGATTTTACAAGATGGCCAGGAAAGACTTCAGGAGAAGATTTTCCAGAAACAAGGACAAGCCAAGGTATGACAAAACACCTGCTAAAGTGATTGTATGTTATGGTTGCAGGAAAACAGGACACATTCTTCCAGAATGTCTTGAGAGTCAGAAGAAAGATAAGAAGAAGGAGAAAGATTTAAAGAAGTATTCAAGCAAACCCTGTTGCAGTAAACACAAACAGAATGGGAAAGGCTTTGTGGCTAAAATATGGAGTGATACAGACACTGAATCTTCATCCAGTTCAAGTGAAGATGAAGAAGAATCAAATGATAAAGAAGTCTGTTTGATGGCAATCAATGCATCAAACAACAATTATGATTCTGAATCTGAGTCAAAAGAAGACCAGGTAATTTCAACTTTTGATTTTTACTCAGACCAGTTTAAAATAGATTTTAAATTGCTCTGTAAAGATCTGATAAAATCTGAGAAGTTAATAAAACTTCTCAGAGATAAGTTAACAGAATTTAACAATCTATCTTCAGAAAATATTAAACTCAAAGAAGAATTGAAAATTTCTAAGGAACAAATAGTTTCTCTAAAAAATAATTTATCTGAGGCTAAAAAGTTTGAAGAAACTCTTAATGGGAGAAGTATTAAACTGATGAATATTACAAACACAATCAATGCCAGATTAAATGGCAGACTAGGCTTGAGAGCTTCATCCAGTCAACCTCAAATTCTTAAGAAAGATATTTTAACTACCCTTGTCAAATTCATATCTGCTAAAGGAGAAGTATTAGCAATTACAGGTAAAGACACTAAAGGTTTATCATATAATGAACCAGAGAATAAATCAAAATCCATTCAGAAAAACCATGTTTAATAGAATTCGTCGAATCGAGCTCGACGAAATCATTATGATTCGTCGAACAGAGTTAGATGAATGCTGAACGCAGGAAATGAGTATAGTTATTCACTGAATGGTGATCGACAAAATCACTATTATTCGTCAAACCGAGATAGATGAACGCTGAACACAAAAAATGAGTATAGTTATTCACTGAATAATTTTTGATGAAATCACCATTATTTGTCGAAAGAAACTTGACGAAATCAGAATAATTCATCGAACCATAATTTTTCAAATAGAAAGTTTAATTCTTTTCAAAAGAATAATCATACTCAAAAGTTTATAAATCCTTTTACTAAGTGGATCATTCCTCCCAGGAGATATCATACACTTGGGTATAAAAATCAACCTGAATATTCTTATATTTCTACTAATTATGTCAAAAAATTAGGACCCAAGGTAATATGGGTCAAGAACACCTAACTTGTTTTTAATACAAGAAAAAAACTATCCTACCACGAAGGAACATTGGTATTTGGATAGTGGGTGCTCTAAAACATGACAGGAAGAAAAGCTAATCTAAAATATTTCAAAGCAAAGCTTGGACCAAAAGTCATATTTGAAGACTCCAACTGTGGCTAGACAGAGGGCTATGGCAATGTCAAGGTTGGAGTGGTTACCTTTAGAAATGTAGCTTATGTGAAAGGTCTTAAACATAACTTAATCAGCATCAGTCAACTATGTGATGAAGGTTATCAGACATCATTTAATAAGTCTTCATGCTCTATTATATCTAGTGACAATAAAATTTTTTTAGCTGGGGTTAGACAGGGTAAAATATATCTAGTTAATTTTAATTCTGCTAAATATGAAATATGTTTGTTTAATAAGATAAGTAAAATAAATAAACTTTGACATAAAAGATTAGGGCATGTAAATCTTAGAACTATTGCTAAATTGTCTAAGGACAACCTTGTCAGAGCACTACCTTCTAGATCTTATAAGAAGGAAGGACTAGCGGGGCTTGTCAATTAGGTAAACAAACTAAAAATAGTTTTAAATCCATATCTAAGAGTGATTCACCCAGAATTTTGTATTTGCTACATATGGACCTTTTTGGACTTATTGTAATACAAAGTTTGGGAGGAAGGTCATACACTTTAGTTATTATTGTTGATTTCTCAAGATTCTCTTGGGTGTTCTCTTCTTAAAAACAAGTCTGATACTTTCAAAATTCTTACAGATTTTCTCAGGAACATCATGATTGAGTATTCTACTCAGATTGTATTGATCAGAAGTGATCATTGCACTGAGTTTGAGTCTCTTCTGATGAGAGAATTCCGTGAGAAAGAAGGAATCAGGCAATGTTTCTCTGCTCCTATAACACCTCAATAAAATGGGGTGGTAGAAAAAAATAGAACCCTAATTGAATATGCTGGAACATTACTTGCAGATGCTCACTTATCCCTATCATTTTGGGCAGAGGCAGTAATCACAACAAATTATTTTCTTAACAGAAGTCTCATTTATAAACTCAAGGGTAAGACTCCCTATGAATTGCTTAAAAATAAGAAACCTAAAGTAAGTTATTTTAAAAATTTTGGGTGTAAACGTTATATCCATAATAATGTTAAGAAACACTTAAGAAAGCTTGAAGCAAAAGCTGCAAAAGGAATATTTCTTAGATATTCACTTGTCAGCAAGGCTTATAGGGTTTATAATAAATCTACCTTTAAAATAAAAGAATCCATACATGTATTATTTTATGAAACTAACATATTTTACAAGGAGAGGAATACCTCTACCATAGATTCTTTTCAGGAACCTATTTTATGTGAGAAACTAAATGAACTAACCCTAAAGTAAGAGGATACATTGCATCCTTCTCAATAGAATGTTGAAGACATTGATGAAGATTATTCAAAAATTTATGTTGAAAAATTTATAGCTAATGAAATTCCACAAGAGGAATTAACTACACAAATTATTGAAGAACCAACTCCACCTGTTGATTATGTCACTCTTATAGATCATCCTAAATCTCAAGTGCTTGGAGACATATCAGCTGGTGTGCAAACAAGGCATCAACTCAATCAAGATCAGATGCACACATGTTTTCTATCTCAGATTGAACCTCAATCAATAAAAGATGTAGAATAAGATCCTCATTGGATCTTTGCAATGAAAGAGGAACTCAATTAATTTGAGAGAAGTAGAGTTTGGGACTTTGTTACAAGACCCAAAGAATATCCAATAATTGGAACCAAATTGGTCTTCAGAAATAAATTATTTGCTCAAGGAGTTATAGTGAGAAATAAAGCTAGACTAGTAGCTCAAGGATATTCACAGGAGAAAGGAATAGACTATGATCAAACATTTGCTCCAATTGCAAGATTAAAAGCTATCAGGATATTTCTGGCTTTTGTTGCATTCAAGAACAAAGTATGTCAGATGGATGTAAAGAATGCATTCCTAAATGGAGAAATGAAAGAGGAAGTATATGTGGAACAACCTCCAGGTTTTATCTCTTACCCTCTCTCTTCAAATGTTTTTAAGCTTAATAAAGCTCTTTATGGTCTTAAACAAGCTCCAAAAGCTTGGTATGAGACCCTTGCTAATTTTCTATTAGAAAATAAATTTTGTAGAGGCAAGATAATTAAAAGTTTATTTTTTAGAAATCATAAAACTGAAATTTTACTAGTTTAAATGTCTGTTGATGATATAATTTTTTGTTCTACTGATTCCAAACTATGCAAAAGGTTCTCTGACCAAATGCATTCCAAGTTTGAAATGAGTAGCATGAGTGAATTATCTTATTTTCTTGGCTTACAAGTAAAGCAAACACCTGATGGTATCTTCATATCTCAATCTAAATATGCTAAAAAGCTAATTAAATGATTTGGGATGGCAGATGCCACTTCTATGAAAACACTCATGCCTACTAATGCTGTAGTTGATAATGATGATCAAGGAAAATATGTTGATCAGAAAATATATAGAACTATCATTGAGTCTCTATTATATTTAACAAGTAGACCAGATATTATGTTCTCAACCTATATTTGTTCTAGGTTTCAGGTCAACCCTAAAGAATCACACCTTACCTTAGTAAAAAGAATTTTAAGATATATAAAGGGTTGTCCTAATCTAGACTCTGGTATCCTATTGAGTCAGGATTTGAATTAACTGGATTCACAGATGCTGACTATGCTGGATGTAGAGTTGACAGAAAAAGCTCATCAGGAATTTGTCAATTTCTTGGTGATAGGCTTGTGTCATGGTTTTGCAAGAAGCAAAGCTCTATGTCTACTTCAACTACTGAGGCTCAATATATTGCAGTAGGTAGTTGTTGTTCACAGATTTTGTGGATTCAAAATCAACTACTAGATTATGGTTACAACTTAAATAATTCTACTATTTATTGTGATAATACCAATGCAATTTAAATTGCACAGAATTCAGTCCTCCATACTAGGACTAAACATATAGAAATAAGACACCACTTTATCGGGGACAATGTTGATAAAAATAAAATTAACCTTGTATTTATACCTACTAATTTACAAAGAGCATACATTTTCACCAAACCATTAGATGAAAAAAACATAATTTCTTTTTAAATCAGTTAGGAATGATTGATGGAGAAACAATAAATTGATTTTGGATGGAAATCGACAAATTTCAACTTTTCGTCGAACGAAGATCGATGAATTGTGAACTTTTCGTCGAACGAAGATCGACGAGTTGTGAAGCTTTCGTTAAACGACGAATTGTGAACTTTTCGTCGAACGGAGATCGACGACTTGTCAAACCTATCGTAAACCTTTTGTCAAACTGAGCTCGATGAATTGTGTACCCTTTAACAAATTGTTTTTCATCGGTTCAACTTCTGAAAACTTATATTAGGTTTTCATCGAACTCCATCTCATGCATTCTCCACTTCTCTTCTCTTGCACTTGATCTTTTTATTTTGCAGGAAAATGGCTGTGTCGTAAGCGATTCTCATAATGATGAAGTTCGAAGTAGGATTCGATATCGACATGGACTCATTTCAACATTCGGATCAAATCTTTCTAGACATTTTACACCTTTTTGAGGCACAACATCTGTGAAATTTTATGACCACTCAAATCAAACTCCCAGTCACAGAAATAAAGGAATGGGTTCACACCGTAAAGATTCAAGATCTTATAACTATTACTGGAACAATCATAGGACATCATGTTTCACTTACCTCTATAATTCTATCTGAAATTTTTGGCTTAGTCAATGGAGAAGATGATATAGAATTATCTAGTATAGAATTTGATGTTATGCTTGATAGAATGGGTCACTTATAAGGAAACCCTAACCACTTGTTGAAAAAAAATTTCTCTGTAGAATATAAATTTCTAGCCGATGTGGTTGGAAAAGTTCTTCTGGGCCAGCACTCAGCCCATGACTATATCACCAGGCATTAATTTTTGTTGATGTGTTCTCTGGTTGATCAGAAAAATATTAATCGGGGGATAGTGTTGTTTGATTCAATTAAGAGGATTAATAAGAAGGATGTGAGTAATTGAAGAATTTTGGGAATATTTCTCTAGAGCAAATGTCCGAAGGTTCTGATCTCTCAAACAGTGAATATCAATGCATCTAAGAGGATCACCTCTACTTTGTTTGGAAAGTGGGAAAGGGTGATTCCTAAGCCATCCAGGGTTGAATCTTTTAGGGCAGTTTCTGAAAGTACTAGGGCTGTCCCAGCCACTCTCCCTACTCCACAAGAAGATTCTCACCATGTTTCTTCCACTCCACAATCTCCACATCATTACTTTGCTCCTTCCACACCACCTACTATACAAACTAATTTTTTTGAAGAATTTCTAGCCTTAGTCTTTCATGTAGACTCCCCAACTCATCAGTTACCTCACTCATCTCCACCTCACTAATCTCCACCTCATTCATCTCTACCTCACATATCTCCATCTCACTTGTATTCACCTCACATATCTCCACCTCACATATCTCCACCTCACTTGTCTCCTTCTTACCTATTTCCACCTTAAATACCCGTCCAGGAGATAATTCCTGATGACATTCCCCCTATCATCAATCCTACATCTATACCATAAGCTTTCTCTATTTATAAAAACTGTGCAAACAGATCCGCTCCCTCTTCATTTACTCAGAATCCATCCTCTGCATCTACTCAGAATGCACCTTAGTTTATGTATCTAGATTTTTCATCTATTTCCACTCAACTTCTTTATTTCATCACTCCTACACTCAAGAAATTGTTGGATGAAGCTCTGCCTCATATTGTGGTTTCTATTTCTGAACTCTCTTCTAAATTTAGCTCTTCCAATTTTGTACCTTCTTCTGGGGTCCTAGATTTAGTTTTCCCTAGATCTAGGTAGGGGGAGATGCTTGATGAAGAAGCTCCAAATGAAGAAGCTCCAGGTGCAGAGCTGTTTTTGTTGAAGAGCTTGATACAGAGATGACAGTTGAGGATGTGTGTCAAGACCCTCCAGAGTTTCTTACTATTGGTGTTTCATTATTAAGCCCATAGTTGATATATATTATTTATTATCAAATTTTGATTTACTGCACAGTCATACTGCTAGTTTACCAGATCCAGATTTTGAAAAGGGGTTTTCTAGAGCAATAGTCTGCTACTCAGCTCCTATTGATGATTTTGCTTTAGAATAACTTTTAAAAAAAATATTTCTACCAGTTCTGCTCATATCTCACAACCTATGTTAATTGATGATCCAGTCCCACAGACTGTTATGATTGAGGGTATAATAAATATTCCTGATAAAGCTCATTCCCCTCCTATGGATGAATCTCCAATGCCTAAATTTGATGATCTGCCTAATAAAGAAATGGAAGATGTAGATAAACTGTATAAACAAATTGATGAATTATATGAATACCCAGAAGTCCAGTCTGATGATAATACAGATTTTGATGATTCAGAAGATTTTGGAAATAAGAAAAGGAAAATAACAAAAAAGGTTCAAGCCAAGGTTGCTCCTCAACCTTCTTCAACTGCAGATATCCCTTATTACATTTTGCATGGGATAACTCTAACTCTAGACCATCCAAGTTGGATGAGATATTCTATGAATGAGCAGAAACAAATGAAGAAAATGAAAAGGTATCATTCAGTTCCAAAGTATAGGAGTGGTCCTCCCCCACCTCCTCCAGCAGCAGGTTCTACAAGTACTTCATCTTCTTCTCAGAGGCCTAACTCTCATTTTTCTAGAACAACACAGTACAGACAATATAGATCCACAAGGCAAAATAGACCTACAAGGTCTGAGACTCAGGGAAGACAGAGTAGTCAGTAATCTTGTACACAAGAAAGTTCAGCCACTTCTGTAGTTGAACCAGAATTAGAACCTGTGTATAGAATGGCCATGTTCTAAGAACAATTTGCTCTTGCTCAGATAAGGAAGGAAAGAACTAAAGGTAAGGATACCTCTTAGTTTTCTACAATGTCTTCTTACAGGCAATAAGAATTGGATAGATATCAGAAGAAAGGCATGTTTAATGTTGATAAATATATGAGCTTGCATTTAGAGGTTGTTGTCCCTATAATCACCTTCTAAAAGATTATTGGTGCTCAAGATCTGAAGCTAAGCAAAAGGGAATAAGATGATCCAACATGGGAACTAATCTTTACCAAATCTTCTTCAGAGCCTTCAGCTGGTGCATCTCAGAAGAATTCCTAAACCTTAATTATGTTTTTTAACATTATTGTTATAACTTAACTTTTTATATATCTGTTGAAATTTATGTTTCTTCCAGATAAATATCAATGCTTTTTGTTTTTCCTGTTTGATAGTATCCTCACCCACTTAGGGGGAAATTGTTGGAACTCCTTATTACTGATTTGGGCTAGGATTACTATTAGGACTTTTATTTTGACCAAACTTGTATAGACTAGGGTCATACTTTTATTTCCAGAGTTGTTTCAGTAGGAATTCTAGAGATGCTCAGTTCAACGAACTTTGAACTATGTTCTACGAACTCAGAACTCAGCTCGACTAACTTAGATCTCAAACTATGAGCATATTTCAATGAATTCTAAGCTCAGTTCAATGAGCGCAGAGCTCAACTCGATGAAAGTGATAGCTCAGTTTGTTGAAGATCAATTCGACGAAGGCCAAGCTCAGTTTGACGAAAGCCTTGCTGAATTCATTGAATTTGACAGTTTCTATATTAACAGAAGGCAGAATGATTTCAAATATTTGGTAACTGAAACTATGATATTTAATGTTAATTATTCTAATGAATATAGCCGTTTAAGGGAACATTAAATATGGATTTATAGCAGAGTTTAAAGTTTAATTAATTCAAGGTAATTACAAATTCTCAAGGGATTCAGACGTTTTAGAATCGTTTTATTTTCAAATATTGAAATCTTCCCTTATAGTATATATAGAAAAAGGGTTGCTGCTTCACGAGATAGGGAGTTAGAGACACAGAGATAGAGATATACTTTCATTCTACTTCAGACTCTCCTTGAGACATCTAAATACATATCTGTCTCAAACATCTACTGGAGAGGAACAATATACAAGAAGGCCTACACCCAGAAGAAAAGTCTCCTCCCTTGATCACAATCTCTATTCAAATCAGGGGGAGCTTTTTGCAACATTATCCACTAAATCTTCTCAGAGATACTTGAAAGGGAAGACAACATCTAAATCTTCAGTTCAATTCTTAAACTGTGTACAGGGTTCTAACTCCCTTCAAAAGTTAACACTTGTTTCATTTGTCACCTGATCGAAAGACTTAAGTTTGGTTTTTGGGTACCCTATCCAAAGCCCAAAGGGTTGCTAGATCTCCCTTAGAAAATAGATCTTCTGGTGACAGGGTGTCTGATCAAAAACCTGTAGTGGATTCCTACAAGGGTAGTAGAAGAGTAGATGTACCCAGATTCGTTGGGGAACTAATATAAAATCCTTGTGTCATCCGTGATTGTTTCTTTTTATTTTTATGCTGTGCATATTATATATACATATACATATATCACTATCTTTACAACTGATAAAAGATAAATTAGAGTTTTTAAGATACACTATTCACCCTCTCTCTAGTGTAAAGTTAGATCTATCCCTTCACTTTCTTGTTATAACTACGAGATCTAGCAGATAGATGTCAAAGCGGTTTTCCTAAATGGAAACCTCCTTGAACAAGTGTATATGACACAACTCGAGTTAAAGCCACTAAAATATGCAAGCTGCGAAGATCTATTTATGGATTAAAATAGGCTTCTCGAAATTGGAGTCTTTGTTTTGATGAGAAAATCAAAGCTTTTGGTTTTATCAAGAATGAAGATGAACTATATGTTTACAAGAGGATTAGTGAGAGCATTGTTGTCTTCCTAATATTATATATAGATGACATACTGCAGATCGGGAATGACATTCCGACCCTACAAGTTATTAAGAATAACATAAGGGACTGCTTTTCTATGATAGACTTGGGTGAAATTGTAACACCCCCTATCCGTCGCATAGCATATAGCAGTAGGTCCGGCCGGGGCCCGACGCCATATACCACAGACAGACCGGGTGGTTACTTATGGAAACCATCCAACCAATCTCAACGTCCTACACAGAGCATTCTAGCGGAAGCAGTTAATATAAGTTGTAAACAAGAACCCGGCATAAGAGCACGAATGTCCACTAATACAACATTTAGGAATGTATACAAAAAAATACCCAAACATTGGCCTTAAGGCCTTACAAAAAGTTTCACTTGTCCGTTACATGATTTACCAACCTCGGCACGCAGGCCGGCCATACATGAATAAAAATAGAAAACATTTCCACTTGGGCCTTCGAGGGCCAGCTTCGCAAAAAGGGCTTTTAGCCCGCTATTGACCGCTCGGTCCAGCTGCACCTGCAAGCAAACAAACCACCGCATGGTGGCAAACAAAGCAACGGTCAGCAATGCTGACCAAATTATAACGATCCCGCCCCCAACTCGGGGCGGCGATGCTCCTTCCCTGCATTTCATTAGCATAAGCGAGCATTAAAAATATAGCCATTTCATCACAGGCGGAGGCTCAACGGCCACACACCCCGTGCACTCAGGGCACATTCTCGGTGAACACAGTCTAAGTCTGCCGACTCACCGCCATCCTCTCTTGGACGGCCAAACAATGAGTAGTTTGTCTTCCTGGCATGGGTCACGGTAATTAAAACCATAGACCGCCGAAGACCCTCATCTATGCCAACAGCCCTAATCCGAACGACATAGAGTGGGTACGGTTCCATCTAACCCGTGCTCACAATGCAACGGTAATTTAAACCATATGCGCCCGCAACGGTAATTTAAACCATATGCGCAGGTCAAACTTCTACCGAGTCCCATTTTCATCACAAGTCACATAACCCGGTTATGTTCAAGTTGGCTTCCAAGCCCCCAAGTTGGCAAGACCTCGTGTCCGCCCAGTTTTCCGGGTGCACCTTTGGGTTAGTCCCCAAGGCTCCCTGCTGCAATCTACCGCGTAGAAAACCCGAAAACACCAAATAGCACGGAGTCTTCTCCGGCCTTATGCAATGCAACATCACCGATCCGGACTAACATGTCCGGGTAGGCTTCAACCAAAAATGCCTATGTCCGTTCTCGCATACGGACGCTAAACAACGGGGACTTTACATATCTACCCGAAGGAACGCCTCCAACTCTTCGCAAACTCGCGAGAGAGGGCTTCCTATGCTAAGAAAGAGAGCTATCATGCTCACAAGTGAGGATCGTTACCCTTGCGTTCCTCTTTGGCGCCATCGAAATGTAATCGGATAGAAATCACCGCGCTTGCGTTGCCTCCGTGGATCCGGAGTCGGCTTGCGATTCGGAGCTCCGAAGCTCCTCCAATGGCGGATCTAGCTCTTCTTCCTCCAATAGCTTTCCTCTTTCTCCAAGGGTTTGGAGAGATGATCAAGTGAAGGAAAATGGATTTTTCTTAAGTCAAACCCGTGTATATCCTCTCAGGAACCATCCCCAGCCGTCGGATCTCAACCTAAGAAAACGAGCGGCTTTGATTCGGGGCTGAAATGCCCAAACTGGGCCGAACACGGCCTGGCACACGCCCGTGTCCAGGGCCGTGTGCCGCATTCGCCGTCAAAATCGAATCTTCTGAACACGCACACGGGTATCGGACACGCCCGTGTTCGAGCTGACACGCCCGTGTTCCAGCTGACACGGCCGTGCATCCGGCCGTGTACCCCATGATTTTTCCCCCGTTTCCAACCCGAGCACTGCACGGGTTCTAGGACACGCCCGTGTCCTTGCCCGTGTCACATTGACACGCCTGGGCCCCCAGGCCGTGTACACGGGACATTTCGTCGAGGGGAGAACGACGACTGGATGACACGGCCTTGGACACGCCCGTGTCCTAGGCCGTGTGCCTTGTCTCGACGATCGTCGAGTGAATCTCGACGATTTCACCTTGACGATCGTCGGCACGGGTCGACACGCCCTGCGACACGCCCGTGTCGCAGGCCGTGTGCCCATTCTCGACGAATCGTCGAGAATAACTCGACGATTTCACGGCTAAGTGTCGACACGGGTCGACACGCCCTGCGACACGCCCGTGTCGCAGGCCGTGTGCCCTTTCTCGACGAATCGTCGAGAATAACTCGACGACTTCGCGGCTAAGTGTCGACACACGCTTGACACGCCCTGGGACACGCCCGTGTCCCAGGCCGTGTGCTTTCAGCCAGAAACCAAAACTGGCCCAAAACGTCCCCCTTTGCTCCTTTGAGTTTCGGGGCGTTACAACTCTCCCCCTCTTAAAAGAATTTCGCCCACGAAATTACATAAAGGAAAGATATACAAAAACAACATTTGTACCTGAGCGGAACAACTCCGGATACTCGTCAAGCATAGTCTGCTCTCGCTCCCAGGAGAGCTCCTCACGACCGCAATTGTCCCATCGGACCTTGACCATCCTGATCTCTTTATTGCGTAGCCGCTTGACCTCCGAGTCCTCAATCCGCACGGGCTTTACCTTTGTCGTTAGCCCACTATCCACCGGCACTTGATCGACCGCGATCACTTGCGTAGGCTCTTGCACCGCCTTCCGAAGCACCGAAATGTGGAATACATTGTGTAAACCACTTAGCTCCACAGAAAGCTTCAACCTATAGGCCGCTTCTCCAACTCGCTCCAGAACCTCAAACGGTCCAAGGTACCTCGGGCTTAGCTTTTTCAATCGTCGCACCCGCGAGACACCCTTGAACGGCTTGATCTTTAGGTACACATAATCACCCACAGCGAACTCCACGTTCCTGTGCTTGGCATTATAGTACTTTGCTTGCCGGTCCTGAGCGATGAGTAACCTCTCCCGAATGGTTCTCACCAAAGAAGTAGCATCATCCACTTCCGATCGCTTATACAACTTTGACTCGCCCGTTTCTAACCAAGACAACGGCGTGCGACATCTTCTACCATATAGGGCCTCGAAAGGTGCCATCTGAATACTTGCTTGGTAGCTGTTGTTGTATGCGAACTCCACCAAATAAAGGTGGTCCTCCCATTGCTTTCCAAAGTCCAAAACACACATGCGAAGCATGTCTTCCATGGTTCTATTGACCCTCTCGGTCTGTCCATCCGTTTGCGGATGGAAGGCTGTGCTAAACTTCAGCTTTGTTCCCAACATTTGCTGCACCAGCCTCCAATCATTGGACGTGAACCGCCCATCTCGGTCACTCACGATGCTACGGGGCACACCATGGAGCCATACTATATTATCCACATAAAGTTTTGCCAGCTTCTCCACCGGATCGTCCTTCCTATGCGGAATAAAATGCGACACCTTTGTTAATCGATCCACGACCACCCAAATGGCGTCGTTCCCCTTTTGCGACCTTGGCAAACCATGCAAAAAGTCCATAGAGATGTCGTCGAATTTCCACTCCGGAATAGGCAAGGACTTAAGAAATCCTCCCGGCTTTTGGCACTCCGCCTTTACCAAGGCGCAAGTTTGGCACTTCGCTACATATAGCGCCACATCCTTTTTCAAGCCCGGCCACCAAAACAGCTTCTTTACATCGCGGTACATCTTCGTGCTCCCCGGGTGAATCGAGTACTTGGTATGGTGTGCCTCGTACAACAACTCCACCCGTAAATTGCCCACGCTTGGGACGCACAGACGACCGTCTTTCCACATCAATCCGTCCTCCACAACGAATTGGGAATTTGACCCATCCAAAGCCTCTATCATGAACTGCGTCATATGAGCATCCATATCCAAAGCCTGCCGAATCCGATCAGCCAGGTCATATTGGACTTCAGTCCAATTCAGCACTGCTTCAGCGCTAGATTGTCTATCCACACAAACAATCTCCAACGCCTCCAGCTCCTGCACCAACCGCTCATCATGCACTGATAGCCAATTCGCTTGAGCTGGGGCTCGACGACTCAACGCGTCCGCAACCGCATTCCCTTTGCCAGGCACGTAGTGGATCTTGAATGTATAGTCCCCTAAGAACTCCATCCATCTACGCTGCCGCATATTCAAATCCTTCTGATCAATCAGGTACTTTAGGCTCTTGTGATCGGTGTAGATATCAATCTTCACACCGTACAAATAGTGTCTCCACAGCTTCAAGGCAAAAATCACGGCCGCTAACTCCAAGTCATGGACCGGATAATTCCTCTCGTGCACTTTTAGCTGTCTCGATCCATAAGCTATCACGCTGCCGTGCTGCAATAGCACGCAACCCAAACCGCTGCCTGAAGCGTCGCTATATATCTCATAGCCTTCGGTCCCAACCGGTGAACTCAACACAGGCGCCGTGGTCAACCGACACTTCAGTTCCTCAAAAGCTCGCGCGCACTCCGGCGTCCAAACGAACTTATGCTCCTTCCTCGTCAAAGTAGTGAGAGGTAGCGCTATCCGCGAGAAGTTCTCTACGAAGCGCCTATAATAACCGGCAAGCCCCAAAAAGCTCCGGACTTCTGCTACCGTAGCAAGCTCAGGCCACTCCCGTATCGCAACAATCTTCGCCGGATCCACCGCAATACCCTCTTCACTCACTATATGCCCGAGGAACGCTACTGAGGATAGCCAAAACTCGCACTTCGAGAACTTGGCATACAACTGGTTTCTCCTTAGCGTCTCCAGCACCAAATGAAGATGCTTGAAGTGATCTTCCTCACTTTGCGAGTACACCAAAATATCGTCGATGAAGACGATCACAAAATGGTCCAAGTACTCCTTGAACGTTCTGTTCATCAAATCCATGAATACCGACGGCGCATTAGTCAGCCCAAACGGCATGACCGTAAACTCATAATGCCCGTATCTCGTACTAAACGCTGTCTTCGGGATATCACTCTCCCTTATCCGCAACTGATAGTACCCAGACTTGAGATCTAACTTCGAGTACACCGTCGACCCGACTAACTGATCAAAGAGATCATCAATCCTAGGGATCGGGTACTTATTCTTCTCAGTCAGCTTGTTTAGCTCCCGATAATCAATACATAATCTCAAGCTTCCGTCCTTCTTCTTAACAAAGAGGACCGGTGCGCTCCAAGGCGAAGAACTCGGGCGCACATACCCTTGTTCCAACAACTCTTGCAGTTGAACTTTCAGCTCCGCCATTTCCTTAGGCGCTAGCCGATACGGAGATCGTGACACAGGCTTTGCACCTGGCACTAGCTCGATCGTAAAATCTATCTCCCGTTGAGGCGGGGCTCCAGGAAGATCTGCGGGGAACACATCAGGGTATTCCGATACCACTGAAATACAATCCAACGCGGGCTTCGGCTTTGCAACCTCCACTAGTGTAAAGAACAGTTCTGCTCCAGCACGAACCGCCTTCACCACCTGAAGAGCAGACATCAACGTCTTGCTCGACCCCTTTAAGCCCGTAAAAGTCGTCTCACGACTCGCTCCCAGCTTGACTTCCTTGCTACCGCAATCTATATGGGCCTGCTGCTCCGAGAGCCAGTCCATGCCAAATATGACGTCGAACTCCACTAACGGAAGTAAAGACGCCCGCAGGTCGAACTCCTGCTCTCCAATACGAGTCTTAACCTCGCAGATCCTAACCGCTCGCATCGAACACCCATTGGGCAATAACACATCCAACTTGTCCTTCGCCATCGAAGAAGGGACTCCGATGCGTGATATAAATTCTTCGGACAAGAAGGAGTGTGAAGCTCCCGTATCGAAGAGTGCTCGTGCGGGATTTTCACAAATCATTACAAATCCTGTCACCACGTCAGCTTGTTTAATGGCCTCCTGTTGGCCAAGATTGTAAACCCTTGGTTGGGCCGGAGCGTAGTGAGATGCGGTCGACTCCACCGCCTTTCCCTTCTCTTCGTAGGTAGCTCCTGGCCTCCTTTCGGACTTAGGACGTCCGCTCCAACAATCACGGGCGAAATGCCCCGTCTTGCCACAAGTGAAGCACGCGCCCGGGGTCCGACTCGTAGTCGCCCCAGAAGCACCAGAAGGAGCTGGACCCGAAGTCCTATGCTTCTTAAAGAATCTTTGATAGCCAGACTTTGAAGTAGTCGGCACTTTGAACCCAGATTTCTTCTCGCCCAAGCCTTTCTTCGCTTGTACACTCTTCATGTCCTTCTCCAAGGACCGGGCAGTATTGACCAAGGTTAAGAAACCCTGCGTCATTGGCCCCGACAGTAACAATCTCAGCTCATCCCTCAAGCCTTCATAAAAACGATTAGTCTTGCGCTCCTCATCCATGATGATAGAGCTCGCATAACGACTCAACCGCGTAAACTCGTGGAGATATTCATCCACGCTTCTCTCACCCTGCACCAACTTCAGGAATTCATTCTCCATTGAAATCCTCTGAGTAGAAGGGAGGTATCTTGCTAAGAACAATTCCGAGAACTCTTCCATCGGAACGTCTATCAGTTGTCTACCTCTCAAATGATGCAGCTCCAAACCTTCCCACCACATCCTCGCTTCCCCATCCAGAAGGAACGTAGCGATGGTGGTCATTTGCCACTCCTCCGTCTCCGTCGCTGTCATGACTCTCTTCACCCTAGAGAGCCAGTCTTCAGCCTGCGATGGGGTTCCCAACCCCGAGAATAACGGAGGGTTAAAGCTCATTACATGCTTCAACTGCCTCTCAGTCGCCCTCCTTGGCACTATTGGTTCTACAACCACTTGCTCCATCCTCCTCGGCTCGGCCTCTTGAAGAGGTACTTGCTCCATCACAGGAGCGGGCTGCTGCGCTTGCCTTCCAGGCTGCGCATTAATCACGGCCAACACCGCTTCAGCCACCAATCGTATATTTTCAGCCGACAAAGGTGTTGCTGGAGCAACTTCTGGTGCACTACTAGCCTCAGAACCTCGGCGTTCTGACGGCCCAACACCACTTCGGGTCACCTATAGTGGTACAAAACACCGTTAAGCGACCAAATAACATTGCAAACAGCAATTATAGGAACACGCAGGTTCCTCAAACACGAGTATTTTCATTCCTAAGTGGACATTCATGGGTTCTTTTACCATTATAACGATGACGCACACAATGTGCTCACCACCCCTTAAAAAAGAATTCGACCACGAATTCCGTTTAAGCCCGACCAAAACCAGTAGTCTGATACCAAATTGTAACACCCCCTATCCGTCGCATAGCATATAGCAGTAGGTCCGGCCGGGGCCCGACGCCATATACCACAGACAGACCGGGTGGTTACTTATGGAAACCATCCAACCAATCTCAACGTCCTACACAGAGCATTCTAGCGGAAGCAGTTAATATAAGTTGTAAACAAGAACCCGGCATAAGAGCACGAATGTCCACTAATACAACATTTAGGAATGTATACAAAAAAATACCCAAACATTGGCCTTAAGGCCTTACAAAAAGTTTCACTTGTCCGTTACATGATTTACCAACCTCGGCACGCAGGCCGGCCATACATGAATAAAAATAGAAAACATTTCCACTTGGGCCTTCGAGGGCCAGCTTCGCAAAAAGGGCTTTTAGCCCGCTATTGACCGCTCGGTCCAGCTGCACCTGCAAGCAAACAAACCACCGCACGGTGGCAAACAAAGCAACGGTCAGCAATGCTGACCAAATTATAACGATCCCGCCCCCAACTCGGGGCGGCGATGCTCCTTCCCTGCATTTCATTAGCATAAGCGAGCATTAAAAATATAGCCATTTCATCACAGGCGGAGGCTCAACGGCCACACACCCCGTGCACTCAGGGCACATTCTCGGTGAACGCAGTCTAAGTCTGCCGACTCACCGCCATCCTCTCTTGGACGGCCAAACAATGAGTAGTTTGTCTTCCTGGCATGGGTCACGGTAATTAAAACCATAGACCGCCGAAGACCCTCATCTATGCGAACGGCCCTAATCCGAACGACATAGAGTGGGTACGGTTCCATCTAACCCGTGCTCACAACGCAACGGTAATTTAAACCATATGCGCCCGCAACGGTAATTTAAACCATATGCGCAGGTCAAACTTCTACCGAGTCCCATTTTCATCACAAGTCACATAACCCGGTTATGTTCAAGTTGGCTTCCAAGCCCCCAAGTTGGCAAGACCTCGTGTCCGCCCAGTTTTCCGGGTGCACCTTTGGGTTAGTCCCCAAGGCTCCCTGCTGCAATCTACCGCGTAGAAAACCCGAAAACACCAAATAGCACGGAGTCTTCTCCGGCCTTATGCAATGCAACATCACCGATCCGGACTAACATGTCCGGGTAGGCTTCAACCAAAAATGCCTATGTCCGTTCTCGCATACGGACGCTAAACAACGGGGACTTTACATATCTACCCGAAGGAACGCCTCCAACTCTTCGCAAACTCGCGAGAGAGGGCTTCCTATGCTAAGAAAGAGAGCTATCATGCTCACAAGTGAGGATCGTTACCCTTGCGTTCCTCTTTGGTGCCATCGAAATGTAATCGGATAGAAATCACCGCGCTTGCGTTGCCTCCGTGGATCCGGAGTCGGCTTGCGATTCGGAGCTCCGAAGCTCCTCCAATGGCGGATCTAGCTCTTCTTCCTCCAATAGCTTTCCTCTTTCTCCAAGGGTTTGGAGAGATGATCAAGTGAAGGAAAATGGATTTTTCTTAAGTCAAACCCGTGTATATCCTCTCAGGAACCATCCCCAGTCGTCGGATCTCAACCTAAGAAAACGAGCGGCTTTGATTCGGGGCTGAAATTGTAACACCTCCCCTGTAATAGACGTATAATATGGGTCCGGCCGGGGCCCCACAACATACGAACACCACAACTTTAGTATTAAAAGTTGATATAGCTACCCAAACTCAAAACACTTGCACAACATAGCGGAAAACCAAGCACAACTAGAAGTTATCCACTAATCCAAAAGAGTAAACAAATGGCCTTAAGGCCTTACATCAAATGTCCAAAAGGGGGTATACAGTACAATCAAACATGAATGTGCTCAGCACTCCTAGTCTACCTCAGCATGCAAGCCGGACAAAAATAGTCTCAAACATACATCATCAAAGTAGTGCTACAAAAGAGAAAACACTTCATGGGCTTAGGCCTTTTTGGCCGGCGTGCTAGCTCCTGCGTGCGATCCTTGCCCTGTAAAAATTATTAGTAACGTGGGTCAGCAAAGGCTGACCTCAAACTGTGTAACAACACATCTCCTCCCGGCCGCCCCTAACGGACCCCGGGGAACCCTCCAACCTGCAAGTCAGCACTTCATATGCAATATAAATTTCTATAAATAGAAAAACATTAAAACAGGCTTGGATGTCTCAATCAACAAACATGTTCTCTACTGGTTGAGCATATAAAGAAAGGGCCTATTATGCAACATGAATGCAACACCCGGGCTTCACCCAAGGTACCCTAAACCGTATGCATCTAGCACAACATCACAACATTTGGGTACTCACATTTCCCCAATTGGCATAAAGCCGCAAACATTGAGGGAGACACAACTCCCTCACACGGCGCACAGGCCGCCACATGGAAATCTTGCCAAGGCCCCACCCGCTCGTGGGCTTAGCCCCGGGCTTGCCTGCAAGCTCTGACGTCTCATGTCAGGATTCCAACAACCACAGACTGACCGATTCTAAGAAGCCTTGCTAGACCCCACCCGCTCATGGCCTCTTTGCCCGGGCTTGCCCCAAGCTTGGCATTCTCGTCAGTCTCACAGAAGGGGACTAGTCTCGCCGGGACACTCTCCACACATGACGCACGTGTCACGGGATAGCCAGCCGACCACGGAGACATAGCCACGCCTTGGCACAACACAACCAAGACTAAACACATCGCAATCCCTCTTTGTACCGCAGCGTTCCCGCGCACCAAGGAAAACATCTCCAACTCGTGCGGAGCTAACCTTGTCCACCAAGGAAACCATCTCCATTCTCATTTGGAGCTAACCTTGTCAAGGAAACCATCTACCACCACGAGGAGCTAACCTTGTCCGGGTTCGACTACATGTACTCTTTTCAAGCAAACGGGACAATCACCACCACAACACAAACGGCATCTTGCCGCATCGGAAACCTCTACGAATCCCTAAGTTCGTATGCAACATCACCGTGTCGGACTAACGGTCGCGACTACGGCTTCACCCACCATGCCTAATCCACTAGCGAAGCGGATCTCTAATGCAAAATATGCCGGGGACGGACTCAATCGACCCGGAAGTTCCTCTTGAAACTTGGCAAGCCAAAACCCCTCTCATTTGAGAGTTTGGTGCCCAAAAATTAGAGAAAAGAAAACTAGATGATGCTAAAACGTGCATCCTAAAGACCGAGAGGAGAGATGTCGTTACCTTCCGACTCCTCTTCCTTGCCATGGCAAAAATAGCCGGATGGAACACTTCGCAATGCTCCAAGCTTCACGGATCCGGACTCGGCTCGCGATTCGGAGCTCCGACACCCTTCCTACAGCCCAAGAGTTCTTCTTCTTCCTCCTTGCTCTAGGTTTTCTCAAGATCTAAGAAAGAGAGAACTTGAAAGAAAATGAGGATCTGTAACCCTAGGGTCGGACTTAACTGTCCAGGAGATGGCCTGAACCGTTAGATCCCAAAACCAGAAAAAGACTGGCTGCGATTCGCCTGGAAAATAAAAGACCTGGGCCGAACACGGCCTGGCACAAGCCCGTGTCCAGGGCCGTGTGCCTCATTCGCCGTCTCAAATCGACGCGCCTGGAATCAGACACGGGCATTCGACACGCCCGTGTTCAATCCGACATGCCCGTGTCCCACGTGACACGGCCGTGTGGCCTGCCGTGTAGCTCCAACGACACGGCCCCAACTCCAACCCGAGAGATGACACGGCCTGGGACACGCCCGTGTCCCAAGCCGTGTGCCCCAGTCTCGACACACTCTCGAGCAAAAGTGTCGACACTTGGGCCGAGTGTCGACACGGCCTCGACACGCCCTGCGACACGCCCGTGTCGCAGGCCGTGTGCCCCACTCTCGACACTCTGTCGAGCACAAAGTGTCGACACTTGGGCCGAGTGTCGACACGGCCTCGACACGCCCTGCGACACGCCCGTGTCGCAGGCCGTGTGCCTCACTCTCGACACTCTGTCGAGCACAAAGTGTCGACACTTGGGCCGAGTGTCGACACGGCCTCGACACGCCCTGCGACACGCCCGTGTCGCAGGCCGTGTGCCTCACTCTCGACACTCTGTCGAGCACAAAGTGTCGACACTTGGGCCGAGTGTCGACACGGCCTCGACACGCCCTGCGACACGCCCGTGTCGCAGGCCGTGTGCCTCCTGCCAGAACCCAAAAATTTTCCAGAACAGCAGATTGAACCTCTTGCAAAAACTGGGGTGTTACAACTCTCCCCCACTTAACTGAATTTCGTCCCGAAATTACAAAACAAAAGGGTACAAAACTTAAATTGTACCTGACAAAAATAGTTCTGGATAGTCTTCTAGCATGGCCTGTTCTCGCTCCCACGAGAACTCCTCACGACCGCAGTTGTCCCAACGAACTTTCACAAGTTTAACTTCTTTATTCCGCAACTGCCGAATCTCTGAATCTTCTATAGCGATTGGAAGGACTCGCGTCCTCAAGTCTTCCTCAATCGGCACCGATGCCGGCTCAATCACCACGCTAGCCTCCACCAAGGCTTTCCTCAACACGGAGACATGGAAGACGTCATGTAATCCACTCAAATCTGCGGACAATGCCAACCGATAGGCTGCTTCTCCTATCCGCTCAACAATTTCAAAAGGCCCCAAAAACCTTGGACTCAACTTCTTGAGTCGGCGAATCCGCGAGACGCCTTTGAACGGCTTGACCTTCAGATAAACCCAATCACCAACTGCAAATTCTAACTTCCGGTGACGAGCATTAAAATATTTCGCTTGCCTGTCTTGTGCCACCTTCATACGCTCTTGGATGGTCCGTACCATCTCACAAGCGTCAACTACCGCATCCTTTCCCAGAAGTTTGGTGTCTCCCGCCTCTGCCCAAGACATTGGCGTTCGACACCGCCTCCCATACAAAGCTTCGTATGGCGCCATCTTTATGCTAGCTTGAAAACTGTTGTTGTACGCAAATTCTACCATGAAGAGGTGATCCTCCCACCTCTTGCCAAAATCAAGAACGCACATCCTCAACATATCCTCCATAGTACGGTTCGTTCTCTCCGTTTGCCCATCAGTTTGAGGATGGAACGCCGTACTAAACTTTAGCTTCGTGCCCAAGTTCTTCTGAACCAGTCTCCAGTCCTTGGACGTAAACCGTCCATCGCGATCACTGACTATGCTCTTAGGAATTCCGTGCAGTCGCACAATGTTGCGAACATACAACTCCACCAGCTTCTCCACGCTGTCCTCTTTCCGGTTCGGGATGAAGTGAGCCACCTTGGTTAGGCGATCCACGATCACCCAAATAGCATCATTCCCATGCTGCGATCTAGGCAAACCATGCACAAAGTCCATGGAGATGTCCTCAAATTTCCATTCAGGAATTGGAAGGGGCTTCAGGAACCCACCCGGTTTCTGACATTCGGCCTTCACCAAGGCACATGTTTGGCAACGACTCACATACAAAGCCACATCTCGCTTCAACCCCGGCCACCAAAAGGATTTCTTCATATCCAAGTACATCTTTGTACTGCCTGGGTGAATGGAGTACTTTGAGAAGTGAGCCTCGAACATCAACTCCTCACGGAGATTGCCAAACTGCGGTACACAAACCCTTCCATCCTTTCTCAAGATTCCCCCGATCATCTCCCAGGTGCTGCTCTCGCCCATTTGAGCCTCCAACACAAAAGGTTGAAACTCCACATCTAATCGAGTCGCTTCCCGAATACGATCGGACAAGTCGTTTTGCACTTCAATCCAGTTCAACCGAGCCACGCTAGACTCGCCTCTCGCAACACATTCCAATCCAAGGGACTCCCATTCCCGTACCAACCGCTCATCATGAGCTTCGATCCAATTTCCTAGCCCCGAGTACTTTCTACTCAACGCATCCGCCACCACATTGGCTTTACCCGGCGTGTACTGAATCGCCACTTCGTAGTCTCCAAGAAACTCAACCCATCTGCGTTGCCGCATATTCAAGTCCTTTTGATCTAAGAGATACTTCAGGCTTTTATGGTCCGTGAAGATCTCCACTCTTGCGCCATAAACATAATGTCGCCAAATTTTCAGCGCGAAGATTACCGCCGCCAACTCCAAGTCATGGACGGGGTAATTCCTCTCATGAGGTTTCAGCTGTCTAGACCCAAAGGCTATCACCTTCCCATGTTGCACCAAAACGCAACCCAAACCGCATCCCGATGCGTCACTGAAAATTTGAAATCCATCTGTCCCTTGCGGTAAACTCAAGATCGGAGCCATCATAAGCCTCTCCTTTAGTGCCTCGAATGCTTGACCGCACTCTTGGGTCCACACAAATTTATGGTCTTTGCGAGTGAGAGAGGTGAGGGGTAGAGCTATCTTCGAGAAATTCTCCACGAATCTCCTATAATACCCGGCTAGTCCAAGAAAACTTCGGACTTCCGCCACGGTCCTCAACACCGGCCAATCTCTGATGGCCTCCACTTTCGCTGGATCCACTGCCACCCCATCACCACTAATCACGTGGCCCAAAAATGCCACCTTCTCTAACCAGAACTCGCATTTGGAGAATTTTGCATACAACTCATTCTCCCTCAACACTTGCAAAACTATTCTCAAGTGGGTCTCATGCTCCACTTCCGATTTGGAATACACCAAAATGTCATCAATGAAAACAACCACAAAAGAATCCAAGTATTCCCGGAATACCCGATTCATCAGATCCATGAACACCGATGGTGCGTTCGTCAGCCCGAACGGCATCACCGTAAACTCAAAGTGTCCATACCTTGTCCCAAAAGCAGTTTTGGGTATGTCCTCATCCCGAATTCGTAGCTGATAGTAGCCTGACTTCAAGTCCAACTTCGAATATACCATCGACCCCACCAATTGGTCAAATAAATCATCTATCCGAGGAATCGGATACTTATTCTTGACGGTCAACTTATTAAGCTCTCGGTAGTCTATGCACAGGCGCATGCTACCGTCTTTCTTCTTCACAAACAACACCGGTGCGCTCCACGGTGAAGAACTGGGTCTAATATACCCTTGCTCCAACAGTTCCTGTAACTGAACCTTAAGTTCCGCTAACTCCTTTGGTGCCATCCTAAATGGAGGACGTGACACCGGTCTAGCCTCCGGCACTAACTCGATCGAGAAGTCGATCTCCCGCCGAGGAGGCGCTCCAGGAAGTTCATCCGGAAACACATCCTTGAACTCTGCCACCACAGGCACTTCCTCAATCGACAGTTGGGAGAGACGAACCTCCAATAACGCTACAAGCGCTACACCACCCTGGTTAACCGCCCGCACCAACTGCATGGCCGATATCAGGGAACAGGCCACTCCACCAAGGCCCTCAAACTTGACTTCTGCTTGCCCTTTACTCCTTAAGGTCACCACCTTAGAAAGGCAGTCAATACTGGCGCGCTGCTCTGCAAGCCAGTCCATACCCAAAATGACATCGAACTCTACTAAAGGTAACACTGCCGCTTCCAGAGCGAAGACAACTCCGTCTAGCTCCCAACAAATGCGCCCTTTAGCCCCGGTGGTCATAGATGACCCATTGGGCATGCGCACTTTCAGCTCTGCACCCGACGAGAAAGACTCAACTCCTATTCTCCGGATGAAGCTCTCCGCAAGAAAGGAGTGCGATGCTCCTGTATCAAACAATACCCTAGCGGGGTATCCGGAAACTAACACGAAGCCTACAACATAGACATTACACAAAAGTCTAAAAGGATGAAGCACAAAATTTAAATTTAAATTCTCTTCATACCTGTCACCACATCCGTCTGGCGGATCGCTTCTTGCTGTCCAAGGTTGTAGGCCCTTGGTTGCACCGGTTGGAACCGAGAAGCGCTCGACTCCGCCATCTTTCCTTTCTCTGCAGCACTGGGGCCCGAGCGCACAGACTGCTCCTGCTTTGACTCTTGCCCCGCTCCCCCTTGCTGACAAGCACGGGCTATGTGCCCAACCTTCCCGCAGTTGTAGCACGTCGGCGGTCCCCTAGAGTGGGAACCCCCAGGCGTCCAGTTGCTCCTCTCACCAGATCTGGAAGTGGAAGGCTTCTTCCTCCACCTACTCCCATCAGACTTTCCATGAGATTGGGAAGGCTTCCCTTCCCCTTGCTTGGGAGTAAAACCCTTACGGCGTTGGGTTCGCTCCAAATCATTCTCCAAACTCCTGGCGGCTTCAACTAACTCATTAAATCCCGCCCTCTTCATGGAGATGAGGGGCTGCCTCAGATTCTCCCTCAAACCTTGGTAGAAGAGGTTATCCCTCTCTACATCATCAGCCATTGTCGTTCCCGCATAACGACCCAATCGGGTGAACTCTTGCACGTACTCATCCACTATCTTGTCTCGCTGCATTAGATGCAGAAACTGCCTCTGCAGGGCCAACCGAGTTGAAACTGGGATATACCTCTTAAGAAAAGCGTCCCCAAACTCTTCCACTGACGGGGTGCGTCCCGGAAACTGGCGGCCGCTATGGCTCACCCACCACAACTTGGCGTATCCTTCCAACATGAACGCCGCATACTCAGCTTTCTTTTCCTCTGGCGTCTCTGCCGCCCTTAACAGTTCTTGAATGCGAACCCACCAGTCTTTCGCATCCGTTGGCGTTCCGACACCCTTGAAAGACGGGGGATGGAAACTCAGGAAATACTTCATGTGTCGGTCTCCATGTCCAACAACTACTCTCTCCGCCAAAGGCTCCACTCGCCTGGCTTCTGTTCCTGGCACGGCCGTTGCCGTATCTGGTGTGGCAGGGGCTGCCACCTGAGTCGCTGCTACAGCCTGAGCTGCCACCATCGCTTCTGCAAGCATGCGGCAGAAGTCGGCCGGGTCTACACCCGTGCCCAAAAGACCTGGAGCAGTAGCACTGCTCGCCGAGAGATCATCCCTTGCTCTTGAAGTGCCCGCCTCGTTGCTTGCACTCTTCAGGAAGACAAGAAATAAGGGATTAGTCTCCAATCTCAAGACTAAAACATAAGGACACTCATGGTCCCGCGTTACTCTTATGTGGATAACTTCTCTACGCACTGACCTTGAATCTAACCTCCCTCTGATACCAAATTGTAACACCTCCCCTGTAATAGACGTATAATATGGGTCCGGCCGGGGCCCCACAACATACGAACACCACAGCTTTAGTATTAAAAGTTGATATAGCTACCCAAACTCAAAACACTTGCACAACACAGCGGAAAACCAAGCACAACTAGAAGTTATCCACTAATCCAAAAGAGTAAACAAATGGCCTTAAGGCCTTACATCAAATGTCCAAAAGGGGGTATACAGTACAATCAAACATGAATGTGCTCAGCACTCCTAGTCTACCTCGGCATGCAAGCCGGACAAAAATAGTCTCAAACATACATCATCAAAGTAGTGCTACAAAAGAGAAAACACTTCATGGGCTTAGGCCTTTTTGGCCGGCGTGCTAGCTCCTGCGTGCGATCCTTGCCCTGTAAAAATTATTAGTAACGTGGGTCAGCAAAGGCTGACCTCAAACTGTGTAACAACACATCTCCTCCCGGCCGCCCCTAACGGACCCCGGGGAACCCTCCAACCTGCAAGTCAGCACTTCATATGCAATATAAATTTCTATAAATAGAAAAACATTAAAACAGGCTTGGATGTCTCAATCAACAAACATGTTCTCTACTGGTTGAGCATATAAAGAAAGGGCCTATTATGCAACATGAATGCAACACCCGGGCTTCACCCAAGGTACTCTAAACCGTATGCATCTAGCACAACATCACAACATTTGGGTACTCACATTTCCCCAATTGGCATAAAGCCGCAAACATTGAGGGAGACACAACTCCCTCACACGGCGCACAGGCCGCCACATGGAAATCTTGCCAAGGCCCCACCCGCTCGTGGGCTTAGCCCCGGGCTTGCCTGCAAGCTCTGACGTCTCATGTCAGGATTCCAACAACCACAGACTGACCGATTCTAAGAAGCCTTGCTGGACCCCACCCGCTCATGGCCTCTTTGCCCGGGCTTGCCCCAAGCTTGGCATTCTCGTCAGTCTCACAGAAGGGGACTAGTCTCGCCGGGACACTCTCCACACATGACGCACGTGTCACGGGATAGCCAGCCGACCACGGAGACATAGCCACGCCTTGGCACAACACAACCAAGACTAAACACATCGCAATCCCTCTTTGTACCGCAGCGTTCCCGCGCACCAAGGAAAACATCTCCAACTCGTGCGGAGCTAACCTTGTCCACCAAGGAAACCATCTCCATTCTCATTTGGAGCTAACCTTGTCAAGGAAACCATCTACCACCACGAGGAGCTAACCTTGTCCGGGTTCGACTACATGTACTCTTTTCAAGCAAACGGGACAATCACCACCACAACACAAACGACATCTTGCCGCATCGGAAACCTCTACGAATCCCTAAGTTCGTATGCAACATCACCTTGTCGGACTAACGGTCGCGACTACGGCTTCACCCACCATGCCTAATCCACTAGCGAAGCGGATCTCTAATGCAAAATATGCCGGGGACGGACTCAATCGACCCGGAAGTTCCTCTTGAAACTTGGCAAGCCAAAACCCCTCTCATTTGAGAGTTTGGTGCCCAAAAATTAGAGAAAAGAAAACTAGATGATGCTAAAACGTGCATCCTAAAGACCGAGAGGAGAGATGTCGTTACCTTCCGACTCCTCTTCCTTGCCATGGCAAAAATAGCCGGATGGAACACTTCGCAATGCTCCAAGCTTCACGGATCCGGACTCGGCTCGCGATTCGGAGCTCCGACACCCTTCCTACAGCCCAAGAGTTCTTCTTCTTCCTCCTTGCTCTAGGTTTTCTCAAGATCTAAGAAAGAGAGAACTTGAAAGAAAATGAGGATCTGTAACCCTAGGGTCGGACTTAACTGTCCAGGAGATGGCCTGAACCGTTAGATCCCAAAACCAGAAAAAGACTGGCTGCGATTCGCCTGGAAAATAAAAGACCTGGGCCGAACACGGCCTGGCACACGCCCGTGTCCAGGGCCGTGTGCCTCATTCGCCGTCTCAAATCGACGCGCCTGGAATCAGACACGGGCATTCGACACGCCCGTGTTCAATCCGACACGCCCGTGTCCCACGTGACACGGCCGTGTGGCCTGCCGTGTAGCTCCAACGACACGGCCCCAACTCCAACCCGAGAGATGACACGGCCTGGGACACGCCCGTGTCCCAAGCCGTGTGCCCCAGTCTCGACACACTCTCGAGCAAAAGTGTCGACACTTGGGCCGAGTGTCGACACGGCCTCGACACGCCCTGCGACACGCCCGTGTCGCAGGCCGTGTGCCCCACTCTCGACACTCTGTCGAGCACAAAGTGTCGACACTTGGGCCGAGTGTCGACACGGCCTCGACATGCCCTGCGACACGCCCGTGTCGCAGGCCGTGTGCCTCACTCTCGACACTCTGTCGAGCACAAAGTGTCGACACTTGGGCCGAGTGTCGACACGGCCTCGACACGCCCTGCGACACGCCCGTGTCGCAGGCCGTGTGCCTCACTCTCGACACTCTGTCGAGCACAAAGTGTCGACACTTGGGCCGAGTGTCGACACGGCCTCGACACGCCCTGCGACACGCCCGTGTCGCAGGCCGTGTGCCTCCTGCCAGAACCCAAAAATTTTCCAGAACAGCAGATTGAACCTCTTGCAAAAACTGGGGTGTTACAGAAATGCCCAAACTGGGCCGAACACGGCCTGGCACACGCCCGTGTCCAGGGCCGTGTGCCGCATTCGCCGTCAAAATCGAATCTTCTGAACACGCACACGGGTATCGGACACGCCCGTGTTCGAGCTGACACGCTCGTGTTCCAGCTGACACGGCCGTGCATCTGGTCGTGTACCCCATGATTTTTCCCCCATTTCCAACCCGAGCACTGCACGGGTTCTAGGACACGCCCGTGTCCTTGCCCGTGTCACATTGACACGCCTGGGCCCCCAGGCCGTGTACACGGGACATTTCGTCGAGGGGAGAATGATGACTGGATGACACGGCCTTGGACACGCCCGTGTCCTAGGCCGTGTGCCTTGTCTCGACGATCGTCGAGTGAATCTCGACGATTTCACCTTGACGATCGTCGGCACGGGTCGACACGCCCTGCGACACGCCCGTGTCGCAGGCCGTGTGCCCATTCTCGACGAATCGTCGAGAATAACTCGACGATTTCACGGCTAAGTGTCGACACGGGTCGACACGCCCTGCGACACGCCCGTGTCGCAGGCCGTGTGCCCTTTCTCGACGAATCGTCGAGAATAACTCGACAACTTCGCGGCTAAGTGTCGACACACGCTTGACACGCCCTGGGACACGCCCGTGTCCCAGGCCTTGTGCTTTTAGCCAGAAACCAAAACTGGCCCAAAACGTCCCCCTTTGCTCCTTTGAGTTTCGGGGCGTTACAGAAATGACTTACATACTAGGTATTAAGATCTATATAGATAGATCAAAGAAGTTGCTAGGTTTGACCCAAAGTATATATAATGAGAAGGGGTTGAACGATTCAACATGCTTGAGTCTAAGAAAGGATTCTTACTCATATCGTATGGTGTGAATCTCTCTAAGGACCTATGTCCTAAATCTTTGGAAAATAAGAACCGCATGAAGTTGATGCCATATGCTTCGATAATTGGATCAATCATGTATACAATGATATGTAATCAACCCGATGTCTCTTATGCTTTGAGCATGACTAACATGTATCAGTCTGATACCGGTGATAGTCACTGGATAGCCGTCAAGGATATCCTAAAGTACTTGAGAAGTACTAAGGATACATTTGGTGGAGTGGAAGAGCTCGTGGTAAAGGATTACACAGATGCTAGCTTCTAAACTGATAGGGATGACTCAAAGTCTCAGCCAAGGTTTGTAATTTGCCTAAATGGAGGCGTTGTTAGCTGGAAGAGTTCCAAGCAAGAGACAGTTGTTGATTCTACAACTGAAGTCGAGTATATCATTGCTGCAAATATGACGAAGGAGGTTGTATGGATTAGTAAATTCATCAGAGTGCTTGATATAGTTCCTTGCATTATTGATCCTGTAGTTCTCTACTATAACAATAACGATGCAATTACACTTACTTCAGAACCTATATCTCATCAGTGCTCCAAGAATATACTTCAGCGGTTTCATCTTATTCATGAGATTGTCGATCGATGAGATGTGAACATTTACAGAGTGCCGGCTGAAGAAAATATTAGGTATCCACTGACAAAGCCTCTTTCATAGAGAAAGCATGATGATCATACTAGATCAATGAGTATTAGATACCATAATGATCAACTTTAGTGAGAGTCCTGTGAATTATGTGTTTGTGTGTTATTATAATTCATTTGATGAATATTGTACTGTATTTTTCATTTTATATTTATGGAAATTCTTTTATTATGTCAATTTATTTCTATGTGATCGATTAATTAACGTGATAAATGCCCTTATAATGTTTACTTTCGTAGGATTCAAGTTGATGACTTGAATGTGAGAGCCTATATTCTTAGAAGCTTCATTCTTAAATGGTCGATGGTCGGTGTATCATCTTAGAAGCTAAGAGTGATGATGATACGTCAGAATTAGCATGTGTGTTGACTGATGACCGAATCTCACAGGTCATGATATTATGATATCAAGTCATCACATGGGTACTTGTTAGTGAACAAGTTATACTGGATATACCCACCATGAGATTACTTTATGGATTGTTATATGAACGCGACACAAGTAGGTCTCAAGTGGCAATGGTATTTGTGGTTCTTTGACCTGACGTCACAACATTCTTCAAGTGAGGAAGAGCATACTTTGATGTCATCCAAAGTCTTCATTGAGAAATGGTGATGAAAAAGGAGGTTATTGGGTACGTTACGAGTCATTTGGGTGTTTGTGTGTGGACAGAAATGGGATTTGTCCTCCTATATGATGGGAGTTGCATCTATGGGCCCATTGATGGAATGAGACTGAGAAATGCATGATCATGCTTGGTTGAGTCAAAATATGATATTGGGCTCATCAATTTCTGGAAGTCCATCATAGATAATGAAACTTGGATTAAATAATTATGAGGGTGACATAGTGTATACCTCTAGTTCTATCCGGGTGTAAGGGACAAATGGACATGACAACACTAATATATTGGTCATAAAGGCTTATTGAGTTTTAAACTCTTATTGCTTGGGGAGTAATGATGTATTACTAGATGCCGCTCATTGTTTGTGAAACTTTTGTTTAATACTTTCAAAATCAAGTGAGAGATAGTTGGTGTTACCATAATGACCTAGAAGTGGTCAAACATGTAGTTTCACTACCAACACAACTTGAGCATACATGGTCGCACATACGAGCATTTGGAGAAGTTGGAGGAATGGATTGTGTTGATCTTGATCATATATTATGTGAGGGAAGGACCAATCACTTGATAAAAATGGAATTCGAGAGGACAAGTCAATTCGTCGAGTTATACCGAGACATCTCAATGAATTCGTCGGATTATCTTATATCATTTTGACGAATGTGTCAAAGTCATCTCGACGAATTCGTCGAATCACCCCGAGTTATTTCGACTAATGTGTCTTGAGTCTTCTTGGGGAATCCGTCGAGTTCACCGACGGACCTAGCTTAAGACACGGTCACGCACGCGCCCGACCCTAAATTTCGCTAAAACCCGCTAGGGGCCAGGGCAGTGCTCTGTTTTGCTTTTTCATTTCCCTCTTATGGCGGCCTACGCTGCACGTGAACAGCCGATGGACGACTGCCGACTGGCGAGCCTCTGTCAGACATCCCTCCTCGTTTCTCTCTTCGACGGCTCACCCCTTTGCCTCTGCGATTTCTAGCGGCATCGAAGCCCTAGTCTGATAGGTGGTAATCCTTCCCCATTTCTGCGTTTCTCTGTTTCATTTGCGAGTTGCAACTGCCGACTCCGAGTCTCCGACTGACATTGACATGGATTTTATTTTCCTGCTGTCTTGCTTGTAGAAGCGACTCGCTAACTTTGCAAGGTGCCAAGCACCCAAGGTGTGAAGGTGTGAAGGCTCTTCCTTATATTGCTTCATTCAAGTATGAGTACAGAATACCAATACCCCAATGATAAATGAGTGTCCGGTCTCACTTCTTAATGATGATGCTTTGTTAACTGTAGCTACCCGATTCCATCAATTCTTCTGATAGTCAAGAACATTTTAATTATTTTCTCCAATCCTACACAAATTTATTCAGCACATGCAGTGGAGCTTCTTTCTGATAAACCTCCATATATTGAAACTCATGAGAGCAAGGGCTTATTGTTTTTTCCATTGTAACCAATATAGTTAAAATCTACTAATCTAATCCACGTAATACTCCATGATTATTGTTTCTATCAATTCATTTCAAATTGCACTTTTTCAGCATATTGAAATCCTCGGTTTTGATCCACCTCTTATGCATTTTGAACAAATGATTAATCTTTATTGCTCTAAATCTCTAATGATGCATTCAACTCCTTAATCATCTTGAAAAGTGATATTTTGTGATATTTTATCTTCATTTCTATTTTGATTTAGGGCTCGGAATTGTCACTGTTAGATCTGCAATGAAAAACATTTAATCTATTATAATGTAGAGGTGGCTGAATGAATGTTTTTCCTGAATGAATGTTGAATGTTGAATCTATTATAACATTTAATCTATTTAAAACTTAGGTGTTCGATCGTCGATGGATAAGTTTATTTCAAAACTAAGTTCAAATCAAATTTCTGAAGATTTTCAAGCATTGAGTTTAGGTGGTAAAAGTCCTCACAATGAATTTATTATTTTAATATTATGCCTGGGCTGAGTAAAATTCCTAGTTCTGCCCCTGGTCGAGTTACCTCATGTCATTTTGATGATTCGTCGAAACATCTAGAGTTATCTCGATGAATATGTCTCGAACAAAATCCATAAGCTATGGGTGTACCAATAACAAATATTTATATTTGTTTATTCTTTTAGGTATAAATAGAAGATGCCTTAGAGTTTTTCCTAAGTGCTGTGCTAAGCCCGAGAGGATCCAAGATGAACCAACTGAAAACATTTCTGAAAGTCCCGTCGCCGTCGCCGTCTCTCAGCTTGATTCCGGCTGCCGTCGCTGCCGCTACTTCTTGTGCTGACCTAGAAGTTTGTGAAGACACGGAGTGCTTTCCGTTCTCCTTCCCGGATTTCATTTTACGATGCACCAGTTTTATCTCGTTCATGTGGATCACTATACAGCCACGGATTGGTTTTTGTGTGGACTCATTCGTTGGCTGGAGACCTACCTTTTGGAGCATCTTGGTTGAGTGTCGACTTAATCCCTCTAAGGTATACTTTTATATAAAGTTATTTTTACTTCTTGGTCAATGTTCATCACAAGATCCATTTATCTTTGGGTTTTCTTGATTCCTTATTCCGTTGCGCAAATGTGATGTGTATCCCTCTAAGAAACCCAACAGCTTTGTCCAAGTGGAGTTGGTGAAGAATCTCTATTCGTTCACACCTTAGGAGAACCGGGGTTCATCCAAGTGGAGGTGGCGTAGAACCTCTGTTCGTTCGCGCCTTAGGAGAACTGTAGTTCAACAAAGTGGAGGTGGCGAAGAACCTCTATTCGTTCACACCTTAGGAGAACTGAAGGTTCATCCATGTGGAGGTGGAGAAGAACCTCTGTTTGTTCGCGCCTTAGGAGAGCTGGGGTTCATCCAAGTGGAGGTGACAAAGAACCTCTATTCGTTCATGCCATGGGAGGACCATGGTCCATATGTCTAGAGGTTGTGATGAACCGTTGTTCATTTGTGCCTTAGGTGAACCGAGGTTCGTCCAAATGGAGATTACGAAAAACCATTTTTCGTTCGCGCCTTAAGAGGACTGGGGCCTGTCTGGGTGGAGGTGGCAAATAACCTTTGTTCGTTCAGGCCTCAGGAGGACAGGGGTCCATCTGGATGCAGGTGGTAAAAAACCTGTGTTTGTTCGCGCCTCAGGAGTAACAGGGTATATCCTGTTGGAGGTGGAGAAGAACCTTTTTTCGTTCGTGCCTCAGGAGAACAGATGTTTGTTTAAGTGAAGGTACAGAAGATCCTTTGTCCATCTCACCTGGGAGGCATAGATAGACCTTTGTCTGTCTCACCTAAGGTGTAGAAGGGCTTTCACTGATCTCGCCTGAGGTGCAGTAAGGCTTTCACCAATATTTCCTGGGATGTGTAGAAAGGCTTTCGCTAATCTCGCCTGGGAGGTGCAGAAAGGATTTCGCCAATCTCGCCTTGTGATGAGCCATTTATGGTGGATGAGAAAAACAGATGCTGCCTTGATGAAAAAGGTACAGGTGCTCGCGAATCCACCTTTGCGTCTTATTCTTCATGAAGAAAACATGAAAAGTAGAAGATAGCCAGGGGTGCTGGTTTGGAGCTGGCCTGCGCTTCTACGACCCCAATGCCCTTGGAAAGGTTTCCTGTGTCGGAAATCTAACGCGATGCCTTGAAATAGTGCATCGGCGCGGAGTGACCTTAGCATTAGACCCCTAAGGATGGCATCGTATGTCGACGCATCTTGGACGATGATGAACTGTACGTCATACGTAGCTAGCACTGGAGGACCCCATAGTCATTAGAAGAATGATACTTCCTACGATAAGGATCGTTGGGTGCCCTATGACATATGCACCCCCTAAACCAAGCTGGACTTCTCTACCAGAGATTTTGTGATGAAGAAGTGTATACATGAATAACTAGGGGTGTGAGCGGTTTAGTTTGGACCCAAACCGAAACCGAACCGACATGCCTCAGTTTTTGGTTTGTCCAAACCGACTCGAACCGAACCCAGTCGGTTCGGTTCAAATTCGGTTAGTGAAAGTATCTAGTTGTCTACCTAAATCACCTAGAGGGGGGTGAATAGGCGATATCTGCGTCTTTTGTGAAATACAAATTTGAGAGAGATTAACAAAGAAAGTAATCAAGCACAATCCAGACGACACAAGGAATTATACTGGTTCCCCAATCTTGGGTACGCCCACTTTCCACCTCACAAATCTAGCACCATGACTAGCCTTGACTAGTTATCTAAATCTCATATTGAAACAATCCTACACCTCGGAGCAACGCTCTTACAACTCGGAGTTAACACACCCCTACAAACTTGATCGCCCCAAAACTTGATCTACACTTGGAAGAATAATATTCCTACAAGCTCGGAGATAAAGCTCCTACAAGAGTTGAAATGATTTTACAAGTACAATAAAAATTTTACTTCCAAATCTAAAATCATCAAAGTTCTTCCCTCTTGAGATCTGAAATTCTTGAAGAGATGTTGATGAAGAAATATTGAGAATACACGATCTGAAACTCGTAGGATCCGACACGATCAAATGAATGATTGAGGTAACTGAATTTGTGATATGCCGAATCTTTTCTTCTGTTGAATCGCTGGATCGAGGAAGAAGCCACAGAGAAGGATGACGATGGCGGCGTGTGGCTTTTCCTGATCTGTAATTTGCGGCGATTCTGATTTCTGTAGTTACTGCTTAGGGTTAGCGAATCCTTGAGAAGGCTTTATATAGGACATTCACTAACGGTCTGAAATTATTAAGGAATGGTTCATGTGGTTAAGGAAAGATCAATCATACTAAATTTGGATTAATATTTGAAATCCCATCTGATTGTTCAAAACGAAAATTCTACAGCTGCGTTCTTCGAAAGAAATCATGATTTCTCCCAAAGGACTTGATTTCTCGAAAAATGGCATACCCTTCTCGAGAAAATGCTTCACCCAGAATTCTCTGAACCGTGGAACTGATTTTCCGAAAAATAAAATTTATTTTTCGAAAACAACTTTTCTTTTTCGAAACATGAGTATGATTTTTCTAAAACAACATTCCTTTTTCAAAAAATAGAGTTGGCTTTTCCACGAAATCTATAGAGCATTTATCGAAAATAGATCTTAGAAGTTTTTGAGATTTTTTCGAAAATTCTTTATGTTTCTTGAGAATAGTTCTACTTTCTCAAAAAGTTTTACTAGATCTTTCGAAAAACTTTCTTCTTTTTGAAAAATGAACTTAGGAAATTTCAGACTAAATTTCTTTTCTTCTTTGTTAAAAGAGAAGCAACCCTCCTTTTATTCCATCCTTTAGTATTTGAAAAATGAAGTGCATCCCAATAGAGAGGTTACACATGAGCCAACATCATGGATCACACAACGAGGGATTACATTGCATGGTCATGTATTAAGTGACTCATTGTACACTGGCATTGGTCTACACTTAGCAATAATGACTAACACGCACTCAACTAGAGAATAACATCAAATACATACTTAATTCATCTTAGTTCAAGAGTGACTTCACACAAATCTAGGTTATTATGGATACACTACCCAACAATCTTTCCCTATTTGTAGAAGTCAGAACCCTCTACACTAAGGTGAATTATATCAAGATAATTAAAAGAATTTACTAACAAATACAATAGTTATTGCAATGAAAATTGAGAAATAATATATTATCAAAATTCAAAATTTAATATATATAAAGAGTATGTCCATAGAAATGGAAATCCACAAAATTTTATAAAGCTGATGAACATAGAGTCTGTGCGAACAGAAAAAGTAGACCGAAAATTTGGAATAACAAAATTTTTATTATACAAAAAGGTAAGTATTACAAAGGTATGAACTCCATTTTATAGAATGAAGTAGATGAGAGAGATTACAAATAAGCAATGTGGGACTAAATAATTACATGTATAAGCAGATTTACTAAAAATAGACCGAACAAGCCGCACGGTTAGACGACTAGGCTAACCGCTAGACAACCACCAGAAGGTGATAACAAACCGCCAGAGGAGATGTTTAGACCGTCGGTCTTCAAGTCGCCTGAGACAAACCACCAGACCGCTCGGACACCAAACAACAACAGACCGACTACCAAGAAGATGGGAGAAATCGAAAGACCGCCAGACAAACCGCCAGACCGTCCAGTCTCCATACTGCAACACTCCCCCTCAATCTGGAGCATAGATATCAATCAGGCCCAGCTTATCGCAAATATGAAACAAGGAAGCAGACACCGGCTTGGTGAAGATATCTGCCAACTCATTGTCAGAAGTGATGAATGGAGTACAAATCTGTTTCTACAAAACCTCTTCCCGAATAAAATGACAGTCGACTTCTATGTATTTTGTTCTCTCATGAAAGACCGGATTTTTGGAGATGTATATCGCAACCTTGTTGTCGCAAAACATAGGAAGATGATAGTTGTAGACCTCTCCTAAGTCAAGCATGAGAGCACGTAACCACTTTAACTCATATGTGGTCAATGCCATACTACTATATTCCGCTTATGCACTAGACCTGGAGACAACAGACTGTTTCTTGCTCTTCCAGCTCACAAGATTTCCTCCAACAAACGTGCAAAAGCCCGATGTTGACTTACGATCTCCTTTATCATCAACATAGCTCTAATATGAGTACTATTCAACCCTCAAGTGACCATTCTTCTGAAAAAGCAATCCTTTTCCTGGTGGTACTAACATACTCCAATATCCTCAGGGCAGACTGTAAATGGCACTCCCTTGGATCTTGCATGAATTGGCTAACCTTGCCTACAACATAGGAGATGTCGGGTCTGGTTACCATAAGATAAATGAGTTTGCCAACCAGACACCGGTACCTCGTAGTATCAGATAGAGGAGGCGAGTCATCTATCCAAGTTTTGTCTTCTCTAGTAGCCATGGGACATCGGGTAGGTTTTGTTGGAACACCCTATTACTAATTTGGGTCAGGATCACTATGTCTCTAGGAAACCTGCTTTTGACCTCCTGTATAGATCTAAAGGTCAATTAGAATTGTGTCTAAGGGTTAGTAGTTAGGTTTGGAAGCTGCCCTCAAGACCAAGGTATTTCAGTTTGGAGACTAAGTCATATCGTCGAGCTCAGTACGACGAATCGTCGAACTCCAATCGACGATTGTCTAGCTCAACTTCGACGGATCGTCGAACTCCATTCGACGATCGCTGAGCTCAACTTCAACAAATCGTCGAACTCCATTCGATGATCTTCGAGCTCAGTTCAACGATCTTGACTCCAGTATTGATTCTCTATCTCTGTGCTCAGTTCGACGATAGTTGAGCTCAGATCGACGATCTCTGTTATTGTATAAGTCCAAATTGCTGAGCTCAGTTCGACAATAGCAGAGCTCAGTTCGACGTTTTTCTGAAGAGTTAAAGGATTTTCAAGATTCAAATTCAGAACAGTTAAGGGATTATTCAGCAATTAATTCAGAAGATTTTCTAGCCATTTTCATTTATTCTGGACCAAGTTTTGAAGTGATTATCAAGGAATGTTTCTTTGGACTTTCCCCCAGAAGACAATTGCAATTAAGGAAGTCATTTAATGACAGGCTAACAGCTATTCTTGATAGAGGATCATTTTCTATTCAGAACCAGAGAATAAAACAAAAGATTTTTGAATCTCTCACACAACACAGATAAGAAGAACAAGAAAAAATATTCTCTGGACAACATCTTTCTCAACACCAACTGTGCACAAGAGAAAAAGAGAAAGTGCTGTAGACATTCTCTATCTAAAAGAATTCATACAAGAACACACAACAAAAGGAGATCAACAATCTCAAATCTTTAGATCTCTGCTGATTCAAGTGTTCAAGGCCAACATCATTCAAGACTCCAGACACCTAACATTTCAGCTATTGCTGAAATCATCATTTGCTGGAGATCAACTTCTGAAGGCCTATCACCCTACAGCAAAGCTTCATTTCCTGAACATCTCAAGAACCCAGGGGGAGCTTTGACAACATCAAATCCACATAGTCTTCTCAGCTGCTTTGAGAAAGAGAAGACTTCCATCACTCTCTCATCCCCATCTCTGTAAAGGGTTTTTCAAACTCCCTTCAAAAGTTTGTGCTTGGTTTTTGAGCACCTTATCAAAAGCTCATTGGTGGCAAGACACCAGATCAAAAAATCTGATTTGGTTTTTGAGCACCTTATCAAAAGCTCATTGGTGCCCAGGACACCTGATCAACTCATCCTGCAGTGGATTCCTACCTAGGGTGGTAGAAGAGTGGATGTACCCAAGTTTAGGGGAACCACTATAACTCCTTGTGTCTTCTGGCTTGCTTGTCTTTATTTTTGTTTCTGGCTGTGATTGATTTGTGATTAGATATTTTCTGTGTTTAGATTTATTAATTGCTTCCCTGTTCACTCAGATTGCAACAATTATTGCAAAAGGTTTTTAAGCACCATACTCTATTCACCCCCCTTTAGAGTATATCAGATCTAACTGCACTTTCAATTGGTATCAGAGCCAGGTTGGTTAAAAATACCACATCTTGGTGGTTGCACAGGCTAACACCTGAACCCAAAGATTCCTAGTTAGATCTGTTTTCTTTTGATTTTATTATTATATTTTGTTTTCACCAATCATGGCCCAAAACAAAGATTATGCTAGCAGTAGACCTCTAGTGTGCAATCTGTCCAAGTTTGCACTTTGGAAAGCAAGGATTAGATTATACATGAATTTTATTGACGAGGATATTTTTAATTCTATTTTGACAGTTTGTCCAAGACCTCCAGAGAACACAAGCACAAATGCTGTTCCACCTCCATCAGGAACATATGCTGATATCAAGAAGTGGAAGGTAGCTGATGCAGAGGCTATGAACATCTTAGCCCAGACCATGTCTGATGACATCTTTCAAAAGGTGGCTGAATGTAATTCAGTAAAGGAAATCTGGGATAAACTCTCTGAAATAGTCTCAGGCTCAGCTGATGAAAGAAAGGATAGGAGATCCCACCTCATATCCCAATATGAGAATTTCAAGAAGGGAGAAGTTGAGTCAGTTGGAGATATGTACAACAGGCTCAGTCTAATAGTCAATGAACTCAAAACTTTGGATAAGGAGATATCACTAACTGAACTTAATGACAAAATTCTAATGTGCTTCCCTAGCACTTGGGATTCAAGAATCTGGCCAATCAAGGATGCCAGAAGTTTGAATGAGATCACCACAGAAGCTCTTTTGGGCAAGCTCAAATCTTATGAGCTACTAATCAAAAATTGAGAAGAAGAGCAGAAGGCTGCTTCACCAGCCACAAGAAAAGAGAAGACAATAGCCTTCAAAGCAACTGAAGATCAGCCTGAAGACAAAGTAACAGGCAATGATGAACTGCCCAGTCTGTTGGCCAAAAGATTTTACAAGATGGCCAGAAAGGACTTCAGAAAGAGATCATACATGGAGCATGATAAGCCAAGGTATGATAAGTCAATTAATAATAAGGAAATTGTCTGCTTTGGTTGCAGGAAACCAGGGCACATTGTACCTGACTGTCCAGAGAACAAAAACAAGGACAGAAGGGATAAGAAAGAAAGAAGAAGAGAAAAGGACTTCAAGAAGAATGACAATGACAAACCCTCCTCAAGCAAGAACAAACACACAAGGAAGGGATTTGTTGCTGAATCCTGGAGTGAGACTGAAGAGGAGTCAGAAGCTTCATCCAGCTCCAGTGATGATGAAAATGATGCAGAAGAGAAGGAGTTCTGCATGATGGCAATCAATGCCTCTCAACATAATTCAGATGAAGAAGAGTTAGAGTCAGACTCAGAGACTCAACTTGAAGAAGACCAGGTAATTAGTTTTTTTGATTTCAATTCAGAGGACTTTAAATCTGAGTTTAAAGCATTATGTTTAGACTTGTTAAAATCTGAGAAGGAAATTATTTCTCTCAGAAATCTTTTATCTGAACATAATATATTAAAGTCAGAAAACCTCAAACTCTCTAAGGAGTTGGAGTGCTGTAGGGAGTAGATAGCTTCACTGAAAGGTGAGCTATCAGAGGCCAAGAAGCTTGAAGAATCCCTTAATGGGAGAAGTATCAAGCGGATGGACATCACAAGCACAGTGAACTCCAGATTCAATAGTACACTGGGCTTGGGTGCTTCATCCAGCCAACCTATAGTTCTAACAACCCCAATCAAGTTCATTTCTGATAAAGGGAAGGGAGTTGTAGAGGTAGCTAGGAAAAATTCTGATCTGCCTAAGAAAACTAAGTTCCAGCAGAAATCGTCGAACGGAGCTCGACGATCGCCGAACGTAGATAGACGATCTCAGGCAAAATCGTCGAACTCAGGTCGACAATCTCTAATTCCTGAACTCTGCCACAGTCGACCGTCGAACGGAGCTCTGCGATCTGACCCAAGATCGTCGAACGCAGCTCCACGATCGTCGAACAGAGATCAGAGCTCTGGAAATTTCTTCAAGGGCAAATCAAAATCCAACCCTAGGGGTCCTTCATCCCACAGCTTTAACCCTTATACTGAATGGATAATACCTCCAAGGAGATATCATCCTGAAGGTTATAAGAGTCAACCTGGGATGTCTTTTATTTCTGAGTTTAAAGGTTATCAACCTAGGCCCAAGGTAAACTGGGTCAAAAACAAATGAATTATTTTTTGTGCAGGTGAAGACCTATCCAACATCAAACCAACAATGGTACTTGGATAGTGGGTGCTCTAAGCATATGACAGGAAACAAGGACAACCTCACATCCTTTAAAGCCAAGCTTGGACCCAAAGTTATTTTTGGTGATTCAAACTTTGGACAAACTAAAGGATATGGTGCAGTCCAGATTGGAACAGTAACATTCAAGAAGGTAGCTTATGTGGAAGGACTGAAGCATAATTTGATAAGTATCAGTTAGCTATGTGATGAAGGCTACCAGGTGACTTTCAGCAAAGCTTTATGCAAGATCAAGTCAGAGGACAACACAACTATGTTGACAGGTAAAAGGAAAGGTAACATCTATCTAGTAGATTTTCTTTCAACAGATGTAGATATTTGCCTGTTAAATTCTGTCTGTAGACCTAATGTTTTATGGCATAAGAGACTAGGACACTTAAACCTTAGAACTATTGCTAGGCTATCCAAGGACAACCTTGTTAGAGGACTACCTTCTGGCCCCTACAAGAAGGAAGTACTCTGCAGGTCTTGTTAATTAGGCAAGCAAACTAAAAATAGTTTCAAGTCACTTAATAAGAGTGATTCACCTAGGATCTTGTATCTGTTACACTGGATCTTTTTGGACCCATTACAGTACAAAGCCTAGGAGGGAAATCTTACACTTTAGTAGTTGTAGATGAATTCTCTAGATTCACATGGGTGTTCTTTCTGAGGAAGAAGTCTGATAACTTTAAGTGTTTGACAGAGTTTCTCAAATGCATACAGATTGAGTTCAATACTCACATTGCCCTGATCAGAAGTGATCATGGACATAGTTTGATTCTCTTCTTATGCAAGAGTTCTGTCAGAGTGAAGGGATTATGCATACTTTCTCAGCTCCTAGAACTCCTCAACAAAATGGGGTAGCTAAAAGGAAAAATAGAACCCTTATTGAATCTGCCACTACATTGTTGTCAGATGCTCACCTTCATCTATCTTTTTGGGCAAAGACAGTGAACACCTCCAACTATGTGCTGAATAGAAGTTTAATACATAAACTAAAGGGCAAGACTCCTTATGAATTACTCAAAGGGAAGAAACCTAAAGTTGATTATTTTAGAATTTTTGGTTGCATTTGCTATATACATAATAATGACAAGAGATATTTAACAAAATTTCAAGCTAAAGCTGATGAAGGAGTGTTTCTGGGATACTCCATGATCAGCAAGGCTTATAGGGTTTATAATAAATCATCTCTTAAAATTGAAGAATCTGTTCACATATCATTTGATGAATCTAACATGTCTTTCAAGGAGAAGAATACTTCTACCATAGAACCTTTGCAGGAACATTCTCTTGTTGAAGATTTAAACAAGTTACAGGTCACTCAAAAAGAGGAAAGCAGTGAAGATGAAGAAAGCATTCAACATGCTGAAGAAAAACAACTTGAAGAGCCAGTTGTTGTACCACAAGAGGAAACAATAACACAGGTTGGTGAACAATAAACACCCCCTGTTGATTTAGTAACATCAAGAGACCATCCAATTTCCCAAGTAATTGGAGACATCTCAGCTAGTGTGCAAACCAGAAATCAGGTCAACCAAAACCTGTTGCACACTTGCTTCCTATCTCAAATTGAACCTCAATCCATTCAAGATGCAGAGCAAGATCCACACTGGATCATTGCAATGTAAGAAGAGTTGCATCAATTTGATAGGAACAAAGTTTGGGAACTAGTGCCAAAGCCTAAGGATCACTCCATTGTTGGAACAAAGTGTGTGTTCAGAAACAAATTGGATGATTAAGGAGTAATTGTAAGGAACAAGGCAAGACTAGTTGCTGAAGGATATTCTCAAGAAGAAGGCATAGACTATGACCAAACTTTTGCACCAGTTGCAAGATTGGAAGCCATCAGAATCTTTTTAGCTTATGCAGCACACAAAGGATTCAAGGTATATCAGATGGATGTAAAAAGTGCATTTCTAAATGGAGACATCAAAGAAGAAGTTTATGTCAGACAACCTCCAGGTTTTATCTCTCCAACCTATCCTGATTATGTTTTTAAGTTGAACAAAGCATTATATGGTCTCAAGCAATTTCCTAGAGCATGGTATGAGACCCTAGCATGCTTCCTTCTGGAAAATGGATTTATAAGGGGTAGAGTAGACCAAACTCTTTTCATTAGAACCCATAAGTCCCATACCCTACTAGTACAGATTTATGTAGATGATATTATTTTTGGCTCTACTGATTCAAAATTGTGCAGAAGGTTCTCCAACCTAATGCATTCTAAATTTGAAATGAGTAGCATGGGTGAGCTATCCTTCTTCCTAGGATTGCAAGTCAAACAACATACTGAAGGCATCTTTATTTCTCAAACCAAGCATGCAAATGAATTGATTAAGAAATTTGGTATGTCTGAAGCATCTTGCATGAAAACACCTATGCCTACTAATGTTGTCTTGGATGCTGATGAACATGGGAAACCTGTTGATCAGACAACATATAGAGCAATGATTGGCTCTTTACTGTACCTTACAGCTAGTAGACCAGATATAATGTTTGCTACATGTATATGTGTTAGATTCCAAATAAGCCCTAGAGAGTTACACCTAACATTAGTAAAGAGGATTCTCAGGTATGTTAAAAGTTGTCCAAATCTAGGTCTCTGGTATCCAAAAGATTCAGCATTTGACTTAACTGGATTTTCTTATGCTGATTATGCTAGATGCAGAATTGACAGGAAAAGCACCAGTGGAACTTGTCAGTTTCTTGGTGACAGACTTGTCTCCTGGTTTTGCAAGAAACAAACATCTGTGTCAACTTCAACTGCTGAAGCTGAATATATGGCTGCAGGTAGTTGTTGTTCACAAATATTGTGGATTCAAAACCAACTCCTAGACTATGGCTACAACTTAGAGAAGTCAAAAATCTTTTGTGATAACAGCAGTGCTATTTCTATAGCTCAAAATCCAGTCCTCCATAGTAGGACAAAACACATAGAAATTAGGCATCACTTTTTAAGGGATAATGTTGAGAAGAACAAAATTGAACTTCAATATATCCCAACCGATTTACAAAGGGGAGATATTTTGACCAAACCATTGGATGAAAAGAAACACACCTTCTTCCTAAATCAGTTAGGAATGTTAGATGGAGGAAGTCTATAATAATATCCAAGATTTTAAAACTTTAAAAATTGACCATGACTAGCAAACATCTTGTTTTTTTTTCTAAGTATATAAAGTGTATTTCTGGTCTCTGAACTGCGCTCGACGATTTTCCCCCAGATCGTCGAATGGAGATCGACGATTTCTGAAATCGTCGACCTGAGTTCAGCGCTTCTCAGATAGTCTGAACTATCTCTTCCGGTCAACGATCGTCGAACGGCGCTCGACGATGTTGTTCTCTGAACTATCGTTGAACGGAGATCGACGCTCTCCAATATCGTCGAATGGAGATCGACGATATTGCAGACTCTTCAGATTCCTTTAGAGGCCCCGATAGTCGAACTCAGTTCAATGATCTTTCCTTTTCTGCATCGAACCCTAATATAAAATTCATTTTTCGGCCGTCGTTCTCCTTTTGCACTTTCAATCTCTCTGCAAAAATTCTCTTTCCCTCCAAACATCCCTACACTTGGTCATTTTGTTTGTTGATTTTTGCAGGTAACCATGGTCGTTTCTGTTGCCGTTCTAGCCGCAATGAAATTCGATGCCGGATTTGATATAGACATGGACTCCTTCAGCACCACTGATCAGGTTTTTCAAGATATTTTGGAACTATTCAAGGAGCAGAAGCTTGTTACCATCATGTCCACAAGAATCAAGTTGGCTGCTGATGAGATTAAGGAGTGAGTCTACACTGCCCACAACCAGGACCAAAACACAGTAGTTGGTTCAATTTCTGGAACCCAGGTACCCTTGACTCCAGCTATTCTGACAGAGGTTTCTGAGTTAAGTTCTGGAAGAGATTCTGCTGAATTGTCTGTAGAGGAATTCTCTGATTTACTTGCAAGAATGGGTCACTCTGATGCTAACCCTAGCAAGCTGCTGAAGAAGAACCTAGCTGTGGAATACAGGTTCTTGGCTGATGTAGTGGGCAAAGTTTTGCTGGCCAAGTATTCAGCACATGATACTATCTCTAGGTATCAGCTGTGCTTGATGGGTGCAATTGTGGATAAGAAGCAATTGAACTGGGGAGAGGTCTTCTTTGACCTGATTAAGAAGAAAATCAACAAGAATTTTGTGAATTTTGGGAGGATCCTAGGGCTCTTTCTCCACAATAGATGCCCTGCATTGCTAGTCTCTTCTGGGATGCACATCAATGCATCAAAGAGATTGTCCTGTGCCCTCTTTGGCAAATGGGACAGGCAGATAACAAAGCCCAGCAGGCCTTCTGCAAGCACAACTTCAGGCACCAGGACTGTAATAGTCTCTTCCCCTCAAGTCTCTGCCCCTGCAGATGACTTGCCTGCTGCTGCTTCTCCTCCTCCTCCAACTCTTATTCCATCCACCATTCCAATTTCATCCACTATCATCATTTCTAGCCCATCTCCAACATCAAGTCCATCCCCAATCCCAACTCTTCCAATACCAGAAGAAGTATTCCATCCATTACACCACTACCCTCAACCAGACCTTGATACATCATCCAACATTCCCTCTTTCAATCTTCTTGATGATTCCTTCATGGATGACTCACCTTCATCTCCTCCTGATCTACCATCCTCCTCTACTTCATATCAACAGCTTCTACAAGACATTATTGATCAACCAACTTTCACACCCTCTATCTCAATACCACTGTTTTCCATTTCCACACTACCCACACCTCAACCTTCACTTCCCCCATACACCAGCTCTCCACCACCATCACCTGTTGCTCCACCTCCATCCCTCTCTACCTCTGCTCAAGTCCCTGCTGAGCAAGTAGACATTCCTGCCCTAGCTGACAAGTTATATGAACTGCTAGCCCCCAGGCTATTACTTCTATTGGAGACCTCCTTGGCTCCACTTCTTCAGTCAGTGGCAGCCCTTTCTGCCAGGCTATCCTCTATATTTCCTCAGGCAATCCTTTCATCAGTGTGCCTTGATCCAGCATTCTCTGAATCTAGGCAGGGGGAGATGCCTAATGAAGTGGTGAGATTGCCTTCTACTGCTATTTCTTCAGCTCATGCTGCTGCTACTGTTACCCCAACTCAAGCTCCAGTTTCAACTCCTCCAGTTGCAATCTTTTCAGTGGACCTCAGGTCCTTATTATCAGTGTTTGATTCAGTTTATTTCAGTTGTCTTCAAGAGAAAGTTGCAGTCCAACCCTCAGAGGATCTTTCTAAGGCCATTGTGCCCTTCTCTAGCTGTGATACCAGCATTATTCATTCATTCATAAATATAGTTTATTCTGCTGAGCCTTCTGGTTCCAGCAATGCTGCTGCTACTCCTGCTGAGAATATTATTGATATTCTGTTGCTGATGCTGTCAGTGATGATGCTGATGCTGTTTCAGTTTCTGAGGATATGTAGACAGAGTCATATGATTTTGAGCCTACTATTATTCCTGCTGATATTACTGCTGCTATTGCTGATGATATTGATGCTACTGAACCTATTATATCTGAAACTGCTATTACTGATATTTTTGTATCTGAAAATGTTTTATCTGAATCTGTTATTGCTCCAGCTGCTACTGTTATTACTGCTGCTATATCTTCTAAGAGTGATGCTCCAGGAATTTCTGTGTCTGTTGTTACTACTGCTACTGCTACAACTTCTGTTGCTACTAGTGTTGTATCTGCTGCTGTCACCACTGCTCCCTCATCTGCTCCAACCCAACTTCAGAAAGATTATTTGAAAAAGATTGATGCTCTATGTGATGAGCAAAGTTCTGAAAGTGATGAATTCAGGACTGATTCTGATGATTCTTCTGCCACTATTGCCAGGAAGAGAAAGGCAAGGAGTAAAGCTATGAAAAGGGTGCCTCCAGCCAAAGTAAAGGACACTAATGACATTCCTTACTACATTCTTCATGACTGCCCCATTACTGAGCATTGGATGCAGTATTCCAAGAATCAACTTAAAGCCATGAAGAAGAGGAAGTATGAGAAAGGATCTTCTCAGTTTCATCATCCTCATCCTGATGCAAGTGCAGGTGGAAGCTCAGCTGCTCAACCTTCTGCTAAAAGCTAAACCCCCTATCAGCCTCATGCAAGATCTCATTATAGGGGAAGCCAGTCCAGAGGTTCTCAATCTAGAAGAGGAAGTTACAGAGGAAGCCAAAGGGAATTCCAAGTCTACTCAATAGGCTATTCTAGGCAACATCCATACTCTAGGGAAGGACAAGCTTCATCAGATACAACTTCAGGTCCTTTTCCCTATAAGTTAAAAGAAGTAGTCTCATCCAGAGCTCCTCCAGATAATCCATCCAACAGATATGAACCTCCAGTGCCTTTTGAAGATCCAGAAAATAACCCTACTGCATGGACTGCCAGGATGAAAGAGCTAGCTGCCCTGGATCAAATTAAGAAAGCCAAAGAGCAAGGCAAGGATACCTCAAGCTTTACTACCCTGTCTGAACAAAGAAAGAAAGAACTGAAAAGATATGCTTCAAGCAAATTCTTTGATTCTGAAAGATATATGGAGCTGCATCCTGAAGCTGTGGTTCCCAGGCCTAAACAACAAACTTCTCTAGGTGCAGCAAATGACAGAAGGTCAAAGAAAGAAGCTCTTGATCCTAATAGAGAATCAAACTTATAAAGAGCAAGGGGAAGGAATAATTATGTAAGGTGACAATCATTCTGATTTCTGTATGGGATAATATATATCTATGCTTCTGCAATGTCCTGCTTATTGCATTTCTGTATTGTTGCTTTGTAAGTTGTTATTTAATTTTTCCAAGTTCTATAAATAGTAATCCTAACCCAAATAGGGGGAGATTGTTGGAACACCCTATTACTAATTTGGGTCAGGATCACTATGTCTCTAGGAAACCTGCTTTTGACCTCCTGTATAGATCTAAAGGTCAATTAGAATTGTGTCTAAGGGTTAGTAGTTAGGTTTGGAAGCTGCCCTCAAGACCAAGGTTTTTCAGTTTGGAGACTAAGTCATATTGTCGAGCTCAGTATGACGAATCGTCGAACTCCAATCGACGATCGCCTAGCTCAACTTCGACGGATCGTCTAACTCCATTCGACGATCGCTGAGTTCAACTTCAACAAATTGTCGAACTCCATTCGACGATCTTCGAGCTCAGTTCGACGATCTTGACTCCAGTATTGATTCTCTATCTTTGAGCTCAGTTCGACGATAGTTGAGCTCAGATCGACGATCTCTGTTGCTGTATAAGTCCAAATCGCTGAGCTCAGTTCGACGTTTTTCTGAAGAGTTAAAGGATTTTCAAGATTCAAATTCAGAACAGTTAAGGGATTATTCAGCAATTAATTCAGAAGATTTTCTAGCCGTTTTCATTTATTCTGGACCAAGTTTCATGGGATTATCAAGGAATGTTTCTTTGGACTTTCCCCCAGAAGACAATTGCAATTAAGGAAGTCATTTAATGATAGGCTAACAGCTATTCTTGACAGAGGATCATTTTCTATTCAGATCCAGGGAATAAAACAAAAGATTTTTGAATCTCTCACACAGCACAGACAAGAAGAACAAGAAAAAATATTCTCTGGACAACATCTTTCTCAACACCAACTGTGCACAAGAGAAAAAGAGAAAGTACTGTAGACATTCTCTGTCTAAAAGAATTCATACAAGAACACACAATAAAAGGAGATCAACAATCTCAAATCTTTAGATCTCTGCTGATTCAAGTGTTCAAGGCCAACATCATTCAAGACTCCAGACACCTAACATTTCAGCTGTTGCTGAAATCATCATTTGCTGGAGATCAACTTCTGAAGGCCTATCACCCTACACCAAAGCTTCATTTCCTGAACATCTCAAGAACTCAGGGGGAGCTTTGACAACATCAAATCCACATAGTCTTCTCAGCTGCTTTGAGAAAGAGAAGACTTCCATCACTCTCTCACCCCCATCAATGTAAAGGGTTTTTCAAACTCCCTTCAAAAGTTTGTGCTTGGTTTTTGAGCACCTTATCAAAAGCTCATTGGTGGCAAGACACCTGATCAAAAAATCTGATTTGGTTTTTGAGCACCTTATCAAAAGCTCATTGGTGCCCAGGACACCTGATCAACTCATCCTGCAGTGGATTCCTACCTAGGGTGGTAGAAGAGTGGATGTACCCAAGTTTAGGGGAACCACTATAGCTCCTTGTGTATTCTGGATTGCTTGTCTTTATTTTTGTTTCTGTCTGTGATTGATTTGTGATTAGATAGTTTCTGTGCTTAGATTTATTAATTGCTTCCCTATTCACTCAGATTGCAACAATTGTTGCAAAAAGTTTTTAAGCACCATACTCTATTCACCCCCCTTTAGAGTATATCAGATCTAGCTGCACTTTCAGGTTTAGCACCAGTCAACCCTGCCTCTTTTAGTAATTCAAGAGCATACTTCTATTGGGAGAGGACCAAAGAGTTGAGCTTCCGAGAGATTTCAACCCCCAGAAAGTATTTGGGGGAGCCCATATCTTTCATGACCAGGTGTTGGCGAAGTTGTCTCTTTATCAAAGCTAACCCAGCCTGGTCATTGCCAGTAAGAAGAATATCATCCACATATACATCAAGAACCACCATACTCGAGGAGGTTTTGTAAATGAATAAGGAGTGATCGGCAAAATTTCCTGCAAAACTAATGACCGCAACAATGTCGGTAAACTTGTCAAACCAAGCCCGAAGGCTTTACTTTATGCCATAGATGGCCTTCTTCAGCCGGCATACTCGTGTCTCCCCTGGAGCACATACCCAGGAGGTTGCTCCATGTAAACATCCTCCTGAAGATCTCCATAAAGAAAGACATTCTTGACATCCAGCTGGGAAATGGGCCAATCCCTGTTGACAGCCATAGAGAGAAGAACCTGAATGGTGCTGAGACGAGCAATAGGAGAGAAGGTGTCAAAGTAATCAACACCATAAGTCTGAATAAAGCCTTTGGAGACCAGGCGGGCCTTGTATCGATCCACACTGTCGTCCGGATGGAACTTCACAACAAATACACACCGACAGCCAACCACATATGTGCCCAAAGTGGGAGGAATAAAGGTCCATGTACCCCTTTCAGTGAGGGTAGCAATTTCCTCATCCATGACAGTCTTCCACTAAGGAACAACAAGAGCTTCCTAGTAGGTGCGGGAGTGGAAGTGGTAGAGATAGCCAAGGCAAACGCCCTGCAAGAAGGAGTTAGATGATCATAGGAAACAACAGCAGCCAGCGGGTGTCGGGTACACGTCCACGCCCCTTTGCGAAGAGCAATGGGAAGATCTAGGTCAGCGTGTTCCTCAGTTTCTAGGGCATCCGTGGCGGAGAGAGCTGGCCCGGGAGTAGAGAGAGATGACTGCGGAGAGGAGGGAGATATCTTGGGAGGTGGACACAGTGGAGGAGATGGTAGAGACAGTGGAGGTGGAGGAATCTCGATAGGTGTAGATGGGACGGAAGGGGTGGCATGAGAAGTAAGAACATCAGGAGGAGAAGAGGAGTCGTAAGAGAAGTAGGAAGCATTTTCAAAAAATGTGACGTCCGTAGAGACGAACTGCTTGCGGGCAACCAGGTCAAAGCAACAATAATCTTTCTGAGTGGTAGAGTACCCCAGAAAGACACATTTGGTGGCCCGTTGTGAGAGTTTGTCACGGGTGGTTGAGGGAGACTGCACAAAGGCCATGCACCCAAATACACGCAGAGGTAGATGAAACAGATCCTTGCCCGGATAGAGAATGGAGAAGGGGGTTTTGCCGTGGAGAACCGTGGAGGGAATGTGATTGATAAGATATCAGGAGATGAGAACATCATAGCCCCAATAGGAGTGAGGAACCTGCATTTGTGTCAGTATATTGTGCGCGACATCAAGGAGGTGGCGGTTTTTGCGTTCTGCCACGCCATTTTTCTGTGAGGTATAAACATAGCTAGTTTGATGAACAATACCATGTTGCATATAGAAGAAGAAAAATCATGACTAAGATATTCTTTTGTATTATCAGAGCGAAAGATTTTAATAGTGACATCAAATTGATTCTTAATAATGAAATAAAAAGATGTCCATACATTGAATAATTCAAAGCAGTCTTTTAAGAGATACACCCACATACAACTGGAGAAATCGTCAATAAAAGTTACAAAATATGAGCTACCCCGACCTATGGTGAGGGTAGGAGTAGGACCCCAGATATCAGAGTGAACTAGATCAAATAGTCGGGAAGATCCACGACCTTGATTTGGTGGGAAGGAGGAGCAGTGATGCTTGCCAAGATGACATGCATCACTATTGAGAGGAGGACTCTACGGAGGAAGGTGGGGCATAAGCTGACGAAGAAGTCATGGAGGAGCATGACCAAGATGAAGGTTACACTGGAGAAGATTAGTAGAAGAGGAGGAGAAGGCGGACATCGCAAAAATGTTGTCGAGGAAGTAGAGGCCGCCGCTCTCAGTCCCAGTGGCAATCGTCCATTTGGAGCCCGGATCATAAAAAGAACAAGAAGTAGGAGTGAATGTGATGAAACACTGTAGTTGCTTGTATAGAGAAGTAACAGATAATAAATTTCAAGGGAACTTGATCACGTAGCGGGTATCCGCCAAGCGAAGAGACAGAGTGACTTGAACCACTCCCTTTCCATTGACCGATGAGGGAGAGTTGTCCGCAATAAAGATTGGGGGCAACCAATCATGCTTTTCTAGGAGAGAAAAACATTGAGGATTGCTGGTCATGTGATTGGTAGCACCAGAGTCGATCAGCCATTTACCTTGAGTAGCGATGTGGGCACTACCTAAAGACGTGACCACTGAGGCGGACACCTTCGAAGAGGAGGTGGAAGCATTGCCAGTTGGTCGAAGATTAGGATACTTCTTCCAGCAGTGATCAACCATATGGCATGTGCGGCCACAGTGAGAGCAGAGAAAACAGGAAGCACCACATTCACCGGATTGGTGGTTGCGGCCACCAGAGCCACTCCGCTGAGTTTAGTGAGCGTAGTTGTCCGGTTGAGGAGAGGAGGATAACAACGAATGTTGTAGTAAAGAGGTAACCGTGGCTATGCGGACAACAGTGGAATCCAGGGTGGGAGACTCCGCCTTGCCAAGAATTTATTGACAGATCATTTCATAAGACTTAGGAAGTTGCAGAAGGTAGCACACAACCAGGAGCTACTGGAAGTGCTTGTGTTGCTCAGCTAGATCCACAGAGAAGGGGCAATTCTGGAGAATTTCGGCTCCGAGAGCATGAACTTGTTAGTAAGAAGCAGGAGACATGGACGGACGAGCAAAGAGGTCCGCATACAAAGTATAAATACGAGATGACTGAGCCCCCTTGGAGTAGAGAGTGACAAGATGAAGCCAAGTAACCTTAACTGTTTCATCATGACAGATGATAGGTAGGCATTCATCAGAAAGACTATTAGCTAACCATGTGTGAATAAGAGCGTCATTGGCATCCCAATCATCAAAGAGAGTGGAGTCTTTTGGAGGATGGTCATCGGTGAGATGATGGTGTTTGTGTTGAGAGTGGAGAAGGAAGGTGAAGGAGACATTACAGTCCGGGTAGTTGGAACCGATGAGTTTGGAAACAGTGCTAAGGTTGCCCGAAAGAGTAGGAAGAGTAGGAGGAGCGACAACAAGAGTAGATGTGGTAGAGATATCGAAGGTTGCCATAGAAGAGAGCAGAGAGCAGCGAGAAGAACAAGCCGCGACTAGAAAAGGAGGGCGCGATGACTAAGCACAAGTCGCGATAAGAAGAACAGGTCGCAGCGACTTAAGAACAGGTTGAGTCGATAAGAACAGGTCGCGGCGACTTAAGAACAAGTCACAGTTAGAATAAAGGGCAATCAGAGAGGTCACACACACAAAGGGCAATGATAAGGAGAGAAAGAAACCCGCGAACAGGGCGCAAACAGGCGGAAGAAACAAGTCACGAAAGCAGGTCACGAGAAGAAGGACCAAGCCGCGCGGATAGGTCGCACGGACAAAGGAAGCTCACAGAATCAGGAGGAAACGATCGAGTCCTCTGATACCATGTGAGAACAGAAAAAGTAGGCCGAAAATTTGGAGTAACAAAATTTTATTATCCGAAAGGTAAGAATTATAAAGGTATGGTCTCCCTTTTATAGAATGGAGGAGATGAGAGAGTTTACAAATAAGCAATGTGAGACTAAATAATTATAGGTATAAGCATCTTTACAAAAACAGACCGAACAAGCCGCACAGTTAGAAGAATAGGCTAACTGCTCGACAACCACCATAAGGAGATAACAAACCGCCAAAGGAAATGTTTAGACCGCCGGTCTTCAAGTCGTCTGAGACAAACCGCCAGACCGCTCGGACACCGAACAACAACAGCCCGACTACTAAGCCGCTGGGAGAAACTGCCAGACCGCCAGACAAACCGCCAGACCGCCTGGTCTCCATATTGTAACAGAGTCATTTGAATTGCTGCTGATGCTATCTTTCTTTCTTCTCTTGCTGTCTCTTTTGATAGCTGTAAGTTTTATGGTAGTACTTTGGAGGTTTAGGAGGAGCTTTAAGATTGTTTCTGCCATATTATCTATTATAGATACTCCTCTTAGTCAAAGATTTTTCATACAACTCCCACTCCTGGGAACTGTAATGATCATTTCTGTCTTCGTTGAAATCTACTACCAACTTTAAAGTATCAAGAATTAGTGACTTTGACATAGGACTCCAGACTTCGGTAAATTCTTTTTCAATTGGTTTAGCTGCACCTTGGCTGGAAATGGATCTGCTTGTAGAAGAACCATCACCATATTTTCTTTTCTTTTGTGCATGTACTTCAGAAGGTATTTATTGTGGAATCGCTGGTTGTTCATAAGTCCAAATATTGAATAGCTTTCTGGAGGGAATTCATATTGCGCGAGTCTAGGAGAGAAAGTAGGCTGACAGATATTTGGGTCAAAATGTGGAGGTGGAGGCGCATTTGGATCAACCTGAAGTTCTGGAAATATCTGATTGTGCATCCACCCGGCAGTAGTCCCAAAAGTATAGAGATTTTTACCTCCTTAATCTTTTTTTGACCCATGTATTGATCTCTTTCGATTGTTTACCCGACTGATTTTTCATCTTTAGGACTTTCCTGTCTAGAACTTCTTTTACCTTGTCCTCCCTTTCTGACTTATATAGAGAGGGTTTCTATGGAATCTTCTTTGAATTTCCCAAATTCCTCACAAGTTTTGAAATTATTTTCTGCAGTTTTCCTTGGCATTTTCTGAGGGCCTGATGCTGAATCCTTCCTTAACTTGAACTGTGAACTTTTCAGGACTCCATGTTGAGCATACTAAGTTCTGTCTTGAAGAGCGAAAACTTTCTATCATCTAGCGGCTTCGTGAAAAATATCTGCAACTTGTCTATCTGTGGGAATATACTGGAGGTTGATGTCCCCATTCTCCACATGACCTCGAATGAAATGATATCTAAATTCGATATGCTTCATTCGGTGTGAGAAATTGGATTGTTGGCGATTGCTATAGCGCTGGAGGAGTCACAAAACATAGGAATGTCCCTAAACTTCAAGTTGTAGTCTTCAAATTGGTTCTGTATCCATAGAAGTTGTGCATAACAACTGCCTACAAAAATATATTCTGACTCGACCATTGACATTGCAACACAATTCTGTTTCTTGCTGCTCCAAGATATGAGCCTTCTTACAAGGAATTGGCAGATCGCAGAAGTGCTCTTTCTGTCGTCTTTGCAACCTGCAAAGTATGCATCTGAAAATCCAATTAGTTCTCTATAATTATTTCTTGGGTACCATAAGCCAAGATTAGGTGTTCCTTTAAGGTATCCTAAAATCCACTTTGCAGTAGAGTAGTGAGATTCCATAGAGTTCACCTGATATCTAGCACACACACATGTTGAGAACATTATGTCAGGCCTACTAGCAATAAGGTAGAGTAAGGATCCAATTATGCTTCTATACTTGGATTCATCGAAAGGTTTCCCTTTCTCATCCTTGTTCAGAGACATAGCTGAATCCATTGGAGTCCTCATAGAGGTTGCATTCTCCATTCCAAATTTCTTAACCAATTCCTTGGTGAACTTCGTCTGAGAGATGAAAATTCCATCTTCAGATTGTTTCACCTGAAGTCCTAAGAAATATTTCAGCTCACCCATATTGCTCATTTCAAACTTTCCTTGCATAAGTTTGGAAAACTTCTTGCAAAGGTTGTCGTCAGTAGAGCCAAAGATAATGTCGTCGACATAGATTTGCACTAGCAAAATCTTATCTTTTACTTCCCTAAGAAATAATGTCTTGTCTATCTTTTCCCTTGTGAACTTGTTCTCAAGAAGAAAGTTAGACAACGTTTCATATCAAGCTCGTGGAGCTTGTTTTAAACAGTATAAAGCTTTAAATAACAAATAAACATTGTCAGGATGGTTAGGATCAATAAAACCTAGGGGTTTCTCCATATATACTTCTTCCTTTAAATTACCATTGAGGAAAGCTGACTTACATCCATTTGATATACAATGAAGCCCATACGTACAACATATGCGAGGAACACCTGATGGCTTCGTGTCTTGCCACTGGAGCATAGGTCTGATCAAAGTCGATCCCTT